>JANRMT010062791.1:67566623-67593939 GCA_026402145.1 Polypterus bichir lapradei
TATATATATATATACAGTATATGCACCCACACCATTAGAAAAACTGATGTATCACTTAGTCTAAACTGATGAAGAAAAAAAAGTTCCTTAGTGCAAATAGGCAACATTGGTCCTATTAAAAGGGAACTAAAATACAGTCTGTACATCAAGTTAATCACATTTGAGCTTTAACATGTTTGTCACATATTATGATAACAGTGTGTTAATATGTATCATTATGTGTGTGAGTCATCATTTATCATTCAATAGTTTCTATGAAAAGCTGCGTATGCGTTGGTAAGGGTTACCGTAATTATGCATAAGTTTTCTTTATCCAGACGTTTGCATGGGAAGTTTCATACTCACATTTTAAGCCTCTTTTTGTGCGTATACAAGCTTTATAAATGAGTTCGCTTGTAGTCTTCAGAAGAAGCTCTTGAGGGAAAGGATTTTCTGTGGATTTTCCTGACCTTGAAAGTAGTTGTTGCAACTGCCCTAGAAGCAGCCTCAGAGTTTGGTATAAAGCAGCCAGCCATTTGGCTGTTTGTCAATTGCATTTACAGTTAGGAAAGGAGTTAGAGAAGAGTTCAATCTGGCAGGGAGGTAATGTGGCCAGAACTTGGAGTGAGAGAAACAAAATGTGAGTGTGAAGGAGATGATTAAGTAAGTATGTTGGTGCTTAAGCCATTAGTTTTTTGGTGGTCAAAAGTACAAGAAATCCCACTGTTTTGGAAAGCATTCAACGTGATATAGTCATCTTTAGATGGATAGTAGGGATTTTATTTTCTATTTGTTCTTTTATTTTTTTCCCCCTTTTAATACCCTTTCCTTGTGTAAGTTTTGTATATAGCATATAACTGAAGATATCAGTAAAGGAACATCCACAGTGGTGGGTGGATGGATATGCACTCAAGTTAGGAGGAGAAAGCCTTTTAATTTGAGTGTTTTCATGCTGTGCATCGCTACCCATTACAGTAATTTTACCATTAGCTATCTCATTCCTAACTGCCGGTACCGATCAACCAGTTTTTGCTATTTTCCTATTAATTAATCAAAGCAAACTTTCTTGACAGGATGCTTGCTCTAGCTTATGGTTATTCATTAGGGTTAGACACTAAGTTATTTGATGCAGATAAAGAAATATGAAGTTATTTGAAAAGCCAGTCTTCATTGCTTTTTATTTTCCCTCTCTATATTTTTGCTGGTGGACCCCTTTTAGATATTTTGCTTTGTGACAATTGTTTTATAGCATGCAGGTGACCTTAGTTTATAACCTGAACCTTTTTCTTTTTCAAACAGCATTTTTATTATGTTTGGGGTTGTATGTCTTACCATTGTGATAGTAGTTTGCAACCTTGTTGACTACAAATGTGTGCATTATGCATGCATCTTGTTAAATAACCCTAATGTAGTTTATGATAGTCACAGGTTTAACAGGATAAAAAAGAAAAAAAAATGTGAATACATCAATGACTAAATAAAGAAAACACCAAAAGTTATTTAAAAGTGCTTTTCATATCAGTTGTTATTTCTATTCAGTTATTTAATACTTTTTACTCCAGTCACAGCTAAAGTTACTAGTGATAACAGCTTACTAAAAATTAACATTATGAAACACTGAATAACCTGTTTGCAATTCAAACGTAAGAAGAATGGTAGTAGAAGAAATGTGATTTAAGCAGTTTAATGGTGTTCACTATAAAGTATAATACCAAGATTAGTTTTTATTTAAAGTATATAGAACTTAGAAAGAGTAAGGAGCAGGTTGAGGAGACCCTGGAGAGGTGGAGATATGCTCTAGAGAGGAGAAGAATGAAGGTCAGGAGGAAAAAGACAGAATACATGTGTGTAAGTGAGAGGGAGGTCAGTGGAATGGTAAGGATGCAGGGAGCAGAGTTGATGAAGGTGGATGTGTTTAAATACTTGGGATCAACATTACAGAGTTACAGAGATTGTGGAAGAGAGTTGAAAAAGAGAGTGCAGACAGGGTGGAACGGGTGGAGAAGAGTTTCAGGAGTAATTTGTGATAGACAGGTATCAGCAAGAGTGAAAGGGAAGGTCTACGGGTCGGTAGTGAGACCAGCCATGTTATATGGGTTAGAGACGATGGCACTGACCAGAAAGCAGGAGACAGAGCTGGAGGTCGCAGAGTTAAAGATGCTAAGATTTGCACTGGGTGTGATGAGGATGGATAGGATTAGAAATGAGTACACTAGAGGGTCAGCTCAGGTTAGACGGTTGGAAGACAAAGTCACAGATTGCGAGATTGTGTTTGTTTGGACATGTGCAGAGGAGAGATGTTGGGTATAGTAGGAAAAGGATGCTAAGGATGGAGCTGCCAGGCAAGAGGAAAAGAGGAAGGCCTAAGAGAAAGTTTATGGATGTGGTGAGAGAGGACATGCAGGTGACTGATATAACAGAGCAAGATTCAGAAATCAGGAAGATATGGAAAAAGATCATCCACTGTGGCAACCCCTAATGGGAGATACTGATAGAAAAAGGAGATAGAACTTATTTTTATTTTCAGTTTTATTCTGGCCTTATTTATGTAGTAGTTTGTATTATCTCTTCATATTCATGTAGGTTTCATCAGAGAATTACAATATTCCTCCACACCCCAGGGTTAGGATGATTCACATAAAATAACATTATTAAACCCACTTTTTTCATTTCAGAATCCATTTCAGGGAGAATGGCAGGAAGCCCATGGTAGATGAAATATCAGTGCACCCGAGTTCTGCACATGTGGCCAATTCAGAACTTCTAGCTAACCTAACACCTCTTTGGAGGTGTATAAAAAAATTGGAGTGCTTTGCAAAATTTTCACTTAGACATTGGGAGAATATGCCCAAATCTTATACACCCAGAATCATTTTGGTTCATATCCCATATCTAGTCATTGCCAGTGTAACATTTAAATGTTCTACTTAGCTTTTTTCTGCAGGCAAAGGTGATGCCACCTTGGTACAGGATGCTTGGTACAGGATGCTGGATCCATGAGACAGCAGTGCTGACCACTGTGCCAACCATTGTTTGATAATCACCTCTAAAGTGCTCTGTTTTGCAACAAATATCTGGCTTGAAGCTTTGGCTGATTGTTGTGGTACCAGCTGGGTCAAGACTTCACTTCAGTTAGAATGCCTCCCTGTTATCTCTTTATATGGAACCAAAAGTGAATCATATTCTATTCATCTGTTTCTTTGTCATATCTTCATGTTTATTTATTCTTTGAATGTTTGCATTGCTTGACCCACACTTTATTATGTTCTAATGATTTAGACTTAACTTACAATTAAACCGTTTGTATACAAAATGTTTCATTTAGCTCATTTCTTTATGCCCAATATATGTGGAATACCCAAGCAGGACGTTAAATCCTGTCCAAAATAATGAATGGACTAATGGGTGGATTATTAGTTCTATTCTTGGCAATAATAATAATAATAAGAGGAAGATGAAATTATCTAGACTAAATAGAAAAGCTTTTGAACCAAAGTCATTTTAATGCATAGCCTCGAGGTATTGTCATTAATGCTATTCAGTTGAAAATGACTGGTTAAAATGGCTTCCATTATGAATTAGTCGGAGAATTTTGTTAACTTGAAAAGGTCTCTTAAGGCTGCTGGCTATTTCTCATATTAATAACCAAATGCTGCACATGAGATTGAAGAGATGTGCTTTATTTTGCATGTCAACAGCTGCAATGCTAAAATGCTAAAATGGTGAGCTTAGAGTAATTCTCTGTGGACCAATTTGTTGTGACATTCAACCATCAACAAAGAATCTTTCTGTAGATGGACAAACAATTTACAAACAAGCTTGGGAAATGGGGAAAAATCACATTGTTAAAGGACCTGCTAGGGAGGCTTGCTTTACAAAGTCCATCGCACAGAACAGCAAGGAGATTAAACGAGTATATATTTTTTTCTTTACTGCTGTCGCTTTCACTAATCATACAGTACCTTGTCAAGACCTGAGCAAAACGTGTTGCTCCATTATAATATTAGAAAGACCCTTCTCAGTAAGAGAGAAGATTTCTTTTAAATTGGCATACAGGGCCATTGTAAACAGACTGAAAGCAATGAACTGCATGTTGCAGCCAGACATGCTGGTTATGGTAATAAACATAAAAACCTAATGATAAAGAAGTGATGTGAAATGGGAATTGAACCTACTGTACTGTAGATCTCTGCCATAGTCATAAAAAATAACCCCCTGAGCTGTTTTGCTTTTCTTAACACTGTCATTTCTTTGTTGTGGATGTCAACAAAGACCCCAGGAAAGAGTAACTTGCATTATCTTTCTTTTTTGTCTTCTAAATCTAACCTTGCGACCCTGTCACAGCTTCCAGCTTCATCTTAACAGTGGAGGATTTTCAGCTGCAAGAATTTTCAGATGCATGTTATTTATCACACCCCTGCCATATCTTCCTTTATGGTGGCAGGGTTGCTGATTACACCAGAGTTAACACAACACGAGGATGTTATTCTTCAAGCTAGGCAGATGAGGTGGGCTAAATTGGCTAGCTTTATTATTGAGAAAACTTTTTTTCAGACATTACCTAATTTTTACAGTTTTTAGATGCATGGCAAGCAAATCAGAGGTTAATGTTGAACACGAGTTTAGACCATCCCTCGGCCCATTCGTTCCTTCTAATCATGAGGCTGCACAGCCTTCAGAATTAAATAATGAGATGTACAATAAGCTGTAATGGAACAACATTAAGCCTTTTAAGTTCAGTGGGCAGTTATGGTGCTAATGGAGGCTCCATGCTGGGCCGACATTCTTGTAGCTGGAATTTCATGCGAGGGGGTGATTGCACATTATATATGAATAGCTTTGCTAAACATATGGAAATGTTCCACAAGAAAATAAGTAGATTAAGACCCTGTGCAAGATAATGGCCCACTGGAGAAAAGTAATAGTATTAAAGTAAATCTGAAAACAGATGAGTTCCTATTTAATAGTTCATTGACTTTCCTTCTACTCTGCAGTGATAGCACATACTTTTTATTTTCATTTGCAATCAAACTCATTCTGTTCTGATAATTATTTTTTAGCAATATGGTGCCTTTTGGGTAAAAAAAAAACCTATATATCTATTTTGTGAACACATACTTTACAATATGGGGTTATGTGGAACATAAACCAATCTGAGCAGCATCAAGTGCAAGGTAGGAAACAACACAGTCATACACTCTCATATCGGGACAATTTAAATTTGAGAAGAAAATAAGAATACCTTATGTGACCGCTGGATAGCTCCTGGAGAACCAAGAAACAAGGCCACCATGACTCAACTTTCTCCCAGACATCATCGAAAGACATTAATTTACTTTTGTTTCGTTATTTTTTTATTTTCTCTATACCCAAAGTAATGGGGACTTTTTCAAAAATTAACACCCTGTATACCAACAGACAGCAACTTCAACACCTTCTAGAAATGATAGCAACCTATAGATATATAGATTTAAATTTCACAGCAGATTATTCTCAGGCAAATTGCTCATTTGTTACTGCTGAAACTTTTTATACAGTCTTGAGGTTATGAGACCAGAAGGTGCAATCTCTTTCTGGACCTTCAAGAGTGGGACTAATATTCCTACCACTTCTTGGATCTCCTCAGGAGTGCTTGGATGTACTTACTCCCAGCTACTTCCAAAAAGAAAACTTGGAACAGGTGTGAGGCATCTGCATTTCTAAGACTTCATTAATGTAGGTTTCCCTGTGCTACAAACTACAAAATTAGATAGAATGAACTGTGGCACTGGAGAAAATTATGTTGAACCCAGAGAGTGCATGCAGAATCTACACAGAAAGTGACTGGGAAACAGCACTAATCGCATGTCACTATCTTCATGGACACAAAGCAAAAATATACAAACTCCACAATGAAAGTGACCAGGCCTGAAATCAAATTCAAGCCCCTGGAGCACTGAGACAGCCCCACTAACTATTCTGCTACCCAAAATGTTTTACTGTAAATAATAAGTACTAACAGGATAACTCGGGAAGTCTGAATACAATAATGGGAGAAGCTGTGTTTTTACACAAACACGGGAAGAACATATACAAGTTGTTTTTCTACTGGATGAAATGGAATCACAGCAAACTTTCAATATATACATTAATAATCTGCTTTTCTTCAGCACAGGATCATAGGGAGTCCATCATAGCAGCAACAATTGTTAAGTATTTTAGGAATGAATTTTAGAATAGACACCACTGGTTAATATAATGCACATATTAAATTACCAGTCAGTCCATGGACATGTTTCAGACAACATGAAAAATCCAATGGCACACTCAAGTATATGTGGAGAACATGAATATTTCATCAGAAGCCAAGCATCAGGTGCAATGTAGAAAAAGTGCCTATGCGAGGCAAATGCATGCACAGTCGTATTCGGACAATTTAAATATGACAAGAAATATAGGAGTACCTTTTGTGACCACTGGTGGGAGATGTTCTGGAACACCAAGGGAAAGGACCATTGTGACTCAGTTTTCTCTTAGACATGCTGGAAAGACTTTTTGAATGAGGCACACTACTTCTTTTACCAACAGTATTGACTAAAATAAAAATCCACTATTGAAAAAAAATAACTGCTGATCCATCAATTTCAAATCTATCTTAGATAGACAGCAGTCGGTAGTAGTATTTCTGTCCCCATTTACACTAACATGAAGAGGATGTAACTCAATTCAGGGGCACTGTAGCTCCTGAGTAAGAAATTCAACCTGCCATGTCAATTATAATCCAAAATTAAAATAAAGATCTTTTTTATTAATAAATTGGCCATTTATAGTCAGAAATATGTTTAATGTTACAGTTAAATCATAATCACCTAAAAAGCTAAAAGAGCCATAATTTTACATGATTGAAACAAAACCCTCTAAACACTAGAGATTATCAGTCTCTTTCTAACCTTCAGTTGACCACTTCTAATAATGTTTTTAAAAGGGACTTTGTTCCATTGCAGGCCCGCTCCCTTTCCTGTCTTATGGTCCCCAAGGCACTAAGACTCAAAGAAGAGTCCCTTCCTTTGCAATCACAGATAACTGTGATGTCTTCTTAGGTATCATTGTTACCATGTACCTCCAATGCTCTCTGCAGTAAAAATGGATGCATTTTTCGCATATTTCTTTATTTCCTGTGATATTACTACTAGGCTTCTGTTGAACAATCTATGCATTGTTTTTTTTAAGATGATATGAATGTGAACTCAAAAAAGTAGCTTGACCTACCTCATTTGGGGGTCTTTTCTTGCCAGATTCAGAAATATTCTGAGGTTATGGGATTGTCCACAAAGTCTCTAAGCCACTGAGCCAGAGAAGCCTCTGGCAGCTACAAAGACCACTGACCCACTTCATGTTCAGTAGCCATTAAAGGGCCAGTCCATTATTTTAAGCATTATCATAGGTTTTTCTCTTAAAACAATCACCCACATTCACTCTCTAAGATTGCATATTTCCACCAAGTGGGTTGGAGGAAAATATTCAGCATTCCACCATTTCTACCTTGAGGGCAACATAATTATACATGTGATATTTAGTAAGCATGTGCTGTCAACTATTGGCCAGGAATTTTTTTGTCAAAATCATTTCCTCACTTTTCAGAGCCTCTGGCCTCCACGGACATTTATTGATCACTTGACTTCTAGCATCCTGGAGAAATTTTGCTTAATTTTTCCCAAATCACATTTCATTCTCTATGCTGAGGTCTGTTCCCATATCACACTCTTCTTCTTTGTAACCCCTATCACATTTTATCTGAAATAACATTTTACACATGGTGAAACATATTCCTGGAGACGCTATGACATAAAGTTTATCATTTTTGTACTCTGCAAATATAGAAGAATTAAAAATGCTGGTTTTATTAGGATTTTTTTTTATCATAGTAATACCATTTCAGTAATTTTTATTACAGTTTGTACATGGATTTTTGAAGCTTTAAGTAAGAAAAAAATAGTTTACTGAAAAATTTTAATTCTTTCCTTCTTTTTGTAATGATTTAAAATCAGCAGCGATTTCTTCGTGTTCTTGGTGCGACAAGAATTAATTAAATAATAATAAAAAATCTTATTTGAGAAGGGAGTCTAAATATTGCTCTTGCTTCTGAAACAGAACACTTAATTAAATTTCTGCTAGTTGTTTATGTCCCCTGTGAGCCCAATGCTGTCTTTTTCATTTTTCTCTCTGATACAGCTCTTTCTAATCTTTCATTAAATGAATAGTTTATGCACATGTGATTCTAATTGAAAAATTTAATTGCTCTGTAATTTTATTTATTTATTCATTTATTTGTCTGACTGATGTTGGTTTTGGTCGATGATCTGGAATAAGGTTTCAGTCAAAAATGCCTGCTGTGTTTTATATACAGTATGCTCTAGTTTAAACCAAAAGCTTTTTTCATGAAGATCCTTACAAATACCTGCTCAGCTAAAGCATACTATATCACTAGCTGCACAAATGTGTTGTGAGGATATCTGAAGTTGTGAGACATTGGTTTTTAATAGCTATAAGGTACACTTTCTTGAATTTGGATAATTAAAATTTCTTTATTATTCTGGTCACTGTGAAGCCTGCTAACAATGTTACAAGCAGGGTTAAGTAGGTGTGAAGGTACTGGATGGTAAACCTGAAGGATCCAAGTTTAATCTCTGCCTCTAACATACTATGTTTGTTACTGTTAGCAAGTTATTTCGTCAACCTATTTCTACTGAAAAAAATATCAGTGTAAACCATTAAAATGCATTCTGAACTTGTATGTCATCTACCTACTATATAAATGTTTTGTTGTATCGAGTCCTAGGGGACCTTATTTTCCCCTTTATAATGTAGACCTTAACGCAATGTCTCAGATTCCATACACTTACCACTCTGTAGTCAGGTACTGCAGAACTTCTTCCCCCCTCCCCTTCTTTATCTATAATGTTAGGTAATTAAACAGAGTGAAACAGGCAGGAGAAGGAGCTACACATTTAATGATGCATTTTAGATTATATGCCCAAATTATAAGCAAAATAAAATGAGTGTGCCAAAAATACCACTACATCCTAAGTAGCAATACATCTTGCATCCATAGACAGCTCCTGGCTTATCTTCAGTCTAGTCACCACATGGTCTTTGAATGGACAGATACCAATATAGAGTTGTTTTCATCATGGAGAAATGTCAACAGAGAGGTGGTCTTCTCTTCCTGGCAAGATGGTAGCAGCAGAGTGATCAATTTATATCAGTTCCTGCCACAAGTCATGAATCAATGTGGCATAGTGGTACAGAATGGCCTGTGATTCAAGACCAATCATGAACAGCCATACTTCAAACCAATGGGTGTGCAAGTTGCAATTTCAAACCTGCCCTCATTTCTAGGCTTTATTCCTCAGCAGATGGGCTCATGTGTCTAAACTTTTTCTGCCACCTCCAACCACCCCCTTCTAGGCTACAAGGTGCAATGACAGTTTGCATACCAGGAAAAGGTGGAAGCGGAGGATGCCATCATCTATATGCTACACCGATCTCTCTCCCACTTGGACAGAGGCAGTGGTGCTGTAAGAATTATGTTTCTGGACTTTTCTAGCGCCTTCAACACCATCCAACCTCTGCTCCTTTGGGACAAGCTGACAGAGATGGGAGTAGATTCATACCTGGTTGCATGGATCGTGTACTATCTTACAGACAGACCTCAGTATGTGCGTCTTGGGAACTGCAGGTCTGACATTGTGGTTAGCAACACAGGAGCACCGCAGGGGACTGTACTTTCTCCGCTCCTGTTCAGCCTATATACATCGAATTTCCAATACAACTTGGAGTCCTGCCACATGCAAAAGTTTGCTGACGACACTGCTATCGTGGGCTGCATCAGGAGTGGGCAGGAGGAGGAGTATAGGAACCAAATCAAGGACTTTGTTAAATGGTGCAACTCAAACCACCTACAATTGAACACCAGCAAAACCATGGAGCTGGTGGTGGATTTAAGGAGGACCAGGCCCCTCATGGACACCGTGATCATCACAGGAGACTGTGTGCAGAGGGTACAGACCTATAAATACCTGGGAGTGCAGCTGGATGATAAATTGGACTGGACTGCCAATACTGATGCTCTGTGAAAGAAAGGACAGAGCCGACTATACTTCCTTCAAAGGCTGCCATCCTTCAACATTTGCAATAAGATGCTGCAGATGTTCTATCAGACGGTTGTGGCAAGCGCCCTTTTCTATGTGGTGGTGTGCTGGGGAGGCAATATAAAGAAAAGGGACACCTCATGCCTGGACAAACTGGTGAGGAAGGCAGGCTCTATTGTAGGCACGGAGCTGGACAGTTTGACATCTGTGGCGGAGTGATGGCGCTGAGCAGGCTCCTGTCAATCATGGAGAATCCACTGCATCCACTGAACAGTTTCATCTCCAGACAGAAGAGCAACTTCAGCAACAGACTGCTGTCACTGTCCTGCTCCACTGACAGACTGTGGAGATCATTCCTCCCCCACACTATGCGACTCTTCAGTTCCACCCTGGGGGGTATATGTTAACATTATACAAAGTTATTGTCTCTTATACCTGCATTTTTATCACTCTTTAATTTAATATTGTTTTTTATCAGTATGCTGTTGCTGGAGTATGTGAATTTCCCCTTGTGATTAATAAAGTATCTATCTATCTGACCTCCAACACAAATCTCAAAACACTGTCTTCTGAAAACTCAAGGATTGGTTAGGTAAACATAAGGACAAAGTAGTTCTTATCAGTAAAGTAAAACATGCTGCATGAAAAACTACATAATACAAGCTTAAACTATTCTTTAAAGACACTGATAGTTGTTTTCAAAGATGGTAAGTATTCCCAAAAAATTGCAGGCCCATCTACCTTTTTTAGTCAAATAATGAACAGAGGGCAAGCAAGGTGCATTGAAATGACTGACTTTGAGAAGCAGGCTTATGCTTGAGAGAGGGAGCACCATATAAGAGAGTTTCAGATTATATACCAATGTATGGCATATGAGGAACGCTGAAGGTACACACAGGGCAAGGAATATCTAGTTTCAGATATATTTTAAATATATTCTGGTGATGGGTGACTAGTTTTTATTAAAGAGGATTGCCCAATGTACAGTGATAAAGACAAAACTGACTTAATATTGGGCAACAGTATTCTGAATAGAACAACTATGTCCACATCATGTTACAACAAAGGGAGCTAAAAATAATGTCATACAGTTGGATATCTATTTTAGTAGTATTCACTATAATGTATGTGGAACATGCTTTAATATTAGTTGTATATCCTGCCTTCTTGATATATTAGGCAGGCAGGGTACTTTAGGACCACAAAATAAAGATGGCTTGATACCTAAGGCTTCAGACTTGCAGTTTTATGACCAACAAAGTCCATCCTCTTTTTTTTAGCTAATAGTTGTTAAATTTCTGCATATTTTTCATTCCTTTCAAATCATTCTAATCGTTAAGATAAAAACACACTTCTAGAAGCGGTCATTTACTGTACATTCACTCACAAAAATGTCCATGGTCTAGAATTAGAAACATTTAGGAACCATTCAGGTCATTTTTTAGGCAATGTTTATTCTGCAGGACTGAAAACAGAGTTCTAATTTGTCTTCTTAGACCTAAACGTTTCTCTCACAATTTTCTCACACAATGGGATATAGACTATATCAGCCAAGGCAGTGCTCTGAAGTCAACAGAATGTGATTGTTACTCTAATAGCATGAATATCTATACTAATAAAAGGCAAAGCCCTTACTGACTGACTGACTCACTCACTCACTCACTCACTCATCACTAATTCTCCAACTTCCCGTGTAGGTAAAAGGCTAAAATTTGGCAGGCTTATTCCTTACAGCTTACTTACAACAGTTAAGCAGGTTTCATTTCGAAATTCTACGCGTAACGGTCATAACGGTCACAACGTCCGCCATGTTGAACTTTCTTATTTATGGCCCCATCCTCATGAAATTTGGTAGGTGGCTTCCCTGCGCTAACCGAAACCGATGTACATACTTATTTCGGTGGTATGACGCCACTGTTGGCTGCCATATTGAACTTTCCAACGTCACTAATTCTCCAACTTCCCGTGTAGGTAGAAGGCTGAAATTTGGCAGGCTCATTCCTTACAGCTTACTTACAACATTTAAGCAGGTTTCATTTTGAAATTCTACGTGTAACGGTCATAACGGTTGACAACGTCCGCCATGTTGAACTTTCTTATTTATGGCCCCATCTTCACGAAATTTGGTAGGCGGCTTCCCTGCGCTAACCAAAACCGATGTACATACTTATTTCGGTGGTATGACGCCACTGTCCGCCGCCATATTGAACTTTCCAACGGTCTTTGTTACTTATGGGCCCATCTTCAAGAAATTTGGTACGCGGGTTCCCAATGCTAACTGAATCCTACTTACGTACATATATACGTCCATAGCCTGTAGCTCGGTCACCGTGTGAGGCGGCGTTGAGTCCCCCAATCCAACGCCTACCACATTGTTGGCTGCCTGCCTATATTAGGCCGCCTGTTGCCCCGGTCTCTACATTCCCTTCCTTGCTTTGCCACGGGATTCATGTCTCCCTGATGATAACTACAGCCTTTTTATTTAATCCACGGCTTCTCCGCTGTTTTATTGTTCGTTTATTATGTTTATAGTTATTGTGTAGGTATTTTAGACTTACTTTACATTGTTCAGGTACCCATTTCCTTTATCGTTACAACCGTACCCACATTAACATGTCTATCGAGGTGATCGCCATCGATCAAAGAACTGTCACTTACCGAGTGGTTTCTATGCCCGGAGATGGCACCTGCCTTTTCCATTCTCTTTGTTACATATTGCACGGCCATATCAGGCTCACTCTTGATATCCGCAGGAACATTGTGTCTTATGTATTGAATGACTGGGACAGGTTCAAGGTGTGGACTGATGAAGGTACAGGAAATAATTATACTACAAGAAGCACTATACGAGTGAAATGCTTAAGCCCTTCACCTATGGTTCTGCATTTGAGTTGATGGCTGCCGCTGAATTGTTCGGTTGTCGCTTTCAAGTATACTGAAATGGCCAAATATTTTACACCTTTGGACAACCGCCAATGCCTCTTAAACATCTTAGATTCACAGGTGATGATTTGAGTAGTGGACACTTTGATGTTTTTGAATGTATAAACTCTCAAAAGCTGGATGCGAAGTTATCAATGAAACCGGTTGTATGCTTGACAGATGCCGAATGTCACTTCAACACAAGTCCTGCAAATACTGTCGTAATTGAAACAATCCATGAAACTCAAACCGATTATGACAGCAGCAATCCAAGCTGTGAGATTTGAGACAAGATTACTTTTCACATGGCCAACTGTACGTTGCATGCTCAAGAGTAAGCTCAGCGCACAGCTTGGTCATATTACAACCGGAGGGCCGAACTGACAATGTGGTATACAAAGAGATCCTTAACAAATAATTATTGGTATATTTTTCCTCAGTTTAAAAAGGTTTAATTTTCTTCTTAATAAAAATTTTAAGGCAGTACTTCGCCGCTGCGAAGCGCGGGTATTTTGCTAGTCAACAATATATACAGTGTGCAAAAAACTGTCATAAAATTGGAGCAATAGTAGTTATTTTTTCATCCCGTCATATTTTTCCTTGCACTCTAAATATGTGGTATTTTACAGTACTTTTCAACCATGTAAGCAGGTGTTTCTTCAAATATGGTTTTATTTCTTGAACATGTTTGTTTCATCTAGTTTTACCTGCACAGCGGCATCCATTCCATCCAATACTGAACTTGCTTAATTCAGTACAGGGTCACAGGGACTGAAGAATGCACTGGCAGCAATAAATAGAAAGCAGAAAGATACTGGCCACCAGCCTATTGCAGGAAATACACTTAGTCATTCAGTGCAATTTTTATTCACTATTTAATCTAACTTGAATAGTACCCAAGAAAATCCCAAACAGTCCAAGGAAAAACATACAAAGTCGACACATACAATGCCCAGACAAAACTTATATAGAATCTTTTCTTTCAGGAAACAGAACTGGCAGAACATAAAATACATAAAACTTACCTCATTACATATGCTGGTTCAATACATTACTTAAAGACATCTGAAAACAAGTCATTAACTTACTGAGGTGAAAAGATCCATTCTGAGTAATGTGTGAGTCCATCAATGTTCATAAGTAAATCTTTTAGCAAAGAATATTAATACAGGAAGAAATATATTTAAGATTAATTTTTAAACGGATTTGAAGGACACGTGAATACTGAATCTGCGGTGGGCTGGCACCCTGCCCGGGTTTTGCTCCTGCCTTCCGCCCTTTGTTGGCTAGGATTGGCTCCAGCAGATCCCCATGACCCTGTGTTAGGATATAACGGGCTGGACAATGACTGACTGACTGACTGAATACTGAATGACAACTGTTTGTATGAATGGTTCTTTAAAATCAACAATCAACAATCAATACTGCTTCCATTGTATAGTTTTTATTTTGTACGTGTGCTACCCTATGTGGACTTTTCACCTTAAATCAACCTAGCTGAGTAAAGTAAAATGGAAAGGCTACCAATCAAGAAGCTTGTAATTAATCAGACTACTAGCAAGTAACAAACACTTCACTAATTAATTGGATTGGAAAACTGTTCATCACAATCCATCAACAAACACCTAAAACAAATGATACTGTAATTTGTCGATCGAGGTTGAGACAAACACAGTAAATGTGTAGCATTTTTATGTAAAAACATCTGATCAACATTATCATTTTGAACTGTCTAATAAAAATAATCCAGTTGGCAAAACATCCATAATAACAAAAGTGATGATGAAGATAACTATTTTAATTATTATCAAATATTGTGTTAGGCAAATTCTGATTCTGTTGCTCAGCTAGACCCACAATATAAAAGGATGGTACTGTAAGGCACAAAATAAGATAATATACACTGCATTTTATTTTATCGTTTTCATGATGTACCTTCATTCTAAATTAAAGCTGAATGGTAATGCTGCAGTAAAAAAAAGAGAGGCCAATAAACAATGGGTAGCAGGTAGGGTAATAACTCAAATAAAACTGCATTATTGTTTAACACAGTTGCTGCCTTTGCATTGCAAGTGTAGATAGCAGCTTGATTAA
Source organism: Polypterus bichir lapradei (assembly GCA_026402145.1). Classification (NCBI taxonomy): domain Eukaryota; kingdom Metazoa; phylum Chordata; class Cladistia; order Polypteriformes; family Polypteridae; genus Polypterus; species Polypterus bichir. Next base: position 67,581,749 of record JANRMT010062791.1, read on the forward strand.
CATTGTGCTTTATTTTCAAACTCCTGGTTAGGGCAAACTACCTAGGGACAAATAATGCTGACTTGACAGATGCTTTGTCTTGGGAACATTTTTTATCATCTCTTGAGGTCATTGAACTGCATCCATGTTAAACAAATTAGGTCACTCTGAATTGTTGAAAGGTGCTATTCACACTCTGAACAGAGGTCCCCTGCCATCTTTTTTTATTATTTAATAGCATTTGTCCTATATAGACAGTAAAACCTCAGTCCTTGTCAGAAATATTCAAAATTGGTGCATGTGATAGGCAGGAAGGACAGAAGATTTCAGGAGTAGTGTCAAAGGTATACGGTTTTGCTGTCCAGCATTGCTTGTGGCTATAACCCATTAAAACAAACGTTCTATATAATAACTGATTATGATATTAACTGACCAAATTTTAAGGTATTTGAATTACTAGAACACAAAGAAAGTGAAAACAAAAATATGGAAAAAATGTAGCTTTTTTCTACATTGAAGAGCTACAGGAGCATGCGATATTTAAAAAAAAAAGTAGGGCTAAGTAGAGGATTTCTGAAGGACTTGGATTTTTGTGCAGTCAAACAGCACAAATAGCCTTTTAAAGAATAAACCTTAGAGTGGCATGAAATCCACTTTGATAATGGCCTTGCTGAGTAATTTGCCATCAGTTTTCAGAGTGAAACAGGACATTATAGTAGATACACTTTATATCCAGTTTACAGAGCCTTTTTTCTGTTTTTTCTAATAATGAGTATGACATAGCAGCCACCTTCTACCATCCATTTTCTGTATCTTGCCCATCCTCTGAGAGGAATGAGTTCAAGCCAAGAACATGCACTGCACTGAACATTCAGAAAAACACTGTATCAGTATATTTTTACTGGGAGCCTTTAGTATCAAAACACATCCTTTAGGAATATGGGGTAGAAATAATAAGCTGTTAAATGTAAAATAATTAGGGGATAGGTGACACTATCCTTCAAGAAGTAAACTCTAAAAAGATTTAGGAATTAATGTTGATACAACATTTTTATCCTTCAGGCAATGTGCAGAAACAGTTAAGCAGGCTAATAAAATGTTAACCTATATTGGAAAAAATGTTGAATACAAATTACCTGACATTTTTCTCAAACAGTATAATGCTCTAATGTGGCCACATCTGAAATACCAGGTACAGTTCTTGTTGCAATGCTATTACAAAGACACAGAAAAATTAGGAGTGGTGTAAGGAAGAGTAACCAAATGCCAGACTGAACATTTGACCTTCACTGATAAATTCAACAATCAAACCTTTATATTATTGAAATTGTAATGCTTGTAGTGATTAACTACTGCAGACATGTAAGATATTACAACGTATCAATTAAGTTGATTCAACATAGTCCTTCACTTAAATATTAAATCTTTTATGTGAAGAAAATATTTTGTCAGCACTGATGTCAGAGAGAAAGAGATTATAAGAATGGGCAAAAGGTTGTGTGAGTTCCATTAAACATTTGGGGGAGTAGCAGGGGGCTCATTTGTGCAAAAGGTGGCTTATTGTGTTATATTTTGTGGACGGAAGGCAGTACTACAGCCATCAAGGTCATCTGGAAGCTCAAAGATGCAGGGGTATTGGGGTACAAGATGGATTTACAATTCTGGCTATTTAGAGACCAAATTGACTATTAGGTAATTATACCTATTAAACTTGACAGCTCTGTGAATTGTAGTTTTAGGACAGAAACATATTTAAAGAAGAAAAGAGTCTTAATCAGTATCAGAATTCAATTCATAGGCCAGATATACTAATGTATACTAGGAATTTGTCTTGATAGTATTGGTGCAACATACAAGAACAACACAGAACACAAAAGTTACTTATAAGAAGATGAAATATGAAATGCTAAAATATGACACAGCGTACATTGGCTATACAAAAAATAAAGATATAGTAAGATTGAAATGTCTAGGCGGTCTAGTGTGCAGGTATACATAGATACTGAGTAGAAGCTCAGACTTGATTAGGCTACTAACTGAAGAAATCAGATGATAATTAAACCACATACACTCGCTCAGTAATTTTATTTACTTATTTATTTAGCTACATATTGATTACCAAGTTTTTAACCTGAAACATTTATATACACATCATATATGATATACTGTATATATTACTTTTTACATTTGCTCTATGACTTTTGGTTTGGGAAACAGGTAAATAAATTTTTTTTTAGTGAAATGTATTGCCTCCTATGATATGTTACTAATCTGTGCCTTGTGTTCTTATATCAGCTTTAACAAATCTATATGTCAATTCATCCATCCCGCTATATCCTAACTACAGGGTCACAAGGCAGGAAACAAACCTTGGGCAGGGCGCCAGCCCACGGCAGGGCAAACACACCCACACTAGGGACAATTTAGAATCGCCAAGGCACCTAACCTGCATGTCTTTGGACTGTGGGAGGAAACCGGAATATCCGGAGGAAACCCACACAGACACGGGGAGAACATGCAAACTCCATGCAGGGAGGACCCGGGAAGCAAACCCAGGTCTCCTTACTGCGAGGCAGCAGCGCTACCACTGCGCCGCTGTGCCGCCCTATATGTCAATTCCAAAAAAACGAAATTATTTTGAGTTCAGAGAGAAAACAGGAAATTTCATTGCAAGTCAGACTACCATAAATATAAAAGTTCCATATTTACTAACATTGTGTTTGAACTTGAATTTCTAACAATGAAAACAGAAGTTCACACTTGCCAGTATAAGGACCATATTGCAAAACTTGCCAAGGCTTGTTTCAATTCCATTACCTATTTTAATAAATCTGAGTAGATTTCCTAAAAAAAAAATTTTTTCATTCAAATTTCTCTTTTATTATGTGACCTAAGGGAAGGTATAAATCTAATACTGTGTTATTAATTGCACATTAAATGTCAATATTCAGGTCAGGGTAGGGAGCCTGCACTGGTGCAGCACGTTGCCACACCCACCAAACAACAAAACAGCTCAGTATCCCGGTTGGCAGCCTGCTAGGCAGACATGCAGTCCAGTCCCACCTTCCGGAAATGACCATCTGCTGCAACCAGGTGTTACATGAGCGTCCCCATGGCCTGGTCCAGCTACTTGGGTCCTCAACAAAGAAGATCCTGTAGGCTGGATCACCCTCTGGAAATCGTGCCACATGGCCGTAGGACCTAAACTGATCCTCCCTCACAATGCAGGTAATGTGCCATATTCGGGATTCCATGAGCAACCGCAAAGTCAAGACACAAAGTCATACCAGCGGTATCCAAGGTTTAATAATAATAATAATAATTCTTTGCATTTATATAGCGCTTTTCTCACTACTCAAAGCACTCAGCAATTGCAGGTTAAGTGCCTTGCTCAAGGGCCCAACAGAGCAGTGTCCCTATTGGCATTTATGGTATTCGAATCGGCAGCCCTCCGATTGCCAGTGCAGATCCCTAGCCTCAGAGTCACCACTCCGCCTTCTCATAAGAGACATGGTACCGAAGGAGATCAGTGTTTGTCTTTGGTCACTGGATAGCATCCATGTCTCGCAACCATATAGCAAAATAGGAAGCACCAGGACTCTAAAACTTGGACCTTCATCCTTTTGCAGAGATATCATGAGAGCAACACACCCCTTTCCAGTGACCTCATGACTCCCCCATGCTCTCTCAATCCATCTACTGAATTTACCAATGGATACGTAGGATCATCAGAGACTTGAATGTCTCTGCCAAGGTAAAGAAAAGCCAAGCAAGATGACACCTTTTATTGGCTAACTAAAAAGATTACAATATGCAAGCTTTCGAGGCATCTGAAGAAGGGGCCTGAGTTTCCTCGAAAGCCTGCATATTGCAATCTTTTTAGATAGCCAATAAAAGGTGTCATTTTGCTTGGCTTTTCTCTACATTCATAATGGCTAACATGGTACAACACCCTAGTACTTCTGCCAAGGTAAGTAAACCTTTCAACAAGGTTGACATTCTCTCCGCAGACTTACACACTGCCCAAGAGGTTATTAGATCTAGATCTTGGCTTTTTTTCAAGACACTCGCCAGCCCAGACACTCAGACTTCTCACTCAGTCTCTCAAGAGCCCCGAGCCTCCATTAACTCTGCAAACATCACAGCATTTTCAGCAAAGTCAAGATCAGTGAATCTCTCTTTACCTACAGATGGCCCACAGCTGCTGGACCCCACGACCCTGCCCCACACCCTGTCCATGCAAACATTGAACAGAACAGGAGCAAGAACACACCCCTGACAAACCTCAGAATTAACTATGAAAAACCTACAGGTTCTGCCTCTACTCACAGCACAGTACCAGTGTACAAGCCAGCTATGATATCCAAATATTTCGAGGGGATCCTGTAAAGTCTCAGGATTCCCCACAGGGCAGCTCGATCAACTGAGTTGAACACTTTACAAAAATCTGCAAAGGCTGCAAAGAAACTCTGCTGATATTTGCGTTTGTGCTCGATGAGAACCCTTAGTGCCAGGATGCAGTTGATAGTAGACTTCTTAGGCATAAAACCAGACTGCTCAGGACACTGGTAGGTGAGCAAGTGATCATGGATCCTATTGAGGATGACCCTAGCAAGTACCTTACCCAGCACAAAGAGCAGTGTTATACAAGTACCATAAATTTTCACCAGCTGTTCCAGACTCCAATCAAATTAATGTTTTTATTCCATAATAATAACAATAAGAGCAGCTGGCTATTCAAAACGGTAAATGTAGGAAGGACTCGGATTCAAACCTGCAATCTCTTGATTATGAGACAGCAGTTCTTACCTCTGCACCAGCCAAGTGGTCGTGTCAACTTCGTACCCTAACCCAATTCTTTTTCTTTGGTTATATTCTTGAATAAAAGTGTACTAGTTTTGTTATACTTGTATCTTTTGTGTAGACATGGAACACACATGAAATACATGTGTTCCAAATAACGATATATTATTTACTCAATACAATTCCAGGCACCTCACAACCAATAAACAGACTTGAGCTGGGAGAACTTTTTGTCTGACTTAAGCTGCATCAGTGGGGGTTGGGATATCAAGCTGCTTGCTGCTTGTGCTGTTCGACACATTTGCAAAATAAAGACTCTGATGAGGAGGTGTAAAGGAATTTAAGGTGGCCTGGGATTGTAACTTTTCTCGTAGGCTTAAGGGATTCTAGTGTTAAACAGCTACTCAAAGTAGCCAGCCCAGCAGGTCACAACTGCACCGTCATCCATAAGAACTGTTCCATTATCTGCCCTGACTGTGACTCTCAGAGGAACAGATTTTTATATGTGTAATATAATAACCACAGGTGGTGTATCACTTGCTGACAGATTCCTCTAACAAACCCCTCTTTATCTGCCCTGAAATCCCTTGCAAATGTCCTTCTCAATCAACTCGTGCTCTGCGACTCCTCTCAGTGATATCCAGGGTGTCCAGCAAGATGAAATACCTCCTTCAGGGAACACCGGCAACACCAACACAACCCTCAGCAATCTTTAGAGCCTTATCAAGGAAGGTCTCCCACATCACATTAGGATTGGCAGTTGCACCTATATTTGCAAGTTCCTCACACAAATTGCATTCAGACTTGTTATAAACAGCCTGATCTTGGAGTCCGGCCAGGACCAGGCTCATTTTACTAGTAGGTGGTAGCCTACTGGAATTAAGCTGGATCTTCAGAGTAGCAACAACAAGTCTGTGGTCAGAATTTACAAACTGGGCAAATCTGTATTCCCTGCAGTTCCATAGGAGCTTCCAGCATCTGCCCATGAGGATATTATCGATCTCCTTCAGTGCACCATCAATATTGGAGTACCAACTCCAATAATGTGGCTGAGGGCACTGGAACCAGGATCTCGAGATTCGTAGATCCTGACTTTTTGCAAAGTCAAGAAACATGGAGCCTGTTTTACCACAGTCACCAGACCCATGGGGACCAACATAATCCTCATAGCCAGCACTGTCAGTGCCCGTGGTTGCATTAAAGTCACCCATGACCATGATCAACACTGCCACCTGTCTTGTGGGGGAAATTAACTACTTCCAGTAAGCCTTTTTGCCCAATCCATTCATTATGGCCTCCTAGCTGGGTATGCAGCCATACGTTATCTGAGCCAGGACGCCTGTATTATGTCTCTGGCACCTACAGTGTTTTTTACTATGTCTAGTTTTATTATAATTTTACATACACATTTAAAGAGTTGTTGAATATGCTACCCTGTTTTAAAATTTTTATTATTTAAATAAGAAATATCATTACTCAATGCACAATCACTTTCAAGTAGGAAATACTGAAGTGATAAGGAAAGAATATTTAAAAAATCTGAATTGTGCCAAAGTCACTTTTCTCAGTTACATTTATAAACCACCCTTTTATGACAGTGGTTGCAATTTAATGTTATAATCTGAAAGTCAAAGAGCATTCAATATATACTTTTTTACATGTCTATTGGGTTATTTGCAGAGTAGGATTCTACATCTCATTTAAATTATATTACTTATACAGTTTTATTTGGCTTTCCTTTTAATATGTGTCATGTCCAGTGTCTGGTTTTGTTGGAATCTTGCCCTTTACTCCACCATTTTTATCCTTTTGCTGTGTTCCTGTTGACCCGACCAGTTATTTTGATTTTATTATAGAGCCAAATGGGCAAGGCCTTTTACTTCCTTAGCATTTATCCAAGCAAATCTCAGGTTCAGAATTCTATGTAAATATCAGCGAACATTGCCGAGTTATCTTCGCCGCGAGTTCCACATAATCACAGAAATCTTCACGGTATTCATCGAACTTGCTGAACTGCATTAAAGTGAATGGGGAAGGACTAACAGAAATAGATTTAACTAGATTATAATGTTGCATTTATCTTTAAAGTGTCCCCAAGGGCTAGGGATATGTCTGCCAACTATACTGGACTGATTATTTTCGCCAAAAAGATGACCAGAGCTGTGTGGCAGCAGTGCCAACAACTGTACCAACGTGCCTATGTGATATCAAAGAAGAAAGTACACAGTCAAATATGTGCAATCATAGATTTTGTCAAAACAAAGCGGAAATGCCAAAATCATGGCTAAAAGTCAGAAAAAATATCTAGGTCATTTAAAGGCAGAAAAGTAGAAATCTGTTGTAAATAGTAATAAATCTTTCATTATTATTATTATTTCATAGAGTCTCCTCTATTTGGGGGTGGAGCGTCAGGCTCCTTCAAAGTTTGTTTTTTATCTGCACGTGGCTAATTATTATGCATGCCAAGGGCATGCACCTCCTTCTCTTATGTTGACATGGAAATCAATGATTGGCCAGCCAATTTGGCTAAAAACACAGATAATTCGTCCCACAGAGTTTGTAATGCACATTATCAGCATTAAATACCCAGTGGGAGGTCACATCAATGTTGGCTGTTACAGCTATAGAGAATGTCACACTGGCTTCGCAAAACACATTACAGGGTTCTGATATTAAAACAAAAACAAAAAAATCTCCTAAACCCGCCAAATCATCAGTAATTAATTCAGTGAAGAAGGTCGAGTGAGAATGCTGGAAATTCACTGTGAATAATGCTTTGCTGAATTTCGCTGATCAACAGTTTTGATGAGATTTGGAACATTAAGCAGTGTTCTGCTGCCATCTTCTAGATGAAATAACATCATAGTGCAACAATATTTTTCTATGCCTTCTGCCACTCTGTTATAGCACATTAATATTCAAGAGTTGGGCAGAGCCATCAACAGAAAAACACAATGGCGTATTAACATAAAACTGTAAAGCCAGTTTTAGAACAAATTGAAAATGAACCATTAGATGAGTCCAGTGATAGAAATGACAATGTTAACTGGTCATCAGACATTGACTCAGATAATAGAACTGATGCATATGGCACTGTATGACCAAACTACCATGATATGCTCAATGAATTTGGTGGCTTAAAGGTTTACCATGGTGCAAATGGCAAAAAGGCAAAATGATTTTTATCAGGTAGGACAAGTAAGATGTTTGCTTCCTCAGTACTGATCACAGTGCAGCAACTGTCAATGTCTATGTTGGGGGAAATGTGGAAATCACTAAGTCTTCTGCTGTGGTAACCTACAATAACACAATAGGCAGTGTCCATTATGTGAATCAGGCACTGAGATTCTACCCTCTCATGTGCAAGCAACAGAATAAATATAAGAAAAGTGCAGAATAATACACACTTCTACTGTCCCAATTGTAATTTTGTGCTGTGTTGGTGACTCTTTCTAAATACATCACACAAAGTGGACACTAGACATACCTTTCTTAATGTATTTATGTTGACATTTTTGTATTTACATGTTTCTATTACACATAGTATTTTTTCTTGTTGAAAAAATGTCAATATTTTTGGCCTTTTTTTCCGGTAGTATGCTAAGGAGGCTATTTGGTTTATGGCCTTCAGGTGCTGCAGCTTATAGAGCAACAATCAGGAAATATTTATTGGTGTTGCATCTCTTTTCTGTGGCATTTGAAGCTGGCCCTCATATCTCAGTATTGTTCTTAAGTTACTAGTCTACAGTGAAATATCTTTTGAGTTTTCTGGTTTTTAACTTTAATTTTGTCTTTCTGTGATGGACAGTATGATTTTCTATGCTGTGCTGGTAAAAAATTATTACGCTTTGGCTTTATACTTCTGCTTCTGTATTTAATGATTATGCTTTAGACATCCTTTTTGACTTTATTTAGGATTTTCTTTGTGTTTATTTGTATCCTTCATTCATATATTTACATTAGTTGCTTTGTTTTCTGTTTTGATAGCATTAGTTCTGTATTTCTTTTGTTCTTGTAATTACATAATACATATATAATTTAAATATTATTTGGTGCCTAAATTTGGGAGAGATTTTATGATTTTTGTGTTTTCTTTGGTGTTAAATCAGACCAGTCTGGAAATAATTTCCTGCCCACCTAATAGTAACTGAACAGAAATGAAACATCTAAGACTGCTCTTTGATTTGAAAGTACAATTATAAAACTTCCATTGAATCATTTTCATTTTTCCAATTTCAAAAGATAAAGCATGTCTAACAGTCATTTGGTGTCAGACGATGGTATAGAATTTTTCTACTTACTTAAGAGGTGTTAAAAGCAATTAAATTTGTGAAAGAATTCAATGTAGCTTAACTACAAAGAGAGCAAGTAGCGACTGATAGTCTGTTGAGATACTGAGAACCTTCCAAAATCATAGTAAAATCAGAGGTTCAGGTAAAGTTGGGAGTAAACAAAAAAGATAACCAAACGCATCACTATGCATGCTGTATTACTTTCTTCCTGGTGACTTCAACCTGTATATTATAGCACTGAGCATTTCATCATACAGAGTTTCTAATCATTATCACCCATTGGCAATAAAGTTGCTTACCCGTAGTTACCTGAATGTAAAGCGAGCCTGTCTTCCAAGTAACCTAATTCCAGAGACTAGCAATGAACCTGCCATTGGATAAAGTTTCAATTTGCAGTGCCCATTGTCAATAATTAGTAGGCTGTACTTTTAACAAATCTATGAATCATACCCCAAGGTTTTAGGCACCAATAAGCTCCTCTCTTTATTTACTTGTTTATCCTGTAATCTCTCTTCCCTACCTTTGTAAGTATTACCTTGAAACTACATAGGAATATAAAAGTTCTAGTATTCATCTTCATCAAACTTAATGTGAATAAAACACATTCTGAATAGATAGGCTTAAGAAGTAGACACATTTCATTAAACTAATGAAATCATTTAAAAGACATTGTATGAATTGCTATTTTTGTGCAACTGACCAATGGAACCCTTCATTTTGTAAATGAACAGGAAAATTAAGCACTATGCTCATAATCTGTTATCAAAATGCAATAAACTATTTTCACAAATAAAAAAATCAAAATTCACAAACTAATCAAAATATAATAGAATAATCCTGTTTTGTATTTATCTGCAATAAATTAATTAACTATAATATGAATTAGGTGAAGTTAATTTAAAAAGTAGCAAGGCTATTAAATAATATAGACTGATGTATCATTGTTGCATATAGTTGTGATCTCTGCACTTATGAATTTTAAAGGCTTCTGGACTGTTAATTTTATTAAATTAATAGTAGACATTTAGTTTGGCTAACTGGATTCAAGCTTTTAAAATACAGAGCCAAGAATAATGAGGCAGTTATTAAAAACCATTTGAATTCACAAAGTTTCAAACCAAAATTATGTACACATTAATTTTATAAGCAACATTTTGAGTGCAGACGAATGAGGAGTTAACACACAGGAAAAGCCACAGGACTGGACTGAATAATCACTTAAGGCCTGTGCTGATGAACATTCTAGTATCCTCCTTACTTATTCAGTCTGTCACTAAGGCTCCTGAAAGTGTTCTTTTTATTTCTAAAATGCCTTCAGTACCATCCAGCCAACCCTGTTAAGGAGTACGCTCAGAGACATGCAGGTGGATAAGCCAATGGTGTCCTGAAAGATGGACTAGCTGTATGGCAAACAACAGTCTGTGAGACTCCAGGACTGTGTCTCTAATGCGATTGTGAGCAACACTGGAGCACCACAAGGAATAGTCCTGTCTCCTTTTGTCTTCACTCTGTACACTTCAAACAATAAATATAACACTATGTCTTGTCACTTGCAGAAATTCTCAGATGATTCTGCACTTTTGGGGTATATTGATAATGGGATGTGATAGAGTATAGGAGTCAGATGGAAAACTATGTTTCTTGGACCAGAAAGAATTGTCTGCAACTTAACATCAGCAAAACTAAAGAAATGGTTATTGAACCAAAGATTCTTTGCACCTAGTCAGTACTCAGGGGATTGGATGTGGAGGTGGTGCCATGTTATACATACTTGGAAGTGCACATTAATGACAGGCTAGACGGGTCTAGTAATACAGAGGAACTGTGTAAGATGCTGCAATGAAGACTCATTTATTTCTTAGGAGACTGTATTCTTTTAGTATGGGTAGTAACATCCTTCATATTTTCATTCAACTCTGTGATGAACAAAATAATTTTCTTTGCTTTGCCGGTAACATCTCTTCAAGAGAGGCCCCCCAATGTGTGTGTGTGCCCTTATATGGAGTTCCATCCAGAACATTGTTAGTTGTTGTGTTTCTTCACATGCTCATAAGATTTGCTGCGCATCTCCTTGACTCTGAAGTGCACTAAGGCATGCATAAATGGCTTTGTAGTGATTTTTGAAAAAAAATAAAAATACAAAATAATTGATTATCATAAAGAAAGAGTTCAAGCATGTTGTACAGATTAATGTATTTTTTGTATTAAAAAATAACATTTTTCTTTAATGAAAGTGATGAAGAAAATCCATATTTAAAGGGTGTTATATTTTATGGTATTTCTGAGGGCAAATATAATCAATGCATTTCTTTTTTCATTATTAGCTGTCAGATATAGCCTAATTTGTCAGGAAACTGTAGCACTGTGCACTAATCGCATATTCAAAGTGGGCTAATTTCTCATTCAGCAACAAGTGCACAACCTAGCAGTTGAGTCCTGAAGAAATGAGTATAGTCACATATAATAGTACTAGTCTATTAATCATGTAAATTTATTCTGCATCCCTAGCTGGAGGGTAACTTTCATAGTGCAAGACACACTAGTATGACTCTAAAGTAATAATGTTTATAAATGTCAGGCTTACAGTTATGCAATGGTCTGACAACAAATAAATATACACTATATCAGCAGTAAATATATTATGTTTATTTAATTCAAAGCCTTAAAAAGCACAATGCAGTAAAGAAATGCAACTTTTAAAACAGCTATGTAAAACAATGTTCTAAATTATCTTTCTTGACAATAACCATCAGTTAAAATATTGTTAATCTTTTGATGATCCTTCCATCCATTATCCAATCCGCCATATCCTAACTACAGGGTCACGGGGGTCTGCTGGAGCCAATCCCAGCCAACACAGGGCGCAAGACAGGAAACAAACCCCGGGCAGTGTGCCAGCCCACCGCAGGGCACACACACACACCAAGTACACACTAGGGACAATTTAGAATCGCCAATGCACCTAACCTGCATGTCTTTGGACTGTGGGAGGAAACCAGAGTACCCGGAGAAAACCCACGCAGACACGGGGAGAACATGCAAACTCCACACAGGGAGGACCCGGGAAGCGAACCAGGGTCTCCTAACTGCGATGCAGCAGTGCTACCCACTGTGCCA
>JANRMT010062791.1:67595265-67661681 GCA_026402145.1 Polypterus bichir lapradei
CTATCTATCTATCTATCTATCTATCTATCTATCTATCTATCTATCTATCTATCTATCCTAGAACTGATCTATTGCATTAGGAACTAAATGGATGTAAATTCAATTGATCGATTGATAACTGTCAAACTGGGGACAATAGTTGCTTAGAGTTTTGTCTGGCATGGTCTGTTAATCTGTCTCCTTAATTAAACATTCAGCCTGAGTAGAATGAAGAAAGCACAAAATGAGAGGTAAGTTATTTTTGGCACATGGCCAAAAGATGCTGGGCTTCAATCTACAGAGTCCTTGTTTCACACATGAGAAATCTTGTCTTGCATGCTAAAGAGAAAGTATTTTAACTCCTAGTGGAACATGGTTTTATGAAAGCTTAAACGTTCTTACACTTTCTGCATTGCAGTGATATAATTTATACTTTTATGGTACAGCATATCCCAAAACTACTTATAATGTGCATACTTAGCTAATGACCACTTCCCTTGATCATTACACTCAACACCAACATACTTTATAAGAAAGGAAACTTACAGGAGATCATACAGGTTGGCGTAAAATTGACCAGCTTATGTCCTAATTAGATTGTTGTGGTACAGCTATTATAGTTGTCATGAGTGAGAGGGGGGATAAAATTAATTCAGCACTACATGTGGTGAAACACCTTGGTTAGTTCATGGCTAATTAATCATCCTGCCCTGAGCCTGGAACATCTATTCATTTTCTTAACCCATTTCAGAATGTGGGGATGAGCCAATCCCGTCTGAGTCAGGTGCAACGTGGGAGCTAAATGAGGGTGCGGGTCTGACACAATACACAGTAACTCATACTCCAATGCGCATTCATTCAAGGTCAATTTAGCATTGATGGTTAAAGTAACACACACAGAATTGGGAAGCAGGAGTTAAACCAATGTTAAAGCAGGGTTAACTTGAAAACTTTACACAGATAATGACTGTGCTGTGTGCCATGACAAGGACACTGGATCGTTGAGGCAGCAGTACTAGCCACTGCACCATCATGTTCCTATACTAGCCTGTATGTAGTAATTTATAAATATTAATTATGCATAAAAACATATGAATTTAAGACATATGAGTGGGTGAAGACTGCTGTCTTTCCTAAATATGTTTTGAAAGTTTTCTGTAACAAACAGTAATTTATGGAGAAGTAGTGAGAAGTTCAGAACTTGTCCTCTTGCTTGCTCAGGGTTTATTATTTCTTTTTGTATAATTTAGATGCTTTGATCCAGAGATCAGATGAATTGCTGTTTTTAGAACCAAATCAACCATTTTAATGAGTTTTCTATTGCATACTGACCAGAAGTGCACACTGTGGTCCCTCTAGTATGTTGTACAAACTTCTCATCACTTTGTCCCATTAGTATTACACTTAAGCCTCAGTAGAATTCTATTAATGTTCTTTATTGTGTCTCATTTCTATGAAAATCTATACTGGAACGGGTCCATTTTTATTCTAAGTTTCTTTCTTATACTAATCAGTATAACTAAAGAATCAGTCTTTAGTTTAAATAGTATCATTGAGAGAATCAACAATCACAAGGTACTTTACAGAGCAAATAAAGATGTATTCCAAACTAATCCAAAAATACAGTACATTACTTTTTGATTCAAATGTTCCAGTTATAACCTATAGCAGAGTGCCTAAGTAAAGAGAGATTTTGCAGATTTAAATCCATGAAATAAGTTGTCTTTACAAAATATTAGAATAAGGCCATCGTTGGAACTTTACAAACAGAACTAAGCAAGGGTATCTAGTCATAGAGGCTGCAAAGCTAAATGCTCAACAAGAGAGGGTCTTTGGAAATGTGATAAGCAGATGCCTGCAGTGCTGATAAGATTCAAGTAATTATGACAGGCAATCTGACATGTTGAAATTACCAGCTTACAAAAACAAAAGAACAGTTTTGAACTTTCACATATGTGTCTCCAGTAAACAGAACTTTTAAATTTCACCTTTTATAGTTCTGTCTAATGTGGTCCTTCATGATTTCTATTTAAGTAAAGTACTATTTACAAAACAATATAAAATACTATACCATTTGCTATACATGCAAGTCGGTGGTGTGTACCTTTAAACAACATTAGTTTAATTTAACATTATAAGGTATATACCATAAAACAATATGATAGTGTGGACATTAACATAATCACAACGGTATTATCTGTGTAGAGATCTGGAAATTGCTATAAATATATGCATAAAAATTCCAAAGTAGTGAAGGGGAGTCAGGCTAAAAAATGGTTGCCTACTAAAGAATAAGGGGCTTTAACACTAGAATCCCTGAAGCCTATGAAAAAACTCGTAATCCCAACCCACCTTAAATCCCTTTGCACCTCTCCATCAGCATCTTTGCTTTGCAAATGTGTCAAGCAGCAAGCAGCCTGCTAACCCATTCCCTATTGACTTAGCTGAAGTCAGTTAAGAAGTACTCCCAGCTCAAGTCTGTTTATCTGGGTGTGAAGTGCCTTGAATTGTATAGGCTAAATAATATATCGTTACTTGGAATACATACATTTCATGTGTGTTCCGTGTCTACAACGATCTGAGTAAATGTAGGATTACAGGAAATACGAGGCAAGAAATTTTGAACACATAACTAAAACAGAAACTTTTTTTTTATGTTCTTATAATTGGCAAAATGCTGACATGAAGTGTATAATGTGTGAAGTCCAAATATCAAATAAACACTTTCACAAAAGGTATAACAAAACAAGTGCACTTTTATTCAAGAATATAACCAAAGAAAAAGAAATTATTCAATTTACATGTTGCTGTCAATGAGTAAAAACTGAAGCTCAAATGTCAATTGACAGAGAGTTGACATATCTATTTGGCTGTTGTAGAGGTAAAAGCTCGGCCCCATAAGCAAAAAGTTGTGGGTTCGAGCCTAGGCTCTCCTCATTTTGAGTAGTGAGCTGCTATTATTATTATTACTATAATATATTAAAAACATAAATTTGATTTCAGTCTGTAACACCCGGTGTAATGCTATGGATATGCTCCCTCCCCCAGTCCTTCCAGCGTAGAGGCATTCCGGCTGGGCAGGGTTCCCAGCCGTACGCCACAATACACTTATATATTTAAATATGTATAAAACTGAGAGAGAGAGACTGAGCACATTAACACACTTCGTAATAAACAATAGGACACAGGTAAATCTATATATCTCTAAAATACATTTTGCTCCTTTCATTACATAATAGTTTTTTTTTTAAATGCTATGTTGACTGCATTATTGGCTTCACCATCAATGATTTGTAGTTTGCATCATGCACCTCTACCAAATTTAATCCACTCTTGCTTATGTAAGTGTTCATTTAATAATGGGGCCTGGGGTCAATGATATGCTTCACAGTTTAGAACAGTGTTCTTTTTGAAAGAAAAAGAAATCCATCCATTGGGGTTTGATAGCCAATTTTTAAATTACATAGCCACAGGGAGCCATAGTTCATCTCAACAGTAGCGCCAGCACTGAGTGCCAGAATGGATTCTCTGTTATTTACATGGCTCTTTAAGGTGACTCGTTATCCACGTAAAAGGACTACTCATATTTCGCCTATTAGATGGAATTCTGTTTGGATATTGCAGGCTTGCCATTTTTATTGGCAGCCCTGCCATTGGTTATGGAATGCCAGCTCATACTATGGCTTACTCATCCCTGGCTGATGCAACTTGTCACCACCATCACATAGCCTTCCCTTCAAAGTCGTTGTCACCACTGAACACTTCCAACTTCTTGAAATGGTGGGGTGATTTTCGTTTCTGCTGGTGGCACAGCAGTGATGTAGAGTGTTGTGCTGTCATGTGGTGCAGCAGAGTTGTTAAACATTGCACTTCTAAGTGGTGATCTGTCTATTATAATTGAGCAGACAAAGCTTCTTGTCTGGAGCCACAGATGTGCTGGGCACTGTGCTGTTTTCAGTCACTGAATTGACACTACAAATGCCATTCAAGGTTCAGATCTCAGCTTGAGACTCACCCTCCACTGGTGTTCTGTAACACCTCTGCGATCTTCTTACTCCTTTGGTTACAGAGTTATCAAACTGGCCGTGCTTGACATAGCTCATCTGGGGACAGCAACAACTCAATCTGCCACATTTTTTTCAAGCTCTATGAGCTAAAGGTTCTGCCAGCATCTGTGCACCCAGGCCAATAGATCTTAGCAAACGGTGATGTGTTGGTGGAGCTGCAAAGGTAGCAGTTTCTCATCTGTCTTTCTTCCTGTACTGATGCTACAAGTGGCACTCCAGATCCCAGATCTCAGCCCTGAGACTCTCCAGCAACTCCTTAGAAGAGTCAGACAAGTCCATTGCAGATTTCCACAGCACTTAACACTTTGCTAAATCGGTCTGTGCGTCCCTCATAAAAGGATTGCTCGCTTTTACCACACTAGATGGAATTCTTTTTGAACATTGAGGGCTTGTTATTTTTATTAGCGCCCCTGCAGCTGGTGATGGAATACAAGCCCGTGCTATGATTGACTCATACCTGTCTGATGCAGCTTTTCAGCGCTGTTACAGTATCAAACAGGAAGCAGAAACCTAAAGTGAACTGAATGGCAGAGAACTGCATATGACAAACACTTAATTTTCTATTCTTTTTTTTTTGGAACCTAGTTTGTTCAATTTTGAGCCTTCAAAGTTGGAGCATATTCTTATCTGACCTAACTGGGTGCCAGTCCATTTCGGAGCACACTTTTACCACCATCATATCATGTCAGGCCAATGTAGAGACTCCAAATAGTATGTAGAATATTTCATTGGGATATATGAGGAAAACATGGTTCCTTGAGGACTCTGCATTTAACACAGGGAGAAGGTTCAAACTGTATATATACAGTGTTTAACTGAGATCCCTAGAGCTAACGTCTGTATCATCCTAAGAGAACAACAAAAAAGATTTTTTTCATAAAAGTCTTAATGTATGCACCATTCATTTTCGTTTATTAGTCCTGAGCAGATGGCGATATTATATTACAAATGACATTTTATAGCTCAATTGAAATGTGTAGCTATTTATGAAGCAGGAACTTATTCACAGTAATGTAATTAATAGACATCTGCATGTTGTGAAATAATTCTACATCAATAAACATTTGGTCATTAAAATAGTGTAACACTTTCATAGTACAGCATTGTGCTGTTTAATTCAGTAATTTTAAGTGAAATATACAAGTACAGTAAATATATTTGCGAAATAATCATCTTGATTGCATATGTTATAGTTATGGTATAAATTATAATAAATGTAATCACATATGGTTTAATAAATGCATATGTAAGGATAATATTAGTAATTTGGAGATTCATTTTTGGGCTGTTTGAGATTTGACCCTAAACTTCCCATTCAGCCTCGAAGCAGCTGCAGCAATGGCTTTGATTGCTTGCACAAAGAATACACAGCTGAACAGACTGATGTTAAAGATGCTAAAGGCATAGAGACTTGGCAGACAGGACTTACGGTACAGAAGATCATGGATCCCAATCGGTCAATCAGCTCCTAGATAGATTAGCTGCATTCCAAAGGAGAGTTTTCTCATTTAAAGCACTTATTATGTAAATTATAAATTAGACATTTCACAACTTGAACAGCACAGCCTAGAAGGTGTGAATTGCTTTTAGCAGAGTGAATAATAAACAAAGATGAGTCAATGTGAAAAGTCTAAATGAATGCATTCCTCTCATAAGTACACCCACCCTACAACAAAACATAAATATGCAATTTTTAATTATTCTACTGTTAGTATAAAATGCATCAATAGGCTACTTGTTAATGTTTTCAGTAACACATAAATTGTGCCTTACAGTCTGATTTATCACCAATATGTGATGCATCTGAAAATAATTATATGTAATAATTCCCATTGTAATTGTATACATATCAAACTGTACAGACCTATAAACCTTAAGGCACTAAATTATGTGTTTTTTTTTAATTTCAAGAAACATGCATATAAAAAATTAAAACAATAATAAATACCTATTTTGTACAGTGACTATAATTGATAAACTAAAAAAAGCACTACAAACAGTATAAACCAGTGAGCAGAAGAAAAAAGAAAACAAATCAATACATGTAATTAGAATTGAATAGTAATTTAATTATGATCTAGCATGTCCAAGGAAGAATCACACTTTTATCCTTATTCAGCGCTGAGCATTCTTTTCATTCTTTGCACAGAAAGGCAAGAAATTCCAAGTATGCTCATAAGCTATGCTGCCTAACTTCAAAGCCTTACATTTTGAGTGTGTACTATGTATTCTCTGGGCTGGATGTTGAGGTTCTGTGGTACATGCAAGTGAAGTACACAGAAAACTCACCTCTTTACAATATATTTTGATTTTTATATATTTAAGATGGTAAGCAAGGAGTGCAGTTAATGGCAGTTTTCTTCTTGAAGACCTTTCTGCTGGAAAGATGTTCTTAAGTACTACCACCTGTTACTGCCCATCCTGGAAATGAGGAAAGAAAGCTGGATATCTGTGAAATATTTAATGGAGTACTAACATTGTACCCCACTATGCTGCACAATTTTGTCCATTGTTCATTTACTGACTAATAAATAAAATGGATTGCAAGTTCTTATTTAGGACAGATGAGACTTTGAGGCCCAATATGCATTATTCTTCTCTCAGATTTGGTTTCATGATGGGGTGCTAATTTCACCTTGTTGTCAGGCATGCCTTCTATGCTTGGTCATCACTTAAATGAAGAGGTTGTGAGTCAAAGGTGCCTGGAAAAAGAAAAACAAAACCACAGAGTTATACATCACCAATTATCTTTGTCCTGTATTTGCTATTCCTTAATCAACACACCTGCCTATTGCAATTGTGTGGAAACAACAATTACCTTCTCATTAGCTGTGACCTTTTAAACTTATCTTTAGTATTTCTGTGTTTTTAAATATGTAGTATTTTCTAAAAGTGGTGAGATGTGATATTTTAATTACTTAATTTATTATTGCTTTTAACAAGTTTTTAGGAAGGCCCAGTGGCATAACAGTGAACGAGTGGCTCACTAATGAACTGGCGAGATCACCAGTATTTAGTTAATTTACTAAAGAGTAGTGTGTAAGAAAGAAAGAAAGGGATCACTTATTTTGGCTTTTGGAATGACAAGTGTTCCGAGGTGGAAATATGGGGCAGGCAGCATTGTCTGTTGAGCAATTTAAAGGAAGCAGGACCAATGGCCAAATGGAGGTTCTGGTGCATGCTGAAAAAGGGAGCATATAAAGACAAAGAGGCCATGGGCACAGAGGCAGATCCACTGCCTGGCGGCATCTAGAAAGAGTACAAGGTTTCTTGGTTACTGGCTGAGTTGGCAGTTCATGCCTGCAGCAGGCTGCATGTGTGGATTAATAAGGATGTTTTGAGGAGGGAATAACATCATGCAGGAGAACTGTGATTTTTAATAGTATTTAGTCATTATTTTTTGGAACACCCGAGGTCACTGATTTGGTTTACTGGCACAATTTTAAACATAACATTTATTTATCAAATTATTTATTAATATACTGAATGCACTGTTTGAAGTTTTTCAAAAATTACGTTCTTATTGTTACTAAACCTCTGCACATATTCTGATCAGAAACTCTTGCATGACTCCTCACCCTCCCTGGTTCATCTTGGTTATAACTATCCATTGTCTCGGAACTGAAGATTGTGCTCATGGCTGAAGACATGGGAGATTACACCAAGCACTTGCTACCATTTAATTTACTGTAGTTGTTTTACAACAGGGCATGGCAGGGCCTCCAGCTAAGCAGTGATCGTAAGGTCAAGCACTCCTTAAGGACAGTGCCATTTTTCCTGAAGGACTCATTATTACTGGAAATTTGACAAGAAGGGTCTCAGTCTTCTAAGACAAAATGATTTCAGAGAGCACCTTAAACATTTTTGTAATAAAATAATACCATGGATTCACTCAAGTACTGTGTTGCTCGTTTGCCCCAGTTTTTAGTGACAATTATCAGCCATGACTTCCCTTGAGAGAAATTCTACTGAAACTCTACCAGCTCTATTCTTTTTTTGAGATTCTTCATTTAGGAACATGTGATAAATGATCAAAAGAGAAACAGCTCAGCTTTGCATTAGCAAAAACCCATATGTCTTATTGGTTAAGATTAAATAAACTGCCAAATACTTTTTGCATGTTTGCTGGCAATAAGGTTTCCAGCACTGTAAAACATTTTCTGTTTTTGTGGTGTTTGCAACTTGTTGTCTAAAATACAGTATATTATTCTTGCTGTTTTCATTAGGAGTTGCACAAAATGAAAAATGCCATTAGGTCACCAAGAATATTACCATTGATGGGGAGACTTAAGGAAGAAAATAGCAGGTGGTTTTCAAAACTAATACCAGCTCCTAAGCACTAGTCTGGGGAAGGAGATAAAAGCAAAGGTCTTATGATAAAAGTCAAAAGGGCTTACTTCAATTGTCTGGCCTTAGCAAACTAAAAGTCTGAACAAGCTTCATTGAACTAGCTCCTACTGAGCACTAAAATAAATACCTGAGTGCTGTAAAAAGTGTGCTGTTAAAATAAAAATAACATTTAAAACTTTAAAGAGTAAAGTGCAATATACACTTGTGAGAATCACAAAACTTAGAAAGGAAAAAGCATGTCAGCATGGTACTACTCTTTTTCCAGTAATCCAAAAATACCCGATATAATCTAACACTTTCAGGTATCTATTTATAAGTAAAACTGGTCACCACCATGTCACAATCTCATGTGACAATGCACCTCGGCGTCACATAGCAATTACAGCTATCACAAATAAAAATACAATGAAATAAATAAACAAAATAATATGAAAACATACTAACTAGGCTATAGAATGTGACACGTAATACTACAACCTTGCAGGTGAATAGACATGGGTTCTATACCCAGATCAGTCTCATGGAGCGCAACAAAGGTCAGCCAAACCTGGTTGGGAGGCGGCATACTAGTGCAAGGTGCCAAGCTGCAAGAAATAGAATAATATTACCAAAGATGTTTCAGTGTGACTTATGGGGGCCAGAGAATTACAGATAAGAGCTTACTTATTGGAGAGTGGTCTGTGTTAAGAGTGTCTATGGTATACATTTGTGTGCACATTTTTTAAGGCTTCATTGTGGGTCGTGGCTCATTGAGCAACCTATGTGAAGGTGCACTACATGATTGGAAGGAGCTAGATAGATAGATAGATAGATAGATAGATAGATAGATACTTTATTAATCCCAAGGGGAAATTCACATAATCCAGCAGCAGTATACTGATACAAAGAAACAATATTAAATTAAATAGTAATAAAAATGAAAAAAAAAAATGAAAAAAAGTTAGCATTTAGAAAAGGTGTCTGATGTGATCAGAGGAAGGGATTGCATGGGGCATATTAGATGAGAGGACTGATGTCAGAATTGAATGGTTAGTCTTTGTGACCGGCATTGAGTAAATCTCTTGGTGAGAGGTGCACCACAGTACTCTTGAGTTGCCTGAACAACATGAGTAACAGGTGTGCATACTTTTGTTTTATCCCTTAGAGCTTATGAGATAGGGGATAAACATGGTGAATTGGACATTGGTTTATTTGATTTCTTCTTTCAAGAGTCCTTGGTTCCCTTGTTTGACCTGGGAATAGTTACAAAGCATGTGGAGGGTACAGGGCATCACAATGGCATTTGGATTAACTGGTAATTATGAACTGGCCTAGTTGGGGTGAGTGTGTCTTCATGATGGACTGGTCCCCTGTCTACTATTGATTTCTGCCTTTTCATGGATACAGTAAGTTCAGAAAATAGAAGAGTAGCTGCAGTTTGTGGGGTATTGCAATGTGCTAAGTTATGGGGACAAACACACTGAGTTAAATGATACAGTAATATAATTTTAATGCATCATTTTCAGTACTTGAAGGAAAACATGTCAGTTATTTTTGTGTTTTGTCTATAGTCAGATAGACTTGTAATTCCCGTTGCTATAATATTATTTATATTTTCTCAGAATGTAAATATTCCTTTAGGATCTAAAAATAAAAAGCATATATTATGAATGCATATCCTAAATTTGCACCTAATTTGTATTCATTAAAGATTGTTTAAAATGCCAAATTAGCCAATTTACTATTTTTTTCTTTAAATTCTTATTTATTTATTTATTTATTCAATGCCAACTAGCATATAGGAAAAACAATGCTAAGGGCTTCTTTCTCACTTGCCCGCATCACAATCAGGTGATTTTCTATTTTTCAGTGTTGATTCCAATCAATAAAATAAATTTAATCACCTGACAAAATATATCTGATTACTGGTCTATGATGTACTGCAGCTCTGTACTGTCACTGAGCAGACAGTTCATCATCTCGATCTAAAGTGAAGGGTGTTAATGCTGTTATGAATAGAAAAAGGAAGTCATTTTTAATTTGGTTTTGACCAAATTAGGTTGCTTAAAATTCAATCAGTGTTAATATGGCAAATATCATACTTCTAAATATTAAACATGGCCTTTTAGAATGTGATAATGGCATTGAGTATGATTGGCTGATAAGATAGATGGGATTTATTACTCAAAATGAAGGTTATACTGTGCAGTGCAGACTGAAGAATATCTTGTTGTATTTTAGCCTCACCTGCCAGGTAGTATAATTAAGCTGTAGTAATAAGGATGATAAAAGTGTACACACTGCTTAGTCAACAAGGATCTGTGATGAACAATAACAAGCAAGTCACTCACATCTACATTTAAAAATAATGTGCCCTGGTATACCGAAGATATAAAGAGTAAAGTTTTGATTTTTATTAACATAAAATCAAAGAAGAACTTTAAGTTTGGTATATTACACAAATGTTGATATTCAAGGAATATAGTATTATTGATTTTTTTTTGGAAAATAATAAATAGTATACATCTAGTGAGTTTCTGCCTATTATTCATTGCAGGATTGGATTATGGATTGGATTTAGGAAATGTATGTACAGAAGAACTGGTGTCCTATAAAATGAGGCAGCATGGATTGCACATTATTATTAACTTTTGAATTACTATCTTCTTTTTTAATTTATTTTAATTTGTTTCCTCTTTGTTACATTCAGATTGCCATTGCATCTTTCAGACATGACAACTATCTCTTTTGGAAATAATGAATCTGACAATCTAAACAGTGTTTAGTTTTTTTTTTTTTCTGGTGAGAACTCTTTCTATTCTTTTGTGATTAGATATCTCACAGATTTGAGCTTAAAACACATATTACGCACTTAATGTAGAGAAAAAGTCCAATTAAAAAATGTACAAAAAAGAAGATTAAGTTTCTGCTGCTTGTTGTCATGGTGGAAATCAAACAGTCCTTCTGTACCACAACCATTTTTGCTGTTGGTAGCACTGAATGTTGGTGTGACTTCCTTGATGCAAAAGTTTCATCAAGAATATCCTGTTTCCTTTCAAAGTCAAAGTATACATATTCAAATTAAATGGTGGCTCAGAAAGCCCAGCATTGAAACAATAAGTTCACGTAAATAAGTACATAAACACGGAGCTTTAAAAAAAGATTATTAACTCACCAGAACAGTGGATAGCAGTATGCTGTATTCTATAGTTTAGATACATGAGCTTTAAGGAAGAAAGGACACCACAGGTTATATACAAGTATATTTGAAATGCTCACTTGGACAAGAACATACCATGCAAGCGGTTTGAACTTCATTCTAGCCTGAATAAGAAATTCAAGTAAAGATGCATTTTATAAGGTGGAAGTCTTTTGAGAGAAATTAAATAGATTTGAAGCAAAAGACTTCTAAGAACTACTATATGGTGTCAAGTTACATAAAACAAAGGGGCGTATCATTAAACAAGAAACAAACCACACAGAGACAGAGGGAAAGAGAGAAAATGGTTGACTTGCATTTGCCTTTGGGTAGAAGAAAAGTATCACTGAAGATAATGAAGAATATTGATAAACATTGTTCTTGGTGCTTCAATCAATATATTATTTTAATGGTGGGTCACATATTCACAAAAAGTTAAAAAGCAAGGGCTGTCTTACATCACATAATATTGAAGCCAGGTTTGGGTGAATATAGCAAAAAATTAGACAAAATGCAACTGCATATGTAATGATAAAATAGTCAACTGAATTACATAAGACATTTAAATGAGATATTGAAAGGTTGCTTCAGCATGAATCCTGACGTAGCTGGTATATAATAAACAGGAATGGGGGAAATAGTAACCTTAGATTTTGCTTCTTAACGCACTGTTTCACTGAGCACACTGCCAAATATGTAACAGTCCATCTTAGCATCCCAACAAACTATTTTTTAAACTCAGATGTCTTTCAGTGTTTTTTCCCAGTAAAGACTGAGATGCCTAATGCCATCTATTTCATTTTATTATTAATGCCTTATTCTTAGAAGGCATTAGTGTTTATGCTAAGTGTGTTTTTTAACAATATAAAACAAATCAAACTGGAGCATAGTTTAAGATGTGTATAAGATAATTAAAACTGAGGTGTGCTCATCATTGTTCCTAGGAGAAATGTGTTCTGAATCTGTCAGCCAGGTTACCACGCTTGACTGGCTGTTCTTGGACTCTGAATGTTTAATTGCTGGCAACTATTTTATTTCAAATGGTTCATTAAAAAAGAAGCTCTTTAAAATTAAAGCATGTGTCTGCATTCATAATTGAACTTTTAATTAGAAATGCGTCTGATAGTTATTTTTTTACTGTCATGGTTTTTTATTTGATTTTATTAATTTTGCATCTTTGAACATTTAAATAGTTTAATTTCTGTTTTGTAGTATAAAATGATATTTTATTCAATCAATTGGTGCTTCAGAGAATAATTCACATTAAACTAGAAGAAACAGAAGAATGCAAAAATATAGACAACAAAGTGAACTTCATAAAGAATTGTTTATTAATTGCCCAAGTCCAGAGAAGCAGAACAATTAAAACAATGGACAGACCTATTTTCACTTACTTTTTGTTATATACAGCAAGACAATGTGCAAAACTCAGTTGTCAATCTCTCATCTCGGACATGCTGGATATTTTTAAGAAATATTGTTTTTCTTTTCTCCACTTGACTCTCTTAATCAAGCAGATGCCCAGCTGGCTTTTTAAATAATGTCAGGCTTTAATCAGCAAAGTAGGGTTGTTATGGGGTAAGTAACCCAGAAGAGTCTCTTAAGCAGAGTTTCTTGAGAGGACCATTTGGTCTGTCACTTCACATGTTGTAATCCGTAAGGTCCATATGACTAAAAGTCTTTTTGGATTGAGCCACCTCAACAGAAAATCTTCAGTTCCTTAGGAGCTTTCCAAAGCTCATTTCTTGTTCCCTCCTTAAAAGTGAGCAGAACATGCTCTAAATATCTAGACTTCAAAACCTTACCCTTAGTATCTTCCCCAATGCTTGCAAATTACTTTACCCAGGCGGGAGAAGCTACAGTGTCTGTGGCTAAATACATTCAAGAGCATACAATAAGAAACTATAACAAGAATCAGTATGGTGGGGCAGTGATTAGTGCTGGTCTCTCACAGGACTTGGATTCAGTTTTGTCCATGGCAAATGTCTGCATGGAGTTTGCTTGTGCTTGCATATTTGTGTTTTTAAATTAGTTTTTTTTATCTCCAGTAAATCTGGTTTCTTCTTTTGTCCCTGAAATGTGCATGCTAGGTAAATG
This sequence comes from Polypterus bichir lapradei, assembly GCA_026402145.1. Classification (NCBI taxonomy): domain Eukaryota; kingdom Metazoa; phylum Chordata; class Cladistia; order Polypteriformes; family Polypteridae; genus Polypterus; species Polypterus bichir. Next base: position 67,608,937 of record JANRMT010062791.1, read on the forward strand.
GGTGTGGGAGTGAATTTGGCGATACCTATGAATGTTGCCTGTTATGGAATAGAATTCCATTCATGACTGATACTTGGCCTGGTGACATTGTTGCTGGGATATGCTTTGGTTTCCTATGACCATGTGGACAAAGTGAGTTTAGAAAATAGCTTGATGTTATAAAACAATATAAATTATATTTATATTAAATGTCAAGTGAATAAAAAAAATCTGGCTTCTTCATAAAAAAGATTTGAGCCATAGCACAGATTCTTTATTTGGCTCTGAGGCGAAGGATCTGCACTGGTATCCAGAAGGTTGCCGGTTCGAATCCCCGTCACTGCCAAAAGAGATCCTACTCTTCTGGGCTGTACAATAGCTGACCCTGCGCTCATACCCCAAATGGTATGCAAAAACTAACAAATTCCTAATACAAGAAATTGTATAAGGCGAAATAAAGAACAAAAACATGTTAACTCCTTCCATCAAAAGTTATAGAAGAACTTAATTATACTGAAAAAAAAGAATAAGATTAAAATGATCAGGAGCTTCACTCTATTACTGAAAACAGTTTTTAGTTGCCATGTAGTTTTACACAGACATTTGCTGTAAATATTAAACTTCTGTGAAAGTTCTAAGGACCTTCCTCTCTTTAAAGGTTTGCTGTTTTCTTATATGGTGAAGTTATTGAAAAGATCACTTTGAAATGAAAAATAAAAATATATCAAATGTTAAAAAGACATACACATATTCTAAATTGTTCTAGGATGAATGAATATGAGTGTAATTACATCAATCATGTAATGGAGTGGAGACCAGTGTATACTGATTATCACAACAACATTTATTTATATAGCACTTTTCATACGACAATGTAGCCCAAAGTGCTTTACAAGATGACAAAAAGAAAGTTACAAGAAGCAAAAACAAGTAAAAACAACAAATAATTTTAAGGAATAAATAGCAACACAACAAGATACGGTCAGATGGCCAGGAGGACGGAAGAAAAAAATCTGCAGGAGTTCCAAGGCCAATATTCCTGCCAGCATCCACTGGGGATTCTACCTAATATAATTATTCTTAAATCAAACCTCGTAAAATTCGTGATTGACATGATGGGCTTTGATGGAGTTGGTCTCGTGAACAGCTGAGACCCGCCTTCATTCCATTATCTCAGAGGGCTGCATGGTACCTAGATCAGGTGGTGGTGTCACAGATTGCCACCACAGAAGAACTGGAGAAAACAACAGAGAATAGTGGATATTAGTACAGATTTCAGATCCCCGAAGAATATGATAATTCTATGCCAATATATTCCATTGGGAATACAACTAAAATATGGCTATAAAAAGCCATATTAAAATAATAAGTTTTTAGCTGTTTTTTTTAAATGTTCCACAGCGTTAGCTTGGCAAATTTCTGTGGGTAAAATATTCTAGATTTTAGGTACATAACAGCAAAATGCTGCCTCACTACCTCTTTTAACCTTGGCTCTAGGAATAATAAGCACCATTTGTACTGTAACTGTGCAGTTAGGAAACTACCTACTTATTTATAATTTTACTCAAGTTATCCAGTAAATACACAGTAATAATGCTCAATATCTATAACTATGCAGTAGACTACTGAGTAATTATTGAGTAAGTACACTGGATTTCTGTATTAATAATTACAGATGAAATAATAATATGGGTGGACCAAAGAAGGTATATATCCTGGGCACATGACTGTGGCATGTGTCTAATGGGAATGATCTTTCCATGTTTGCGCAGGTCTTTCAATAAGTTCTTCAAGTTTCCGTATGCATCCCTAAAGATGTGCAGGTTAAGTTCATTGCCTATTCTGTGTGAGTATGAGTGTGAATGGGTGCATGAGTGGGATTTATCACAGGCTGCTTATCTTCCTCCTGTCTGTTACTGCCTGCCACCCCATAAATTGGACTAGGCAGGTATGAGAATGCTATAACAATAATAGTAGACTTACTGTACCTGAATAGCTTTGTTACAGCATCTTGAATGCCTAAACTGAAAGATTATATTAATATTAGAAAGGGATGAAAGAAAACAAGAGACAGTGAGCCAAAATAAGGCCTTTCAGGCAACTAGAAAGGCATTGCAAGGATCTTTCTTCTTTTGCTCATTATAACTCAAAGCACTGAAGAAATAAGAATAAAAGCATTTAACTGCTTTTGAGTTATGATTTGTTGCGACAATGGCTGCTTTAGAAACAATCTGTTGAAAACTCCATTTGTATGATAATTCCTGGTTCTGGAGAAGAAGGCAGAGGAATTGCTAATCACAGCAGTAAACTTACACACCAGACCTTATGCAAGTAAGGTCAACAGCAAATCTCAGTTCCCCCCTGTCTGCAACCAGTTTGAAATCATTTGAGGACTCCAGGATCTTGCTTAGAAGTAGAAAATGGTTGTACTCTTAGATTAATAAGGTTATCTTTGGCACATTGGATGAAGAAAGCAAAATAGGAATGTTTCCATAAATGTTCCTGTATTTCCACAATCTCTTAAAATGCGCCAAGCTGTTAGTTTTAGGACAGATATTCAGGGCTGTAAAGCATGTCTCTTGTGGGAATATTCTTTTCTGTTCTAGAAAGTAGTAGTCATGTTGAGGGAAAAGAGATCCCTCCAAACCTATTTTTGCCTAATTAGAAGGTACTCAAGTGTATTAACAAAAATAGCTTAATACGGCTACATAGTACTGTAGCCAAGTTGCACTAGGAGCAATACAAAAAAGATGTATATAAATAAAAGATGTCTGTATTTAATGTTTATAAAGTTTGTTAATAAGCTGGTTCTGTTTATCAACATCTCTGAATTAAACCAGTCTTTGTTACTGCCAATAAATGTGCTGGCCTCATATGCAAATGAGCAAAAAAAAAAGATATATATGGGCAACTTGCCTTGCCTAACGTCATACATACTCTGCTTCAGAAAAAAAAATCATTCACGCATAATTCAACTATTTGCAAGATATTCCCTGAACGTTGTTAGAAACAAGAATATAATATATGTATATTTTCTACTGCTTTTGTTTTATTAAAGTACCATAGCACTGCCAGCCTGGGGCCCATTTGCATGTAGTGCCATGTGCCATGGGAGAAGCAGGATTAATGTAAATAATTAGTATTTATGTGTTTGTTGGATGAGTTCTAGTTGCAAAGCTTTTCTCTCCACTTGTCCATTCCTGTGAAATTCAGTCAATTGGGGTAGTTGTTACATAATACACTCTTTCTCTCTGAAGTCCAGCAAAAGGATACTGAACTGTTTATGCAAGTGTTTTAATTTGGGAAAATGGTTCAAGGGGTTCTATAGAATAAGTGGACAAAAATCAGAGAGAAGAGGTCCGATACTTCAATAAAATTTACTTGTTCAATTATAACATATAGATACATATGAATAGTATAATGCAATAACAATGGATTATAGAAATATATATATGCTTACAGTAATATATTTAAAGAAACAAACTTATGCTTACAGTATTAACAAAAGACCCAGAGCCATCATCCTAGACCAGTAGACTGAGGAGGCCCGCTTGTCAGTCTCGTCAGAGGATCAACTCATGTGCCTGTCAAGGACCGGGCGGTGCGCGCATTCCCCATGGTTGAGCCTCGAAAGAAAGTGAGGGCGGAACCTTCCCTTATATACTAATTGAGCGTCCTTGCCCAAAGCAGCTTACGTGCAAGCGGTGTATACAGAAGTGATCAGTTTCAGCACACACCTTTCCACGGGACGCAGTGTTGTTTTTCACTTGGTCCTGATGGAGATGGCGCCTAGTACCAGAAGGCACACAAAAATAAGAGCTGTGTACAGTAAAGCCCCTCGAAGTGAAAAACAAGTCAGCATAACCCTTTGGCCATCTTCCCAGTGCATTCCCTCTTGAAGCTGGTTTTTGCACTGAAGCGACCAACGCCCATCTGCAAACTCTGCTAATGCAGAGAAAAACCCTTTCATTACAGCAAGCCAAGTGTTGTCATTTTTTGCAGAATATATATTTTTGTGTCGATATATTCAATGTGGGCAGCATGGTGGCGCAGTGGTAGCGCTGCTGCCTTGCAGTTAGGAGACCCGGGTTCGCTTCCTGAGTCCTCCCTACGTGGAGTTTGCATGTTCTCCCCGTGTCTGCGTGGGTTTCCTCCCACAGTCCAGAGACATGTGGATTGGTGATTCTAGATTGGCCTTTGTTTGTGTGTGTCCTGCAGTGGGTTTGGTTCCTGCCTTGTGCCCTGTGTTGGCTTCGATTGGCTCCAGCAGACCCCTGTGTTTGGATTCAGCGGGTTAGAAAATGGATGGATGGATATATTCAATGTGGAAGACTAATTAACCTTCTGGTTTTTTTGCACAAAATCATAATCAAAAGAAAAAATAGTGGAGCTTTTCCGAGCCTTGGCTCCAACCTTAATGTCATTTTTCATCTGACCAATCTAACCTCATGAAGAGGCAGCAAAAATAAAACAGATGAGATTGACTTTCAGAATTTTTTTTCTGCATGTCTTACTGCTAGGTTTTTCTCCCAAAAGACAGTTATTCCAAAAATACAATTAAGTTCTTTAGCTTGTGTCGCAACAAAAACCATAAATCTTGTCACAGTGACACAAACAAATATTATAATGTCTTCCTGTCAGGACAACATATTGTTGCACTGACTGTGAGCTGTCTGAGTCTCTTGTCTGCATTCTAGATTTACTGTGTGTTTAAAGAACCATTCGTTATCTGCCTACCCATATCTAACTTTGTGAGCTGGATGCTGACGATAAATGAATTGCACATTCTATGTTTATCTGAATTATTTATAACTTTGCGTTTGTAAACTTTTCCAGCTTCTGAACTGGAGTTTACTTCCCACTATTTCTGATGGCTAAAAATTGTATTTGTTCAGGTTTTGTATCCTGCAATACGTATATCTAATTTGAGACACACAAACTTTTCAAAGTATTCATATGTGGACAGCACTGTTTTATTTATTTTTTTTAAGAGATCAGATGTAAAAAGACAAGTAAATGGCCAATCCAGGTTTAACTTAACTACACGGTCAACAGAAATGCATGTCCAAGAGAGGAAGAACAGTCGCTTTAATAAGCATACAATGCAATTTAACAGTTCATAAAACAGTAAAATTTAATTCCGGTCAGGGAGATTTATTAAATCTCTTGCTGCAAAATTGGGTGTGGGATGTGAGAACAACTGTGAATTAAAGCAAAATGGTTTCAGGGGTAATATATTTTATTAGCTGATGTAGGGGAGAAGCAGCTTTTAAACCATTTAGCTTTAATTTCATTCCTTGACATAATTGTCTTTTATGAGAAGTTTACAGGGAGAAATGGACATGTTGTTAAAATGTATATTAGTGTATCTGTCAGTTGCTCTTAATGTCTTACGGTCGTAACTGTAACACTTTCAAAGAGAGGATGAGACGCAGATGTGTTTCCTTGAGAAAACAGATGCACTAATACATTATTTCCCTTTGCGATTAATATTTCAGTTATACGCCAAACTAAAACTGATAAGAAAAAAGAACAGAATCCAGCACTATTGCTATAAACAATGCAGATTAAAAAGATTAAAGTGAAAAACAGAAAAGTAAAGCTAAAAAAAATGAAAATCAAGTAGCATATAATAAAAAAGGACTATAAGCCTTAGTTGGAATGGAAGTTATTTTATAAAGCAGCAGTAGTGGGTAGAGGATCAAGGATGCATTGATTATCTGTTTTCTAACAGAAGCCTGCCTCAAGTAGTGTCTTTGGATCAGCATGTCTGTAGGCAGAGGTCTGAATTAAGAATCTTTTTTTTCTGGTAATGGCAAATCCTGCTTCATAGGATGCAAAATACCCTGCAGGAGGAAGGATTGGTTTTCAGGAAAATATATCCATTTGAACAGAGAAAGAATGCCAAGAGTTGCTAGCAGTTCCTGCATTCAGTATATCAAAAATTTAAACAAAACTCAGCAATTAGACTAAGGATCCTTTTTGTTATTTTGCATTTTAATTTGACCACTTAGTCAAAAACAGGTAAATATATTAAAAACATTCTGCTATTGCCTTATCTTAGGATCCTGCTTTTTTCTAACACACTTTCCTCAAAGCTGTAGCTAAAGATTTGAGATTTCTGACAAGCCTTTCTAAGAAAAAAGACCCATGTGGTTATTTTTTTCCTCATTCATTTTGGTTTCAGGTTCTGCCAGTTATCCACTTCATCCTGCTTTATAGGAGTCCACTTAATGTGATAGCTGTCGTATTGACAAAGTTAAATATGTCAGCTTTGCTTAGCCAAAGGAAAAACAAGATAAAAAGTGCACCTTTTAGGATTCTTCATAAAACAGTCCTGTGAAAGTAAGTCAGTAAAAGAGAAGTACAATCTGTGCAAGGGAGGATGGACTTGAGCTACTCAAAAAGGGGTTTTGCTCTCCATGTGACTCTGCTGATGGGTACAATGAGGTATTCTGACAGTGGTGGTCGATTGATTGCATGATGGAAGAGTATGATCCCATCTGTAATTTTCTGTCACATAATGGTGATGGCTTTCCCATCAGGAGATAGAAGCTGATGATGAGGCATTTGGCCCTTGCCAAGTAGTTTGAGAGAATGCAGCACTGCATTCGTTTTACCCTGGCTGGCCTGACCTTATAAGAATTACACTTTACCACCTATTAAATTAGGAGAGCTACACACACTAGTCAGCATGGCTCAGATGGATGTGGCGTGCAAGAATTTCACAGTCGCTTGAGAGAAAAACATGACAGGTATAGGAGAGTTGAAGGACAAGAATAAGTAGAAGAGCTTAGCAGGTTCAGTGGCAGCTGCTTCACCTCCTGCAGGCCAGACTAAGCTCTGATTCCTTCTTACTGCCAAAAATACATAAAAGAGCGCAGTTTAGCAAGGCTTGAGTATAATGTTTATATTTAATATACATCCTGTTGAATTCCCTATACCTTATATGTACTGACTTACTTATTCTGTGAATATATTACCATGAGGAATAAAAATATTTATTTTTTTGCTTATAAGTCATTATCCTTAAACTTGAATTCTATCTATCTATCTATCTATCTATCTATCTATCTATCTATCTATCTATCTATCTATCTATCTATCTATCTATCCTAGAATTGATCTATTACATTAGGAACTAAATGGATGTAAATTCAAGGCTAGCATAAGGGCAAGACAGAGGAGGCATTTGTCTGGTGGGTAATGATGGACAAATTTAATGAAAACATAGATTTTCCCTTGATGCTAAATAAAAATTATTAAGCAAGGTTAAGAGGTCTTTGCCAATATTAAGGGGTGTGTCTGGGGGGGATCCTCACAATTACCTAAAAGCTCTATATTTTTAATATGCCACTATTGGAGTTCTAAGGACATTATTTGCTTCTAGGCAAATGTAGTAGGGTCTGACTGAACTTTGAGACTGTTTTTCCCTTCTTTTTATTGTCATCCTGTGAATGTATCGGGTACAAGTGAAGACTTATTCTAAAACAACTTAAACATAGAGGTAACAGAGAAAATGTGGGTCTGCAGCCTTATGTCCTTGCAACAATCTGTACTTTGATTTTCTCTTAGCTTGCACATGATGAGAGCAGCTTTCATTTGTCATGTGTATCTTCATTTACGCTCACATTTTAACACTCCTGCAATCTACCTGCCATGCAGAAAGATGCATAGCTGAAAAGGAATTTTAATTTTTAATGTACTCATGGGATCTCACACCCCTGAAGAGAGTTTGGACCCTTTACTCCCAGTCTGTTTTGCTGCCATGGTGACAATTGATGTGGATAGTAACCAAAGAAAGCAAAATGTATGACATACCAGATCCACATGATACCTAAAGCTGTTAGGAGCTTTTTAAGTAACCTGTCTGACTCACTTTGAATTTCATTTACCAGAAAAATGTATTATATCTCTATGAAAAACTCAGCTTTGCTCAGGGAATATTTTTGATGGATAGAGGTGTTACAATGGAAGAGGGGAAACAACAAAGTTCTCCCAAAACGTAGTTGTGATTTGTCCTGTCATAGTACAGTACAAATGAATATATTAAACCTGCAATTTAGGTCAATATTTGTTACAACTTAAGATACTGTTATTTAATTATGAGGGAAAATTCAGGAGAACTAAACTTATAAAGTAATTCTCTAATATTTATGTAATGATTCACATTACATGTGGAAGCTGTTTTTCCTTTTCTTTTCTTTTGCTAAGGAAAGTAGAGATTAAGACAATATTATGTGGTTTCCATCCACCAGCAATTATGTTTTATTCTATACAAGTGATGTGGATTGGACAAGTTTTCACAAGGAAAGGCATTATATTTTATCAAGTTTGTTTATGTGTATTATGAATGGGAAGTGCTCTTCTGATGTTTCTTCAAAGCTCCACAGTCCATTTCTTTTTTAACATATTTAAGAAAAATAATATTAAATAATTTTAAAAAAGTCAGTTGTCATCTTGGACTTGTAGAATATCTGTTTGTTAGGTGGTGCGGTTCCACTTTATATTGATCAATTAGACACCTCATGACTTGTTTGTTTTTCCCATTTTTGAATCTTTGCTTTAGGTCTTCTTCCATTTCTAGACTAATGGAACCTCTGGCTGGAGGTAGTTTTAACCCCTTTCCTTCTTTTTCTTTTTGGGGCCAAACACCCTAAATATTCATTAACAACTACAGTCAGAGCAGCCCATGTTTGGCTTCGGAAAAAAAAAACAGGCTAATACTCCTTTTGTGGCCCTTAGTGTTTCTGCACATCTGAATATTGTTTAGTCTGTAAATATTCTCCTCTATTATATATGCTATGCATTACCCTATTTTTAAGTGGATGAAATGATTCAGCTCTTTTAAGTTAGAGACAATGTGTGTTCCCTAGCGTACGGTGGCAGAGTACTGGCCACCTGTTGGTCCTTCCTGGACTTGTGCTTGACAGGATTTACAAACTCCTACCAGTTCTTTTCTTTTACTCTGGCATGTCATTTCATTGCATTTGAGCAGAAAGTGTGGAAAAAAGACAGGAGGGGGTCTGGTCATCAATGTCAATTAGGAATGGTATAAAAAGGAGCATATTACAGTTAAAACTACAGTTTGTTTTTCACACAAGGGAGATAAGTTATATATTCAATATTAATGTTTACATTCCCCCCTCTACAAATGGGATCTCAGCAACAGAAATGATTCACTGTGTCACCAACACTTTAATAACGAAGCATTTTGAACCTGCAGTTATAATATGCGGTGTCTTCAACTATGTGACTTTGGAGAACTATAGAAAAAATTTTCATCAGATTGTGTCTCGATCCATCCATCCATTATCCAACCCGCTGAATCCGAACACAGGGTCACGGGGGGTCTGCTGGAGCCAATCCTAGCCAACACAGGGCACAAGGCAGGAACCAATCCCGGGCAGGGTGCCAACCCACCGCAGCAGATTGTGTCTACTCAAGGAAATAAGATGGACCAGCTATATTAAAATGTCAAAGATGCTTTTAACTGTAAACCACTGGCAAGTTTGGGCAGCTCTGACCACAATTGTTCAATTGTATATTCATCTTATTTCCAGCTACAAGCCTGTTATTAGACAGAATAGTGAGGAAGTTGAGCCTGGAGACTGAAATGGCTCTGAATGACTGCTCCTAAATGATAGATTGGGAAATGATGTGCAAGTCACATGGAGATGATATTAAGGGACTCAGTCACTGCATCACTGATTATATTAAGTTTTAAGGATACTGTGGTATCTTCAAGGACAGTGTGTTTCCTTCCAAACAACAGGCGCTGGACTTCTAAGAATTTAAAATGTCTCCTAAATGAGAAAAGGAAAAGATTCAAACCCAGTGAAAAAGAATTTCTGAAGGACACAGTGAGCACAAAAAAAGTGAAGGAAAGAAAGTTTACAAAGCTAAAATAGAAAATAAATTCACTCAGAATAACATGAAGGATATCTGGTAAGGACTGAGAATAATTATTGAACTCAAGCAATCCTGGGATTCAAGTGCTAGATAGGAATGTGGACAAAGCAAACATTTTTAATAGATTTTCACTCCCACTGCCACCTTCTTCCAATTGCCAATCTCCCCATACCATCCTAGCTATATCGTCCACTCCTACCATGACAGCTGGAACGGCCAGTGATGAGTCCACCTGTGAGGAAGTTACACACAGGAAAAGTTGTGGGACCAGATGGAATCAGTCCACAAATTCTTAAGGCCTCTGCTGACCAACTTTGTGGTGTGCTCTGTCACCTGTTCAGTCTGTCTGTAACTCCAGAAAGTGAAGCTGCTGTGGAAAATATCCTGCATTCTTCCAGTGCTGAAGAAGGCAGGTGCCTCTTTACCTAATTACTATGGACCAGTGGTACTTATGTCTGGGCTACATGAATACTCTTGTGGTAGACAACTTGGATCCAATGTTGTTTACCTATCTGACAAAGATTGGAGTGGAGGAAGCAATTATCTATCTGCTCCATAAGGCTTATTTTCACCTGGACAGTACTTGAGGATTGTGTTTTTTGATTTCTCCAGTGCCTTCAGTACCATCATGCCATATCTGTTAATGGGTAAGTTCAGGGATATGCAGGTGGATGACCCTATGGTATCCTAGATAATGGACTATCTGTCTAGCAGACTGCAGTTTGTGAGACTCAAGGACTGATTCTCTGATGTAGATGTGAGCAACACTGCAGCACCATAAGGAACAAATATTCTACAAATATAGCATCAGGTCTGAGATGATTCTATACTTATCAAGTGTATTGATAAAAGGGATGAAACAAAATATGAGTCAGGTGGAGAACTTTGCTTCTTGGTGCAAAGAGAATTGTTTTTAACTTAACATTAGGAAAGCCAAGGAACTGGATATTGACTTTTGCTGCACCAAATAACCTCTATGCCTAGTCACTATTCAGGGACTGGTCTCATTATACAAAGGAACTATATGAGGGAAGGCAGAGTAGGCTTTTTTTTTCTTAGGAGATACAGGAGGAGTATTCTTTTAATTTAGGTAGAGACCTACTACACATATTCAACAACTTTGTGATGGCTGTTGTGATTTTCTACACTGTGGTGTGCTAAACTTGCCAAGATGTCCACCGAATCAACAAGCTAATTAAATGGGCTGGCTCAGTTATGGAACACACACTGGACCCCCTAGAGGTAGTAGCAAAGGAAAGAATTACAACAAAACTGAGTGCAATTATGAGCAATGCTGCACATCATGTCTCTGACACACTGAGTATTTCTAACCAATGAATTATTCTGCAGAAGTGTTTTAAGAAATGCAACTGGGGCTCTTTTATGCCAACAGCAAAACGTCTGTTTAATGCCTCACTGTGAATGTGACTGTCATGTCAGATGTTGTTCTTTCTTTTTAGTTTTCTTCTTTTCTAATTATTTCTGGTGTGTTGAAAGACTATATTGTGTTTCTATCTATTGTTTTTCTCTCTCACTGTCATTCCAAGGTTTTATGTGAGACTTTACATTGACGAGTGGTCCATCTTGTATTATAATAGCTTATTAGAAACAACCTTCCAATTGAGCAATCATCTTTTTTTATAGCATAATATAACCCAATATATATAAAATATTTGCTATTCATTGACTATAAGGTTGGTTATACAATAATAACTGCATTAAATTGTCTTTATATATTTTATGTAAATTGTGCAAAGTCGAAAATACTTCCAGACAATCATAGATGACCTATGCAGGTTCTTTAAACCTAAGCTCATGGATGATATCAGTGGTTAAAAGAAAAGAGCAACTGGATGTATGGTTTATGTATTTGAGAATTGTAAGAGAAATAACAGGAGAGTAAAATAATCCATCAATAAAAACAAAATTTGTGTGGATAAAGGAAAAGAGTGAGAGAGATGGACAGTGTACAGAGATAGCTATAAAAGAGTTTGCAGATGAAATCACCTTAAGAGAAGAGATGGAGGAATCCAGCAGGTCTGCTCTGTTGGCTTTGTCTCCTGTGGACCCTGAGAGGTGAGCTGGGAATAGTGCATGTGGCCTTTGCCTGTGAAATTTTAGAGTGTCACATCCTTGTTTCTAATTTATGTCACAGTAAACATAGTCAGACAGGTTTACTCCCATTGGCCAAAACTAACAGATTTACTAGCACCTATGTATGATAGATAGATAGATAGATAGATACTTTATACTGCACATACTTTAACATTTGAGTTTGTGGTCCTATATTGTACAAGTATTTGTGATAAGGCTATAATCTATGGTCACATCTTTGTCACTAGTTAAAAACATTATAAAAAGGTCATTTATAATTAGAATAATATTTGGCAAAATACAACATGTAGCAATAATCATAATCCATTGTGGATTACTGGATTATTAATGTTAGATGTAAATTAAATTGATAAAATGCAAGTTTTGTTTGTATATAAATGATTAAAATGTGAACCTTTTTTATTTAAGTTCATGGTTTGTTTCTATGTGAATTATCTTTACACCTTGCACAACCATGACCTACGCTGCTTATACTTTTCTAGTTTTTTGTTTGTTTTTTTTGCTTATTGTCTTCTGCTGAGTCTTCATCTTCATTTTTTCAACACAGTTTCTACCAGTTAAGTAGAGCCAGCTGCAGGCTACTAATTTTAAAAACAAAAATGACACAGGGCTATAGTGATTAAAGCATCTGACTGAAAACCCCAAAATGGTAGTTTAATCCTCATCTCTCACCCCCTTGCAATATGTTACATATTGGAGAATATGTCTTATATTTCATGCATCTTAAACTGCTCTCTTTCTTTCTTTCTTTCCCTCTCTATATTTGTGAACAAGGCAGTATCAGCCACAGACAAATGTAAGACTGATATGCTCTTGGTACCATCTTGTGTTATTTCCAGGTTGTAGTCTGAATGTTGCTCATAGTAGAGAAGTAATTATAAAATAAACAAATTATAAATATTTCCTGGGGCAAGTTTTATTTAACTATATAGAAACAAATTATATGAGCAATTCAGAGCACTTTTTATTTAAGTGTAATTAATATTCCTTCAGTGCAGGGTGGTTGTTCAGTTTAAGTAAGGAGTGCATAAGTCTTTAACAGCATGCCAATACCAATAGAATGGAGACGTCTTTTGGCAGAGGCTTCCTGTGTGGCGTTCAAGCAGAGCGCATCACTTAGTCTTTAGCTCTCTACCCATTTATCTGAAAAAAAAGCCACATTCTTACTAGGAATTTCTGATGGGCAATTTCAGAAATGCTTTTGAATATGGTGCTGAGTGTGAAAACGCTTTCAGGCTTAGTTGTGAAAAGTGCTTCTATTCTGTGTTACTCCATTAATGCTGTCTACACCACACATGATCAAAATATGACAGCTTTGGCAGGAATTGACATACATTTGCTTTCTGGCTTGGTTTTATTTTAAGAAATTTATTATTCTTCCAAAGCACTGTGGTGCAGAGCACCTTACCTGCACTGCATAAGCCTTATAGTTGAAATGTCATAATGCTGAGATATATTGAACACGTTCAAATAAACTATAGTTGAATTTGAAGTTTCTATTGCTGTTTACTTTGTAGTTGTCTACAGTTGTTGAGTGCCTGTCATCCAAATGCACTCACTGAAACCAATGCTTTCAACTTGACCTCCTAGCACCAGACCTCCATATGGAAAAGTTGTCAGGCTATAATATAGTTTATTGTTCTGCAAAGTGCAGTTACCTGCACAAGCCCAGACTAGAATGCAGATATGAGTAAGTAAATAATTTTAGAGAAACTCATAGGATGGCTGTTCCACAGGTAAACCATATGCAACATTTTGAGTAATAGGTTTCTCTGAGCTTCCCCGTTTTATTTCCCCTGCTCCGTCTTCTGACTACTACATAATACATAAACAAGAGGGACTAGGGGAAATGATATCCCAAAATATGTATATACTTTAAGTGAAAAGTGCACCATTAGCACACTTCCTCCTGTAATAAAGTACCTTTCTTTTAGGTAGTTTACGAGATTTGTCTGGAAAAAGTCCAGCCATTGTTAATATAACGAGAGTGGTTTGCGAAGCATCACTGTAACCTGACAGCCAAGGAGAGTGTACTGGAATGCGCATGCATAAACAATTATGACTTTACTGGACTAGACAGTGGGGGTGGTAGATGCCATTGAGTGAGCAGATGTACCGTGTGGCTGTTGCATTAAAAATAACTGAGCGAATAGAGTAACGAATCTGCATCATATTTTGCATCAACCCTGTACATTTGTCTGCGGAAACTTTTCGGATGATTGAAAAGGTTTTCTAGGATGATGCAATGGGTGCAGCACAAATAAAACTGTGGAATTAACACTTCAAAGATGGCAAGAATCTGTTGAAAATGATCCGTATTCTGGAAGGCCTGCAACAAGCAGAACACCTTAGAATGTTGAACATGTATGGGCTGCAATCAACAAAGATCGGTGACTAACATTGTGGGTCTATCCCAAGCATCAAATCTCCCAGGTGACTCAGCCCCACTACAGCCCAGATTTGGCACCCTGTGACTTCTGGCTTTTCCCAAAACTAAAATCACCTTTGAAAAGGAAGAGATTTCAGACTTTCAATGCAATTCAGGAAAATACGACAGCAGCTGATGGTGATTCCAACAAAGGATTTTGCAGAGTGTCTTGAACAGTGGAAGAGACACTGGGAGAACAGTGTGAGGTTCAAGAGGACTGAGGCGTCATTGTCCTACTGTATATACAATGTTTCTTGTATCTTCTTCAGTAAATATATATATTTTTCATGTTACATGGCTAGATACTTTCCGGGCAGACCTTGTATACCAGAATAAAATAACTTTCTTATCTGAGAAATTAAATCAGGCACTCATAACAACATTCAGGCTGTCTTCCCACTCTACCAGGTGAGTCCTTCCTCCAACCTATCTACTGACAGTAAAACATTTGCATATTTAGCTGGCCATGGATTTTTTCCTAATCATTTCTCAGTGTTTTCCAGGATCAGGGATGCCACTATAAAAATGTAAAGAATGCATTTCATTGACTTTTCTCACCTAGGTGAACTGCCCACTTTACTAGATTGAAGTACCAGCTGTTCTAACTGTTAAGTGTTTTTTTTTTTTTTTGCTAAAAGTATGGAGGAATGAAAATGGTCCTCAGTTGGTTTTTCTCTGGTCCTGCATCCCTCTAATGACCTCTTCTTTCCCTAGCAACCTCTTGCTACACACTGATAACTAGCATAAAAGTTTAAGCAAGTAGGAATTTCATATTATTTAATGCCAGGTTTTGTTCTTTCCTTGTTATCCTTTTTATAACATGCTGCAGCAATGAATATTTAAATGCAGGTAAATAGCTAATCAGAGCAAAGTAAGTATACAGTATCACTTTATCTAGGAGATGAATGTTACCTAATCTACGATTAGTGGTATGCAACAAATGTAATGTTTTTTTTAATGTCATAAAAGTTAATAACCTTTTTAAGTTAAAGAGGTATTATTTCAACAGCACTGTTTACAAAATAATAATTTGTCAAGGTATGTTCTATATTTAATTTCGACTGATGTTTATAATAGTGCACATGAAACATAGACCTGATTGCTGAGATATTTGTAATTATGAGGAGTAATTATTAGAGCATGTTATT
Organism: Polypterus bichir lapradei; assembly: GCA_026402145.1. NCBI lineage: Eukaryota > Metazoa > Chordata > Cladistia > Polypteriformes > Polypteridae > Polypterus > Polypterus bichir. The sequence continues at coordinate 67,624,519 of JANRMT010062791.1, forward strand.
ATATAAATACCCTTATATAGTTCATAACATAGCATTTTTAAGCCCATTGAAATAAATTTAGGGTCACAGGTAGACAGAGTCAACACTGGCAATACTAGGCAAAAGGCCAGAAAGAACAATGTATGCCAATCCAGTGCACACAAGATAGTCATTATAATGAAATTCAATTAAGAATCCCATCACAAAATATGACCTTCACAGTGATGCAGTGTTCATCCGTGCTGCCCTTCAGCTACAGGAACTTGTATTCAATTTTCTGTGTGCAGCTTGCATGTTGTCCCCTTATGTCTATGAGAGTTATTTCCCCTGAATTCCCAAAAAGTGTTCATAGGGTTAATTATGCCTGTAAATTGGCCAGGAAAGAGTAATTGTTGACTTATGTGTGAGCTTGTGCTATCCATGGCTGTTTTCTGCCTTGTGTCTAATTCTGCCAAGATGAATTCCAGTCCCCTGTGATTGGACTAAGCAGGATAGATCCCAAGATATAATTTTGATACATATATTATAAAATATATAATGAGATGATATAAAATAATAACATATTTAACATATATGCTGTTGCTGTTATGAAAAGTGTTTAAATAAATAAATTTCAAATGACATTGGCCCAATGACAGCCTAAGGAGCCAATGCATATTGCTTCACTACTTTGCCAAAAAAAGTGCAATATCTAGCCAATGTTAGGTCGTCATTGCATTGTGCTGCTGGCATGTCAGTTATTTAGTTATTACAGATTACAAGAGAGCTTTCAGAGATAATATTGATTTTAAAATAAGCCTTCTTCCTATTTTGGGAAAACAATCAACATTTAAGATAAAGTTTAATGCAAAGGAAAATCAGCACAGAATACTCATTCCTCATAACAGTGCATTCAAACAATTTGTCAACACTAGTTAGTTTGCCTATGGCCATGCAGAGATCTGTAGGAAATAAAACAAATTACTATAGATCCAGCATTAGGGCTTCTCTGCTGAAAAGAAATATCTGATCACATTTCTACTCTGGGGGAATCAAGCTTAAATGTGATAAACAGTGAGAGAACAAACTCACACCACTCACATCCTATTCAGCATCTGACTTCATTCTAATTTGGCCTCCTCTGATCATTGCTTTGTAACCTGCCACTTCTGTTGTCCTTGCACCAAAGTATGAGACTGCATTAGCCAGAAACTTTGCACTGTCTGTAGACCTGCTCATCTTTAATCACATTAAGTAGCAAGGTGTTATTTGTCACTGCTTAATTAATGTTAATAGAGTCATTTGTATCTGGCATGGATGTATCTTTGGAGAGAGAAGTTACAGCAGGCATCATTTTATTTTAAACATAAAACTCCAACTCTGCTCCAGGCACCTGCATTGGAATCCTTGTCCTATCATTGTCTGTGTGGAGTTGTAAGTGGTTCCCATGGCTGTATGGGTTTTTTCTTCTAACTCCCCCTCATCTCCTGCCGCATCTCCCAAAACATGTTTTTTTTTTATTACTAGCTTAGTATGACAGTATCTGGTTGTTTGAGTGTGCCCTGAACTTATATTAACAGGTTTGATAACTGAATGGATTGATGGATTCTTCTTGTTGTTTTCCTTTTTATCATTTAGACACTAAACTCATTTGTGTAGGTTTGACCGGGCATTCTGGTTTCATCCTTAATTCACAGCTAAATTTATACTAGCTTTGAATGAGTGAATATAGGTGTAAGCATGAATGACCTTTCAAAGCATTGGGTTTGACCCCATCCTGTCTTGATTCCTGGTTTTAGTTAAAGCTACTGGGATAGGGTGCAGCTCCCAACAATATTGGAATTAGTCGGATTCTAAAATAGATAGAGGAATAGATTTATCTGGGCAGTTATTCCAGTTAGTGGATTATCCTACATTGGTTTTATGCCTGATCAGAGTCCATTAGGAATATGCAATACAATTCCCTCATATTGTTAGTATAGCCTTATTTAAAGAGTTTTCTGCTATGGTAAGACACTTTGTCTTCACGATGACCTTGTAATGAAATGTGGTCTTCCACATTTTTAAATAATAGCTAGATTCAAGTTTGTGCAAATGTTCAAGTAATGTGTATTTTCTGTATTGCTGAAACATTTGTGTTGTACACTTTCATTTCTTTCTGTAAAACAAGATAGAAAATCTGGTCTCGCCACAGATATTCTATGGGGTTTTGGTCTGGATTTTGAAAGAGCCACTCAGGGATACTTGGAGACTTGTCCTGAAGCCACTTGCGTTTTGTTGGCTTTATGCTTCTGGTCATTGTTGTGCCAAAAGTTCAGCTTATGCCCCAGTTTGAGGTTGTATGAATGCTGGAGCAGATTTTCTTCAAGTACCTCTCTATATTAGGCAGCATTCATCCTTCCCTCAATTCTGACCAGTTTCCCTGGCCCTGCCTCTAAGAAACACCTAATAGTATGATGCTGCTACCACCATGCTTCACTGTAGTAATGGCCTTAGGCAGGTGATGAGCAGTTTCTGGCTCTTAACCAAACATAGTGTCTCAAGGTCTTCCCAAAGAGTTCAATTTTTTCCTCATCAGACTACTGAGTCTTTTTCCTCATGCTCTCTAACATAACCACCTGATTGATTGAGTCCTGATGACATGATTATCTTTTCGACAGGGTCTCCCATTTCTGCAGAGGACTTATGAAGTACTGTTAAAGTGACCATGGGGTTCTTGGTAACTTCCCTGACCAAGGTCCTTTTGCCTGGTTATACAGTTTGGCTGACTGGCCAACTTTAGGTAGAGTTCTACCTGGTGGTTTCAAATTTCTTGCATTTCAAAATTATTGAGACCATTGTGCTTCTAGGAACACGCAAAACCTTAGAAATTGGTTGATATCCTTGCTCTGAAGTATGCCTCACCACAGTTTGATTCACAATGGTCTACAGCAGGGGTGCCCAATGCATCGATCGCGATAGATAGGTAGATCGGAAAGGGAGTGCAGGTAGATGGCGTTGCATTCAAAAATTTTTTTTTTAAAATGTTAGTCTATCATACTGTATATCCTCCCTATGGCATTTGCCACTTGATTGACATACAGGGCGGCCAGTCTGAGATCTCTCATGTTCTTCTAACACACTGGTCATCCTGCACGTGCAATCAAACACGCAAGCTACTGCGAAATTCCGGCTATCAAAGTGATCTAGTTAGCCTTCCAATTTATATCGACTAAAGAAGGTATTAAAAAAAAATGCTGTTTATGGGCTGGATGTGGAATTGGAAGAGGATTTTTTTCTTTCACAATGTCACAATCGAAGTGCGTTTGTCTGATCTGTCAATCTATCACTGTTTTTCCAAAGAAGGAAAATGTGGAAAGGCACTTTCGAACTGTTCGTAAAAGCTACGAAACTGACTTACTTCTGAAAATCGATCTGAGAAAGAGAAAGGGGAGGGAACTAAAATCGCAGTTAATCAGACAGCCGTCATTTTTCACTCGGCTGAATTCAAAAGCAAAGGCAGACACACCGAAGCATCGTTCCAGGTGAGTCACACGATCATTGAGCATAAGAAGTCCTTCCAAGATGGAGAGATGATAAAAGATGCCTTCGTTGAGGCAGATGGCTAGGGAGAAATTCCTGCTGAGATTTCAAGACCCCTGGCAGGAGAAAAAGGAGTTTCTCCTCGTCATTAAACATGCAGAATACAAGCAACTTAATAATGATCAATGGCTGCTAGACTTGGCATTTTTTTTCCGATCTGACCAACATGTTGAATGAGCTTAAATTACAGCTGCAAGGAAAAGAAAACATGGTCAATATGATTAGCTCAGTTAATGCTTTCAAACGAAAAATGCAACATCTGTCCTCAAAGCTGCAGTGCCTTGATTTGGGGAATATCCAAAACCTCGTGTCAGAGCTGGAGACGCAATGGAAGGCGTGTACACAACTTGACAGCATACGCTACACAGAGCAGATTGAAAATTGTCTGTCAGACTTTATCTAATGGAAAAAAAGTAACAATTTGAGTGTTGCCCAATGTAGCAGAGTAAGAGTAGCGTTTCTTCTTCAAAACTGTACTCAAGTAAAAGTAAAAAGTATGGTGCAGTAAAACTACTCTTAGAAGTACATTTTTTTTTAAAAAGTCGGTCAAGTAAATGTAACGGAGTAAATATAACTCACTACTACCCACCTCTGATACTCAGTATATATATATATATACACTGTGTGCACAATTATTAGGCAAGTTGTATTTCTGAGGATTAATTTTAATATGGAACAAATACAGTGCTATCAGGCAATGCAAAATGTTAATAAACCTGAAACCTGAATGTTTTACAAAGGAAATGTGAGTGTGAACATTCTCAGGGGAATACATATGTGTGCATAATTATTAAGCAAGTATTAGTGTGCAGAATTATTATGAAACTAAAGGAAAAACGAAAAATTTCCCATCTCAATTGTTTATTTTCATCTGTGAAAATGAGAATAATAAGCAATTGAAAATTTACAAAGAAACATTTGACATTTCTAAAAAAAAAAAAAAACAGTGACCCTTCTTTTCAATAACAATCATAAGCCTTCCATTGATAGTGTCTGTCAGTTTCTTGATCAACTTTTTGTGCAGCAGCAATCACAGCCTCCCAGACACTGTTCAGAGAAGTGTACTGCTTTCCTTTCACCTTAAATCTCCCATTTAAGAAGGGCCCACAAGTTCTCAATAGAGTTTAGGTCAGGTGAGGAAGGGAGCTATGTCATTATTCTTTGAACTTTAAGGCCTTTACTGGCAAGCCACACAGTGGAGTACTTCGATGCATGTAATGGAGGATTGTCCTGCATAAAAATCATGGTCTTCTTGAAAGATGCAGTCTTTTTCCTGTACCACTCTTTGAAGAAAGTGTCTTCTAAAAAATGGCAGTAGGTTTGGGAGTTGATTTTGAATCCATCTTCAACCCAAAAAGGAACAACTAGCTCATCTTTTATAATACCAGCCCATACCAGTACCTCACCTCCACCTTGCTGGCCTCTGAGTTGAAGTGGAGCTCTTTGCCCATTACTGAACCAGCCACAGGCCCATCCATCTGGTCTGTCAAGAGTCACTCTCATCTCATCAGTCCATAAAACCTTTGAAAAATCTGTCTTCAGATATTTCATGGCCCAGTCTTGACGTTTCAAATTATATGTCTTGTTCAGAGGTGGTTGGGTTTCAGCCCTCCTTACCTTGGCCATGTGTCTGAGCACTGAACACCTTGTACTTCTGGGCACTCTAAGTTGCAGTTCTGGAATATGACAGTACTGGAGGATAATGGGTTCCTGGTAGCTTCACGTTTGATCCTTCTTAAATCTTTGGCAGTTAATTTGCGTCTTTTTTTCTCAACACGTTTCTTGTGATTCTGTTGACTATTTGTAACAAAACGTTCGATGGTTCTGTGATCATGACACAATATCTTAGCAATTTCAAGACTTTTTACAATTTTTGACTTTTAAGAGTCAGTTAAATCTCATTTTGGCCCATTTTGCCCGAGGAAAACAAGCTGCCTAATAATCATGCACACCTTGATATAGGGTGTTTATCTCCTTAGGCCACACCCTCCCTAACTACACAAATACACATCACCTGATATGCTTAAATCCAATAAGTATTCAAGTTAATACAGCTTGGAGTTGGAATATATGCATAAAAATTATAATATGGTCAAAATAATCACTTGCCCAATAATTTTGCACACAGTGTATGTATATATATATATATATATATATATATATATATATATGGTGGCGCTTCCTGGGTCTTCCCTGCGTGGAGTTTGCATGTTCTACCCGTGTCTGCGTGGGTTTCCTCCGGGCGCTCCGGTTTCCTCCCACGGTCCAAAGACATGCAGGTTAGGTGGATTGGCGATTCTAAATTGTCCCTAGTGTGTGCTTGGTGTGTTTGTGTGTGTCCTGCGGTGGGTTGGCACCCTGCCCAGGATTGGTTCCTGCCTTGTGCCCTGTGTTGGCTGGGATTGGCTCCAGCAGACCCCCGTGACCCTGTGTTCGGATTCAGTGGGTTGGGAAATGGATGGATATACATATATATATATATATATATATATATAATTTTTAATGTAGGTAGATCATTTTGACCTGGTCATTTTAAAAGTAGCTCACAAGCCGGAAATGTGTGGGCACCCCGGTCTACAGAGACATGCATGTACTTCATGGCTTGTTTTCTGTCCGGACATGCAGTGTAGATTGTGGGACCTTATATACAAACGTGTGTGCCTTTCTAAACTATGTCCAATCAATTCAGTTTGCCACAGGTGGACTCCAGTCAGCTTCTAGACACATCTCATGAATGATTAAAGCAAACAGGATGCACCTGACCACAATTTGGAGTGCTACAGCAAAGAATCTGAATACTTAAACAAATGAGTGATTTCAGTTTTTGATTTTTAATACATTTGCAAATCTTTCTGAAAACATTTCACTTTGTCAGTATGGGTTATTGAGTGTAGATTGATAGAAAAACGTGGCAAATGTATTCATTTAGAATTAAATCTATAAAGTGTACAGAATATGAAGGTGGTCTGAATACTTTCTAAATTTGCTGTATAGATACAGTAGATCAGTGGTTACCAAAGTGTAGGTTGAGAGATGGGATGGTTGTGATAGAATTTTTAAAATAAAACAAATAAACATCTTATTATAAAGAAGCATTGTGTTCACATATGAACTGGTGTCCTCTCTATTGATTCAATTCGACAGTCTTAAGCTTGGGCAAGCCTAAGGACTATTTCACTCAGAAAAGTGAGTTTAATTATTATTCGAGATGGAAACATCTGCAGCAAAATTCAACAGCTACACTGGACCCACCGCGTTGGAATTATGCTGGACAAGATGGCTAGCAGCGTTTTGAGTTGTTTGTGAATGGCAAAAGACTCATTTTAACAGATACCTTATAGCAAATGACAAAACAGTGGAGATGAGAATTATTTTTGCATAATGCGGGTCTGGATGTGCATGATGTCCACTATTTTCTACTTTAGAAGATACCGGTGGGCTGGCAGATTACAACACTGCACTGATTGCATTAAAAACTTACTTTGTGCCCCAGGTGAACACAGCTTTTGCAAGGCAAGCTTTCTACCAGTTGACTGAAAAGCAAGGTAAGACTATTCAACAGTTTGTTATGCAGCGTGATAGAGACAATCAAATCAGAAATACAGTATTAACAACTATTTCAGAATACGTAGGGAGGAAATTACTAGAAGTGGGCTTAAGACTCATGCTAACATGGTCATTTGAGATAGCGGCATAGTGTGAGCTCACAATTTACCATTTTTCATAAGTCCTTGAATGTACTGGAATTAATCAAATGTCTTTTAGTCAATTGAAGTCAACCCGAAATCTAGTTTTATTATTATTATTATTATTATATCTTCTGTCATGTTACATATTCTTCTTTGGATCTCTAATGTTAAGATGCAGACAATTCTGCTTGCACAAAAAAGAAAAACATGTCCACCTAATTCCTATACTGTGTCTCACCCCCTTTATCAATACACCTCATAAGTGTTATATATATAGTCGGAGGTGTACAAAGTGAAGAGAAAAGGAGACAGGACTGTTCCTTGTGGTGCTACAGGGTTGCTCATATCTATATCAGAAACACAGTCCTTCAGTCTCACAAACTGCAGTCTGCATGAAAGTTAGTTCATTATCCTGGACTCTACATGCTCATCCACCTGCATATCTCTAAGTTTACCCCTTAACAGGGATGACTGGGAGGTATTTGAGGCACTGGAGAAATCAAAGAACATAATCCTCACAGTGCTGCCAGCTTTGTCCAGGTAAGAACGACCTACATGGATAGGGAGCAGACAGATATTTGCATCCTCCACTCTAATCTTTTTCCAGTAAGCAAATTGCAGTGGGTCCAAGTAGTCTACCACAAGAGGACTCATTTAGTCCAAGACCAGTCTCTTAATGATCTTCATTTATGTAAGACATAAGTACCACTGGCCTGCAGCCATTGGGTGAAGAGGTGTCTGACTTCTTTGAAACAGGAACAATGCAGGATGTTTTCACAGCAGCAAAACTTTCTGACGCCTTGGATTCAGACTGAACAGGTGACACAGGACACCACAAAATTGTTCAGCACAGGCCTTAAGAACTCAAGGACTGACTCCATCTTTTCCCACAGCTTTTCCTGTTTGTAACTTCCTCAGTTGTCTCCTTACTTGGACTTCAGTTATGGACAATCCACACTGACGACCAGAGGTGGATTGTCACTGGCTATTCCAGTTGAAGTGGTAGGAGGAGTTAATGTGCTTGGGTTGGTGTGTGGATACTGGTAATTGAAAGAAGATATATATAAAGTACATAAATATAACTGGTGGTTTTTAAGTCCAACTGTCATACTTCAGCCATGTTCTGAAAAGGATCATTCCTTATCTCACATAACAACACCTCAATATGATCTAGAAGGAAACCACAATTGGAGAATTTTAAAACTTTATAATAGCATGTAAAGGATAAGAGTGAAACCAGGACTCTGTAGCTGTGAGGAAGCAGAAATATCCAATATGCCACTGTGTCAGCCTGAAAATCATAACAGTCTATCCTTACTTCTCTTGTGAAATCAGTAGTTTTGTAAGTTGCACTATAATGATAGTAAGGTATTACTTGTGTCTACTCATTCCATGCAGCTCTTGTTCAAATTTGTGTGCAGCTTTCTAATTAAATTGTCATATTTTTAGATACAATTCCTAATATCTACCTGATGTTTCCAATTTATTTACAACTATATGTAAATATAGATCTATATATTATTATTATTATTATAGATTATAGATTAGGGGACTCTAAATTGGCCCATGGTGTGTTATTCTGCTGTACGGTTGACTGGTTGTCCAGAAATAATCAAGAAGAGAATTCGTGGCTGTAAAGCTCCATTCAAAAATTAAATGTGATTTGAAGTTAAATACCAGAAGAACATGTAGTGTCAGTGTAAGTGTCTCCAGTTTGAGATGAGAAGTGAGGACTAGTGCAATTATTGATAAGAAAGAGACAAATATCTGCTTGGTGCATTGTTAGTGTGCAAGGCAAAAATACATAGTAAGTGAAAAGCTGTTTATAGGGAATTCATTAATTTCAGAGTTCATGAAGCATTTATTGGTAGTGAACAATATGTTTTGTAAGTACCATAATGGTACATCAGTTCTACAAGGTCACCTGCTCAGTCCCCAGACCAGACTCACTACATAGCCCTAAGAAACTCACTCAACCAGTCTGTGCTCTGATTTAAAAGAAAAAAAAACAGTTGCAACATAGCCTATCCTTATAAGTCACTTTGGGAGAAGGTGTCTTCCAAATATGTAAGAAGTGTGTAATCTTTTTTACATTTTTGAAATTGCTGCTATGCATTACAGTATTTCCCTTTATTGAAGTATGTATTTTTTCTAAAGTTCTTATTATGACTATATGCTTACCACAATCCTGCATGCATTTAGGTAAGATTTCAACTTTTGAACAGTTTTACAAAAAGCTAGGAGTTAGATATTTACACTAATTCTGTCCTGCTTTATCTAGTGTAATGAAGATATCTGACTCTGAAAATGCAATTTATAAAAACATAAAGCAAGAATGGTTTAGTTATTAAGCCCTTTTGCTTATATAAAAAATATACTCTCTTTTTTCATTAATTATAGATGTTTTTAAATGGCCAATCAAAAGGAAATTTAAATAACAGATGAATATCCAGAGACAAAACTATTTAAGTATTCTTTGATTTTTTTGAGCCATTCTTTTAAAGCTATTTGAAATTACAACAGTATTTTGGTGTGTATCTGTGTATAAGTAATTTAAAGCCATAAAAAAATATCCCAATGTTTGTTTTCAAACAATGCAATGTCTAGCGGTTTCATTGACACTGTAAATTAACCCAGATGTAAGAGCAAGAAGAAAGAAAACAGCTAAGTAGGCAATGGTTTACTGTTTCAAGTCAAAGAGCTCCATTATGTGCTTTTGTCATTTATTATTATTGAAGGTGCTTGTAATTCAAAGAGGCTATCGATTTGTAGCAACAAAGCACTGCTTTGCTACTTATCTTAGCTTTATTTAAGCAGACCAATAAAATGGTTTCTTACAGTATCAAGCAAAACTGTTCTGCTTCTGCATGTGGCTTGATCGTCACCTAGTAAGAATGATAGTGCTCTCAGTAGCTTGTAGGCATTTTGCAAGGCTTATAAGTATCTGTGGTTGACTATGTGGCAGCAATGTTTTTGATTATTGGGCTGTGGTTGAGTCCATAAAAGTGTATTACAAGAGCTAGTGAGGAATGTAAAATACTAAATATATCCACATGCAGTGGGGAAAAATCTGAAGTGTCTTTGAATAATGCTACCATTACATTTTAGACACTCAGCCTCTGTGGCATTGAATTAGTTGCATCACTCAAGCATGTTGTTAATGGAATGAGAAGGTAAATCTCAGCAAATATAATTCTCTTCTGACCTACCCTATATGGTGTGTTGGATTAATATCTGTGAATCCCTCTCTTTTTCTTAAAGTATCTTTTTTAAACACTCTTCTCTATCCCCACTATCACATAAGCTTTTGGATGCCATTTCCCTTCTCTCAGTTGACAGACACAACCGTGTTTTTGTACAAGTGATTAACAATATTCTTCCCTGGATGCAGAATGAATGGCAGGCTCTTAATATTGTGTAAGCATGACTCACGGCACATTTACTGAGGCAGGCGAACTGACAGGCTTTCTCTCTACTTCTATCTCTATCTCTGCTCTCTGGTGCTCTCACCTTTCTCTTGAACATCCTTGAAAGCATCTTCACTCTTTCCTTTATCTTTAATGTATTTCTTTGTGTTTCACTACTTCGTTTTAAACTATAGCATACTCAATGTGAAATGATTTCATTTCTATTTTCATTTCTAGACATATAAATTACTACTTTTGGAAACAGGTTTATAAATTCAAAGTTTTGGGAACAGGTTACTTTTGCTTATGCATGCTTATTCTAGTTTTGGAAGGGGCCAACCCATGCAAATATGTTTCGGCAAAGCACAAGACACAGGAATTCTTTTGAAAGCATTTATTCTGTAACATAAATAAGAATGGGAAAAATAAACCAGATCCTACTATAATAACAGAAGAACAAAGAGCATTTTATACAAAAAGCAAATGTCTACAACAGCAGTATTCATGCAAATAACTGGTGTCTCCTTAATATAAAATAAGACATCTTAGTTTCACAGGGAAATATTCTTATTACTGTGCTTTTCATGAGCGTGCAGTATTTTCTCGTGTTGTCTCCCCTCCGATTAGCAGAAAACCAACCATTTTCTTTCCCTGGAACAAAACCATTCTGATTAAATGAGCAGCAGTTTACTCCAAATGGCTTGATGCAATTATGATTGCTCAGTATGTGTAATCACACCTAAGTATATCTCTCTCTCTAATTGAAACAAAATGTCTGAGAAGAAGCCAGAATATAAACTCTTATGCAGCAGTTCTAACTTGCTTAAGGAATTTATTTGTTTTGGTGGTATACATTATACGATTCTGTCTTTTCTGTACTTCTTAGTAGACAGTATATAGTTTATGTGTAAGGCTTGAGTGTATAATAAGACTCACAGTTCAATGCAACCCTGAATTGGATTAAGCAGGTTTGAGAATAGGATAGGATTATTGGAACACACTATATATTCTTTTTTTATTTGTATATACTGATATTGGATAAGTAAATTGGGTCCTGATTCACTATGCTGAATTAAGTTTACCAAAATGTGACGCACAACCAAGATTATTATTCAAATACCATGATGACCCAACATTACATTTTTACATTTCATGTTAATCATGTTACTTAGTACAGATGTTTGACATGTGTGGAGTGTGGCTTGTAGGGTTGATTCCTAGCCTTATCTGGTAGTGTGTGGAGTTTACACATTCTCCCAATATTATGAATTATTAGGTATGAGGGAATATTGAAAACTGTGATTACTTGTTTCAGAATTTAATACTTGAATTGTGTCATTGATCACACTCAATTACAAAAATATATTTATTCCTTCATGTACTGTGGAGTAAATTAAATCTATGCACTTTAAGGTCACAGGAAGCCAGTAGTCATCCCAGCTCAGCTGCCCTGGATGCAAGACAGGAAGCAGTCTTTTTAGAAGAAGTGCCAATTGTTAGCAGGCACAATCCAACACACAAACCTGAGCAGAAAAGAAACTCAGAAAGGTTGCTGAGGAAAATCCAGAAACAGAAGCATTATTATTTGTTTTATTCTTTTAATTTCTACAGATAATATGATGTGGCAGGTTAGTCTATTTTGCCAAAATTTCATTGCAGCAACTCAAAATCATACTCAGTAGTTGGTATGTCCCTCGCGTGTTTGTATGCATGTTCGTTTGTATGCATGTATGCGCTTCAACTTTCACGGCTTCACTCCATCGCGGATTTTAAATGTAAGCATATCTAAATATATATCATGGATTTTTCACTGGTTCGCAGATTTCTGCGGACAATGGGTCTTTTAATTTATGGTACATGCTTCCTCAGTTTGTTTGCCCAGTTGATTTCATACAAGGGACACTATTGGCGGATGGCTTAGAAGCTACCCAATCAAAGCATGTATTACGTATTAACTAAAACTCCTCAATGATATACGATATGCTTCCCGCGCGGTGCTTGATTGTTTGCTTTTCTCTCGCTCTCTCTTTCACTCTCTCTGACATTGTCTGCGCCTGATGGAGGGGGTGTGAGCAGAGGGGCTGTTTGCACAGAGGCTGTTTGCCTAGAGGATACGGACGCTCCTCTAAAAAATGCCGCTTTAGCGCAGTGCTTCGGCATACTTAAAAGGCCAAAAGCACGTATTGATTTTTTGATTGTTTGCTTTTCTCTCACGCTCTCTCTCTCTCTCTCTCTCTCTCTGACATTCTCCGCTCCTGACACGCATTCCTTTGAAGAGAAGATATATTTGCATTCTTTTAATTGTGAGAAAGAACTGTCATCTCTGTCTTGTCATGGAGCACAGTTTAAACTTTTGACTAAAGGGTGTTATTTCATGTCTAGAGGGCTCTAATAATGTTAACAGTGTGGGAGAGTTTATAAGGGCTTAAAATATATAAAAATAACCATACAAACATATGGTTTCTACTTCGTGGATTTTCATCTATCTATTTGTGTTCCAGAACCCCCTGCGATCGAGGAGGGATTACTGTGTGTGTATATATACCTGTATATATATATACAGTAATCCCTCCTCGATCGCGGGGGTTGCGTTCCAGACCCCCCCCGCGATAGGTGAAAATCCGCGAAGTAGAAACCATATGTTTGTATGGTTATTTTTATATATTTTAAGCCCTTATAAACTCTCCCACACTGTTTATAAATATTCCCCGCAGAGTTATACAGCATAATCCCTTTGTATTCTCTTAGATATTAGGTAAGATTCATTGAAATTATGTATATAAACACACTGTTTATATACAGTAAAACCTAAATATTATTTTAAAGATATTGAGTGTCTCTGATATCACATATGTTACAGCCATTACGATAGACAGGCCACCAGCAATAAATACGTACAATGCAAGAAAAATAGTATACAGTAAATGTGTGTACAGTGACACTAAACGTACATACATGTACTAAGTACTGCAAGTAGAAAATTAATTATGGTTACTCACCAACAATGACACGATGACTTGTCCGATAACAATGAGTTTAATTTTACTGCTCAACAAAGGAGAGCGTTACAGCTCTACTAAAGGAGCCACTTCAGGCGATTGTGTAGCACTGTTGTTGTTCTTCTTCTGGCAGTCTTCAATCCAAATCCCTAAAGCAGATTCCATCCAGACTACTGCCTTATTACATCCACTTACAACTCGTTTTGCACCCTGGTTAAAAGGACACTGCGGCCGTAGATCTTATATTCCTTTCCTACTTTTTAAATAAAAAGAATCGTAGCCTTCAACAAATCCAAAACGTTTACCTTTTCGGCAATCGTTAACATCTTCCGTTTGCGTTTGGGCACGGCCCCTGAAGCAGTAGCAGATCGTTTTGGAGCCATAATGAAGGGCTTGACTATGCACAAAGATAAACACAAAAGAGAACAACTCTTTACACAGCGAAACACGTTGATGCTGAATGAGCGAGACGAGACTTCCTGGTTAACACTGCATTCAGCACGCAGGAACTTAACTACGTGCTCTGATTGGTTAGCTTCTCAGTCAGGAGAACTTAACTGCGTGCTCTGATTGGTTAGCTTCTCAGTCATCCGCCAATAGCGTCCCTTGTATGAAATCAACTGGGCAAACCAACTGAGGAAGCATGTACAGGAAGTAAAAAAACACATTGTCTGCAGAACCCGCGAAGCAGCGAAAAATCCGCGTTATATATTTAGTTATGCTTTCATATAAAATCCGCGATAGAGTGAAGCCGCGACAGTCGAAGCGCGATATAGCGAGTGATTACTGTATATATATATACAGTATATATATATATATATACATGCAAACTTTACTAATTACATAATAAATACATACAGACACACAGTAGTTTGAAACATTTTGATAAAAATGGATCCCAGTACTATCTCTTCATTAATTAATTATTGAATTATGGCCAGTTGACATTGGAGGGGAGGAAAACAAAAACTCAAGTCACAGGATCCCTTGAGAAAATAAATGTCTAGAGGCTCCACAGTCAATTTTAATAGGAAAGTTAACGAAAAATCAGAAGCAGTCACAGACCCAGAGACCTAGGACAACTTGCTGTCTACCCCCTCCTGGGTATTCTACAATGGATTTAATGCTGGGCGGTGTAACTTGATGACAAAATCTTTCTATATATCATTATGAATGTATTTTCAATGTGTATAAGATACAAAAATATCCTGCAAAAATAGAAGTTTGGATATTTGAGGGCTGGATGACATTGACAGGATGAGCAAACAACAAGAAGACAGTAAACATATCATATGCTGTATAGTATAAGTGCATATTACATGAGCATTAAATTCACATTTAGTATATTATCAATGTCCATGTTCAAGTTTAAATGTATGGTAACATAGCTAAAACGACAATTAACTGATATATACAAGTCGCAGTATAGTGGCTAGCTTTGCTACTTCACCATGTCAGAATCTTGGGTTATAATTCTAATCCTATCACTATTCATATAGATTTTCTATGACACGTAGCTTAGGCGGATTTTGACCTTGAGCAAAAGTGGGTATGTGGCTTGATTCCTGCCTTGCATCTACAACTAGAGGCCTGGGCACCTCCTGCTGTAACTTTTTATTAAACTAAAGTTGATTGCAAAGTAAAGTAATAAGTTTTCAGTACATCATGACATTCTGTGGAAGAAAACTTGAAATTGGCCAGTTTAATTAAAACTATTGGATGTCATTTGTTATTGGACAATTTTAGTTTAATTTCGATAAAGATATTGAATATTATCTTAACATGCACATTACATGATGGTTATTAAAATATGTGAAAGCATAAAACAAAGTCTTTGTGGTGAAATTATATGTAAAATTCTGTAATATGTAAAAGATTCAAAATTCATCAAATGCTATATTTCAATCTGCAAATGCTAGTGGCAGGGTTGTAACGATGAAGGAATATTTCCAACAAAACAAACAAATATGCAAATAAACGCAATAAGAAGAAACACAATGGTATTTGAGCATAAATAATTAAATGTGTCATGAAATATGTTTTGTTTAATATTTTCTTTATGTATGTATTTCATTTTTCTTCATATATTGCAGTGACGCAGCGCATAGCATGAAATATGACTTGAAATTAAAGCTATCATTTTCACCTGTGAAATTTGAGAGAGTGGGCTTATATAATTACTCTATTTTTTAATTGTTGAATCATTAGTAAAGGGGCTGCGCATAGGTAGATCTTTGCACATGCCTCTGACTACTGGATTCGCAAGGCAAGTAAAACACATTCTTAAAGTTGTGACTGTGCACATCCATGGCAGATAGAAGTGCAAGAAAAAGTTGGCCTGAAGTAATGCGTGAAGCGGATACTTTAATTCAAGAAGCTCCAAATTCATCATCCTCCCAAGAGTTTGTATCTGACGTGTGGTGTCTGCCTATAACTGTAGCACTAAATGAGAAAGATTTATGTACACTACTGATCATTCACTAATCCAGAATCAATAAATTGTTTGCATCAACTTTCAAGGCTTAATTAACTTCCATCTCTGCAAAAAAGCTGTAAGCTGTTAACCAATTATTTGTTCCCTGAAAAAAGCATTTTTGTAGAACCCTGAAAAGTACTGTTTTTCAGTTTATGGTAACCTAATATTTTTTAACCTCTGCCAGTTTGCTGCTTAGCTCTGTAGCATTTCAGGTTATTGACTAGACTTGAACTGCTTAAATTTTAATAAAAACATGAAAAATAGGGGAGTTCTAAACCTTTGGCCAGTAGTGTATATATTGAATCTTTCATGGTTTATTTCCTTCCTACATCCTGAATTCAATTAAATTCAGCTCAGTTTAATTTAATTTAATTCAGTTGTATTGTCCCAAGAAGGAAATTTGGTTTGTCAGCAGGTTTTTCAGCAAGACAATGACATAATGTTAAAAGTGCATCACAAAGAACATAGCTCTCAAACATAAACTTGGTACACAATAATTCAATAGAGCAGTGAACATGATACTAATGCTGAAACATTAGATCAAGCATATTACAAATAAAGATTAATGTAACATTTAGACTTAACTGATGATTGATGCAGAAGCTAACTGATCATCCTATGATTTAAGCCTGTGGGTGTTTATTAAAATTGAACTTATTTAGAAGATTAATAGCAGCTGGAATGGGTTGCTTTCTATCCTCGGAACTTTGAATGTATGCTCTGATGGAAACAACTGAAACTGAGAAAGTTTGTGGATGAGCCCTGTCTGAAAGAATACACTTTGATTTCACTTATTAAACAGACCCATGAGATTTCACTGTTGAAACCATCTTATTTTTTGCCTTTTTTACCTTTTAATTAAATATTATTAGTTGAATTGAATTAAGTAAATCAATGTATGAATTATATAGTCACTCTTGCATTGTTCTACACAAAGAATAATTGGAAAGGGGCCCAAAGAATCAAGAAGGGTGTTTTGATATCATCAATCACAAGAGAATACAAAGTATCCCATAAATAATAAAAGAAATCCTGCTACCCCATTGAGTCTCTTTAGGCAGCATACCAATATCCATTAAGAACTTCCATCTCTTTCAGTGGCAGATGGATATTATAATCCCAATCTCTGCATTTGTACAAGGGTGCAGATAAGATGAGGGAGATAAGGAGAGGGGGGTTAATATATAAATATCTTTCTTACTGGATCAGTGCTGTGTGAAATTGACTATGCTCACAGCCACAGTGCCTGGCAAATACTTGCCAAATGTGTCTTCTTCAAGCTATGTCGAGCTTTGTTCCTTTCGCTTCTGTACATGGCCTTCATTTGCATAATCCGGCACGCCCCATTTCTCTGATTGCTGTCAGTTTTTCGGTGAAATGATGCAGTATGTTAGAATGTTCACCTCATTAAAGCACAGTTAACGAAAAATATCAACAAATAAAATAATACTTGTGAGCTAGTTTACTTTTCCTACAACGTCACCAGATTACACTCAAATCTGCCATAGCATTTATATATAATATAATATAATATATATATATATATATATATATATTAATATATATATTTAGAGGTATTTAGTTGTTTTTGGTTTTTAGGGGTGTGGTTCTTACCCATAAATATTGATATATCTTGATGCATACCTACTGCCATAGATGTACCATACTGCCAAATCTCAGCTTTCTAGCTAAACAGGAAAAGAGTGAGTGAGTAAGTCAGTCAGTCATTCAGGCAAATTTGTATTATATATAGATTCTTCATGGTACACTGTACCATACCTGTAAAGCAGTCGTAACAGAGCAACATAAAACTTGAGCTTACACTTACTGTGTTATAATATAATATTGATGACTGAAAAAATTGTACTATTATCACTTCAGTAGGGGGAAATTCTGCAATGTGAAGACATGGCTATATATTTTTATCTCAAAAGACATGTGTCAGTGTAGCAGCATGGTTGAACAGTGGTTAGTGCTGCTGCCTCTTGAATCAAAGGTCCTGAATTGAAATCTCCTTTTGACTTTGATGGTTTACTCCATGGAGCCTAAGTTATCTAACTACATCCTCAAAGAAACAGTGTGCATTTTAGGGCTGGTTCCCCATTTATGGTTGATCCATACTTTGGTCCCAGTTTTGTCTGGATAGTATGTGGCTCCTTTGACTCTGAATTGGATTACCTTGGTTTAAAAATGTTATACTACTGGTGCTCCAGTTTTCTCCCTCATTATCAGAATTTGCAGGTTATGGCAAATGGTGGTTTGGCCTAGAATGACAGAGTATGTGCACCCTGTACTGAGTGACATCCAATCCAAGTTTTGTTCAAGTCTTACATCTGACCACCTTATAATAAAACCATAGGACCCGAATGTAGATGGGTGAGAAGTTATAAATCTTTTAGCTCATCTTCAGAGAAATATACTTGTGTAATACTCAGAAATGTGTGTGTAAAAAGTTTATTAAGGAAGAAAGAACAAAGGCCATTGGGGGCCTTCAAAAATATGTGGAGCTAAAAGAAGCAGCTGTTCAACCTTTCTTTCATCTAAAACATGAAATGCATTTCAAGGGCAGACATGCAATTTTAACAGCTATATTTTGTGGTATAGTGCCATGGCTGGTGTCAAAAGAAATTATAAAATAATAAAACTGATATCTTCTGGGACACATCTTTTTAGAGTTGTTCCAAACATTTTGCACAGTTATATTCACAGGGTGATGTCTTTTAATACATTTTTAATATCAGAATTGCAGCAGCGGAGCGTGTTCTCTTAAAATCTTTAATATATTTAATTGTTTGACTGTTAGATACATTTTAATTAGTGTGGAGCACCAGCTGCTCTGAGCTGGTAGTAATAGATTGTAATGGCCCTCTCCCACCTAGACATTTATATGGCAGTTTTTTTTTTTACTTTGCGAGTGTGTGGATTGCCTGCTGCTCTTTCAGAAATAGGTGCACCTTCAGGTAGAGGATTTTTATGTGTATGTAAGGCTTAAGGTCAGAAACTGTGTCAGAGAGAGATGTTGTCATTCAGTAAGCTGCAGGTCCCTCAGAGAATGTCAGAAAAGGAGAGGAGAACAAATGAAAGCAGAAGGCAGCTTACTGAGTTTAGAAGGCGGGGCTCACGACCGTTCACGCAACACCCAGGAATGTAACAATGTTTCTCTTAACATTATGAATTAAAAGTAAAACATTCTGGTGACTGCTCCCTAAAAATAAAACTTGTAATACATATCTAAATGTATCTCAGGCTATTAGTATGGACTTGGGTGTCTGTTACATAAATCAAGAAGAAGAAAATGCCTTAAAGCTAAGCATATCTTTTAAAACAGTCTGAGTTATTTAACTGAAGATGTATATTGGCACATCACCATTTTTTCGTCTTATACCTCTTTTCTATAGTTATCTGAATTCATTTTAGTTGAACAGTTAATATTTTATGATTATTGTCATTTTATTAAGAAGATGGGAAATATGACACTCTCTTTAAAAATGAATGGTGTTTTATAATTGAACGTTTTCTTTGCTAACTTAACCTTTTTTTAAATAGCAGATTCTCTGAAGTGGCAGTAACCTGAATGATAATCGATTAAATTGTGTCTTAAAACTTGAACCATGCTCTTTTTTTTGCTTTGACTGAAGAAATGATTGTGGTGTGCTGGTGCCCTGCCCGGGGTTTGTTTCCTGCCTTGTGCCCTGTGTTGGCTGGGATTGGCTCCAGCAGACCCCCGTGACCCTGTAGTTAGGATATAATGGGTTGGATAATGAATGGATGAAGAAATGATGACTGAAATTGCTTATCATCATCCAATAAAAAAAATTGCATTTATTTATTAGAATGAAAATCAAAATGCTAAATTCAGTGTTGTGTCAAGTACTTGCCTGAAAGTGTTTAACTGCATTTTTTGCTTGTTTATAGGTTAGCTAAGTCGATGGAGAGCAGGATAATTAATATACTGTATAGTGCTGGTAGGAATTACGTCTAGCAAGTAGGGTGAGAGTTTTGCATATCTTTAAATTCATAATTGGTGTAAGTTTTTCTTTAATGCCCTTACAGTCAGACTTTATGTATAACATCTGTGAGAAGCTTTTGTAATGACTATCGCCTGTAGAGCAATGATTTCTATGGCCCCCTTAGGTATCTTTTTAACACAGCAAACAAGTCATTGTTTTGCAATTATGTTCATACTAATTGGAACTTAGACTCCAGAAGGATATGTTTTTTAAATTAACAGTGAGTTGTCATTTTTGTCTTTTTCTGATCCTTCTCTTCACTTACCTTGTTTACTTTTTTTTTTTTATTCTAGACTGATGCTGCATTAATGTACGATGCGGTGCATGTGGTAGCAGTGGCCGTCCAGCAGTCTCAACAAATCACTGTTAGCTCCCTACAGTGCAATCGTCACAAGCCCTGGCGCTTTGGAATCCGCTTCATGAATCTGATCAAAGAGGTATACTAAAATATTCCACTTGTGTTTTTATCTATGACTGTTCAATATTTGCTTCTCTAAAATGTGCAATCTATATATCTCTTTAAAACATACACACCAGTAATATATTTGGATCAAGTTTGTTACTAAAATGTACAGAAAATGAAATGCAAACAGTAAGAGATGAAGAATTATCTCTGACACTCTGTTACAAGCTAAACAAATGTGTGTTTGTAATGAGAATTAAATTTTTTATGACATAAAAGATTTATTTTTGAATGTTGTCATCTTTCTTGCATGATTGAAATCTCCAAATATGGTTTTCCTTCTGTGCCATAGCCTTGCTTTTCTTTTAATTTTATTGTGTACTTCTGTAGTTATTGTTAATACATTTAATGCATTGCTTAGAAAGATATACCTGAAACTCACAATATGATATGTTTCACAATACACCCTGTCATAGATAACATGTGTTGAATGGCACCCTTGCTGTGGTGGATGGTTCCTTAAACGGCCATAAAACCATGATAAAGGGAGAAAAAGGATGGACGGACATCTTGGCTGCTTAGTGGTACCTTTCCCGGTCAGGAGGCCATTATAAGGGAAGGACAGAGGGCAACTGCCTCCTGAAGCTATGTGTTCCCCCAATACCCCACGTGGCAGTGCCCCACTGGCATAACTCTCATTTTGGCACCCACAGGTCTGCATGAGAGTTGTAGTTTTGCTGGGCAGCCCTGTTGGGATTATCGGGTGCCACTAGGTGGAGCTGCTGGGGTCAGGCTCCCCTATTACAGACAGGTTCCACAGGGCACAGAATTGCTTCCATGTGGCAGACCTATTTCCCTAGAAGTACTGTAGGGTTTGTGTTGAAAAGCAGCCACTCTGCTAAAGCTGGGAGAAGGTGGACAATGTTTGCTTGTAGAGAAGTGAAGGTGGAAAAGGAAAGGAAAGAAATGTAATTGTGACTGGTTTATCAGGTGATAAAAACATGTAGAAAGTATTTTGTTTGAATAAAAATGTCTTTCCTTGAACCCTTAACTGTGTGGTTTAGTTGTGTCTGGGTATTTGGAGTGCAGGAGCACCCCTACATGTCACAACCCTTTCATTTTTTTTAATTCACTTATTCCAATGCAGAGTTATGAGGTGTTGGAGTTTATTCCATCAGAATCAGGCTTAAGTCAGAAACCAAACCTGTGTGTGAGGCTAGTCCATCACAAGGTACCCTCACATACATGCACTCACTCATAGAGGCCAATTTCAAACTGCTAATCAGCTAAACCTACATTCCTTTAAAATCTGAGATTGGGACCAGGCTGTTTAGCCAGGTATTTACATGCATGTGCACGTGCCCTTCAATGTCTAAGGTTGTTTCCAGTCTAGCATCCTATGATGGCTGGAAAGATTCCAACCCTCCATTACCCTGAATTGGATTAAATGGATTTGAGAATGTTTGCAATTCCATTATTTGGCAGTAGATGCTGTTGTATAAATCACTATACATCTGTACTAATGCAAGAGCCTTATCAGTGGTGGTAGAACTGATGTCATTACTAATGGATGTACGGTGGACATTTCCTAATTAGAGCAGCAACAAGCAAGTAAAGAATTCTGAAATATATCATGTCATGCAACTACCTCTAGGCAGTGCTGATCACTCACTCTACTTGAGTTGCTGATGAGGATTATTTTGGGGATTTGCAGTGAACAGCAAGATAATAAGTAGCAAAAAAAAAAAAAGTTTCTTTACAGTGAAATTTTTATTAAATATGCTAAATATATTTTCTCTTATCAACAACAGACAAAAAAGCAAGACACCAAGTTACTGATTAGCAGGAAAAATATTTCTATAAACATGCAGCACTATTACAGCAGGATAATAATCCCCAATCCTGAAATTAGCCAGAAGAATAAATTATTTCATTTAGAGAGGCTAAGAGGAGATAAGTTTGATCACTGCAGCAGGGGCCATTGTTAAGGCTACAATACTAGTGTCATAGCTCATGTTTTACATCTCTTTTGCTCAATTTTGGTACTTTGATTTATGTTGATTATGTAACTGTTACTTTTTTGATTGTGTATTATTCTATGATTTTGTTTATATACGTAAGCTGCCTGTGTTATGTTCCATGTGTTTTGTGGGTGGGCTCACCTGCCAATCAGTGCCAGGAACTGCCCTCTGCTCCATAAATCTTGAGACTCTAAAACAGTTGCTGGCCATTCATTCTGAATATGCCATGGAGTTGGTGAATGAGCTTTTGTTTATTGTGATTTTGTAAATTTATTGGATCTCTGATATTTTGATTTCCTGCTATGTTTTTTGACCTTGGTTTTGGAATGTGTATTGGTTCTGGTTTTCCCCTTATGGCTAGAAGGGATTTGACAGTGTTATCCCCCTCAGAAGTGGGCATTATTCGAAGTGCTTTGGAACTCTTCAGTGCTTGGGACCGTTAGTTTGTGACAATTACAGGTTTATATTCACCATGTGTCTTGTCAAACATTAGCTTGGAGGTTGGCATGGTGAACCTGGAAAAGATCATTTTCTAGCAAATTAACAGTTTTGCTGAATTAGTTGTTATCAGTTGGTTTCATGGACAAATAAAAAAGGCACATTGACAACCAGAACTGAAATGAAAGGTACAAGGCTGTTGCAGTATGATGGTCAATGTTTACCTGTTTCTTACTTAAACCCCACACTTGGAGTAAGTATCCAGAACTAAATTAAGGGGGTTTAATAGCAACATGGATTTTATATTATGATATCTGAAATAAGAAACATCTTTCCTGTTTTCATAAGTTGCATTTCCCAGTCAAAGTTGATCATTTTTGTTTAGGCCTATGTGAAGAATTGCTTATCAGTGTCTTGAACCTGCTTACCTGAAAAAGAATATATCTACTAATTAAATATTCTTTACATTTTGATCAAAGAAAATTTATTTGTACACAGAGAAGCATTTTAGTTGAGCACAAGGTGAAAATAATAAGTGATGGTAATTCAGCACAGCTGATCCAACCAGATGCATAGATTATGCCCACTGGACAAAAATAAAGCCTAATATAACACTAATTAACACATATTTGCAATTAAATACTGGACATCCAAAATGTGCCACTAGACTTTCCCTATGTTAGAGGATTGGTCAGAACACTATATTTCTACTGCCATTCAGATCACTCATTGTGATGATCCTGTCTGGGATATTATACTGCTTACAAACAGTGTATACACACACACACACACACACAAGGACAAAGGAGAGTGCATTAGATTTAGGCAAACAATGTCACAGGACTTCCACGAACAGAATTGAATGCTCCAACTGTAAAAGTCATGCAGGTCCCAAATTAGCCTCTCATTATCTTGCCAAATGGCAGGGTCCCACAGAGCAGAGAGGTTTACAGCTCTGCTTAATGTTTAAGTTCTATTTTGCTACAGGAGAGAAATGGATACAGCAGCCTGGAGGTCATCACATGGTAATTTTAGTTATTTCTGGATATGAAAAGCAGTCGTTTCAGATCATTTCATATGTCAGTGCCTAGAAAGCAATATTTTAGTGAAATTATCTGCAATGTATTAACCAAGGTAAAATTCAGACTACAGTCATATACCCTGAAATATTATGACTCTTCCTTGATTAGTTTTTTTTTTTCTTAAATTTTCAGAGAAAAATAATACAAATATGTATTGATTATAATAATAAAATACAGTATGGTGACTGTGAAAGTCACCATTGATTATAGGCAAGTATCTTATTTCTGAAGTTATTATGGTCCTCTGGGTTTAACTTAATCTTTTAAGCATGTTCTAAACTGTTTAGGATAGGTACCAATAAAATAGCATAACACTTATTAGACAAAGCAACTGGTGTTGGTGTTATCCTTATATAAGTTAGTTTTCATAACTGTGAGAATGCAGAATTAAAGGTTTATATGTGTAATATCTATAGGCTGTATAAGGTTAATAAAAAAATGCCAAAAATAAGTCAACCTTCTGCATTTGATGGCCAGTAGTAGAACTAAATAATGTTTCAGAGGTGCACTAGCAGCAGTTGCTGCGTTCAAGGTTAGATTCACAGTGCAGGTTGTGTTGCCCTGTGCTTTCCTTTGCTGGTGAAATGAATTGTGTGGTTACTGCACTGGATAAGCGAAAGCTCTTAGAATTCACATCTTGAATGATGTCCTCTGCTGAGACTTGAACTAGGAGCACTTGAGTGCAGAGGATTCTTTCACATTAAAGCAGTGTGCTTCTGTGCATTGTGCTTCTATGCCCGCAGAGCTAATAATATTAAATCTTGATTCCTCACACTTTAAAGGTCTGATGTCTGGTACTTGTTGACATGTGGGGGTCTTTGATCCTCTGATGTATTGAGGCTAGAAGCACAGCACTGAAAGCAAATCAGATCAGTATGACAGTGTCATCTTCAAAATAATTATGGATTATTTTCTTTTCCAATCAATTCTATGTGCCCCATTTTTTACAATGACAATCGGTATGTCACTACCCTAAATATAAATGCAGTAATATATAATTTTATAGCAAAATATTTATACATCTAGCCCCCCAGTTTGAAGTACTGGAATAAGCTACTACTCTTCTGTAGTCGCTCAACAAAGTAGGATTTAGTATAAATAAAAAGTTTACTGAAACATATACAGTACAGTACACCATAAATCATGATGATGAAGTGAAACCAGTAACAATTTTTAAAAGGTTTACAATCGGATATTGGGACAACTTAGTTATTTGCCAACAAAGCAGGCTTGATGGACTGAACATTATCATCTCATTTGTGAAATATGTTCATGTTTTCTCTTATGGATATACTAACCAGTTAGCCTCACCTGCACTTTTTTTGGAATGCTGCAGGTGCAATAGAGTATCTATACAACAAAAACACACATGGGTTTGAATTAATTCTCTTTGCAATATTAATATACACATTCACTTTAGAGTTGTATTTAAGATGTGGGAGAAAAGCAAAATCAATAATGAAAATGAAGAACATTTTATTTCCACACAGACAGTAATTTGGCTAAGATTTGAACCTATGTCTTTGCATATGTCAGGCAATGGATCCAAACATCCTCAATCATACTGTCACAAGCTGTACACAAAAAGAGTTCAAGATGAATTCCAATGAATACATTTCTAGCCTATATATATTAACCATCAACATGATTGTTTTTCATTTCTATTCTCTTCTTTTTTATGAAGTGTGAAATACTATAAAATTCAATGCAGACTAACAAGCCATAATATTAAGTAAGGTCTGAGATTGACAAGGATTTGATTCTAAGTAAACAATTGTTTATTGCTCATTCTGTTCGATAGATAGATGTGGACACACAAGTAACCTGAGATTTTATTTTTCATTGTTGTTTTAAGATTGCTTGAGAATGTTCAGTATTTGTCCCCTGCCTGCAATCATTAAAGCCTTTTGTACTATATACATTGTGATCTCTGTTCCCTAAGAAAACATGAGTTTTTTTTTTCTTGCTATCACTACAAACAACACAGTGTAAGTAACAGATAATAAATTGCATGGAATATTTCTTTCACATACACATCTTTGGGATGTGGGAGGAAACTTGACTACCCAAAGATGAGCTACAAGTAGAATATGCAAACTCTGCAATCTGTGAATATACTCCAAGTCAATCAAAGTGCATTTGCCAATTATGATAACCATTGTGCTGCCTCCACTGAGCAAATGTTTATAGCTTCAGTCTTTGACCAGCGTTGCATGAAGAGTTGTAAGGTTTGCAGTGTTCCATTCTTGGTATTTTTTTCTGTGTCATTCTAATAATGTTTGTCTCCATTTTCATTATTGCCAAATTGGCCGAGTATACAAAGTGGAACCTTTCAAAAATCACCACATTTTATTTTAAACATGCTGTAATTATCCCACATGATGTGCAAACACAATAGACTGAAGAAAGTTCCATTTCCTGTTGTGTTCTCAGAGTCATCAGCACCATTGAAAATCTGGGGTTTACTTGTTAGGTGAGCTGCATGCTTTTCTGATGCACTTTTATTTGAAAAATACAAAATGTATTTCAGACCATTACATTAACCTCAGATGGAAATGAAAATTATGCACAGTGGATAATAGCTGAATGACACTTTATTTTTATTTCTTTGCATATTCCATACATTTTCTATAAACTATCTGCCCCATATATTTAACATTGCAATAGTAAACAATGTATCACTTTAGTTTTTAGGTGGGTTTTATTTACAGTATATGGGCAGCTATTCTCTGAGATTTATGTTTATTTATCCCTGAAATACAACAATTCGGTTTTTGATTCTGTCAGAACAGAAAGATTCTGCCGCTAAAATCAATTACTATCGAACTGATGCCAAAGCAATGTTAAAACCCACTAATTCAGACATGGGAAGGAATAGGTCACTTGTATTTAAAGCAGTTGCAGGTACAGCTACTATTTTCTTACTAAAAATTAGCATTTATTCTGGTTGCAGATCTTGTTAGTTATAGGACAAAATTGTTTGGCAGAACCATATGCATATTGGAGTAATCTTTACCAGCATACATCACATGTTTTTGTCATCTTTTCAGTTTTCTTTCATTTTAATGTTCCATTATTCTGGGCATACATACTGTAAATAATTTCTATTCAAACTATAAATAATTATGTCTGCAGGTTTATAGATTTTTATTTTTAGTGGATTTCCCACACTAATTGTTCTTACTTTAATTTTTTGTATGGACTGCAGCAGTTTGTAATCCTTAGCTGTTTGGTTTGTACTGCAGCTTTGTTAAGCCGCCTTCAAGTATGACTAACAAGAAACTGTTCCTACAAGTGCGTCAAGGCATATTTTAAAATTACACAAGCAGCAAAACATACATGCCAATATTATTGATTTACATGAAAGTAAGCTCATAAGCCAATTTATGAGTGAAGACTGTGAAAGACCAAGACCTTTATTTAAATTACAAGATTTAGATATTAAGACAGAAACAAGGCATCAAGTTAGTAATTTTATTATGTGTGTCGTATGCATAATAAGATGAATATGTTGTTTATTGCTCATTCTAACGAAAACAAGTGGCCTTAAAGGAAAAAGTTAATGGAAAAGCAGGATTCAGACAGCTAGTTTAATTAACTTATTCCCTTTAACATCACTAATGCCAAGCCAAGCAGATTATATATATAAAAAAGCGAAGGTTCAGCCAATAGCTTGAAGGTAAATAATTTAATCATAATGAATAATTAATTTTTCCATTTTGCCAGAAATTAATTTGCTCAGTTTCTGCTCCTTACTTATGAAAACTATTTATTTCTTCACCTTAGGCCCACTGGGAAGGCTTAACAGGCCGGATCACTTTCAACAAAACCAACGGCTTGAGGACAGATTTTGATTTAGACGTGATCAGCCTAAAGGAGGAGGGCCTCGAAAAGGTACTTGAGACGCCTGTGGTGTTCACTTGAAGAGTGGAATGTTTATGTAAAAGCACATGTGCTCTGATGGAAGTCTTCTCACTGCAGCCTGAGCTATTGATGCTGTATGACACAGAGTGACCCCACAGAGCTGGTGTGCATATTTCTACCCCTATGAATAATTTACAGTTTAATAAATAACTTGGCAAGAACCCTTTAGGTATATGAAGGCTGAATTAAAGAGTTGACATGCAATTATGAAGTACGATTTAAGCATTCCTAAAGGCGGCCCAAGTATTTCGTTTTGTGCAAAGAGTTTATTCTTGCAAATTATCTGAGCATGCAGTCTGTCTTGATGAGATTCATAAACTAATTTGCATTGTAATTACAAGCTTCTTTTCTAAGTTAAATATCTTTTCTTTTTTTTAACTACAAGACCACCAAGCCCACAAACTCACTTGTAAGTTTTTATAAAGCAAAACAAAATCGGGGCCACTCTTCTCTAATCAATTATAGAAAAGAGGCATAAAGAAAGAGCAGTATAATTACAAAATGTTAATTAGTTTAGAATGACACTGAGGCAGTTTGTGCTGGAAACAATGTTATGCTTACAATGGTTATTTAACTGTCTAAAATATAATCATTATGATCCGTATTGACCTTCCAGTAGAAAATGTTCATAATGCATTTACAGTACAATGATAACTTACGCTGCCAAAATCTTATTCTGGAACCAAAAAATGATTTGTAATAATTGTAAAATTTATTATGTTGTCTACTTTGTAAATTCTACTGTGCAAGAGATATTTTTCATCAGCTCAAAATTTTAAAAATAATTTTTTGACAGAGTTTATCAGTTTTCAGGCATTGACAGGATATGTAGAAAATAAATACAAATACATAAAGTATGATCCTGACAAAGACTTACTTTTGGAGCTGTGGAATGTATTATGATAATCCTTGATCAGTGTCTTTGTTCAAACTTCCAAGAGTTTCCTCACACATCTTTTAGGAGCTTGTGACTAATATCACCTTGACTTTGCTATTTTGTTAACAATGTTATTTAATATCAATTATTTAATTCTTGGAATTTCATTGAGGTTGCTTTAGAATTCTTACCAGTATACAAGCTCTAGCAAGAAACATTATTAATATGGTAATTCCACTGGGGTTTGAAATACTTTACATAATTATTTTGGATTTTTTAGATGTTATTTCTGAATAAAGGCTCATCACTAGTTTGCAAGCTGACATTTATTTGTCTAGCATGAAAAAGCAATTTAGAAATCCAAATGTATTTAATCAGTGAGGCTGGAAGAAATTCTCTTCATGTCACATTTGTTTATACTTATTTTATTTTTAGATAGGAACCTGGGACCCAGTGAGTGGATTAAACATGACCGAAAATCAAAAAGGAAAAACAGCCAACATCACAGACTCACTGTCGAACCGTTCCCTGATTGTATCGACCATTTTGGTAAGTATTGTAGATTCCATTTTCTTAAAATATCAGATTTAATACTTAATTTTTTATTGGAACAGATGAACCTATTTAATGAACACTATATTTGAATAAAGCAAAACAAAGCCGCGTGGTATCAGAGTATTTTTAGTGTCTTCTTATTATCAACAATAATAAGAAATAATAGATCTTACCTACTGTATCATTCTTGATGGCTGGTGGCTTTTTATCTTGTGCTAAAGTATTCTTTATATTTTAGTGTTTTAGGGAAAGCTATGTGAATTTAATTATTTGGGTCGAATTCACCATAATTAGTGTTTCTCCACTTGGTTGTTCAAATACACACTTCTTAAGGTCTCAGTTTTAATGGCCCTCTTTGCTCATGTATTGTATCTGTTTTCTTTCATTGAGCTATTGCTGAGAAGTTTTTTTTTTAAAAAACTCACAGCACCATTAGATATAGCACTTGAAGAACCCAATGTGTCTGCTAATGACTTAGGGCACTACTTTAGAAAGCAGAGTTCTTCTTTTCTTTCTACTTCTTTGATAGGCACCAGCCAAGATAATTATGCTGGATAATTTAGATCTATTTTTACAAAGGAAAACAGAATATTGATTCCCATCTAATGCTGGTAAAGATGATGAAAAGCACTTTTGCTTGAATGCAGTATACCTGTATTTTTTATTAGCTGCATATACTGTTTGTGTATTTTGGAATGCAAAATAACAAGTAAGACTTTAGTTAGTGTAGTTCTTATGGGGTAGCGTTTATTGTACAGTAAGTTTATAGGAGTGCAGAGAGTAAAAAAAGGAGATTTTTTCATTAAATGTTTTGATCCTAAGCATTTGTTTTCTTCTACTCCTAGAGGTCTAATTTTTAAACTGCCTGGCACATCTAAGGTGATCTTGTGTAAATGTGACTGTGTTTGATTTCTCTTCTACTGGTCTGTCAATCCATTTGAGGATTGAACCTGTCAAAAGCAGGTGACTACTCGAAGAGGCTGTAATGTCCCGCAGCCATAACTGTTACACTGGGTTACTATACAGTATGTTTCTATTTATGTTTACTGTGGGAAGATATAAAAACTTGTTCTTTTTTGTTGTTTAATCTTTTATGTTAAGAGGCAATGTTTAAGCAAGCCAGCCCACTGATATCATTGTTACTGTTTTAATCAATGATCTGTTATTTGTTTTCTTTCTTTTTTCTCTGACAATCCCACCTCTAACTTTACTTACCACTTTTACACAGTTTCCTGGGTAAGTCTGAATGATGGCTTGCCAGGCATATCCCTTTTTGGTCATGAGATTAGATTAAATCAACTTTATTAATCCCAAGGGGAGATGCATAAAACAGCAGAAACATAAAAGCAAAGATACAGACTCACATGGCAAATAATAGCCAATCAAATAGTCAATCAATCAATATGTAAATATAAATCAATAAATAATTAAATGTATATTGTTCAGATATTCATTGAAGTTTGTAAAACGCTATTCAAATTCCCATAAATCGTTAAAGGTTGTCTGCACCAATTGAAATGGTTTGCATTGAATCTTTCATTATCAAAATGATCATATGCTAATAAAAAACTGAAACACTATCAGTAAACCTGCTCTTTATATAAATGAGCATTAAACTTTTACTATGCACACCCCTTTCTGCGTACCTGAGTATTGTATACCCTCATCTTCTTCAGTTTCATTTTATTTTATTTCCACTAACATTCCAAATAGTTTGGAAGACTGGAAACTAAATTGGTCCAAAGTGATTGAATGTTAAGTGCTTGAGTATGGACAATGGTATAGATAACGGATGGCCCCTTTCGTGCCAGATTTGCTGCAACTCTGGGTGAAATTTACAATACATGAAATTCAGTAATTATTCCATAAGCAATTACAGTATTTTCCAAAATAAAAAAATATTTCCCTCACAAAATGTTGTAGTGTTGTGTTAGTACTGTACTTGATTGCCCGTTTTCAGCAACTAAAGACTTATAAATATTTTTTTAGCTAATGAAAATGCATCCCATCATTCATCAACAAGACAAAATGAATGTCTTTTAATCGACAAAAACTATCTGTGTGATAATTTGCTTCATTGAATATCGTGAATATAATAATATGCTGCATGATTCACAGATAGTGTCAAAAGATTTACTTAACAAAAAATTAACAAAGATTTTAATTTCACACTTGAGCTGATTAATTAAACTTTGAAACAAGAGTTTGAATGTAATTATGAGCTGAGTGGTATATTTTCTTGATTAATCAGATTTTTACAAATATGTAGTATTGTTAACTGTCAAATCCTCTTAATCAAATATACCTATGCTATACCGTTGTCTGTTTAATGATAAGACGAGTAGAGCAATAAAACAAAGCTATATGTTTTTTGAAATTTCTTAAGACCTCATAATTTTTCCCTGTTAACATTATTAATGTGGTTCTGGGTACTGTACTTGATTTGATTTTTTTGTTAAGAATTCATATTTATGTTTCATAATTCAAACATCTATTTTAAGAACAAGCCCAATCTCTGATAATCTTCTTACTGAAGTAACTGGATGCTAAATTAAAGCAAGAAGACAAATATGTCAATTTTCAAGCTACATAATTACAACGCTCTCCTTGCAGAGTTTTTTTTTTTAATAAATGGATGAAAATAGTTTATAAAAGAAGCATGCTATTTACAACAAACTCTTTTTAGATCAGTCCCTTGTAGTTTCATTGACTTAATGATAGTACACAAGTTCGTTTGGTGACCCTGCTGTAATAGCCAGTGCTCATGAAGAATCACAGTTGGCTGGCTAAGGATGAAAGGGAAAATGACACATGAAAAAAATGCTCGGGATCAAAGCTAAGGACTTTAAATGAATAAATGATGGATTCAGGTTTGTCATAAATTTTTTATCATGTAGGTATTTTCAATGAACTATATTTGATGGGCTTGTGCACAAAGAGGAAATAGTCTGTAATTGTATTCAAACATCATACTATAAAGAAGAACTAAAAAACGCATGTCTGAAATGTTTAATGGGATCAATGTTTTTTTTTACAAAATGTATTTTTCTTTACTTTTTTGTCTACAGTTCTTTAATATAAATAATTTATATTAGAATAAAGTGTGTTTTTTTTAATACTTCAGGATTCAGACATACAGACTTAACAATTACTACCATTCCATTCAAGGCTGGGGGGGGGGGGGGGTTCTTTGTGCCCAGTTCTGCTGGGATAGGCTCCAGTTCCCCTGCATTAGACAAAGATATTCAGAAAATAGATGCATTAGTAAAATATACCCATGAACATGTACACACATATATGATGTTGTTTAATTTAGCAGCTGGGAATTTGATTCATAACAGTGTTAATAAAATTACCCTAGTTTGTATTATTTTTTAAACAAACCTGGGATATCAAGTGACATCTATACTAAAGAACAGAATAATCTAGAGAAAGCCTAACAATATTGTGAAGGTGAAAAGGCATTCTTTTTCTACACTTAGAACCATTTTTTTTTCTCTCAACCCATTCCTCTGGGAGCATTGCTGTGTTTTGTTAATTCATTGTGAGACTTGTTGAATAGATAAAAGCCTAAGCCACAATACTACAAAGAAAAGAGGCGTGGATGGTCGTCAAATAGTATTTTCTCCTCTCATCAAAAATCCCACTACAAGCTGTCATCAGAGAATATGGCTTCAGCATCCCTTTGCTTAGCTAGAACTAAACACTCAGTGAATATTATTTCCTTTGGCTCAGGAAGAATCATTGATTTTTGAGTGATGAGAAAGAAAAGGTTGCTTTTAATGACTAGTTTCAAGATCCAGAGGATGCATTCTTTTCAGCAAGAGCAGCTCTGTTGAATGCAAAGTGGAAAACATGTTTGATATGAGGGATAGTATTGGAAAACAGAAGAAACAAAGCCATGGTCAGGTAGATTACTCTTCTTGTTACCATCAAAGGACTAATTTATGAGCCCTTCAGTACCTTATTCAATACTTTTGCAGCATTCTGTAGTGCACGCTTGATTCATGAAGTCCCTGCTCTAGCCTTACATTTAAGAATTCTCAGAGCTATATTGAATTGGCTAAACATTGCAGAAGAAGTAACTGTAAAGATTCTATCCATTTATTTTGTCAATGTGGTTTGCCTGTATATTGCATATAGAACATCAGGCAAGCACAAGCAGCACAGTACGATATGAATTGCTGTTGATCTTTAATTGGAAATTTTAG
Source organism: Polypterus bichir lapradei (assembly GCA_026402145.1). Lineage (NCBI taxonomy): Eukaryota > Metazoa > Chordata > Cladistia > Polypteriformes > Polypteridae > Polypterus > Polypterus bichir. Next base: position 67,658,151 of record JANRMT010062791.1, read on the forward strand.
GCTTGCTGTATCTAGAAGAAGAAGAAAAAACAGGATGCAGTATATCTTCTTTAGTATATGAATGTATTCTTTTTCCCAACCCATTCATTCCAATATAGTGCTTAAGCATATTCCAAGAGTAGCAGGTGTAAGCAAAAAAAACAAGCATGTATGGATCAAGAGGGCATGCTTAATTATCAATTTAAAAATGTTTTCATCACTTGACCACATTGAAGTATGGTTTTCTACATCAACAAAGCATTACAGGTAATTTTAGGTAGATTAATTAACATAGTACACAATGGGTGAATTTGTTGACTAACTAACTAACTAACTGCATGCAAGGATGAAAGAGTGTCTTACCCAACCTTTAGTCTTGTTTTTCTGTCTCTCTGCTTTTCTTATAACCTGTAACAGTTCTGTGAACTTAGCTACAAGTTAAGTCTTCCTAAACAGATATAATTTGGTGAAAAAGTGCTTCTTTAATGCTTGCTCCTTTCTGTATTCAAGAAACCTTTCTTTACAGCACAGTATGTACTGTATCTTCTTTTTATTTCTGCATATTATTGTTATGGTGTGGAGCACCCATCCTTTCCCAGTGCACAGAATGCAAAGTAAAGACAATCTAATCAGTATTTCAATATATTACATACTAGCCAACGCACGCTGTACCATACAGCGGTGTAAGAATAGGAACGGAAAACGGTGAGAAAGGAATTCAGAAATCAAGAAGAAAGAAATACTTCTTGAAAGATGCAGTTGTGAATAGGTGTTTTGCTGGAGACGACAGATAATGAGTCGAAAGATCTAACCCAAGAAAAAACCATGTACAACAATAGTTTTGTTGCATGTATCTTGGACTTTCTGGAAATGTGGACGGTAATATGATCATTTTGCCTACACGTACATTATTATTTTCAGCCTTTGTTTGCAGTGCATCTGATAGTCCTTTGTATTGTTCCACGCGCAAATCTTGTTGATGTAATCTGAGATAGTTGAGAAGCGCGCCCTCTGTTTTAACATACGCATCTATGACGTACTGTTGGAATAGTTCGCCACTGGAGTGCAAAATACCAAATGTATTCCTCATTGATAATCTGTATGTGTAAAATTGGCATTGAGTAAGCCTGATTCAGTTGCCGGTTCTTTTATCGGGAACATGTTGTAAATCTTTGTGCCAGCCAATGTCTCCATAAGGGAATAAAAATGGGTAAACCATAGGATCGCAATTCATATTGAGCGTGTAAATCTATTTACAGGAGTTGCCTCTGGGATAGATGCAAATGTCCTTTTCGGCAGGTGGTTCACCATCTTCTCCGACGAAAATCGCTACAACATCGGTGTGACATGTCAGGGCATTGTATTGTCGTAAATCCTGCCCAGTGTTTTCCTTGAAAACCATTCATACAGATGCTGTTGGATTGGACTGAGCAATTTTATGCATGTGTTTGTATGATTTAGCAAAGGGGTTGATGGCTCTGAGCATGGAATCTAGCTAAAGAAGTAAATTTTCACTGCATGCAGAGTTTGCTTTATTTTGTAAGTGTACTTCAGTAGCTTGCGCTGTGTCAAAAACATACAACTGTCCATATCCTGGAAAGGTAGAAGTGTTAGCATATAGTGGAGAGATTTGGTGATAAATTTGCCCATGTATTTTAAAACAGTATGGTCCGTGGCCAGGAGGTTGAGTTATCTGTGCACCCATGAAAGCAAACGCTAGAGAAGAGTTGTATTCTCAAATGTGTTCATGATAGTTTTTACCTTCTGATGTTTGCTGTGTAAGAAGCTGTTGTAAAGACACAGGTGGCTCCCACAAAGGTGGTAAAACTATCGTCATGGCAGCACCTCGAGTAATTGTTGGATGTATTACGCTCAGCAGGCCAGTAATGTGCATGACAGTGTTTGCACTGCTGGTCTGGAGTCCCAATGTTGTACTCTTGGACTGGAAGACAGGAATGAGTTGAAGAAGTACCTGTGGTAACGGGAAGAGGATTGTGTGTATGTCTGCTGAGACTGCGTTGGTGGACTGCGTGTCAGTTGCGTGTGGGCAGAACCGGTTTTGAAGAAGAGCCACAGGCAGCGTGGAGAAGGGTTTGGAAGAGGACGAACAGGAATCGAGAAATGCCATTTTGGCTGCGTGTGGGCGGGTCTGGTTTTGAAGAGGAGCCGCAGGCAGTGTGGGGAAGGGTTTGGAAGAGGACGAATAGGAATTGAGAAATACAGTGTAGGCTGTGTGTGGGCAGGACTGGTTTTAAAGTGGAAGCAGGACGAACCAGAAGAGAAATATATATAAGAGATAAACCAGTTAAAGTATCTGTTGGATACACAATATAGCTAAACATAACCCACAATGAGAGAAATAAACAGATGTTTAGACAAAAGCTGTAATCCACCGAGACAATGGAATTCCTGTCAAAATTAGTTAAGGAAAAAACACTGGAGGTATCTGTGGTCTTTGATAAGATCACGTTTTGGCTGATACAAAATTTTGTGAATGCTAAAGTTGTTCACCTCTCATCTCCACTGCATTCCTCCAGCCTGATTGGATTTGCTGTCCCTGCATTGGAGCTAGGTTTTTGAGTTCCACTGACCCTTTATAACCCTACTCCCCAATACTACATATAGCCTGTATTTTTAGTTGGACCAATGGCAATGCACATGCAAAATTTTGGGAAAATCAGTTTTTAATTTTAAATTTAAATAGGTACTGTATAGAGAATTGAGAGAAACATTAAAAAACATTGTTGCAGTTCTAGGAAGGAGTACTCTATTTAATATGACTGGCAGATGATAACTGTTGCAAAGCTTAGTAAAAGGGTAAAGCTGATGCTTTAGCTACATCATTTTACCTTTGTCACTTACTGGCATTAACTGACACCATTTTAGAATGTCTAAACTGGAGACCATCAGGAGTGGAGTTCCTGGCAGGTCATTGAGATTCTTCTGGATTGGTGTTCTCATAGCTGTGCAAGCATTAAATTTGTGGTGCCACCTTACTATCCATCCACTTATAACATTTAACACACCACTTGACATGGAAAAAATATTTTAATATTTTATTAAATGTGTTATTTATCCATAGAAAATACACAATCATGTTAGTTTTGTTTTTAAGCATCCTCTGCTTTACATTTTACTATTTTATGGTTTCATTCCTACTTTCAAGCTAGTACTAGTCAAAATTGATTTTATCTTTTAGTCTTTATATCCAAAGAAGACATTTCCAATAAAATGCAATAATCTACATCCTAGTAACATCTTAATTGACCCAGGACATCCAGGAAGACAAATTTGTGCAAGTAATCCATTAGCAGCCTAATTCATTACAAATAAATTACAGAAGAGTGAAGCTTCTCCATAAGAAGAAAGTAAATAAACCATAGTCTATACACTGTAGTTTAGTCTTTAGTTTCAAGGGTAATGTACTATCTATCTATCTATCTATCTATCTATCTATCTATCTATCTATCTATCTATCTATCTATCTATCTATCTATCTGACAAAGAAACACTATATATATATATATATATATATATATATATATATAACAA
>JANRMT010062791.1:67676828-67698659 GCA_026402145.1 Polypterus bichir lapradei
ATTTCTGCAAAAGGCGGATCTACTAAATATTGATTTCATTTCTTTTTGGTGGTGCCCAAATTTATGCACCTGCCTGATTTTGTTTGAACAATTATTGCACACTTTCTGTAAATCCAATAAACTTCATTTCACTTCTCAAATATCACTGTGTGTGTCTCCTATATGATATATTTAATTGACATTTTTTATCGTAACAACCAACGATTTATACAGGAAAATAATGACTATTAACAAGGTTGCCCAAAATTTTGCATCCAACTGTAGATATTGAGGTGTGCGTCTGCGTATTCCAAGTCAGTCAGGTAATTAAAAACATCCCATTTTATCATAAAATTCATCACATTGCAATTTTTTTCATAATCTGATCTAGGGCAATGTTAAACAGCATGACAAGGGCATCCTTGTTTAAAACCAGAGAATATTCTGATTTCATCTGAATTTTTGCATTGGTGATTTTCCCTGTTAGATGCTTCACTGTGTAATTCTTGCATCATGTCAATAATTTTGGTTAGAATTATTACATCTCTTAAAATTTGCCAATGGAAAAAATGGCTTAAACTGAGGAAGGCATGCTTAAAATCTGCAGTTAAGTATAGTGCCTCTCTCCTGACTGTTCAGCAGTAATCCTGAGCATGTTGATATAGTCACTATATGACATAACAAGGTGGAAGACTGCTTGTTCCCTCTTCAGTCTTGGTTCAATGATTTCAGCCATTCTCGCGTGTAATATTAGTGCTAGGATATTATTAATTACACTGAGTAGTACAATTTCATGCCAGTTTCTTCAAACGCTGAAGTCACCTTTTTGTCAGTTTAACTATTTTGCCCTCTTTCTGTTTTTTGGTACTTTACCTTATATCAAATGTTTTCCAGTCGTTTCCCACTAGCACCAATCACATTTGATTGTGTTGAGAGTTGTTGGTTTGTTCTGTGGTGTGAGATTTAAATAAAAAAAAAAAACATTTTGCTCTTAAAAACTTGGGTTTTGGTTGCCGCTAAGGAGCCGTGTGGGAATTTTTAAAGCTTTTTTTCCCTTTAGATGGGGTTTTTTTTTTGCTTTTTTTTCGCCCGCACAAGAGCAAAAGTAGCTGGGTGTTTGGAAGTGCGCTTGGAAAAGTTATTTGTACTTGTACCTGGCTTGTTAAATGTATTTGAATTAGCATCGAGGCGGCAGGGTAGAAAGCAGCAGTAACTGATATCGGCATTTGTAAATAAATAACCGCGTCGTCGTAACAGCGATTCCTTAGTGTAAAGGAAAAGAAAAAAAAGGCTGCGGCTGACTTCAAAACAGTAAAAGGTAGAAGCTCAGTAGTGTGCAGGTAAACGGCCAGCGTTGACGCCGATCAGGCACAAGGAGCAGTAGGAGCAAATAAGGTAGTAAAGTTTTATTTATTTGTTTATTTTAGATTAAACAGTCCTTAGCGGTCCAGAGGTAGAACAGTTAAGTGGGCGACAGCGTATTGGTTCATTAATATGGGGGAATACAAACAGTGCGAGTGGAGAGCTTATCAGTAAGAAGAGCGCAAAGTCAAGAGAAGAGGCAGAGAAAAGTAAAGTTAACCTCATAGACAATTAGCAGGCAGCTGAGAGGGACAACAGTACAGGAGCTTAAGGAGATAAGGTGTAAAATATCTGTAGCAGATCTTAGTGTTACCATTTAAGTTAAGGAGCAGCTGAAAGAAGAAGAAATTTAATTTTAAGAAAAAATAAATAAAAGTTAAGGCAGCTTAGTAATCCCAAGTCAAATTTTAATAATGAGGCCAGTGCAATGCAAGTCCTGTTGGATGTTGGACTTTTTAGATGATGGTTTGGAAGAGCCAGTTGTCTATGAGGGCTACATCTGCAAGAGATGCCAGTTGATCCATCACCTCGAGCTCAGGGTCGCTGAACTGGAGGAGGAGTTGGCTGACCTGCGTTGTAATAGAGAATTGGCGGACTTGGCCCAGGTGTCCTTTAGAGAGATAGTGTGCACCCCTAAGGTGGCGCGGGAGGAGATTCCAGACCAGACAGGTAGGAATAGGTGGGTCACGGTCACAAGGCGTAAGGTAAAGGGTGCACACTGTCTGGGGGCATCAACCCCAGAATTAGAAGTGTCTAACCGTTATCATGTCCTTGATTAGCTGGACGGTGACTCTGATAATTCTGAGGTGGTAGACAGGATTGAGGAGCCCCAACGGGCCACCTCAAAACCAGTTCCCAGAAAGAGAGAGGTAGTGATATTTGGGGATTCAATCATTAGGGGGATTGAAGCGCAGGTGTGCTCCAGAGAGAGAGAGTCTCGCACAGTGTGTTGCCTTCCGGGAGCACAGGTGGGAGACCTCCCTGGAAGGGTGGATAGGCTCTTGGCCAGAGCGGGGGTGGATCCAGTTGTCATTGTCCACGTTGGAACAAATGACATACATAAGGGTAGTCTGTCAGTTCTGCGATCCAAATTCAAAGAGTTAGGTACCAAGCTGAGGAGCAGAACTGACAAGGTAGTCTTCTCTGAAGTTCTGCCTGTGCCACGCGCCAGTCCAGGTAAGATTGAGGAGATTAGAAGGCTTAACACGTGGCTCAAATCTTGGTGCAGGGTAGAAGGGTATAGGTTTATGGGGCATTGGGACTCCTTTTGGAACAGATGGGACCTGTTCCGCCGTGACGGGTTACATCTGAACCGGAGGGGCACCAATGTATTGGGGAGGCATATGTGTAGGCTAGTCGAGGATTGTTTAAACTAGGGAATGGGGGGGCAGGGAGTTTAGGACTGGCCAGATTTAGATCTATATATGGAAGAACAAACAATGGTGTAGAAAAAAAAATGCATAGTAATGTAAATTCTAAGCAAACACGTAAATGTAGAAGGATTAACACATTAAAAATAGCTTGCCTTAATGCTAGAAGTATCAAAAATAAGGTAAGTGAGTTGGAGTTGTATGTAGCAGAGCATAATTATGATATTATAGCAATAACGGAAACCTGGCTAAATAACAAAGATGGGGATGAGTGTAACATAGAGGGATACACATTTTTTAGGAAGGATAGACAGAACAGAAAAGGAGGTGGGGTTGCTGTTTATGCCAAACAGGGTTTAAATGTAAGTCATCTTCAGTTGGATGATGAGCCCCATCTTAATGAGGACATGTGGCTTCGCCTGGAAAATATTAGGGAAAGAGGTCTTATTTTAGGAGTATGTTATAGACCACCCAATTCAGACAATAATTTCAACACATCTTTTTAGTAATATCAAAAAGGCAAGTTTACAGGGGGATATTATAGTCATGGGGGACTTCAGTTATCCAAATATTAACTGGGATAATCTTGCAGATGGAGGAGCACAAGAGCAGGAGTTTTTAGAAGTAATCAGTGACTGTTTTTTAACACAGCATGTTAAAGTACCAACACGGGGTGAAGCCTGTCTGGATTTAGTATTCTGTAATAATCAGGATAGAATTGAGGGTGTAGAGGTGATTGAACCACTAGGGTCAAGTGACCATAATGTAATACAGTTCTCAGTATTTTGTAATAGTACGGATGCAAAGACTAAAATTGTTAAGTTGAACTTTGGTAGGGCTAATTTTGAGAAGATGTGACAAAGTCTAAGTAGGATAGACTGGGATAAGCTTTTAAGTGTGGAGACAGTCAAGGAGCAGTGGAACAGGTTTAAAAATGTTTTACATGTAATTCAGGACAGATACATACCTAAATTTGGATTTAATAGGAAACTAAAAACAACTCCACGATGGATTAATAAAGATTTAATAAAGAAGTTGCAAAAGAAAAAACTGCTGTATAAGGCATATAAGACTAATGACTGCAAAGTGAATCATAGAGCGTATGAAAATATGAGAGCAACCATTAAGAAGGATATCAGGGAGGCTAAAAGACAGTTGGAGAGGAATATAGCAGATAAGGCGAAAGAAGACCCCAAGAGATTCTTTCAGTATTTTAGTAGTAAAAGAACAGTCAAGGAGGAGGTCAAGTTCATCAGGAATAGTAAAGGGGAATTAAAAGATACAGACAATGAAATAGCAGATGCCCTAAACTTACATTTTTCTGAGGTGTTTACAAGTGAGCAAGTGGATAACCTCCCAGAGGTAAACGCAACTACTAAGGAGGTACTGAGGTATTTGGAAATTGTAGAGGGAGAAGTGCTGCTCAGATTAAATAGGCTGAAATCAAACAAATCACCAGGCCCAGATAATATTTATCCTCGTGTTCTTAAGGAGGCTAGTGAGTACATATATAAACCCTTGACACATATTTTTAGGAAGTCACTGAGCACTGGAGAGATTCCGAAGGACTGGAAAATGGCAAATATCATTCCATTATATAAAAAGGGTGACAGGGCAGATCCAAGCAACTATAGGCCAGTAAGCTTAACATACATAACAGGAAAATTAATGGAAGGAATTATTAAGGATAAGATTGAGCAACACATGGCAAGGACAGGAGTTATTCTGACCAGTCAGCATGGGTTCAGAAGAGGGAGGTCGTGCTTTAGTAACATGTTGGAATTCTATGAGGTTGCAACAAAAGCATACGATCAAAGTGGAGCATATGATATTATTTATCTGGACTTTCAAAAAGCATTTGATAAGGTGCCACATGAGAGGTTGGGCATCAAGTTAAAAGAAGTGGGAGTTCAGGGTGATGTTTTTAGATGGGTGCAGAATTGGCTCAGACGCAGGAAGCAGAGGGTGATGGTGCGAGGAACTTCATCAGAACTGGCTGATGTTAAGAGTGGTGTTCCACAGGGGTCAGTGCTGGGGCCGCTGCTATTTTTAATATATATAAATGATTTAGATAGGAATATAAGTAACAAGCTGGTTAAGTTTGCAGATGATACCAAGATAGGTGGATTAGCAGATAATTTGGAATCTGTTATATCATTACAGAAGGACTTGGATAGCATACAGGCTTGGGCAAATTTGTTGGCAGATGAAATTTAATGTCAGTAAATGTAAAGTATTACACATAGGAAGTAAAAATATTGGGTTTGAATACACAATGGGCGGTCGGAAAATCGAGAGTACACCTTATGAGAAGGATTTAGGAGTCATAGTGAACTCTAAGCTATCAACTTCCCAACAGTGTTCAGAAGCCATTAAGAAGGCTAACAGAATGTTAGGTTATATAGCACGATGTATGGAGTACAAGTCCAAGGAGGTTATGCTCAACCTTTATAATGCACTGGTTAGGCCTCATCTTGAGTACTGTATGCAGTTTTGGTCTCCAGGCTACAAAAAGGACATAGCAGCACTAGAAAAGGTCCAGAGAAGAGCGACTAGGCTGATTCTAGGACTACAGGGGTTGAATTATGAGGAAAGATTAAAAGAGCTGAGCCTTTACAGTTTAAGCAAAAGAAGATTAAGAGGTGACATGATTGAAGTGTTTAAAATTATGAAGGGAATTAGTCCAGTGGATCGAGACTTGTATTTTAAAATGAGTTCATCAAGAACACATGGACACAGTTGGAAACTTGTTAAGGGTAAATTTCGCACAAACATTAGGAAGTTTTTCTTTACACAAAGAACGATAGACACTTGGAATAAGCTACCAAGTAGTGTGGTAGACAGTAAAACGTTAGGGACTTTCAAAACTCGACTTGATGTTTTCTTGGAGGAAACAAGTGGATAGGACTGGCGAGCTTTGTTGGGCTGAATGGCCTGTTCTCGTCTAGAATGTTCTAATGTTCTAATATCCATGTCTAAGCTAACAGCGTGAAACAGTAGTGCGATTGAAGTTCTGCAAGTTTTTGTCTCGGGGAAATATGTTGTCAGGCACTGCTACTCTGTTGGATATTAGACTTTTGATAACTTGTTTCACTTAGCTTAGTCTTAAAGGTTTTGTATCATTTCTATATATCATCATTTCTGAGTCATCTATTTGATTAAGTTGAGTTGAGACACTGAAAAGTGCTTTGAAATGTTCCTCCCACCTTTATACTTGTTGATTGACTGTTGTCAATAGTTTTCTCTTTTTATTTCTTAGTCTCGTGTTCTTGCTAGATTTTCATAATGCTATACAGTTTCCTAGTATTGTTTGAGCATGTGGCTTTCTCCACTTTAGTGGGAAGGATTCCAGCCTTTTAATTCTTCTTGCAAGCTGTCAATCAATGAGTTTTATTTTATTGTAGTTTCTGAAATTCTGTATCAGCTGGTTGTGGTGATGCATGTTAGAGGACCATGACTGTGCATGTTTTTATTTAGAAACACTCTGCTCAGGCCCGGGTGGGATTATGGCCGTAGGTGTGCACTGGAGCATGGCGTGGTGGCTCCAGGGTGTTAATGAGGAAATTGACTGATCGCACATAACGATAACTGGAAAAACAAAATCAAAAAGATATGTAAAACATACATGATAACTATTTAAATAATAAAGAATAAAACAGAAGGACATGTTATTATATGTTATTAAGAATATATGGGTTGTATTTTGTTTTTCATTTTCACAAAACAAACATTTGCCTTTTATTAAAAAGCATAGCAGTACAGATTTCAGTTGCAAAAACTAGTTAGTTTTCAATCAGGTACTCTGCACCCAAGGACTAGAGTAATAGGCCAAGGTGATGGATTGACTGAATCCATTTAACTAAACTAAAATTACAGCCTGAAGGTGGAATGTTAACAAAAAATTGAGGGCATAAATTACATAATGTCTTAAGTTTAATTTCATTCAAATTCCATCTGGTTATCAAAGGTCACTTAAAAGATGATCTGACTAAAGTATTTTACATATATAAAAATAGCTAATTTGAAATGAAGGGATAAGATTTATTAAGCTTTGGCATATACAATACCAGTGAAGTAGTAAGGAAAGATTAGTAAAAAAAAAAAAGGATAATCACAAAAAGGGCTTAGGTGCAAAAACTGATGAAGTAAAATAGACTGAATATATGTAAATGCCATTTCTAAATGTCTGTGTAGTTAGATATATCATATGTCAGTAAAACACCGTTACAAATTTGTTTTTAGCATAATTTTGTAGTGAAATATAACAAACATAAATAAATTATAGATCATTAGCTGCCATAATCCACATTAGAAATGTAATTATTGAAATGAAATGCATTGAGGGGTCTGGTTTGGTGGACTCAGGATTGGGTCACTGCTTTTTGCAGATGATGTTGTCCTGTTTGCTTCATCAGGCCATGATCAGGCCGAGAGTGAAGTGGCTGGGATGGGAATCAGCACCTCCAAATCAGAGACCATGGTCCTCAGCCGGAAAAGGGTGGAGTGCCCTCTCAGGGTTGGGAGCGAGATCGTGCCCCAAGTGGAGGAGTTCAAATATCTCAGTGTCTTGTTCACGAGTGAGGGAAGAATGGAGCGGGAGATTGACAGTCAGATCGGTGCAGCGTCCACAGTGATGCGGGCTCTGCATTGGTCTGTCATGGTGAAAAAGGAGCTGAGCCAAAAGGCAAAGCTCTCAATTTACAGGTCGATTTACATTCCTACCCTCACCTATGATCATGAGGGGTAGTGACCGAAAGAATGAGATTGCGAATACAAGCAGCTGAAATGAGTTTCCTCCGCAGGGTGTCTTGACTTTCCCTTAAAGACAGGATGAGAAGCTAGGTCATTCGGGAGAAACTCAGAGTAGAGCCACTGCTCCTCCGCATCTAGAGGATTCAGATGAGGTGGCTTGGGCATCTGATCAGGATACCTCCTGGAGGCCTACCCGGTAAGGTGTTCTGGGCATGTCTAACTGGGAGGAGGCCCCGGGGAAGACCCAGGACACGCTGGAGGAACTATGTCTTTGGGCTGGCCTGGGAACGCCTCGAGATTCCCCCGGAAGAGCTAGTAGAAGTGGCCAGGGAGAGGGAAGTCTTGGTATCTCTGCTCAAGCTGCTGCCCCCGCGACCCGATCTCGGATAAGCGGAAGAGGATGGATGGATGGTCCCAAAAGTCCTTGATGTATTTAAGAGTTTATGTTAAATGTGACTATCTTTGTCTATTCAAACTGAATATGGTTAATGAGGTAAAAGAAGAGCGAATTTAATTTGATCTTTTTAAAAACATATTGTTTTCATTTCGAAAATTAATTACTAATCGGTTATGTTAAAGTAATCAGAAAACCAATTAAACTTAACAAATATATTATTTAAGAGCTCAGAAAAGACTGAACATAAAGAATAATTTGTAAGGTTTTTAGAGTACAACCAAACTAACCATTCAAAAGAGAAAAAAACAGAATGTGACATCTGCAGATAGATTAGGACATATGTATCACTTAAGAATATCATTGCCCTTAAAAACAAAGAAAGGTGCAGCTCTTTGCATTGACCGAGTGAATCACAAAACATACAGTAACAATGAGAAAAAGTTTATAGTTAATTTTAGTTTTATACCAAATGAGTAGACAATACAAAATACTTGACTGATTACTAATTCCATAAAGGGCTGAATTCTACTTACAAGTAAATACAGGCCATTCAAGCTACTCTCTAATGATTTACTCCTGATTTAGTGCACTAGATTAACACTGTAATTCATTTTGGGGATGATTAAGTTACGTGTGTTAATTTATGTTAATCTTTGTTGACTAAATAATTCAAAATGTTCTATCATTTAATTGTTACTATCACAAAAGTAAAAAAAATGTTCATTAGGCACATAATGTGCACATTAGTCACCTAGAATTTTAGCAGCAACAGAGATACAAATAGAAAGAGCTGGAAAAAATAAGAAAACCTAACACAATGCTGATACACTAAACAAGGAAAAGCATAACGAAAAGTTATGAATAGTAAGGGTCAGAATAGTATGGTTCCAGGCCTTCGTTCATATGTGGAAAATAGGCATCATGACCTGCTGATACACATGGCCATCCCCAGCATTACATAATCAGCTCTCTGAGATTTCAAGACCTCACAGCTATCTTGGATCCCTGCAATGGCCAACCAAACAGGACAATATGAATAAAAAAGCACAGAAACCGTAAAAGCCCAGAACTAGCAGTTTAACCTCACAGTTACTTTATAGATCACTGTATGTTCCCTATATTTGTTACACCTGTTGAAATAAAGATCAAATGTCCATATAATTGCTTACGCTAAATGTAGAACACTTTCAAGAAAGTGTTACTGCTTTCTCAAAGAATATATTATAAACTGTATACTTTACAAGAGATAAACAGGAAACAGACTGACAGACTGAAAGTCATTTGTTACAGTTTAAGGCTTAGGCAAAGGTAAATCACCCTTGTCATTCTCATTTTTCAAAGGACGAATTCCTGGCTTGTGATACATTGCTATCTGTTTTGCCTTCAGCAATCTCTGAGCCTAACCATTGCAGGCATTTAAAAGAGAATTTAAAAGTAAATGTATTAAAGTGGAAATGATAAAATCCCAGAGGCACTAAGTGAATTATAATACTCATTATTGACTAATGACTGATAAATACAGATGATTATTGCAAACACTTTTATAGACAACTCATTTCATACTAAGTGGAAAGTTTTGTTCCTACCTAGCCAGGCTTATTTGGAAGAATGAATAATTTATTTTGTTTCCTTGGACTTGACTAGTTTGGCTCAACACATTTTTAATGTATTTATTTTTATGAAAATTATATAAGGGCCTAAGGAAATTATAAGGATGTACATGAAATTAGATTTATTAAAAAAAAAAACATCTGAAGTTGCAATGTTAAATTTGTTTAATGTTTGTATTTTATTTTATTATCCAATTATAATTGCATAAATCATGACTGACAGTATGGTGTGTTGTTATATTGGTTGGCATAAGAAAGGTCGCTCAAGCTTTCATAAGTCAGAAACTTGAAATTCTTTATTTAATTTTCTCAATAGAGTGAGTAAGGGGTTTTTATTTAAGATTATGAAGTTCAAGTATTCTGACAATAGTAGCCTCTTTATTGTTAATTTTTGATATTATGATTGCCATCATATTCCAAAATTTGAAGAGGGAAAGAGATAAGAATTTAGAAATGACTGCTTAATTGCTGCACTGAAGAGGTGGGCAACTGTGTAAGCTACCCCACCTCTCATAGTGTCCTCTATAATGTTTGGGACAAAGCCACATTTTCCTTAATTTACCCCTCTTCTCCACATTTTAAAATTACAAACCAAACAATTTAGATGTGATTAAAGTGCACATTGCAGACTTTAAATTAAGGGTATTTGCATGCCATGTAGAAATGAACTCCCCCTGTGCTTTGTCACATTTTTGTGCCTTGAAATGGGGGGACCATATATGAAAAGTGTCATTTCTACATGGTGTGACTGAAATGTATACAAATACCCTTAAATTAAAGTGTGCAATGTGCATTTTTAATCACAATGTCTGAATTGTTTGATTTGTAATTTTAAACTGTGGAGCAGAGGGCTAAATCAAGGAAAAATGTATCTTTGTCCCAGACATTACAGAAGGTGTTATATGTAGCATACAAGACTTGTACAGGAAGGGCAAGAGAAGCAGTAGGGTATTGCTTAGCTTTGTTTATTTTTGAATTTAACAACTTATAAAATCATCCTTCTGTTCTGTTTATTTTCTTATAATGAATGCTTCTGTTTTTCATATTTTGACCTCCCTGGCATTCTTCCTTGATTCTAGTCTTCACACTAGTAAAGGTCATGCTATATTTCTGCAAGAAATATTACATTTATTATGTATATTGGCTTTCAGAATCACATTACTATAGCGAAATAATATTTTGGTAAGGTATACACTGCTACATCTTATTCAGATCAGAATATTATTGTTATGTAATTTAAAATGTATGTTCTAGCACAGACAAAGTTCAGCTCAGATCAATTCAGAGAATTTCTCCTATAAAGAACACTGCATAATTAAACTTTTTAATGGTCTGCAAGATTTTCAAGATGTTCAAATTAACTGTTTTCTAAATTGGTTTTCTAATCTAATTTTATTTTTTCATATTAACCTGGGGTACACAATGTTACATGAGATTATAATAGTATAGAGTTGATAGGCCTAAGTGCACAGTTTTTATCCTTTATCCTTCAAAAAATATATATGTATCCTTCAAAAAAAATATATATATACTGTATAAAAATTTATATATTTTTTTGTTTTTTTTTTAGTTTCTCACAACAGTGAACATTTCAATTATTTTTTCTACTTTGTCAACAATATTTTAAGTATTCATCTTAAAAATGAATGATGTTATTAAAACATAGCCGAAACCTTTCTTCATACTTAGAAATATTGACAATTTCAGCTTTAAAGTTTTTTAATATTTGTTATTCATAAACCCAAACCATGTTCCTTTTCTAAATTTAATTTGTTGTCTATATGTAGTGTTTTGCTTATGTTGCATAAAATTATTGTTGATTATTTACTTTTTCCTCATTATATATCACCTTTATTCTGCACATTTCATTTGTTCTCTAGCTCTGTAACTAACTGCTGTGCTCTCTTAAATATTATGCCATGTAGAACTAAACCTAGAAGTAATTTATAGTCTGTTGTTACAAAATAAATGCACTGTGGAGAACATTGAGCCTTATAGCTATGGCAGGAATAATGTGTCTTTAAAAATGTGAATGAGGATCAATTGACAAGAATGCGCTTCTGCGGAGCTTTGTCATTTCTTTCTTGATCTAAAAAGTAGGTCATGATCAAAATAACAACAAAATTTAAATGTAAATTTCCTAAGTTACAGTTAAAAACAATGTGAGAATTGACAATAAATGATATGATGATAGTGTTCAATGCTAGCACAATAGCTACTTTTTAAATTCATTTAGAGTTGTGACTAATAATTTCTCTTATTCATATGTTGAATTGTTACCTTTTAAATTATTCTGAAGGATGTCAAAAAGAGAGTATTAGAGGCATACGGTAAGCTTTGTTTTGAACTTCCAGAAACAGCCATGACAGTATGCTTAAACAATACCCAGGAGGAGTTTTGCTGTAAGATGTGGGGGCACAGAACATCATCCAGCGCCTTGTCTCCTTCAGAGCAAACCAGTCATTGTCAGTTGAGGAAGCACTTGTGAGATATGAGTAACTCATCTATAGCAAGTGGATTAAATTTAAAAGGGAAACAAAACAAAGCCAAAAAAAAAAAAACACGTCACATGTAGGCACATAAGAAAGCTTTTTAGATTTGAGTTTCTTCATATGCATACGAAGTCTGGTTGAATTTGATTTTTTAAAAAGTAACAAAAAGCTAGGCATGAAAGGATTATCATAAATTTTGCATAATAAGTACATTTTGCAAATACAAAGCTTACAGCTATGCAAGTATGACTAAATATAACCTAGAACCACAAATTATCCATTCCTCCTCTATTTAGACACAAACATAGCATGTGAAGTGCAAGGTTTTATAACTTGAACTAACTGTATATATGAAAGGATCAACCTAAAACAGTAGTCAGATTTCAGAATAAATGCACCATGTGTTTTTTTTTTTATAGTCATTCTCTTTTTGTCCATCAGTGAATTTTAGACACCATATATTCTGGTTCAGGCCGTGGTTGCTGTCTTCTTTATAATTATTTCACATGCATCATGGACATGTGTTCAGCCCTCTGGCTGGCTAATGCACTCACAAATGATTAGCATGTGAATGATCCTGCATGCTTAGAATTTTTTTGGCGTGCAATGCATACATCTCAATTTTGGAATCTAATATTTCTTCTGCATAATTGTAATTACAAAAAATGTTATCTGTGTATTATTTACATAATAATTTACTGTTAAAAATCTTTATTCACTTATTATTTGAAGCATTTTTTCTAAGTGTACATTTTTCACATGTGTATTTTTTTTATTATGCCTGTTTAAGAGTAATATGGGGGCACAGAGATTAGCTCTGCTGTTCATAGCTTTGCCAAAACTAGTCTGGTCAAAATTTATGTGGGGTTTTGCCCTCCTTCTAAATGACATGCAATTTACTGTGGATTAACTGGCAGCGTTGAAATGGTCCAACCTGGTTTAGTGTGGGTATGTGAGACAGTGAGTGAAATCTGCTGTGGATTACCCCCCTTAGTTAGAGCAGGTCTTATTTATATATTGTACACAGTGGTTCCAAACTCAAGAACTTTGAAACTTTGATGAAATGGCTTAATTAAATTACCGTATATGCTCACATATTAGTCGGGTCTTGAAACCCGAAAAATCGATCATAAAATCAGACCCAAACTTATACGCCCGTTCAAAAAAGTGACACTTACATTTTTTTTTTTTACAACTTCTTGCCTCAGATCTCGCATCAGTTTCTCAAATGCCTTGAATTTTGTTGCAGCAGCGCAGTTACCAATTTCTTTTGCTACTTCAATGACGTTTAACTTAAAACCAGCTTCATATTTTCTTCTGATCGAACGCTCTATCGTAGATAAGGGATGCTCTTACAATAAAGGTGTATGAAGGTGTGAGATACAAAAAACACAAATCGGTGCAAACGTTGCTTCAGAATGGTTTGAGTATTCGGGCACAATAGAGAGAGAGAGAGAGAGATTAGGAGCATGCCCTGATACAGCACATTGCCACACCCACAGAAAAAAAAGGCTGTGTGCTCCGTGGTTACTCTCTCAGGTGGGCGTTAGCATATCATAATCTCTTGGACCAATGCTGTGAGTTTTCCGCATTCGACTTATACAACCAACATTATAAAATGGCAGAAATTATACTGTAAAATCAAGTCCCGACTTATCCACGAGTATATATGGATTTAGATAGATTGATTCTTTTAAGTTGAATTTAATTTTAACTCAAAATGCAGTATGATCAGGAAAATCTGCAATTACATGGTACAGTTCCAAACCAAAAAATATTTTTATATCATTTATCATGACTAAATGTGGTTTAGCTTTCCTAATTTCAATTATAAAGTGTAAAGTGTAAAACTCCTGGGGCCTTATCCATAACGCCGTGCGTAGAATTCACACTAAAACCTGGTGTACGGACAAAAGCGGAAAAGTGTGTACGCACAAAACAATCCAGATGCACAAATCTGTTTGTACTCCAACTTCCACATTCTTCCGCTCCATAAATCCCGGTCATCGTTAAGAGTAACGTTCGTGCACACGCCTGTTGCTCCACCCCAACTCGTCCCAGAATAATACCTCTTTGGATATGCAAATCAACATAAATTGCACCTTATGTTTTGCGTTCTGTGAAAAGACAATGGCAAAAGCACGGGGAAAAGAAGAATTTCAGCGAATACCAAGTAGAGGCAAGGAAAAACATACTATTTGTTGGTTTAAGCAGTGATATAAACAACAAAAGGAAGTTGATCAAGTGACAGAATGGCAGAGAAACTCGAAAGTTCAAGTTCAGAAAGTCACACAGTGCCCGAAATAAATACAAAGTGGTCAGATATCAAAGTCGCCATGAAAAGGCGAGTCGTAGCCCACCATCTGACTGTCATATGGAAGTGTATTAGGGTACAGAGAAAAGAAAAAAACTGGGACACAGTGTGAAAAAAAGGTCGAAAGCTCCACTTTAATCACATTGTTTATTTTGTCATTAAAGTAGAACGTCATAAACTTCATCTTAAAATAGCTTAATTTAATAGTTTCTCAAATACCATCGTGACTAAAGTAGCATGTTAAATGCTTTGTATTCTATGTACTCTTACGTGTGTGACTCAGTATGTGCTTCTTAAACGGTCTCTTACGCTGACAGGAGACAGAATACATTACATTCATGATGTTACAGCTCTCTGAACAATTTAAATACTAAGATGTATACTTGATATCATTTTCATGATAATAGAAATTAAAGCATGTATAAAACATTGAGACACGTTGGCGCAGTGGTAGCGACGAGCTGACGCCTCTTCCAGAGATTGTTCCTGTCTCCCGCAAGATGCTTGCTGCCCCATGCACGACCCTCAATAAAATAATTTATTGCAGCAGTACAGTCTCTTTCAAATGTACTATCCCCCGATTCCTGTCTTTCCTTTTCTTTCTCCAAATAACCAATCGCCAAACAATCAGCTTTTTAATAAATGTCAAGCCATCTGTAAGCTTAGAACACTGATTCTTCAAAACTTTTAAGGAACATTGAAATATCGTTGTAGTACATGTTTAATTATTCCATCCATCTGTCCATCCAGGGTCACGCCAGCCCCAACAAGCATACAGCGCAAGGCAGGAGCAATCCCTGAACAGACGGGGGGGGTTAGGCGCCAGCTCATCGCTGATGCTGTGCCACCGAGTCCTCGCATATTTAATCATTAACAATATACATTATTTAAATGAAGTTTAAAACGTATCTATATAATGTAATATATATACTTTAAT
The DNA here is from genome assembly GCA_026402145.1 of Polypterus bichir lapradei. Taxonomy (NCBI): domain Eukaryota; kingdom Metazoa; phylum Chordata; class Cladistia; order Polypteriformes; family Polypteridae; genus Polypterus; species Polypterus bichir. Next base: position 67,692,042 of record JANRMT010062791.1, read on the forward strand.
GCATTTTATCTTTAAAATGATATCAAGAGCTCCACAAAGATAGCACCTGGAAATCTAAATTGACATAGAAGCTAGTCGTCATCATTTGTAAATACACACTCTCAACTGAATTGAATTCCTTTATTGTTATTGTATGGTACAAAGAGATTCAATATCCAAATCCACCATAAACTTATTTTCCTATAAAATGGTAAAATAACAACAGCATCAATAATAATAATCCATCCATCATCCAACCCGCTATATCCTAATTACAGGGTCACAGGGGTCTGCTGGAACCAATCCCAGCCAATACAGGGCGCAAGGCAGGAAACAAACCCCAGGCAGGGCTCCACACCAAGCACACACTAGGGACAATTTAGGATCGTCAATTCACCTAACCTGCATGTCTTTGGACCGTGGGAGGAAACCGGAGCACCCGGAGGAAACCCACGCAGACATGGGGAGAACATGCAAACTCCATGCAGGGAGGATCCAGGAAACGAATCCAGGTCTCCTAACTGCGAGGCAGCAGCGCTACCACCGTGCCACCATGCCGCCCCAAGCTGGAGATGCAGAGAGCTATAGCTTTCTTTTATATAAGCAGTACTTTTAATGAAATCCATACTATTTTTCTCCACTACTTGGTAGATTAGTAGAGAAATAAGTATGTGCATTGTTCAGTTCCTTCTGATTTTGAGAACTCCATGAGTCATCAGCACATAACACATTTCTCCACTGCTTAGTAGTAATATTACCCAAATTTCCCCTGGTGAAATCTATCTATCTATCTATCTATCTATCTATCTATCTATCTATCTATCTATCTATCTATCTATCTATCTATCTGTCTGTCTGTCTGTCTGTCTGTCCGTCTGTCCGTCCCACTAAACATACATTTCCAGTTGTAATTTGTAATTAAACTGCAGAAAATGTTTGCCTTTTTAGCCCCCATAACTAAATAAGAAGTTCATGTGGGACCATTTGTCTGTTAAAATAGTATTAAAACAGTTGCATTTATTGATGATGTCCTTCCCCCAGAGTGCTGAACTCACTTACACAGTAGCAAATTAAGATGTCTTTGTTACTGACGTTTCGGCCAAATGTGCACAAACAACCACATATTTAAGTCAGAATCTCTGATTTTTTGTCACTGATTCATAATCAAAATATAAGTAACATGCCTCATCCCACATCTTTATGCACAGCAAAATGAAGTATTGGGAAGCACAGTTATAAAGTTTACATAATCAAGGAAAAAGAATGTTTTTTTTTTAGTTCAAGGTATCAATTCTAAATCCTGTCCAGAGAAGATTATTGGCTAACATCAGTGAAATGCACACTACTTTGTTGTAATAGGGCTATTCAATTGGCAGCCTGCAACCTTCTTCCAGTATTGTCTTAGAAGGAACAGCAATGATTGCAATGGACCAATTGTGATAGTAACAGCAACAGCATAATTATTGCTTTTAACCTGAATTGTTAAATTAGGAAATTCACCATATTTGCAGTTCTTGAAAGGATATCCACAAGTTAAGCAAGTGAAAATGCAGAAAGTGTCGAAGCAAATAACTGCATTACATCAACACTTTATTTTGAGCATCATTTCATAACATTGTAAAAGAGGCAGCATACCCATACACCACTGATCAATGGTGAAGCAGTAGAGCATACTGTAAGCAGGCTATTCTGGGAGGGGAGTGATGGCTGTTGCTAAATCTTGAAACCAGTTTTTAAAAGATTATGATAATGCATATGCCAAACTTCATATTAAGTAATGAATATCAAAATTATTTAATTTCAACTCTTTCCTTTTTTCTGTCTGTACTGCCTCCCTGCCAGTCTAGACATTGCCCTAAATCACCAACCAACTCCAAGCTTACTGACAGGGAGCAGCCCTTATAGCCCAACGTGGAATTACTTCTGGTACAATTACTAGAATTACTTTTTGGTCAGGATCACCCTTCAGATTATCAGAGTCATCTCCCTAGAACTCCCCTTTTGTGTCCCTTCACCACTAAGGTATGATTTAAGCTTAAAGGGGAAAGTATCTTTGGTGGTTTTCATGTTGCTTGCTTCCCATAATTTGCAACCACATAATGGTAAAATCTCCCAACCCTACTCATTCTCATGACCTATTGTCCAAATAGTTATGACATCTAGGTAACCTTTTTAACATACAGGTTATTACTAATGCTGGTGACTGTTTACTCATTCTGGCACTTGCAGAGGGCTTTGCAGTTACCTTTGCCTATTGTGTGCTTGCATTATGCCCACTACATGTCTTGCAAATTGTTACAATGTATATAGCTTAGGAATTTCATGGTTTCCTTTTTTCCTTCAGTTCAGTCCTCAAACTGAAGCCAAACTACAGTCAGTGTCTAAATACTATTTTTTCGATCAAAGTTTCAATTACATTGTGCATCAGTGGAAGTAAAAATTCCTTACTATATTATGAAGAACCTAAAACATGTTTATTCCTGTTCACCTCCTGGACTGTTCTAATTGTAAAACTGAACAAATTATGAAATAATTACTTATAAAATCAGAAACCACTAAAACATACATTTATTAATGTTATTAAAGATGCTTTAAGAAATAAACATTTGTTCAATTGGTGAGATATTGTACAGTATTAGATTTAAGTCTCATTGAAATCACTGTGCAATATAATTAGAAATCCAATCATGATAATCTTTGCAGACATTTCCTTGTACCAATAACTTATATAAAGAAAAGGTCATTATTCACAGGGAATGGCAGCAAAGCTGGAGCTACTTCCTTAAACTGAATCACTTCTAAAGTGGAGTTTTTTTTCTTTTTTGCTTTTATAAACCTTCCAATTCTAATGCATAATCCAAAACCTTAGGCTATTAATATGTACAAGGACCTCAATTAATTTGGTCATTTTTTCTCTATATTTATCTAGCCATGCAGCTAATTAAACAAAGATTTCATCAAATCTTTGTGCATGTTTTTTATGTGTATTGCTTGCATTTTTGTAGCAGCAAATGCTTTATTGTAATAAAGGATTTCTGATCAATTAACATCCACAAATGAATTTCAATAGACTGTTAGAAAAAATAAGTATTACATTTTTTTTCCAATTTTAATTTCTATTGACATTCATAACTCAGCAACTCTGAACTGAGGCAGCAAGATGGGAAATAGACAGATGGTTAAAATTCATAACCAAATCAGCTGTAATTGTCCTATATAGTGACTTTCACCATCTGTGTTTCCAGATGAAACACTTTAATTTGATGATTTACAGTGAACTTTAAAAGTTGAGGAAAATTTACAAGCTTTTGATTCTTGCAAAACTGGCAGAACACTCCTTTGGCATAAGGATAATAACCTGGCTATTGGACAAGGCCATCTGAATCCCTATAATGCAGGTGCAAAATGTGAATTGGCGGCATCATGCAGCTGTGTTGAATGTTAGAGTGAAGAAAGTGATGAGAGCACTTATAAAGAATTCATTTAAACTGAGTGTGTGACAAACTGACCTTCCTGTTGAACTTTTCAGTTTAAAGAACCAAACTGAAAAAATTGTTAAATTAAGCCTGCCAATTAATATTAGGCTTGATGACCTTATCAATTATCTGAGGCTGGCAATTCTCAATAATTCTATGACAAAAACAGTTTTTATACTGGTCAGCAATTGTTTAACTTAATCCCTTTCAGAAATTTGTGTCTTTGAGATTGGCATATGAAAGTGGAAAGTAAGAAAACAGCATACCAATGCTACAAGGCATGTAAAAGTAAAGGTATGTAATGTGCAGTATATGTGACTGAGTGTAAAAACAGGGAGGCTAGAAGAGAATATTTTGGAAAAAAATATCTGAATGACTTAATAACTTTATGGAACCTGTTCAGATTTTAAAGGAAAAGCTACAAATAAGTTTTTGGAACCTGAATTTCTTTCTTGAAAATTATTGAACATGCATTCCTTCAATGATGTAATGTGCACTAATTGGGAAGCTATCTCACCTTTCAACTTTACTTCTTGTAGATAATTCTTGTGGTTTAGTGGCTAACATCCTAAACAGTAGGTCCTGGGGTTTATTGGTTGATTATTAATTTCTTACCAGTGGCCAACTTTTATGTGTGATATAGATCTGTATTTTTTGCAAAAAAAAAATGAAATACTAGCACATGGAATCAAAACTTCTCAGTTTGGATTTAAGACTCCCTTTGTATGTGGCAATAAATTCAGTGCAGACATGTGCAACTTGAATGTGACCTGCACTTGATCATTTGAATCAAAACTGACAGGACATTTATAGTCTCCAACTAATTTTACTTCACTGTTTATGTGATCTTCATCATATCTCTGCATTGAAACTCAAGATGGATGACAGTACCAGCTCATTATGCCAATGGATAGAAAGCAAGGTGGCAGATTTATTAAGAGTTTAAGGCAACTGTCCCAAGCTAATAGTGCCTAATTGCTACATGTTTTCTGACATAAATAGCTCTTCTCAAACAAGTATTTTTCTGAGAGAGTCTTGTAGATAGACATCAACATAAGTAATAGAATGCTCCCTTGGAAATTCTAAGATTGTGAACTCGCTGCTTGGACTATGTGTTGCCCATTGATTGACTATTGTCTTAACCAGGGTTGGCTCCTGCCTTGCACTAATTGCTCCAGTTTGCTGTATAAGCAAATATGCAAAACACTAAATACTTTGCATGTCATAGACAGCCAGATACCAACATCAACAGACCTATCAATTGATTTTTAGAAGACCCTTAGTATAATTTTATATACGAGGAAACATCTAAAAGTCATGAATAATTCTAAACACAATATAAATCCACCAGTAACTTATGGAATATTGAGCCAATGAAGCATCACTTTAAAAGCATTTCATATGACTCTATCCTTTTAGAGCATGTGAGAATGAAGCACAAGGCATCTCAGCCAAAACTTAAACCAGAGCCCAAAAGAGAAAAGTGGCAATGCTACTGGCACTGTCACCATCTTGTTTAAAACAACTGATTTTTAGCCTGTACTGAGATTTGCATTTTTTGTTATAATGTTTGCTTTCTAAATAGCATAAAATGTTTCAAAGTGGTGTATTTTGGATGATTACAAAACCAAGTGATTCCAAGCACATACCTGTGTATACCTACTTAAACTGTGGAAAAAAATGAAATAAAGGAAGAGCAGTACACAAGTTGTAAGACTATAAAAATGCAGAGTTCCACACTGCCTCTATAATGAGCTTCTTATTTGGTGAAGCTTAGAGACTGCACAAGTTCTCATTCTAGCCTGTCATCACTCCAATGTCTCTGTGATATTTTCTTATAGATCCTAAGAGCAAATATAAATATACTGCATTCATTCCTGAGATATGTTTGTTAAGTTATAGGGTTACTGGGAGCCACAGCAGTGCTTGCTAGGGAAGGCTTCAACTTTGGACTAGAAGCCAGTCCATCACAGAGTGCACTCATAAACACACCTACTCTCACCCCTGCATGGCCATTTTAATAACTCTGAAATGCACAATTTGCACATCTGTGCTCTGTTGAACAAATCTAAAATACCTTAAGAAAATCCCTTATTACTGTGTCTCCATTCTACCAGAAACTCAGCACTTGAATAAAATTATTACTGTATTTTTATGTGCAGACCTAATATATTTATTTTCTATATTACAATCAATATCTGCACAATATTCAGCTATAGAAAATGCAAACTCAATATAGACAAATAAATGAGCTGAAAATCAAGTGAACATCTTAGCACCTCTGTGGCTATAGCACTCACGATGACATCACTGTGCCATCCCATAAATTAAACGGTGAACACTGTTGTTATTGAAGTGCAGTCATTAAAAGAAACTTTTTCTTGTTTTTTGCAGGAAGAGCCATATGTGATGTTTAAGAAGTCTGATAAACCACTGTATGGGAATGATCGGTTTGAAGGCTACTGTATTGACCTGTTAAAGGAGCTGGCCAATATTCTCGGTTTTACATATGAGATTCGGCTTGTGGAGGATGGAAAGTATGGCGCACAAGAAGATTCAAGTGGACAGTGGAATGGCATGGTTAAGGAACTTATGGACCATGTAAGTTGTCAATGTTATGCAAAGTAAGGTTAATACATTATTATATTAAGCCTCACAATATGAATAAAATACTCTATTTATATAAACTAAGCTGCTTTAAAGTTAAGAATTAAGAGATCAGTTGAATTGTTAACTATGGCAAAATAGAGATAATTGTCAAGAAATTTAATTTAGGAAACATATGATACTGAAGCCTAGACACCAGGTGGGAAGACATTATGTGCTTACTTTACAGATGTGCTAGGCATTACCCATTGGGATGTTTGTTGTGCTGTCCATGGAGGTCTGTGGCTTCATTTATCTTAAATGTTATATTTAATGGTAAAATGAAAGTTAAATGCAACAGATTAGGTAAACATTACTTAAACATTTCTGGACAGCCAAGGCAGAATGCAATTTTAATTTCAGGATTCCTGTATGAAAAGATTCTTAACAGACAAAACTGTCCCCAGTTAAGTGCATCATAGTTACTTTATTTTCTCATCTCCCCTAATCAAAGTATCAGATCAGTATTAATAAATTATCTTTGTGGTATTACTTTGCCCTGAAGCTATAATTTATA
>JANRMT010062791.1:67698759-67747257 GCA_026402145.1 Polypterus bichir lapradei
ATATATATATATATATATATATATATATATATATACATATATAGTACTAATTGTGCCAAATTCTGGGTTTAGTGACATTAAAGTGTCAACAGTGTCATGCTAATAGACCACATTTTGTCACCTTCTGGTCATCATTGGAAGCATTTTTTCTTGGTAAGCGTGCTCTGTTCTACTTGATGCATCAAAAGTGTGTGCATAAAGAAAGTTTTCCACTACCATGAAATGTCATGGTTATCTGAAAATGTTAAATACTTTTATTCCCACATCTACTTTCTTTGTTATGTAGACTGACACATATATCCTTCACTCAACTCTTCTTCTACCAAGCTTACACTTACCTGGCCTGGAGGAGACACATCCTGGCAGTTGGTTCTACTGATCCAATCCACATTCAGAACTGACTGCTGCTGTTGTTCACTTCACTATTAAAGGACATTTCCTCTTTATTCATTTATATCTCAGGCTAGAGGATAGAGCAAATGCTTAATGCAAGCAAGGGAAGTGGGCAATTTAACATTTTCAGATAGGGTTGCTCCAAAACCCTTCCATGATAGAACAATTATCTTTAGCATTGATTTGCTATTTGGTCATCACATTGCAACATTTCTAAAATCTTTTGCCTTCTTCAACTCTAAAATATTGGTAAATTAAAACAGTTTATAAATATGTTAGGGCGGCACGGTGGCGCAGTGGTAGCACTGCTGCCTCGCAGTTAGGAGACTCGGGTTCACTTCCTGGGTCCTCCCTGCGTGGAATTTGTATGTTCTCGCCGTGTCTCCGTGGGTTTCCTCTGGGCGCTCCGGTTTCCTCCCAAAGACATGCAGGTTAGGTGGATTGGAGATTCTAAATTGGCCCTAGTGTGTGCTGGGTGTGTTTATGTGTGTCCTGCGTTGGGTTGGCACCCTGCCCAGGATTGGTTCCTGCCTTGTTGGCTAGGATTGGCTCCAGCAGACCCCTGTGTTCGGATTCAGCGGGTTGGAAAATGGCTGGCTGGCTATAAATATGTTATATACCATCAAGCAAGTTGATTTATTAGTTGCAGGCAGAATTTACTATGACAAAAATGATGATGTTGTTCAAATTATTCTTTTACTGATCCACAATGCATTCAAAACATGGAAGCAAGTATCATCACTAAAAGAAAGAAATTATTGTATAATTCCATTTCTTAAATTGCTACATTAAATTTCTAAATTCTAACCCGATTTTACTTATAAACCTGTAAATGGCTTAGCCCCACCTGCCAAATGTAACTTATAATCTCTATATTATTGTACATTGTAACTTAAAACCTACATTTTAGGGTCCATATTGTAATAAGAAGATGCATGCCTGCTTAAAATTCGATAAAGGATAAGGATAAATGCAACCAATACAGGAGGTGGAGTCTTCACTCTACTATGGCACTTTTATTCAGTCATTATAGATTTGACGTTCTTAAATATTCATAATCTGCCAAAAAGTGAAGGCAAAATAAAAAGGTGTGACAAATCAATTAATACAGCCTGGAACATCTCAGAAGCTGTCATAGACAATGATGGCCTGCACTCCCAATTGTGTGTGGCTTTGAGTTTTTTAAGGTTTCATTGCTGGTCTCATGACATGCGTTCTCTTTCTGCTTCTCCTCCTTCCTGATTCTTCTCTTTAACTCAGTAGAAAATAGATACTTTCACTTTAAGCTGATGACTTTTTAAAGTTTGTCTGGGCCAATGTGAACACACCTAGTCCCTTTCTGACCAGTGTCATTTTGACAGACTATATCAGTACATGTCCACAAAGTGTGAATGCATGAACATAACCAATGGTTCGAGAATTTTGCTTTTGGGCATGAGGAAAGTTCATAAATTGGGCCGTTTAAGGTTTTTTAACCTTTTTGCACTGCTGAGTATCATCTTTGCTAGTTTAACATTCTCCCTTCTGTCCCTACTTGCACTTCCTCTTTCTGTGTTTACAGAAGATACTTTAAAGAACAGTTAAAGAAAGAAATGTGCTCTTACAATTAAAGCATACAGTTTTAAATATCATAAAATATTGCCAGTAATCCTTTTAACAATGTAAAGCACAGAAATAAAATGTAATAAAATCACCTTCCTCTACATCAGCGGTTCTCAAACTGGGGTCCGAAGTCCCCTAGGGGACTTTGAAGCGGTTTCAGTGGGACCGTGAGAAATGATTGCATATTTATACTATTTATATTTTATAATTATTAACCTTTACCATCCGAGAGGAAGTAAGTGACTGTGCTCCATCGTTACCCCCGCCACCTAGACCCGACCACTAATCCGCTGTTCCGTTATTCGCTGCCACCGCATTGTTTTCCCACCGTTATCACTCTGCACAAACCAGCCCTTATTATTTTTATCATAATCAAAAATTATCGATTCTTTTGTAGGATCAAAACACTTGTGAACAATTTTCATATATTTTAGAAGCAAATAAGAGCGCTAAAGGTGGATACAGATAATCAACAAACAACATATTTTACATTTTTTGTGTTTTTAAGTGGTGAAATTGCCCGCTCAACGCAAATAAAGTAAAAGTGTTCACAATGAGACAATTCAAAATAAAGTGATTGCTAAGAGGCGGTTTAAAAAATCGACAATGAAGAAAAGAGTCTTGATGATCTGGTCGTTCCATTGATTTTGATTTGAATATAATTTTAAGGTCTCATTGAAGCAGAACGACATCTAATAGTGGATAGAATTAGATAAGATCCAAATTCTTCTTGTAAAATAGTGTTTTGTTGCTAAAAAGAAATAGGAAAATTACTTAAGCTTAGGAACTTCATACTACCGGAACTCTAGGAAAACAATCGCCTGCTGAGAGTAAACACCCGTACTTATTTATTGACATGACTTGAACACGACATATTTCTGAATTTTATTGTGATACGAAATTAAAAATGAAAACTGTACCACAATATAAGAAGAGAAAGATAGACAAGGTTAAAATGCCTGTACAAGCAGTCTTTTTTTCCAAACCAAACATAGAAGAACTGGTTAAGGCAAAGCAGATGCATCCATCCCATTAAAATTTTAAATTAAATTTAATAACTAAGATGTACGTAATATTTTCTGAATAAATAATTGTTTGTCAAAAAATGTTTTATTCACAGCAGCCTGTACCTATGCAGTGTCGCGCAGTGGTTATTTGGCACCCCCAATTTTCTTGAAATAACATTGATTTTTTAATTTTTAATAAAAGTGTCCATGAGCCATCGAACAATTTTTAAAGGGACCACCACACAAGAAATTCTAAAGAAGTCTGAGAACCACTGCTCTACATTAACAAATGCAAGTAGACCTGACCAAATTAAAGGTTTAGCTCATTAAGATGAGAGTTGCCATTATTTTCTTACTGTTTGCAGAACTACTACTCATTTAAAGAATGCTTAACCAGTATGAGAAAAAACTTTGTGGTAATCAGTGGGTCCTGTTGGGTGAAGATTGATATTTTACTCTGGTATTACGAAATGTACAATTAATTTAATATGGAGAATGTTAGCAGTTACAATATTAATATATTTTTGACCTGTAGTTGTAAGCAAACAGAGCATTAACATTAGCACTCTAGCAACAGTGGCATTAGTTGCTTTCTTCACTAATGAATTCTCTGTCTTCTTGCTCTTCCACGCTGTAATGCCACTCTGCTATTGTACAGCACCTGGCTGCTTCACCCTGCATGCACACTGACGGCTCTTCCTCACACAGCTCAACTGGTTTCAGTGGTAACGCCATCTGCCACACTTTCCCCTTTCACTTTCCCATTTTTACTTTCTGTGAGCCAATCCAAAGCCACGATCCTATCCAAGGCCTGCCAGCAGTCACGCACCTATGCCAATAGATTTCATCAGCAGAGAGATGCCTAAAGTATTTATAAATAAGTATGTGCTGTCCAGCCTCTTAAGCCCTGCTGCTTGGCCCATATTTTTATATTGCTGCCCCAGCCAGCTCCAACATGTCAGATATCCTGCAGATAGCCCAAAAATCATTTCAGTGTCTTGGCCTCAGAAGTCACAATATTTTAAGTAGATGAATCACATTATACACTGATAGGCAGATGGCAAACAAAAACCTCACAGACATCTTGTGGAAATGCCATATATGCATTCAGGTGCTATGTATCAGAGACCACAGCAGCTCCTCTCCGTTTCCCTCTGAACACTAACATCCTTTACAGTGGGTAGTGATCTTCCATCCACCCCTCTGCAATCCTAGTGGCTGCCTGGAATTGAGTCCTTTCATTAGCACTGCCACAAGTTTATCCCAATAACAGTTTTGTTTATTAAAGAACAGCATGCAGCAACATTACAGTTTAAGAGCCTAATGAGACAGACAATTTTACATTAACATTTTTATGGGTCACAGGAAGTGCCTTCAAATGGTTGCCAGTTCAAATTTTATTACTGCCAGAAGGGATCCTACTCTGTTGGGCCCTTGAGTAAGGCATTTAACCTGGAAATTACATAGCCTGACCCTGTGCTCTGACCTTTAAAGGTCCTGTGAAAAGACAATTTTCCCTAAGGGAATAATAAGTATGTAAAATCATACAGATACAAACTGGAAAAATAACACAGCTGTTTTACGTTGTTCTCAGCTGCCACACACACACACTGTTCATCATCACTGAGATGATGAGCTATACTCGCAAAACCTAATGACTGTGTAGGGATCCTGTTAATTTGTTTGTCTCTTCTCTCTTTCTTAAAACCCTAATGATTTTCACAAAGTTCTCTCCATCTTTGTCTATGGGCTATTGCCAGTCATGCATGTATGCCTGCCTAATCTGATGCCATACACTGATCTCATCATGCCAGTAAAACACTTATTGACAGCCATATTCCAGTCCTGCACATAAAGAACTGAACACCGCTACAATATTTCCTTGCAAACTCAGTAGTGGGTACCGAGTAATTTATAACTATGTTTTTAATAATTATTTGTTTTAGAGGACCCCCCACCTTTACTTCTCGCATTCCCTCTAACCTTAAAGAAAAATAATTTTCACTCATTCAAGGCTTCATCTCACAAAAGAATTTATTGATCCATCCATCCATTTTCATACAAACTTAATTAATACAGCTGAGTGCCATAATCATATGAATGACAGTGAATATCATTTTTCCAGATTATATGTGCTAATGGTAACATACTTCTCATTTATTAATTTGATAAGATCATTTTAACAATTAACAATTTTAATAAAATAATTGACTATATAATACGTAATAGTTCATTTCAAAATCACCTTCAATACCATCCCAAAAAACCTGAAGTGCTATGAAATTGGATAACTGAATATGTAGCTGACACTCATACATAGTGAAAAATCTGAAAGATGAACAAAAACAAAGGCAAATTTTCAAGGAGCTTTAGACGGCTCCTGAATGAAAAATTTGTTTTTTTTAAACTTTATATATAATAGCACATACTTTTTCCACTCTGTTATGGAGAGTGGATTAGAATTTAGACAACTGAATAAGATAAAGCAACAAGTACAGATTTTATAGTAGGCAGTATTATCCCATGTGATCATATTCAGAATACTAATTAGATCAGGAGTAAGTGTGGTTTCAATACTTTCTAAAAGGCAGGAGAAGAGCTTCCAAAGGATAGCCTAAATCTGTTAGCAGTTTCTAAACACATTGCTAACAGACATAGGTACCAGAGAACATTATTCACAAGTAATGTTTTGGCCTCTGCACATTTTAGTTAAACTCAGTCAAGATAAGTGTTTGTAGTATAATTCTTAGTTGAATTACACCATGTATTGCGTAGATTGACGAGGAATATATTTTGCTAATAGATGAGCTCTGTTCTTTAGCTGAAATTCTGGATGAAGGTTCCTTTTCAAAAAGCTGCCTTGTGTCATCTATGGTGAAAATGAGTGGTAAAGTGTTGAAATGCTACATAGAACTTTATTATTGCATTAGAGTATACCATGATTTTTGCATCTTAGAAGCCTTAGGAGTATTTTTTTTTACTTTATTGTGAAGATATTTTATTGTTTTATTTATGACATTGCCACACCTCCATTTTGTGCTTCATTTTGGATTGTGATTTCCACCATTTTCTGGATATTTGAACTATTATGAGACAGTGTTGCCATCAGAGATTAGTGAACATACTAACACAGTATTATAAAGTTTGGAGAGTTGGTACATTATTTGGTTGCCAGGGTCAGAGTTACAAAAGTGTATAGCAATGGATGCATTCCTCCTAAGATTAGAGTTATAATAGTTATGTTTTGAAATATTACCAAGGTTTGAAAAGGTGAACATAATAATTATATTTTTTGCTATGGCAATGTTTGATATGTTGCAGTGTTAAAGTTAAAAATAGTATAGAAATAAAGAGTATGTCTGAAGGAATAAGATGCTCACACACATGAAGGAAAACACTACCTCCTTGCAAAAAAGTAGATTGCCCTTTCACAATGAGACATGTACTTTGCTTTTTGTTCTGAGTCGTGATTTCTTCTTACAGTGAATGGTTTGGTATAATCATCAGAAAAAGCAGATTTTTAAAAGACGTCATCAGCTTTTTCTGGAAAATCATTTTTTTAAATGACTGTAAGTGATTAACAATAGAAAGAAATAAGGCTTAAGCGCAGTTTCTCATTTTAGTTTTTATAGAGTTGTATTCCTCTAATCACCAAAGGATGGGGAAGGCACATTTTACTGCTTAAAAACAGATTATTATTTTTTAAAAGAACTGAATTCCGAGTGAAGCAAATGCCCCTGCTGGATGAAGACATTTAAAGAAAATGAAGCAAATTCAAGATGAACTGCAAGAGCACTGACTTTGAATACATTTTAATTTAAATTAATCTCAAACTCAGAAATTCTGTTCAGCTCCTGTACTATTTTTAATAAACTTGGTAATGACGAATGGAGATTATTAATCTAAACTAACATACCATAAATGGCTTTTGTAAAAAGCCAAATTTCCCCATGTCTGAAACCATGCTCTAAAGCAAAATTTTCAAAGTTTATATTATTCACGTAGACAGATGCTCCTGGGCCAGAGTATTATAGCTTAATACATGCTTATAAGCAGGATCCTAGCACAAAGTTTCATATTACAATAAAAAGAAGTTCTAACAGTGGTTTTTCTAGCATAAAGAAAGTGGCAGGAAATTGAGAAGTTCAATGGCTGCAGAAAAATGTTTTACATTGAATGTTAAGATTTTATAGTATTTTGCATTGCTTTAAATAATCAATTTTGATCAGTTTAAATTATAGATGAAAGTACTTTCTTCTAGAGATGTGTGGGACTGATTTTTTAAACCCACGTCTGCCTAATCCTGCAGTACTCCATCCCGTGCGTTCCCACCCATTGCTCCCACATATACTTGGCTTCATTTGTCCTGCGTATTCCTGCATCCTAACCTAATGGTTTTATCTTGCTTCTGTCTGCAGAAACACATTGCTTCCATTAAGGAAAAAAAAAGTCATGTATGGTTGGTAAGTCTGTTCAAATGATGAGGAGGTGGCTGAAGGTTTCCCCTCATTGGCCCAGTTGCCCTTTTCAGACTTTTTGCAATGAGTCTACTTCATCAGAATTTAATACAGGTTTTCCAATGAGACTTAAACAATAATTTCTGAGCACAAGTCCACACATATCTTTCACAGAAAGGAATAAAAAGAGCAATGTATAAGCAACATGTCTTGTTAAAGCTTTGTAAGTAACCAACTGCTTACTGTTCTATATTGAAATAAAGTACGATCTTTGTTAATAATTGCTATTCATTTTACAAAAAAGTTAGAACAGACATGAAAGGTAGGTACACAGGTGCTGTCTAAGTCGCACATACAAGTTTTGCTTAAAACATACACTTTTCTAGTCGCTGTATTACTGGTAGATTAACAAACACTCCTCACTTTCTCACAGTACTTTTAGCTTATCAATACAAGTACAATATAACCAAGCAAAGCACTGTGAACTTACTGGCATCTCCTCATCTGCTTGCAAGCTCTGTGAGGAGAGAGGGCATTACTAACAGCTGTCTAGTAAACTTCACTGCACCCTTTGATTTAGTGCAACTGCATTAAATTGTGATTATTACAGATCTCTTCTTATGCCCGCACCTTTGCGATCATCTTAAATAAAAGATACAGAAACAGAAGCTTTGGGCTGAGAAATGTTGCTTCTTTGTAGAGCATGTGGATAAGAGTTGGTGGTGAACAGTTTGTTGACAAATTTTTTCAAGAAGTCGGAATATCTGATTGTAATTCAGTCGTCGAATGGTTTCAGAAAAGAAGCCACAGTTGTGATTAGCTTTTTGTTGATGCGGTCAATCGTCAAATTTCTATGCACTGAATTCAATGCTATATCTTTCCTCCACAGACTGTTCGAGTGACCTTGTAAGTTTGCCTTGTTGTACAGGATGTTTAAAATACTTGAGAGAATAGTGTTAAGAATGTTGCCATTACAGTTTAATCTGGTGTAGCCGTGCAAAGTAGTGATCGTGTTTGCTCCTCAGTCAGTAACGTTCAGTTCTGAAAACTTTTAGGTTTTTCAAACAATAAAGTACTGTTTTCACCTGTTTTAATCGTGCTTGTTTCAAACAGGGTCGCAAAAAGCACCCTTGACACAACATTGTAGTTCTCATTAAAATAATGAATGGTAGCAGGTATGAAAGATGATTCCTCAAAGTTTTCATTCCAAATATCAGTTGTGACAACACACCCAATTACTGTCAGTCTCTAGCATGTCATGTACAATATCCTTTCTCGGTTTTTGGCTTTTTCTACCACATGCCAAGATACAGTCGTCAGATGGGGCAGACTCTCTTTAAATTTCAAACTTTCCAATTTTGGCTGCCATGTCAAAATATTGCTCAAGATGAATATAGCCCTGTTGTAAAGCACAATATCCTTGCCAACAAAATCTGCTCATTTATCCTGTGCTTTGCTTTTAGCATTAGTTGCTACTTTTGACAAGTTTGGCAAGAATATCATTTTAGCTTGACCTTTCGCTGCTGCACATGTGTGGCATTTTAAACCTGTGGTACTTGACTTGTGTCCACTGTAAGTTAGGACATTTATCGCAGCAAGCAAACGGCACTTGGTTGCAACCGCCATTGATAACAATTAATTATGACTGCCAAATGTTAGACTTCTCTTTACTGAGTTTTGCAATCTTGTACTCTCCTTTTTTAATGCTTGTTCCACCACTGTGAGGCTGTATCTGGGCTCTGCAAACTTGAGAAGGCTGCGCACAGCCTTGATGCGGCAGGCTAGTTCATTTTGCTGAAATTTCATTGCAGCAACTCAGAATCGTTTTTGGTAGTTTGTATGGTCCCCACATGATTGTATGCATGCCTGACAATGTGCTCCTAATGAGATGATGGATCCTGGGCGTCCTGGGGGATCTCCTCTCAGATCTGGACCAGGGCATCAGTGAGCTCCTGGACAGCCTAAGGTGCAATCTAGTGACGTTGGATGAATCGAAACATAATGTCTCAGAGGTGTTCTATTGGATCTAGGTCAGACGAGCATGTGGGCCAGTCAATGGTATCAATTCCTTTATCCTCCAGGAACTGTCTGCATACTCTCGCCACATGAGGCCGGGCATTGTTATGCACCGGGAGGAGCCCAGGACCCACTGAACCAGCATAGGGTCTGACAATGGGTCCAAGGATTTCATCCCGATACCTAATCCCAGTCAAGGTGACATTGTCTAGCCTGTAAAGGTCTGTGCGTCCCTTCCTGGATATGCCTCCCCAGACCATCACTGGCCTACTATCAAACCAGTCATGATGAATGATGTTACAGGCAACATAATGTTCTCCACTGCTTCTCCAGATCCTTTCACGTCTGCCACATGTACTCAGGGTGAACCTGCTCTCATCTGTGAAAAGCACAGCGCCAGTGGTGGACCTGCCAATTCTGGTATTCTATAGCAAATGCCAATTGAGCTCCATGGTGCCAGGCAGTGAGCACAGGGCCCACTAGAGCAGGCATGACAAACACGTGGCCCGCAACAGACATCTGTTCGACAGATCCTAGTTAGCACTACACTTGTACAAAATGATTACTATCATTTGTGATTGAATCATTCTGCATCTTCGGCGTTACTTATTGACTTTTCTTACTTCTGTCTTCTGACAAAAGCACGTTTTACCATGGCATTACAATACCGGAAACGTCATCTGCTAGTATAGTTGCAGATGCGAAGTCGCAACTGAAGTGCTAGGCTGCGGTCTGCAGCCCACTGCCGGGCCGCGAGAGAACTGCCAGCAACAAGAGACTCACTCAGTGAAGGGCTACAGCAAAAAGGCTGCCCCCTTCACTGAGGACACTTTTCAGAACGCTAGGCGGGCGGGGCTTTGCAGCTGCGCAGAGAGAGGAGAGAGACCGCAGTGAGAGAGTATTACAACGAAGTATTTTTATTTTTCTGACAGTTTCCCCATATGACATGAGTCCACAGAAATCTCGTTACTACTAAGTACATTCAGAAACAGATACTTTCATTACAACGCAGTGACCTTGAAATGCTTGAATGAATCATCCACAGAGCAGTTAGTTCTGTGGTCACAGCTCAGTTGTGCACAACGATCCCCAAAAAGAAACACTATAAAAAAATGTTCTTTCTTCGAACTTTCCTCGTACTATTTTTTTGCTGTTTTTGTTTTGTGTGGTTTTAAGTGATACCTTTTCCTTATTGCTCGTCAACATTTGAAAAACATCCATTAGAATTTAACTCATTATCACCCTTCTATAGATACGGCATACTTGTTATATGCAAAAAAGAAGAAAAATCTTGTATGCAAACGTATGCAAACTGCTGCATTTGAAGATGTCGAAAAAGCTGTTTTTATGTGGTTACAGTGATGCTTGTTCAAGAAACATTCCTAATAATGTGGCACTCATTCAAGAATATATGAGGTTTTTAAACTCTCTTGGGACCCAGACAAACAATCTCACACGCTGCAATAGCATTTCGGGGCGCACTTCGGCATGTTGTTCCCGTTGGGTGGGGGGGATCCCAGATCCCAAAAGAGTTCAGAAACCTCACAATATGTAGAAGAAGAAAAGGGTGATTTGGCTTTTGATTGATAACTGTGCTGACCACAACATGCTTCCGCACTTAGATAATGTTCACGTTGAATTCCCCCCACTCAATTGCATGGCAGTGCTTCAGCCATTGGATTTGGGCATCATTCGCACCCTGAAAATGTATCATCGCAAGGAAATGCTGAGAAAAATTCTCATCAGCATAACTTGTAGACAGGAGAAGATTAAAATAACGCGAAAGAAGCTATTGAAGCTGCTTCCATTTCCAACATCCTATCTTTGTGATGCACGTTTTCTGCAGTGACAGCAACCAAAATGAGATTATGGAGTAGACTGAACATAAGCAACACACTTTGCGTGTCACTGTCTTCCATCCTCCCCAGATGGGATCGTCTGGTTGCAGGAAAACAAGCTCAGGGCTCTCACTGATTCTGCATTATGATAAGCTGTATAATTTCTATTACTAAATTATAACTTAATAATAATAGAAATGTAATGTAAATTGTGTATAAAACTGCCCTATGAACCCGCCCATAATCACCCCATAAACTCCAACCTCCAACAACCCACCAGTCCCTGGAAAAATTTGCTTCTAATAAAGCGGTCCATGGTGTCAAACAGGTTGCAGACCACTGGGCTACACTACTGGCTGGGCTGCTGAGACTGGCCACTGGGCAGAACTGACCATCATGAGTAGTAATAGCTTGCATATTTTCACGTTTTTTTGCTCTAGTTTTATGTAATTTTGTGCTAGTATTGTAACGAACAGTTAGTGCAGACTACAGCTGAAGATCTGAAGTGGACGCGAGAAGTTGGTGAGTTGTTTATTTACAGATTTTTGTGATTTTGAGTTTGTATAATTAGTGTAGGTCAGGGGGCTTTTGCATATCGGCTTATTTTACAATATAAACTTTGAAGTAAACATAGTAAAGTAAAATTTGATTTTTGGAGGATTTGTTTTCCAATTTGTATTACTGAGCAATGAATTCAGTGAGCGTTTTCACGATTTCTGTTCACATGAACAGGACTTTGTGCTGTTTACGTCACCATACACTTACAATGTTGAGAATGCGCCTGAGAATATCCAATTTGAATTGATTGAACTGCAGTCAGATTCTATTCTGATGGCAAAATACAACGAAGTTGGTGTGCTAGGCTTGTATGCTTACCTGCCACCCTTGTATGTGCAGATCCATAAGTTGGCATCGAGAGTACTGTCTATGTTTGGAAGCACTTACCTTTGTGAGTTGAGCAATTGTTTTCGTTAATGAAAGCTACCAAAACCCCACATCGTTCAAGAATTACTGTCGAGCACTTTTCATCCCTCATAAAAGTTGCAGCTGCACAAGATTTGGTCTGATATTGACAAACTGGTTACTAACAAGAGATGCCAAGTGTCGGGACAAAAGAAATAAATGTCACACTGTAAGACTCCAATATAAGCAATGAATATAATATAATGAATATACAGGGGGTCCTCGGGTTACAACGTTTCGACATACGACGTTTCGAGTTTACAATGCTCACTCCCATAAAAACTTAAAAAAATTGAGACATGAGAAGGAATAAAGGGATGGATTTTTTTTACACTAATTTTTGTGTTCTAGATTATGATTTTGCAAATGTGTTAAGATAGGTAAGTTACTTAGGCTAGAATGTGTTTCGACTTACACCAAAATTCGGGTTACATCACTGTTGTAGGAACAGAACTGTGTCGTAACCCGAGAACCCCCTGTAATATAATAATATAAGGACCTAGCTAAGAGGCTAAGACACTAAATTGTACGCTGTTGTACAGAGATTATATGGAAATAAATTGCTTTTCTTTAAAATTTAAACTTTAAGTGTTAATTTTTTTTAAAGTTTTCAGTATTGGAAAGAAAGCCACAGTAACTTTGTATAATAGTATAATAGTATTTGCTACAGTGCGGCCCGCTGACGCACGTATGGCAGTCAAAGTGGCCCACCAATGGTAGTGAGTTTGACATGCCTGCTCTTGAGGACATTGGGTCCTCAGGCCACCCTCATGAAGTCTGTTTCTGATTTTTTGGTCAGAAACATTCACACCATTGGCCTCCTGGAGGTCATTTTGTAGGGCTCTGGCAGTGCTCATCCTGTTCCTCCTTGCCCAAAGGAGCAGATACCTGTCCTGCTGAAGGGTTAAGGACCTTCTACGGCCCTGTCCAACTCTCCAAGAGTAACTGCCTGTCTCCTGGAATTTCCTCCATGTCCTTGAGACTGTGCTGGGAGACAGAGCAAACCTTCTGGCAATGGCACATATTGATGTGCCATCTTGGAGAAGTTGGACTACCTGTGCAAACTCAGTAGGGTCCAGGTATCGCCTCATGCTACCAGTAGTGACACTGACCATAGCCAAATGCCAAACTAGTGAAAAGCAGTCAGAAAAGTTAAGGAGGGAAAAATGTCAGTGGCTTCCACTTGTTAAACCATTCCTGTTTTGGGGGGCATCTCATTATTGCCCCTCTAGTGCACCTGTTGATAATTTCATTAACACCAAAGCAGGTGAAACTGATTAACAACCCCCTCTGCTACTTAACTGACCAGATCAATATCCCAGAAGTTTCATTGACTTGATGCTATACTCTGATTAAAAAGTGTTCCTTTAATTTTTTTGAGTAATATGTATACTGTATCTTGTGAAAAAACAGACAATGAAGAGTTGGGGAAATTCCCGTATGATGTTTAATCTATGAGTGTTCAGGGAGCTGTGTGCCGCCTGGTGGTCACATTACAGAATGAATGTATGTTCTTTTCTAAATTTAATTTTAATTCCCTGACTCAAGCTCCCATCCACACACAGGTGTCGACTTCCCGTTCCCACCCGCAATACTGAAAATTAGTCCCAAGTCACAAATAATTGCATTGGGTGCCATGGGAATGCAGACCTCTACTTTCTTGGTTCACCAAAATCTTAATATCATTGGTTAGTAATGAAGATTGTCTGTTGGATACATATAGTAGATTTATTTTTAGTTAAGACTGTGATTAACACCTGACCTCATGTTTTGGGTAGAAGGCTTTCTTATTTAGCTTACTTAAGTATACCTAACATTGGACAATACTGCATACATCAAGCGGTAACATTTCAAGTTTATGTAATAAATTTAAATTGAATAAGCTACCAAGTAGTGCGGTAGACAGTAGGACTTTAGAGGCTTTCAAAACTAGGCTTGATGTTATTTTAGAAGAAGTAAATTAATAGGACTTGTGAGCTTTTTTGGTCTGGATGGCCTGTTCTCGTCTAGATTGTTCTAATGTTATAATGTTTGTTCTAGTTTAAGAAATTCCTTGTTAAGAGCCTCGCTTTCAGTACTTTTTGATGTGTGTAACATTATAGTTTCTTAAATATACTTACTCTTTAATGATCAGGGATTTAAATTCCATTCCTTTTTATGAAGTTACTGGTCCAAAAACTTATTAGCCTTGTTTTATGCTTATAATAAGAGTGTTGTGCTTTAAGTGTAAGTTGCTCTGTTTCTGTTGCAGTCAAAAAGATTAATTCTGTGTGCAGTTCTTGTTTTTATTATACAGCCTAGTTGTGGGAGATTTTGCATATCATCATCAATTTTACAGACACAAGTAATTAATTCTGATGGCTTTCTGTTTTGTAATTTATTTTTCCATGAAGCTTAAGAAATTATTTATTCCCTTAAGTGTGACTTAAGTATTCTCCAAAGCATTGTACCTGAAATCTCTGGAGGATCATTATTTTCAACAAAATAAAAAAAAAATCAATTAATGTTGAAATTGTTTATCTGCTACTAATAAAGGGCTGGGTCACTAGTTGCACATTGGAATAGTGCTGGTTAAAATTCTAAGCTTCAAGACAAGAACAATATGGTCTGAAGTAATAATGGTATCAAATTAATAAGAATTAATAGATATAAGCAGGTTGTCATGGATTTGTAAAT
Organism: Polypterus bichir lapradei; assembly: GCA_026402145.1. Lineage (NCBI taxonomy): Eukaryota > Metazoa > Chordata > Cladistia > Polypteriformes > Polypteridae > Polypterus > Polypterus bichir. The sequence goes on from JANRMT010062791.1 coordinate 67,713,712, forward strand.
AGACAGGATGTACTGAAGAAAAGAAAAAAATATTGTTTTTAATATGGGTAAAGAAACCTCCATGGGTCATGCAACATATTCTCCTTGATATTATGTGCAAATATCCTGGACATCTTAGACATTATAGCTATAGTAGGAGATGGTCTATTGCAAAATTACTCCCAACATTATGATCTCAAGAGTATTCATAGTAGAATTTAAAGAGATGTTGTATGTTAGCCAAGATTAATTTAGTTCCATTCACTTTCCCTGCCACTGTAATGTACTGTCCCTCTGAATCGGAGGTTACCTCAGTAGGTATAAACAGGGATGCTGTTTATGGCATTGTTGCTATGGCACTGTCATTGTCAGGGGGCATGCCTCTGCAGTGACATCATGGACATAATAAAATTAATGCTGCTATCACACAGCAATTGCCATTCCAGTTTGTGAATTATAAAACAAAATCATTTGAGAGTGCTACTTTTATTTAGACTTTAGGACCCATCTCTTTTGGGTGTGTTCTACTGATTTTGTTTGATGCTTCACATATTGAGTTTGGTCAAGCATATAACCCTGAGGGCACAACTTTTAATATTGCTTATTTCAAAAAAATATCATCAGATCATAACCCTTTAATTCCAGTGTTTAATGCAACTCTGTACCTTACTAAACAATATACTTTGAATTCCTACTTCTTTTAGTCTTATCCCCTGCCTTTCATGTTTGAAAGGTTTATATACAGTATGTATTCACTAACCTCCTTGAGCACTCTAGGATAATTGTTATCTGGTCCCAATGACTTGTTTGATTTCAGCTTTTTTAACCCAAGCAAAACTTCTGCCTATACAATATCCAAATTACTAAGTACATTTTTGATATACCCTGGGAGTCCATCCAGCCACCATAAAAACCTCACACTGGTTCCACTCCATCTAAACTAGCGTAGTGCTGAGGTTTCACCCATTGCATGGCTGCACTCGGGTCCTAATCTGGGATCCTGAGATGATTTGTTGTGTGGTGGGTGCAGCAATGCGCTGTATCAGTGCATGCTCCTAACCTCTCTCTCTCTGGGAGTCTATAGATCTGTTTGCAATTGAAAGCTAACTTTATAAAAATGCAAATTTGATCCTGAGGGAAACAGAAAAAAAGTTTAACGTCTGGCATTGTGTGTTCAGGTTAGTAAAGCTGTGTTGAGACAGAGTCTCTAGAATTATTGTGAAGTAGCAAAATACCCGCGCTTTGCAGCGGAGAAGTAGTGTATTAAAGAAGTTATTAAAAAGAAAAGGAAACATTTTAAAAATAACGTAACATGATTGTCAATGTAATTGTTTTGTGACTGTTATGAGTGTTGCTGTCATCAAGGATTTGATTATCATTATTTCTTTCAATCGTTCGTATTTGGAGGATGTGTTGTGTTCAAGTTATATTCTGTGTTTGTCAACCGTTGTAAAGATAACAGGTTTCATTCATCGAAGTGTTCACTACCCAAATCGGTACTCGTTAATCTAAGATGTTTAAGAGGCATTCCCGGCATTAAGTTGTGGATTTGCCTGCGAATATTTAGTGGCAGCGTGTCTATGAACTTAATTTAAACTTAAGCTTTACACCTTGCTTTCCTATTGATATGTCTACAAAGGCTTGTTCAGATTCAGAGGGTTGTTCCTTTCTTACTGCATCAATAAACAGCTCGTCTTCCTCTTTATCTGAGACATCACACACTGCATGCACGGGTTTACCTTTCCCAGTCCTGCAAACTTTAGCGAAGTGGTTCAATTTACCACATTTTTTACACTGTCTTCCTTTAGCTGGACATTGACTTTTTTCCACCGTGTGCTTTGTTTCCGCAGTACCTGTACTTATGAATATGCTTGTATGCGTCACACGCTTCATATTCTTTTGTTCCCTTCTCAATTGTGTAATGAGTTTTTTGTTCAGCGCTCTTTGGAGGTCTTGCTTTTTGTGTGCATACTGCGTTCACAGTCAGTTCACGTGAGCTGCTCGGAGTACATGCATCGAAGGTTCTCAGCTGTGGTTGTGTTGTCTCGTGCGATCTTGCGATGTCCACGGCTTTATTTAATGTAATTTTAACTCCGTTACAAAGTGATCAAAAGTCTCGTTTATACCCTGCGTCTTCTCATTAAACTTGTATCTCGAGAATATCTTGTGCGATCTTGCGATGTCCACGGCTTTATTTAATGTTAGCTCAGACCCGCACTTAATAGTTTCTGCCGCACTTATCTTGTGAATATCGTATTTGTCTTAGGCATGACAAACGCCAGCGGCAGCGTGTCTATGAACTTAATTTAAATTTAAGCTTTACACCTTGCTTTCCTATTCATTTACATAAGCACAGTCTTTTACCAGCAATTATTTAATGTTAGCTCAGACCAGGCACTTAAAAGTTTCTCTCGCACTTTTGCTGAGTTTGTGCCAAACACTATTCTATCTCTGACCATCTCATCTTCGTTTGCATAAGCACAGTCCTTCACCGACAATTTCAACTCCGTTACAAAGTGATCAAAAGTCTCGTTTATACCCTGCGTTCTCTCATTAAACTTGTATCTCGCGAATATCGTATTCGTCTTAGGCATGACAAATGCCAGCAGCAGCGTGTCTATGAACTTAATTTAAAGTTAAGCTTTACACATTGCTTTCCTATTCGTTTGCATAAGCACAGTCTTTTACCAGCAATTATTTAATGTTAGCTCAGACCCGGCACTTAAAAGTTTCTCTCGCACTTTTGCTGAGTTTGTGCCAAACACTAGTCTATCCCTGACTATCTCATCTTCGTTTGTGTAAGCACAGTCCTTCACCAGCAATTTTAACTCCGTTACAAAGTGATCAAAAGTCTCGTTTATACCCTGTGTCCTCTCAGTAAACTTGTATCTCGCGAATATCATATTCGTCTTAGGCATGACAAACGCCAGCGGCAGCGTGTCTATGAACTTAATTTAAACTTAAGCTTTACACCTTGCTTTCCTATTCGTTTGCATAAGCACAGTCCTTCACCAGCAGTTTTAACTCCGTTACAGCAATTTTAACTCCATTACAAAGTGATCAAAAGTCTCGTTTATACCCTGCGTCTTCTCATTAAACTTGTATCTCACGAATATTGTATTCGTCGTAGACATGACAAACGCCAGTGGCAGCGTGTTTATGAACTTAATTTAAACTTAAGGTTTACACCGTGCTTTGTTTCCGCAGTAGCTGCACTTATGAATATGCTTGTATGCGTCACTCGCTTCATATTCTTTTGCTGCCTTCTCAATTGTATAATGCGTTTTTTGTTCAGCGCTCTTTGGAGCTCTTGCTTGTTCTCTGTGTACTGTGTTCACAGTCAGTTCACGTGAGCCGCTCGGAGTACGTGCATCGAAGGTTCTCAGCTGTGCGATCTTGCGATGTCCATGGCTTTATTTAATGTTAGCTAAGACCCGGCACTTAAAAGTTTCTCTCGCACTTTCACTGAGTTTGTGCCAAACACTAGTCTATCCCTGACCTTCTCATCTTCGTTTGCATAAGCACAATCCTTCACCCGCGAATATTTAGCGGCAGCATGTCTATTGGATTGCTGCTGATGGACGTCCTTATATGGGCAGTCACTCAATTACGTGGGAGGCGTGACGATGAGGGACGCAGGCTATGGCTGTATATATGTACGTAAGTAGGTTCCAGTTATGACCGTTACGCACAGAATTTCGAAATTAAATCTGCCTAACTTTTGTAAGTAAGCTGTAAGGAATGAGCCTGCCAAATTTCAGCCTTCTACCTACATGGGAAGTTGGAGAATTAGTGATGAGTCAGTGAGTGAGTGAGTCAGTCAGTCAGCCAGTCAGTCAGTCAGTGAGGGCTTTGCCTTTTATTAGTATAGATGATGAAGGACCAGGAGATATTAATTTGAACCAGAGTCTTAGCCAGTACCTTAAAAAGGTCCAAGGTGAGAGGTCAAAAATACCACAAGCGACCAAAGCACAGGGGCAAACAATATCAAAGTCAAAAAGTAGATCAAAACTTAGTACTTAGCCTACATAGAACTGAAACTATCTGACACAAAAGATTGTTGTTTTGTATCCAACCAAAGGGTTGTCTTGACTTGCACTGTAGCCATTTTTATACTGGAAGTTTTGGTGACATTACAGACAGCATTCATGTGACCTGGGATTTGTGGCACATAAATAATAAATGGGAAAATTAAAATAAATTAAAATCATTCCCAAACTAGATCCAAACAAGAAAACATATGAAAAATAGTGTTTACTATAACGTATGTATTCTCTGACAATTCTCAATTGTGAGTATTTGTGAATGCGTCAATGGACCTTACGATGGACTGATGTCTTGTTCACTGTTTCTGTAAAATCTCAAACTGCACCAGTTTAATATTTTATGTCAGAATTGCCAAATCACCACACAACAAACCAAAAAGAAATTCAAAGCAAAGACTGTTTAGACCTGTAAACAAATAATATGTTTTAAGTAAACATTGCAAATAATATGTTTTAAGTAAACCATAAGCAAATTTTGCTTTTTCATGATTCATTTCTTCCTCATGAGTTCCCCATTCTGCTGTTTCTCACCTGATGTGAGAAAACTAATATCAGAATAAACAATATGATATTCAATTTTCCTTAACATGTTCTCAAAACACATTAAAGATTTAAGATCTGCAGTATACATACATGCATATACATAGTTTCTCTATAGAATCCAAAACCTTGTATATTTTCTTATAATAATAATATGAAATATTACATTTACATTTATTTGCTCAGCAGACACTTGTGTTGCAGGATAGGGTGCAAAAGTTCATCACCACAAGTGAAGAGCTATAAAGTTAGCATAACAAAAAAATGACCAGTTAAGAAATTAACAGATAAAAACAGGTATAACAATAACAATATAACAGATAAAAAAATTATTTGACAAATATTCACAGAACAGTAGGGTTTTTAGTCGCTTGCTAAACACGCTGTGGAAGTCAGCAGTTTGGATGAAAGTGGGCAGGTTGTTCCACCAACTAGGAGTTACATATGAATAGAGTCTGGATTGAGATTTGATATCACAGAGAGTTGGCATCACTAGACCATGTTCACCGGCAGACCTGAGTGGATGAGAAGGAACCTAGCAACTCACCAGTGTCTCCATATACGCAGGTGCTGACACATTGACTACTCTGTAGGCAAGATCAATGATTTAAACTAGATCCGTGCGCTACAGGGAGCCAATATACGAACTTGAAGTGAGAAGTGACATTAGCTCAATTAAATTGGCTGAAGACAAGACAGACAGCTGCATTTTGGACCATCTGCAGTGACTTGATTGCACATGGACCTCCTGCTAGTAATGAGTTGCAGGAATTCAGATTTGATAAGACCAAAGACTGGACCACAAGTTGTTTTTCATACTCAGTCAGATAAGGTCTAATTATATTATACAAAGTGAATCTGCATGAGTGCAGACAATTGAAATTTGTTCAGAGTATGATAGCTCATCATCAGTCACCACCCCAAGATTGCATACTGACTTCAGAAATTTTAGTTTGCCACAGGTGGATAACCAATCAAGATCTAGACACATTTCCCAGGATAATTAAAGTAAACAGGATGCACCTGATCACAAATTAGAGTGCTACCGCAAAGGGTCTGCAAACTTTCTGAAAACACATTTTTGATTTTGTCATTAAACACATAAATCATAACCAAAACAACATAAAACATTAAATGTGAACTGACTGGTTTGAGACTGGTTTTGAAACATACAGTATTTTATATAGGAAAGTATTAACATTTTGAGAGATAACCGGTGCATAGGTTTGTCCATAAGTTAAATCTGGTGAGTTTTCTGCTATCACCAAAAAGCACTTTGTATCTATGGGTTACTGGGATGATGTCCCTTAGCTTGATAAATAATGTTATCAGTAGGCAACTGCAGCATATTTGTGAGATGGCGGATCTACGTGTAACTCACAAAACGAGGGGCTCATTCTTCTAGTTCTGCACCCAGAAACTCATTTTTTAATTTCTTAAGAAGTTCAATTTAGCCTTAACAGCTTAGTGTAAAGTCAGTCAGTCATTTTCTAACCCTCTTAGTCCTGAACAGGGTCATGGGGGTCTGCAAACCCGGGACAGGGTGCCAGTCCATCACAAGAAGAACACACATCCTATTCATCCACTAAGGCAAATTTAGTATTGCCTTTCCAACTAACCTACTTGGCTTTGGACTATGGGAGGAAACTGGAAAACAGAAACACAAGCAAACAGGAGGAGTACAAACAAACTCCATGCAGGGAGGACCTGAGCTACGAACAATGGTGTCCTTAATGAGGAGCAACAGTGCCTTGTCTGCGCCGCCTCCTAGTGTAAAATGTGAAGCACAAATTTCAGCATGTCTGCTTGCCATTAAGTATATATGTATTAAATTTATAATTTTTATACTCCGTTTTGGTCTGGCTAGTACAGTGCTTAATTTTTTTGTTGTTGCGTATTTTTCATTGCATACATATATATTGATATCATTCAGTTGGATGATTTATATTTTTTTCTCTATGTCATGGTTTTTCTTTGCTTGACTGTGACATAACTTACTTAGTCCTTTTTACTTTATGTGGTAATACCAAACATACAGTATATACACAGGATTGGCAAAGTTTTACAAACTTTGAAATATCTGTCAAAGATGAATAATCAAATCCATGGTGCTCCTTCTGAATCTGATCTTTGAACATTTTAAGGTCTTTTTTTAAATATACCAAACTAGATGTTGCAGAGAAGGCTTCAGAATATCATCTGTCAGTGAGTATAACTATTCTCCCTTTCCCTTTTGTAAATGATAGCTACAGTTGAACTGAAAACACTTTAGTAATATTAAGAGTTTTAATTGGTTTATGTTTGACCTTTTCCAATTACATAGAATGACCATTGTGAAACTTCTCCACCATTTGTAAGAAGGTTAGGTGTCAAACTGTAGCAAGTGACCCCAGCTGCACATATCAACCTAATACATATTTTCACATGGTTTCTTCTAAGAAAGGAGTTCCTTTCACCTGTCAACAAAAGCCATATTTGAGGTCTTGAACAGTGCCCTATATAAGCTATCATGATCACTGATCGTTTTAAAAGCAGCTCTCTGAGGTCACACAAATTCCTCTCACACTCAGTTTTTCGATTACATCTTAATTTTTATAATTGAATGAATAAGGGTGTAAGCAAGTATTATACACAGTGAAACCAATTTGGATTTTTGTGTGTCCTTTTTTTATTATTATTTTGATTTTATATAAGGGATGCAGGTGTTTTTTTTGGCCTGGAGAAAGGAACTTCACTGGGGACATGCCAGCCAATTTCTTCTTAGTTTATCACACACTTATTTTAGAGGCAGGCCTTTGTAGTTTGGCTACATTATTTAGTGAGTTTACATCCCTTGGGACAGCATCTGGGAAAGCCTTCATGCTTGGGTGAGAGGTACTTCAGCTCGCTATGTGCTTGTGGCTTGTTTACTTTTTTTCTCTCTCCCTCTCTGTTTCAGATTGATAGCTTTTTTAGTTAGCCTATGTTGTGTTTTTTGCTTATTTTTAAAGCAAATAATAATCATTTATGAGTAGTACACAGTCCTTTTATTGCAAACTGATTATTGCACCTGCATGTTACTGGACATTATTTTCTTCATAAGTATTGACCTCTGTGATATTTGAGGAAGCTTATATTTTCCCTATTTGTTCATCTGAATTAATTCCACAAATATTAAGTAAGATTACTTTATAATGAGCATTTAAAGTTCATTCAGTAATGGAGAAGAATGTATGACTACAGTTTTATATTTTGCTTGAATCAGATTCAATTGTTCTAAATGGAATGGATTCTTAAAGGTAGATTATGCACTGGCCAAAATAATGTGCAGAATAATGTGATCCTGAGCCCTACAGTATGAAATAAAGTAACACCCACTTTTCATCCAAAACAATAAAATATATTTTATTACACAAGCCAATGTAATGGCAAACCAAAATGTGAAGGCTTCTTGGAGATCTGCCTCAGTTCCAGACTTGGGAATCTTTGTATGAAAGAATGTTTTATTCTAATAAACACTGTTCTTTAACGGTAGGCTTACATTTCTCTGACATTGCAAAGCAATCTATTATTGGTTCCCCGTTGACACCTACAGGAATAATCTAATAATGAAAATTAATTCATGATACTATTTTTAATTGAATTAATGTATTTGCAGTAAAATTCATACTGCATGTTTTCTATCTGTGCCTTCATTAAAAATAAAGCTTCCACCAGGTATGACTTTCTTCATAAAAAAAACTAACAAGTTGCTTCATACATGTTATTGCTCTAGAAAACATTGTTGTGTTAATGTCTCTTCTTTTGGCATTTAATGCATATGATTAAAATAAGGTTATTCCCAAACCCATAAAAACATGACTAATAAATATCACCTGAAATGGAGAAACAAGGGCATTATGAAAAAGTAAAACTGAAAAGATACAGGAAAATTAAATGACACCCAAATAATTCTGACTGAATACTGAAGACTACAACAATAGATCAAAAAATCTTTTAAAGGGTTAAAAGAGAAACCAAGTTAGTATTAGTGAAGTCAAAACAAGCAGCTAGCAATTTTTTGAGTACTACTCCAGTAAAACAATGATATAAGAAAATTTAGGAAAACCTCAGGGACGCAAAAGTAGAAAATTCAAAATGTGAAGATGATAGCAAATGAACTGAATAAATATTTCACCCAAGTATTTGTAAAGGAAGAAACAAATGAACAAATGGAGATCCCTGTGCAGAAGTAAAAAAACATGCTCAGAGTCTCTAGATTTTAAAAGAGAAGAGTTAGAAGTATCAGATGTAGTTTAAGCTCTTGATCCATTGAAGACTATTAAAAGTCTTGGATAGGATGTTATCAGATGTATTGAAAGAAATTAAAGACGTTATTTATTAACCCTTATTATACATATTTGAACAGTCACTTAAGAAAGGAGAAATACCTTTGGACTGGAAAGTTGCAAATGTGACTCCAGTCTTCAAGAAGGGAGGCAAAATGGATCCTGGTAATTATAGACCAGCAAGTCTTACTTCTGTACCATGCAAAATTACAGAATTAAAATAGACATAATTTAGACTTTATTTATCCCAGTGGGGATAATAAGAAATAAGTAAGAAAATTACCTATATGAAAATAAAATACTGAATAACAGCCAGAATGGATTTATAAGGGAAAGGTCCTGCCAAACAAAGCTTTGATATTTTTTTGAACAGGCAACTGGAGTAGTTGACGTAAACGAAGCATATGACATAATTTACTTCGAATTTCAAAAAGCCTTTGGTACAGTCCGACACCAAAGATTAATTTTGAAACTAGGAACTGTAGGCATTAGAGATAACCTCCTAAACTGGGTCAAGTTGGTTAACTGACAAGTGACAAAGAGTATGGTATGGTAGTTATTTTTGTTTACTGCAAAACTATCCTGATTCCCAATGAGCACCACTATTTTATGTGATTTGTATCTCCCATATCTGACATCTGAATTGCTGAGCAGTTTAAAGGTCATCCAAAATGATGCCATGGCATCCAAGTTTTAAAACAGAAAACTCTGTGTGTGTTGCCCTTGTTGCCTGCAGCTTGCATTACTTCCTTGAACCTGGGAAAAGTTATACCATGAAACTGAGATAAACTGGGAAATGAGGACACACACAAACAACAATGGCTGCAACAATGTGCAGTGGCTTTTATTTTCAAACAAAAATGCAAGTTAAATAAATAAATATCCTTGATAATATCAGTGCTATCGTGGAGATTAAAACCAGCAATAAATATATCCTTTAACCTTTGCAATCTAAGAATCAAACCATGTAGACATTAGGTGTCTTTTTTTGTCCTTTTCTACCAGCCCAGTGCATCTTTCTCCCTCCATCTCCACAGCTCACCCTTTGGCACTCGTAATCAGATGGAGACACCAATAGCCATGGTCCCTCTCTCCGTCTCTTGTTCCAACTACCATCCTTTGGCATCTGTCAGTACTCTCGGCACTGGACCTCTGTCTTCCATGCACTGTCATCAACATCTGCAGGATCCCTAGGAGTCCACCCAGTCATTCCCCACTCCATCATAGTGTTCAATGGGGGATGATCCACCCCTGGAGTGCAGTTCTTTTTATTGACGTCCTCACCCCAGTGGTGGCTCACACTCCCAATTCTGCCTTTCTTGACCACAGCTTCTTTTGAGCCCCCCCCCACCCCACCAACTATCTTAGGCTCCTTTTATATTATCTTGGGTGCAGGTGCCTTAATTACAACCCATAAATTGTCAATGAGGCTACTTGGTCAAATCATTGTTCTTTCATATGCAAATGTTATTTAGCCATTTTCCCAATCATTCATGCCAGGAACGCTCAGCTTCACTGCCATATGCTCCAGTACACATTGAGTCTGAGTCACTGGTTTTATTTTTAAAACCTCTGTCACAAACCTCTATCATGCTGTACCACACTATGCCTTTTCCCTTGTTATCTGTTTATTTTAGATCACCCAAAATTTAGCTTTGTGCCTTTGTTTTTTTGGTTTCTGATTCCCGTCTTGTGTTTTATACTTTTTTTTTGACTCAATCTCCCAGTTTTGACCTCTGTCTGATTACATGTTTCTCTTGGTCATTTTCCTTCTCTGTGCCCCCTCTGAGAAGCCAGAGTACAGGTAAGAGGGGACTACACCACATGGGATGAGGTCATCAGTGGAATTAGACTTGGGAATATCCTACATTTTCAGATTTATATTTATGACATTGATTTCAGTATAGTTAATAAATTTGTGAAATTTGTAAATGACATATAAAAATTAAATAATACACATAAAGCATAAGTACAAAAAGGCACTTTTCTGCAAATGAATAGAAGAGTAAAGCAATTTCCTAATGTAAACATATGTATTAGACTGAGTTCACTAAACTAATATTATCTACAGGTTAATATGGTAAAGAAATGTTGTGATCAACTTGTACATAAACGGTGTTTGAACTTATTAATTACATGGAAAAGGTGCAGCTCCTTTAGTTAATATAAACTTAGGATGCGTTTGATCTGCAAATAGAAGATCGGAGCAACAAGAACTGAGCTGTGATTGTGCCACACAGGGCAGAATTACAGCTGGCACTGTGCTCAAAGTGTTACTTAGCGGTAAGACATACAACAGACTGAGCTTGGATTACGGGTTATCCATACCAGAAGAGTCACTTTTGCAGTCAGACTGGAACTAAAGCCTTAAAGATAATTTTTACATTTGGTTTTCACATTGCACGAAAATCAGTTGCTTTTCCAAGATCCTTGTTATTTAAATCATTCTAATGACTTAAAGGGTTTTAACTAATATTAACAGCTAGATGGGTAACTTATTTCAGTTCTTTTTCTCCTTTCATAACAGTGATTTTATGTTGGTATTGGGCATTTTGTATTAATAGTTTTTGTTTTTGATAATAATTTTGTACTACTGTTTTAGGTATATGTTGAAAAATGTTATGTTTAAGAAAATTGAACAATAGTTACTCATAGACTAACATCAATTGAAGTCATCTTTACATCACTTAATTTGGACTCTGCTGAAAGGTACTCAGCCACCAAAATCCTAACTACATGACACTGTAAAGGCTCATATAATAGCATACAGTATTGTTATCACTAGTATTTTGGAAAATGATTCATCATTGTTACAATTTTTTTTAAAAACAAAAATGTAATAACTGAGTTTTTCATGAAGTAACTAAAAATGTGAAATCCTTCAACTTTCATGATCAGTTAACTCAGTTTCCAAATGTACCTGAATGGGATGCCATGTTTACATTTTCTAACTTTTTAATAGTCAAATAAAAACATCCTCTGTTTTTAATTGCTAAAGTCTACTGTGACTAGATCCATCCCTCTTTTGTCTATCACCCAAATGTCATTGCACCCAACCCTTACCCTTCACCTTGTGGGTGGTGAGCATGCATGGTGGCCCGAAATGACATTTTTAACTAAACTCAACTGGGCAATGTGTGACACCAGGTCACCAAGAGCTTGCCAGTGATTGCAACTCTCAGACCTGCTCCAGGTTCCTGGTCAATGCAGTTCTTTCTTTCACTTAATTTAGACAGTCTTGGAAATCATTAATAGATTTTGCTTTGTCTGGCACCCTCTCCTTAGAACATTGAGCCAAATGCATACAGTCTGTATAGAATCTATGCAGTAGTGGACACAGCTCCGAGGAACTGGGGCTTTGTGGTTAATGGCTCCTTTCATGGCAGCAATCTTAGAACACATTGGTTGACACCATCAGTAAGGGATGCTGTCAAGTTGTAGAATGAGACCTTCTGTGCAATATTTGAAGATTATCCAGGTTTGACTGAGAGGTAATGGCAGAGAAAGAGGGAATGTTCATGTATTGGTGGGCTTTGGTGGGGCCATTGACAATGAAGTTCAAATAGCCTTAGAGGCTCTCATTAACCATTTGATTACTCAGAAAAGATAGGATATTATACAGTCTATTGTCAGTTATTATGGGCATATATTGACCTAAACAGGTGATATTGTAAGACTGCGATACTGTCAGGAGAAAGAAGTGGCACTTTGAGAATTTGTCAAACCATGGCACATACTCCCTACTCATAGCAGGCAGTTGGTTGGAACTGGATCAATTTCTGTGGTCGAGTTAACATTGGATGTTAAGAAGCTCCATAGTGGAAAGCCAGTAGGATTGGATAAGATACTGTCATAAATTTTTGTTAAGGAAATGTTGAAAATAAAAGAGTTCAAAACTATGAAAGCGTTTTCTGTTGAAGTTCACCTACGTGTGTGCTTTAGCAATTGTAACTTTTTGAAATTATCTAGATAAAAGTATAAAATCTGCCAATTACTGATGCTGCATTTCTAAGCCGTCATAGACTAGTGCGGATGATAAAACTGCAGTATTATACATTAACACTCAACTTCCAAATGGACACTAAATTATTCTGTATGTTCTTAGTTTGAGTATTTAGTAGAAAAATAATCAGAAGCACAAAGCAGATATGTAGGCAGTACATAGCAGGATAATCCTGTTTCTGAATATTACATATGTAGAAAATTTACTTTTGAGGACTGTGTTTTAACTCTTTATCTATAATAGCTGCACACATCTCAGTCTCCTTTACTACCATTGTTGCAGCATTCTGTGGATTGGGATTCAGGACGATATGACTATCATTAGACTGATCCCTATTTTCCATTTCTCTGGGAGAGAGGGAGATATCTGCAAAGCTGTGTTTCATATTATTTTAATAGAAGTATCATTTACACAGTAGATTTTGATTTTCAGATTAGATCAGAGTTTTGAAGCTTTAATTTAGTGTGCTGGCCACTTAAATGACTATTTAATTTGCCAGGGCATATTTAACAATACATTTCTTTCATGATTTTACAGGTTGCCTATTACACTGCCAGTCCACTTTAGATTAATAGGAGACATGTTCAAATGTGTCAGTGTGTCACAGTAGCTCAGTACTGCCTTATAAAATGAAGTTAGAAAAAAAATTTAATTACCAGATTACTTACTATAACCAAATAAAAATTTTAATAGTAATTTAATAATAGTTTTTTGAATGGTATGATTTTATACTAAGTAAGCAAATTTTTCAGTTCCTTTTAATAATAATAATAATAATAATAATAATAATAACACATCAGTGATTGTGTGCAGAATATTTAGACAAAAGCACAAAAAAATCAGAAAGAATTTTTATTTTTCCATAGACATAAAGAATATACATAAGTTAGCAGGTAGCGATGCAGGAGAGGAAAGTAAACTATGGTGCTTAATTGTTATTAATACTGTGCATCTGTTTTCTAAATGCATTTGTTCTGTTGCAAGAAACTAGAGTCTCTCGTGGCAACAGCTTTACTTTAAAAGTTAGGAACCAGATAGTATGCCAGTCCATTGCTGGCCACATTCATAAACACCCACACTTTCTCATATTTAGAGCTGCCAGCCAACCTAATAAAGATGCTTTTGGATTGTGTCAGGAAACAGGAGTAAACTGGCAAAAATTAAGTGATCACTGGGAGAACATGTTTCCATGCACACACACTCTCACAGGATAATTAGACTTAAGGATTGAACCCAGCTCCATGAAGTACAGTAGTGTTGTCTTCATTAACCTTATTCATCAAAATAATCATGTTATAATAGTTCAGAATATAATTGTCATATCTAGTTCAGTCTAACAGATAGGTTTAATGCAGATGTTTTCTAATAGAAAGGCAGGGAGCACATTTTAGGTCAATATCGAACAGCAGTTCAACTGACTTAGGTGAAACACTAAGAAATCGACTACTAAGTTTAAACGAGGAAATAAAAAATTGAAGTCACTAAACAGATTCATCTTGGAATCCAAAATAAACTGGCACACATAATGGTAACAACAAATATGTCACTAGTAAATAAATAAAAAGGGCAAAAATAGAGAATAATTACCTGTATCCTGACATTTATCTTTGTATTGAATATAATTGTAGTGTATTAATAATAAATCCTGTGTTTTAAAACTGTCTTTAGTAATGTAGTACAATCTATGAATCTGATAAATTCATCTTACTGTACTGTTTTTTTCCATTAGCAGTATTTGCATTTTATTAATATTACCATTTTTACCCTCCCCATAAGAAAGTTTTACTGTTCAAAGGTTCATCATTGATGGCTCATGAGACTTAACAGAGATTCTCATTTATGTTTCATTTAACAATCAGCTTTGTCACAGATGTTTCTTCTAAAATTCCATTGGAGAAGTAGCTTTAGACAAAAAGCAGACATGAGATAAAATTGAGGTAAAAGGAGTCTAAATTGGGAAGTTTGAACAGCATGGTATGTTTTATTAGATCTCTTTCTAGTCTTGTTTTAATCTTTTTCAAAACTTCATTTTGTTTACTTATTGTTGGATTGATGCCTTTACCCTAGGTGACATACAACATTTGTGATACGATTAGTTAGATTTCTTTTGTTTTTTCAAGTGGAGCACAGGGATATGAAGTGATTTTCTCATGATCACACAGTGTTAGTAGTGGGACTGGATCCAACAGCCTAAGGGTTTGAAGTCCAAAGTCTTGACCACTATGCCACACTGCCTCCCTTTTCTTCTAAAATGAGTATGATCTATTTGGACCACAGCAATATAAATGAATAGTATTATTTTGAAGCAAGGACTACAATTTTTGTGCTTATTACCACAAACATCTGTCCACACATGGGTATAGTGTTAAGTTGATTTTTTAATATTCAATCTTTCCTTATATGGCTGTTCTTTGTGCTCAATTGATGCTGTAAATGGGGGACTTTCTTGCATTTTGCTGCACTTTATTGGACCTTTCTCATTCAGTTAGTCTAAATATCGACCATTAAATGATTCTGATATGCATATCCTACAGTGATTTCCAGCGTCTTATCAGTATTTTAGATTCTATAGGAACATTTTGTCTTTACCTTTATCTAGTCCTATGAAATTTTTATTGAAAGGTTGTATCACATGTACTGTAAGCATGATTTGACCAATCCAAATTAGGTTATGTTTAATGATTGCTGATCCAGAATGGTAATGCTATGCAACATGCCTTCCCAAGTGAAGCTCAGATTTTTTATTTGATATTTTTGGGGGATGATTTTTGGACATGCTGACTGTTGTTTAAGTTTCTGGCCTAGACATAAGGGTAGAAACGAAGCTTCATACTGTATTAGTCTAAGTGTTTTCTTCTACAGAATGCAAATTCCCCATCTAAGAAACTCCCAGTTGTCCCTGATTCATCTTTATCATAAAAAGAATGTCAGCTCTAAACCTGAGTATTACATTTGATCCCTGTTTTTGTGAGAGGTAACAACTATCTTTCAATTCATTTCTGTTTTTAATAGACTTTAGCATAAAATAAGTTACCTGGCAATTCAACCATTCTTTGTCTTGAGCTCTGTTTCCCATAGCTGTTTCACTAAAATGATCCACTTGTTGCCTGTCCTTGTGTTGATACCTCTGGCATTGTGTTTGAATTTGCTTTTTAGATATTCCTTGTAAATCAGTCTCTAGATATGATCTAAAGTTCTAAATTTCCAGCTATTAATATGTATACCCCACTTAGAATAGTCTGACATTATGAAGATTTTCATGTAGACAAAAAAGAAGGAAGTTAACTTGTTTAAACGTTTTAATGCATATCAATACAACAGGAAGATTTCAGAGTAAATTTATCAAAGTTTATCAAAGAAATACCGAGGCATTGAGATCTTTATTTATAAATAGTTTATGATTAAATTATGTAGAGCTTGTTTACCACAAATGATTGAATAATTTACACAGCTTGATGTATATTTTTATTCTCTTCAGCAGCAGGTTACAAGAGACGTTTAAAGTGTATTTTTACTGCAGAGCAAATTTTTAGCTTTATTTAAACTTTTGTTTAGCTGTAACTTACTTATACATGACCAATAGAACTGAATTTGCTAAGGCACATTTCTTTTCAAGCTTTATTTGGAAGTAATAGTGCATCCTTGTAGATCAATAAGGAATTCATCATGTTACATCCCTGCCTACTAATGCAATCATAAGTGACCCCATGTACAATCTTAGTTAGTTATAAGAAGACAAAAGGCAAAATGTCAGGAAAAAAATAACATAAAGAGTCATCATCAATGGTCAAAATGTAATCAGGAAATGGAAGGCCACAGGCACAGTTGCTGTTAAACCCAGGTCTGGCAGGCCAAGAAAACTACAGGAGCGGCATATGCGCAGGATTGTGAGAACGGTTACAGACAACCCACAGATCACCTCCAAAGACCTGCAAGAACATCTTGCTGCCGATGGTGTATCTGTACATCGTTCTACAATTCAGTGCAATTTGCACAAAGAACATCTGTATGGAAGGGTGATGAGAAAGAAGCCCTTTCTGCAGTCACGCCACAAACAGAGTCGCTTGTTGCATGCAAATGCTCATTTAGACAAGCCAAATTAATTTTGGAACAAAGTGCTTTGGACTGATGAGAAAAAAATTGAGTTGTTTGGACATAACAAAAAGCACTTCGCATGGCGGAGGAGGAACACCACAAACTGCTACTTACTGACAAATTTGGTGGAGGTTCCATTATGCTGTGGGGCTGTGGGGCTAGTTCAGGGTCTGGGGCCCTTGTTAAAGTCGAGGGTCAGATGAATTCAACTCAATATCAACAAATTCTTCAGGATAATGTTCAAGCATCAGTCACAAAGTTGAAGTTACGAGGGGTTGGATATTCCAACAAGACAATGACCCAAAACACAGTTCAAAATCTACAAAGGCATTCATGCAGAGGGAGAAATACAATGTTCTGGAATGGCCATCACAGTCCCCTTACTTGAATATCATCAAAAATCTATGGGATGATTTGAAGCAGGCTGTCCATGCTCAGCATCCATCAAATTTAACTGAACTGGAGAGATTTTGTATGGAAGAATGGTCAAAAATACCTCCATCCAGAATACAGACACTCATCAAAGACTATAGGAGGCATCTAGAGGCTGTTATATTTGCAAAAGGAGGCTCAACTAAGTTTTGATGTAATATCTCTGTTGGGGTGCCCAAATTTATGCACCTGTCTAATTTTGTTATGATGCATATTGCATATTTTATGTTAATCCAATAAACTTAATGTCACTGCTGAAATACTACTGTTTCCATGAGGCATGTCATATATTAAAAGGAAGTTGCTACTTTGAAAGCCAAGCCAACGATAAACAAAAATCCAGAGAATTAAGAGGGGTACCCAGACTTTTTCATATGACTGTAACTGGACAGTGTAGCCACCAGCATCACAGAGATGTGAATATGTGATACAGAAAAACAAATGGTTCCAAGGAGAATAGAGTGGGTTACTAAATCTGGATTTATTAGCACAATGCATTTAGAGTGTGGTTATTAGCTTTATATTGATTACCTAAAACATTTACTTATTTTGGAGATTCCTGATTTAAACAACACAACCCACAGGACACATTGGGAAAAGGGGACATCAAAATCTAAGCAGAAATTTATTTTTGAGACTGGTTTAATAAAAATGACCCATAATCGCCATGCATATACAGTTCCAAAACCATTCCCAGTTAGTTATTTCAGTATGTATGACAGTCCCATTCATAGATCATGAATTATTATTTACCATGAAGTAAAGAAGGAATGAAAGAATACAGTTCTAATATGATTATTTTGGTGTTGGCTGTACACAATTAAAGTATTGCCAAATGGTACATTGCATAATAATAATTATGAATTCTCTCTGTATCAGACACTAGGGACATGGGGGAATATTCAGAATATGAGAAATGTTTTTGTTTTGTTAATCTTCTGTAGCTTCACTTTGGAACTTTGTTGAAACAATAGGTGGATCCTATAGGCCGCACATTATTTATAGGAATTAGTATTTTTTTTTATCATATTATGTTGCTGCTGCTTGAGACACATTTTGTGAGACAAAATATTACATTCACCAATTGCTGTCTTTTTTTTCTTTTAGTCAATCCTAAGAGATCATGATTTCATTTCAATGTTGAATCAGACAAGACATTTTCTGGAAGCTATACCATTTTTTTAGATAGTTTTTAAAATTGCCACATTTTTCAGCTTCAAATAAAATGGTACAGATACAGTATTTATTGAATGTCTTTTAATTTCATTGGTTTCTCTTACGATCAAGATCCACAATTCTTTTTACAGTTGTATATATTATTTTGGACTTGTATGGAAATTATGTCTTACACCTGAATATTACAAAGGAGCTAGTGCCCCGACTGAGTGAATAAATTAGCATCTTGAGCATTTTATAATTATCTTAATTCCTGTTCTACTTAGAAATGGATGCTTATCAGTTTTCACAAACCTCATTTGCTTCATTTGGAGCCAATATTGTCTCTGTCAGAAAGAAAAAAAAATGTTTGCCTTCACTGTGAAAAGCTAGCTTCTTGGTTTATTGAGATTTGTGTTCTTGTTTGCGGGATTAGCCATATTGCCTGCTTTGTTTTCTGAAAGTTTCTCTATCTTTACATGACTCTTTATTTATACCCATGGTATAATTTCTCATTATTTCCTAAAGACCTTGCCTTATGACTTATTATTGCTAATGAGCATCTGAGATAAACTATAGAAGGGCATTCATTCTCATTCTCTTAGAGGTTGTATCTGATACCTAGCTTTTAGGTGTGTTACTTTGAAATGGACCACTTCTACTGATTATAGTTGCATATATGTTAAACATGTAGGAATCCTGACAATGTTTTTGAAATGCCAGTTTTGGTCAGTACAGCTCATCGAGCACTAAACAAAACAAACTGGTGGAAAATCATCCTGGGAAATGTCACATTGTGGAGACTATGTAAAATATTGCACAGGATATAAAATCAATCAGTCCTTATAAAATTGAAAGAAGAAAATTGGCAGTTCTGTGATAGTCATATACTTTAAGACCACTATGAAAATATTCCCACAATCAAAAATCATTATAGAGTATTAACATTGTGAGATGTTCAGCCCGGACACAACCAAACTAAAACCGACAGTTCATAAAACATATGCTCTTTATTAAACAAGTGTTCCCAAACACAAGTCCCGCAAACACACAGTGCTCCAGCACCACAACACCTTTCCTCGGGCCTTTTAACGTCCATGGGCCGCCTTTCTTCCTCTCGTCACTGGAGCTTTATCCACCTCCAGCTCCCGACTCTAGCTCCCCAACTGTAGGAAGGTGGCCCCTTTCATGTCCACCTGGATGTGCTCCAGGTGCTCATTGATGACCTTCCGGCAGCACTTCCTGGTGTGGCGGGAGTGCTGCACGAGCATCCAGAAGCACTCCGGGTGTCCCTGGAAGGTTCTTCTTCCACCTGCCCAGGTGTGGTGGAAGTGCAGGTCTCCCAGGCTCCACGACGCTTGGGGCGCCCCCTG
Organism: Polypterus bichir lapradei; assembly: GCA_026402145.1. Classification (NCBI taxonomy): domain Eukaryota; kingdom Metazoa; phylum Chordata; class Cladistia; order Polypteriformes; family Polypteridae; genus Polypterus; species Polypterus bichir. The sequence goes on from JANRMT010062791.1 coordinate 67,733,642, forward strand.
GCAGTGGCCACAGGGCCCAATGGGTTAGAGCCTCTTTGCTCCGTCCCCATGGTCCCCTTACCATCCAGGGTGGTTGCCCTTCATGACCAGGGGAATGCATAGACCACCTCCCGGTCCTTCCAGGCGTCCCAGCTGGGACTGGCCCTGCCTCCTGCCACAACATTAAGATGATAATTAGTGGTAACCCTGTTTAATTTAAAAAAAATAAAAAGCAAAACTGTGTGCAGTGGCACAAACAAAAGAACTCACCAGAAAATCCGCCAAAATGGTATCGATTGGGTCTCACACGGGAGATTGCCTTATCGACTCCAAATTGTTAATGAGACGCCATGTTCTGGGGCCATCTCCTTTTATCGTGTCCTGACTGCAAGGGGCGGGGCTTGCTCTGAAGGTCATGGTTGGGGCTGAGAACCCACACTGGGTGTCTTCTCTGAACTGTGGAAAATAAAGACAATACCGTTAGCAACAGTGCCCCTGTCTCACCATGGATGGGTATCGCTTACCTCAGTCAAGCCTGGAAGTTGATCCCCATGGCACATGCATGACACTTTTATGGCTAAAAGCTATAACGTAAGCCATGGTAGTGTTTTTTCTGGTAGGAGTAGTAGCCTGGTGGTTAATGTGAAGGCAAGTATATTACATTGTGGGCACAGAGGTAATACCTCAATAAATTTATATTGTGGCCTGTCCAATTTTTTCGAAATAGTGTAAGCAGAAAATCCTCCTTGTTTAAAATTGTTAACAGCAATATGTGAATATTATGAGAGTTTCAGCTGGAATAGTGTGACCCTCAGTTAGCTATTTGACCTACAAGTGCTTCATTTGTAAAAGAATCTAAGCAAACAATTATTGTAAATCATAATTTTATAAGTTGCCTTAGGAAAGCTGTCAGCCTAACATAATTATGTTAGTACTATCGCTTTCTTTTTGCTCATTTGTTTTATGGCACTTTGCCCACTTTTCATAGGATTCATTTGTGTACTTCTATATAGGTGTCTGATGGCTTTGAAGTATTTTTTTCATTTTCAACACGATCAGTCAATAGGTTTAACCAATTGTTGAAGAAAATAGACTTAAGGCCATGATATAGCAGCTTGGTCTATTCAATGCAATGGCAACTTTAAAGAAATCCTTGTGACTGAAGTTACGTGTTAACCATGCATGAAATAATAAGAAAATTAAATGGCATGGAGATCATGACAAGAGGAGCCCCTTGTCTACCCTAGTTTTCATCCTTTTTCCTTGTCATTGTCAAACTTATTTCATCTTCTTAAAATGTGAATTCCACGTCAACCGCTTTCACAAGATTCAGCCATGCCACTTATGTTTCAGTTAGATGAAAACATAAAGACAGGTACTGTATATTAGAAATTGTAATTTTGAGTATAACAATATAGGTATTTAATTTAAAACAGATATTGTAGCAAAGAAAGAAAGCAAGAGACGTTAACAGGAAATTGGTTCCAATCCCATCGTAACTCAAGTAGCATGTTAAATGCTTTGTTTTGTATTTGATCTTCTATGTGCTCTATGTATGTGAATCACTACGTGCTTCCACGCTTTTTCTTTCTCCGACAGGACACAGAATCCATTACATTTGTAATATTACAGCTCTCTGAATAATTAAAATACTGAGATGTATACGTGATATCTTTTTCATGATGATAGGAATGAAAGCATGTTCTTAAACATATCAAACATGGGAACACGGTGGCACAGTGATTGTGTGCGACCTTCGATGAAATTATTGCAGCAGTACTGTCTCTTTCAAACGTACTAACCTCCAATTCCTGTCCTTACTTAACTTTCTCCAAATACCCAATCGCCACACAATAAGCTCTGAAATAGACGTTAAGCCATCTGTAAGCTTACAACGATGATTCTTCAAAACTTTTAACATTGAAATATCTTCATAGTACGTGTTTAATTATTCTATCCATCTATCCTTCCAGTGTCGCGCCAGCCCAGCAAGAATACAGCACGAGGTAGGATCAATCCGTGAACTAGCTAGCGCTGCGGCACCGTGTCCTCATGTTTAATTATTAACAATACAGATTATTTAAATGAAGTTAAAGTTTTATCTGTATAATATAATCAACATATTTTGCATCTTAAAAATGATATCGTCATCATATGTAAATAGGTGCTTTATAAAGAGGCGCAGGTTGTGCAATATTATAACTGTAGTGCAAGTTTACAGTGAGGTGATTGTACTTATAAGTACAAACCGTTCTACAAGGAGCACTTGATAGACTGATTGACTGTGTTTAAAGTTCTTGGGATGAAACTGTTTCTGAACCGCGAGGTCTGTACAGGAAAGTCTCTGAAGCGTTTTGCCGTGGCTGAGGCAGTGTGTGCTTGATGTTGTATCACGATAATTCTCTTTCCGATCAGCTGCTGCTGTGATTCCCCACTCAGATACAGTGATATAAATACTCTGACTGGTGGAGTGAGAGTAATATGGAAAAAGATGATCCGCTTTGGCAACCCTGAACGGGAACAGCTGAAAGAAGAAGAAGGTGCAGTGAGAGTAACAACGCTAAAGCAGCTATGGTATTTGGACTACTATGGCTATTCCCCGGACTATTATATTGTTACAGGTTAATTACAATCAGATGCATTACACTAATAAACAATATGCGGTTAGTTTCAGTCTATTTATAAAGCCACGTCAGGAATGTGGATCTAAGAAAGAAAGGTTAACCACACAGGAACAGCAGCACTGCTTTGACGCTGGGTGCCGCCAGTCTGCAAAACCGAGAGCAGAACTTGCGTACGACAGGGTATGAGGTACCGTGGAAATGTGTGTGGCTTTATGCCAAGTTTAGGTTTTATACATCGCGATTTGAATGTGGAAACGTTCGTAAGCAACATTTCTGTGCATACGCACCGTTTATACATGAGGCCCCAGGAAACAACTCTTTGTGACATGGTTGGTTTTATACCCAACCCTTGCCATAAATGTGTGTCCTCATTTGCCAGGCTCATCCCTTGGTTATGTTACAGGTGATATGGGTTTAAGTGGCTCCCAAAAGGTAAAGTGGCAGCACGGAGCCAACCTGCACCATCACAATATGTTTTGTTTGATGTTTAGGAAGAAACAGAAAATCACCCAGGTTAATAAATCAATTATACTTTGTTGTTAACTAATATGGAAAACAAAGATAAAAGTTGAGAAACATAAATCCAAATCAGAAAAATGTTGTGAATATTTTCATTACCGCATTTCTATGGAAACATTTCTCTCTCTCTTTTTTTTTTCCTTTTTTTGTACTTTGTGGCACAGACATTGTAAGAACAAGAGGTATGCCAGGAGTGGAAAAATGTAGCTATAGTGTGGAAATAATACAAAATTATAATCATTGAGTCAAAAATCATTTAAAGTAAAGAATCGTAAAAAAATGTTTGGTACATGTGCCTGCATTATTAATTACATTTACAATTTTTTTGCCCCTTTTCACGACTATTGCATATTATAGAAGTACTACAGAAAATATTGGCTTTCAGTGTTAAAGTAAATTTAAGTAATGTCTGACAATGAGTTATTGAATGACTCGAAACACTTAAAAGCAAGTCTTGTAAGTGTGCACTTAATACTTAAAGCATTGAATGGCAAGTAATAACTGCTGTAGGGTTATATTCCAGATGTGTGATTTTATGTTTTCATACCCATTAGGCTGTCAATGCAGACAAGCAGTATGTTTCTCTTTAATGATTCTCTCGCCTCAATGGTTAAAAATAAAACCTTTCAGATGTTTGACAGATAAATCATAAAAGAAAATTTTAGGAGTCTTCCTCTCCCTTGGCTGCTTCAGTATGCCTTAAGGACAGGGAAAAACACAACATGCAAATATACAAATAACGGCAAAAATATGTATTGAAAGACAAAATAAGATATGAAAACAATTCTATTCAATTGTGTGTATGGGTCAAATCCAGGTTTCATTTTCTTTCATCAAAAAAAGCCATTAAACCTGACTGCACACTCCTTGTCAAATTTATTTTCTTGCCTCATTAATTTGACTACCATTGTTTCTGTTCTCCTTATTATCAAACACTAATCTATTCATCCTATCTCAGTATGTTTGCAAAAGATTAGCAAGATATTTTTGTTGCTGGCTGTTCTTTCATTTAAGCATTCATATCACACCCTTGATGTTATTTAAATGCATTTTTGTCATAAATGAGCAGAGAAACATGCACAGTTGTCAAAGAATAAGACATCATAAACCTTCTCTTTACATATTCAAACAGTGTTGTTTAAAAATAATGCTTGAGTATGTGCACTACCGAATGCAGTGTAAAATATGTTCTTGGCTAATCTACTGTACCATGCATATAACAACTGAGTGTGTGGTCTTTATGGAACATTACAGCTGATGGCCATTTAGCATTTAATTCTTTTGTAGTATGCTGTGTACTGTTTTTTTTTAATAAAAATGTTAATTTAATAGCTAAATCGATAGTGAAAGGAAATTTAAGAACTAAATTGCCTTTTAATATATCTATCTATATTTAAATCTGCAATATAATGTATCCTTATATATGTGTATATTTGTGTATTTTATATATCCTTTATTTTATATACTGACAAAAAAACAGCGTTAGACAGTATTATAATCAGCAGCTATATACATTAAGCAGGAATCATTCTTGGATGGAACACTGGTCCATCACTCAGGGCACACAAACGTGTCAATTCATGGTAGTCAATTTATGTGACAGTGCGAAAAAACAAATTGTCTAGGGGAGTAAAACCAGTTCAACAGATGCTATCTCCATTCAGAACTGCTCTTGGTAATCTTTTAATATTTATAGATAATAGAACAAATCCACTTAAAGTGTGCTTAAGTTCTTTCCATCCGAAAAAAAAACCAAAAAAGGGCAAAGCAAAAAAAAAAAAAATCACAGTCCAAAACTCAAAAGTAAGAGGCTTGAAATCAACAATATGAAACTAATAAAGATGAATCTGAATGAGTAATCAATAAGAGTTCTCTGGCTTTTTAAATGAGAGCAAATAAGCCTGAATGGATTCAGATGATGCAAGAATTATTACAGTTGACAGTCAATTGCTAGTGAGAGGTGTGTCAGTGGAGTAAGGCATAGCATAGTATAATTTACCCAAAAATTAATTCTTGTACATTACAAGACCAATAAAAGAGAAAGTCCAATTTTTTATGACTTTTGTTTGGCAGTTCTTGCTGTAAACATTTGTACAAATGACGTATGACTATCCTTTTATTTACTTATATAATTACTCACTTAGTAGATGCTTTAATCCAAAACAACTGCAGAAGTTTTCAGATTTACTACTGAATCTACAAACATTACAGCCTTCAATGTAAATTTGTTTATTTACAAACAAAATCTTGTTTTTCTCAAGATTGGAAAATAAGAACAAGCAAAGCTACCTGAATATTTGGATGTCTTACTAGAAGCATTTGTATCTTAGGAGTGCCTTTATCATGTATCATGTTTTCTAAGCACCACCAATGTCAGAATAGGAACAGGAAGGCAGGATGTTACCTCAGTTTGGCACTACAACGTGAGATAAGAGAAAAGGAGAAGACAGCTCAATTCTTTCTACTGCCAAGCAAAGGAAACAGTTACTTACCTACACTGGAATCTGAGAGAAGGCTGAAAAGGCCACAACCTTGTTGAGTGGGCTAAACTTAAGCCAATCTATACCTGACAAGAAGGCATGAAGAAAAAGGCTGGTGATTCTGGGCTGTGAAAAGAAAAGGCTTTGTAGTAGTCCTGAACAGACAGAAATGTATTTATTATGCTGAAATTCTAAGTGTGGAGGAATGTTAAAAAAGCTGAATATGTGCTAATTTAAATTTAAATTTTATTTTAAATATGATGTTGTATTATTATTATTATTATTTATTATTATTCATGGAGTTTGCGTGTTCTCCCCGTGTCTGCGTGGGTTTCCTCCCACAGTCCAAAGACATGCAAGTTAGGTGCATTGGTGATCCTAAATTGTGCTGGGTGTGCCCTGCGGTGGACTGGTGTCCTGCCTGGGATTTGTTCCAGCCTTGTGCTTGGCTCCAGCAGACCCCCGTGACCCTGTGTTAGGATATAGCGGATTGGACAATAACTGACTGAATGACATTTTATTTATATAGCACCTGAAAATACAATACTGTTTCAATTTACTGAAACAATTTTCTTTATGAATCTTTTATAAATATGTTAAATATTGCAAGAGTCAGATTTAGTAGTGAGTAAAGTATGACCTGCAATTTAGGAGTTGTAATTGGATATCTAAACTCCTATACAAATTGGAGTATTATGACTGTGCATAATGAGCTGACTTAGGAAGGCACTTTCTATTTTCGTGTACATTTTCTTTCCTATTACACTGCCTCGCTTCTCTTGTTCTTTTATATATCTACTGCAATAATTTTATTTTTAGTATTTAGTTACCTTGTGCACACACTCATTTTTTGTTTAAAAATACAATTCAAATCACCTATGGCTACAGTCAGAGATTCTGTGACTGATGCATGGTGGCAAAAGAAGCCACTTTTAATTCATTCACTTATCATTCATAAAGAGCACTTTACAGGTTGGTCACGGCTTTGCAGAGGTGCTGTCTCTGTGTTTGCATACTGCATTAAGTGATGGAAAGTTAAGTGACCTGCTCAGGTTCACATAGTGCAATCTGCACCACCTTATGCTTTCAAGAAGTACTAATTTGACAACTGGGTTTCAATTAATCAATCTCTATTGCTTTTTATTGGCATTACTGTACCAGATGTTTAGTAGCCTTCTTAAAGAGAGAAATGAGTGCAAGACAGGAATAAATATATTAGCCCAGATAGTGGATTCTTGGAAGATAACACAGTTTGTCTGTTGTGTTAGAGAAGGTCTATATTATAAGCATTGTCTGCAAAAAATATACGAGGTATGCATATTTAGTTCATTAACCCTGGTTCCTCAAAACAATTAAGCAGGTTCAGTAAAGCAGCTATGGAGTTCAGTGTGCTGAAATATGGTGTAAGTGGGTTAAAATGCATTATTACTGTATGTACAGAAGCAAGGTGAGATATGTGTATAGATAATGTTATCCTAACCAACTAAATGGTGTATAATTTTGGTGGAAATGAAATTAATGTTAGCTTTTATTTGTTCTGTGTTTTGTGCAATAATTAATTTGTAGTGAATAATATACTGTATAATAATATAAAAGTACTTGGCAAGTAAGCTCTGTCTGTAATGTTCTGCCCTATGAAGTTCTGCTTTGTCATAAAGGCCTAAATGCAGATGACAGCAGTTAAACAATTTTGTTCTCTGAGTACCAGCTAGCTAATTTATTATAATATGATTCTATGTGATAGTGTATATGGCCTATGCTTGATGTCTAAAAAAAAGACAGATTTTCAACGAGATGAAGCTTTTCTTTAATAAGGGTACTACTTTGAGTTGGTAGCCATCTATCTTATTTCAAGAAGCACTTTATTGGTTCACTGCACACAGTTCCATCGTGCTTCGCTGCAGGAGCTGCTTGCACATGATTAAGAGTATAGGAAGAGCTGCTGAAAGAGTAGTAGCTAAATCAACTGCTTTACAAAAAAGGCTTTAAATTCCCACTGAACAGCTACAGGACAGACCTTATCATGTTTAAAGGCCTGTTGTTTTAATTTGATTGCTTTGTCCAGTCCTTCACTGTTATTTAAAGTCTATTTTTCTTCTCTTTATTTTTCTTTTGACAGAAAGCTGATCTGGCAGTTGCTCCTCTGGCTATCACCTATGTGCGGGAGAAGGTTATTGACTTCTCCAAACCATTCATGACGCTGGGAATAAGTATTTTGTACCGCAAGCCCAATGGTACAAACCCTGGTGTTTTCTCCTTCCTGAATCCACTCTCCCCTGATATCTGGATGTATATTCTGCTGGCTTACTTGGGTGTCAGTTGTGTGCTGTTTGTCATAGCCAGGTAACATGTCAGCTTTAGTGATTCTTTTAGCGACTGTCTAATGAATATTTTGAGTTGTTGGGGGAAAAATGTTTTGGTTTTATCTTAGTAGTGAAGAAATAAGTGATGGTGGCTGCAGTATGGCTTATCTGCACAAATATTTTGTTTTTTGAGGGATATAGTTCCCTTTTAGGGAAAATCTATTAAATGGAAGCCTACTTATGTAGGTGTTTATGGCCCTGTTCAAGGTTTGAAAAAAAAAAAACAATAGAGTGTGACTTATTGTATGTGTGTGTGTGTGTGTGTTTTGTATATTGTATCTTTTTTGTTTGTTTAATTTATTTATTTTTTTTAAACTGATGTTAAATAGACTATTATAGAGTGGAAGAAACTCATGCTGAACCACCTCTAAATCACAGCTGCTCTGCATGACATAAGACCACCAATGAAATACATAGCTGTTTTTACCACTTTTACATGATTTATCACATTTAGGCAGACTCCCATTTGAAATAAATAACATTGTGCTGATTTTGATTCTTTTCATCTTTGATGGTTATAATTTTTTAACGTGACAGGCTAGATTAAGGAATTTTTCTATTAAGTGTCACAAAGTACAGTAAAAATAATAAAGGTTATTCAGAAAAACACACAGCTCCAGAGTAAGTTACAAAATATAAAACGATCCTAATAAAAATATCATATTCAGTATGTCTATACAAGTATTACCAAAAATAATACATAACAATTAACAAAAACATTAAAATATCACAAAAAATGTGAATATTGAAAATACTTATATTTTGAAATAACTAAAAATAGAAGGAAATTAAGTATATTCATATTATAAGATTTGCATTATTGTAAAAATGATGCTAAGTCTGCAAAGAAAGGCTTTCCCCACTTTTACAGAGTAATAATAAAGACCTTTCTTTATACTGAGCTTAGGCGGTAAGTACTGTTTGTAAAAGCAAAGATACAAAACAAAGAAATAAATAGACATACTGTACATATTGTGAACATTGTGTGGAAGAAGCATTACTTTCTTTGTATAAAAATGTAGGTTTTGCAGAAAAATGCTCATAACATATCCAAAGCAGCTCAAATTTTGTGAAGGAAATCTAGATCTTTGTAGACCGTCAAATTAGATTTTAAATAACAGCATAGGTTATTGATAATCAATTAGAAATAATGAAGAATTTACAAATGAAGATATAAATGTTTAAGTTGATGGGGGAACAATATCATATTCAAAAATTTAAAAAAAAAAAATAACAGGCAGTCTACAAAAGAACGATATTAATTTAAAAGTGTGAGTATTGAATTAAATAAAAAATAACTCCAATTGTGCACTGTAGTTTTATGTATATATTAGCATTCATGTTTACTAGATCTTAAACCCAAAATAATTTTAAAGATGTTGTATTTTGTTTTTACAGTGTAGAAGCTGCCTATCATACGTAAAGTAGATGCACATACACACAGACTTAAAAATTTACAGCACCACAAATTTCCCTTAGTATTCTGTCCATAAAAATGCATTCAACCATGAAAAGCTTTGTTTTACAAAGAGTCAGTTTTCATTGTTCCAAAGTCTGTAGGAAAATTTCTACCAAGTGTTCATTTCAGAAATTCGCTGTTTTCTTCCCTATAAAAACAGGATAGAAAACAGTTTGTGCTAGCCAAAAAAAAAAAAAGTTTCTCCAAGCTTCTTTCAAAATGTCCCCTGCTGTGCAGGCTGACACAACATAAGGGATGAATCTTGTCTCGAAGAATAATTGAAGCAGTTAACTGAATTTTACACATTACATCGTCTCACTGCACACGCAGCTCTGGAAAGAGATAATGTGGAGTAACAGAAAACATCTGAAGAGAGGCATTAAATTAGTCATATTAGAGACTGTGTGTAGAAACAGTCACAGAAGCACAGAGGAAGCAGTTAATCACATCAGGCAATAAAGCCAAGGCATCTCGTTTATATTTCCTAATTCCAAAAAAGAAAAGTTTGTTTTTCTTCTTCATTTTTCACCTTGCTTCAAATGCAGTTAAATTAGTTGGCTGTCCTTTCCAAAATAAAGTGTCTCGGTTTTCTGTTCCTCATGTTGTTTTTACAAATTTTACAGCTACCTGAAATAGCTGAAATAGGGAAAGGTTAGTCTAAGAAAACCAGTGTACAGTAAATTTTCTTTATACTTCATTGAGAGATTAATTTATAGCATATCAGAAAAAAAACCTGCAAGACTGAACTCTTTATAAGTACAAGGTGATTAAAAGTTTAAGTGTACAGCATCAGTATCTCAGTAACCACAGTGTATAGCTGGGTGAAGAGTGTACTGTACTATCAAAGACGTCCAGCAGAGGGGAATAATGGTTATTAGCGATTGTCATTTAAAGTCCAGAATTAGCCACCTTGTTGATTACACTGCTATTTATACTAAGTATTAAAAACCTAATCACTATTGTTTATTATTGTCCAACATTTCACTCCACTTGTTTAAAAGAAGACATACAGGTGTAATTTTTAAAAGACGGTGGTGAGAATTGTAAAATGACACAGTAGTGTTTTCTTTGCCTGCCTTAATGGATGCATACATTTTACATTCAGCTGAAGTTTAAAAATTATAATCTCATTACTACTCTTATTGTTTGTTTTGAAACAAACATAAATTAATATATTTAATAAATAACATTGTGACTTCAATAAGCAAATCTAAAAGCAGCCTTGGAAGGCCTGCAAAGTGGATTAGCAAAGAGTGTAACCTAACAGTACAAGCTGTGACTTACTATTTGTTTTAAACACTATATGTTTCCTGACTATGGGATAATGTAATTTTAGAGGCTTGTAAAGTCTTTTTGTTTATTTTTCAATTACATATTCCTAGAGAAAACAATCACAACAATGCGACCATGAAACAGGCAGATTTAATTTTTTTCCTTACTCTTTGGTAAGTCATTGTATGATTAAAAAGAACTGATAAAAAAGTAAATTATTTGTCCTGAGTTATTACTTATGCAGACCAAAGACGATTTGAATGTTGAGAGCTAAACTGACTTAAGTTAAATGTACTCTTGCCTTTTTTAATGGCTGACAACCCTGCTTCTGAATTTATTGCAAACAATTTTATATTCTTGTCACTAGAAAGGGTGACATTTAATGTACAGTGAAGGGCAACAATGAATTATTATGCACTCAAAAATGGATAACTGTTTTGCTGTGATGTTCAATGTGAATCTAATCTGCTGTCAAAAAGACTGTTGTCATGTGGAAATTAAATGTCAGCTTCTGTGTAAACCTCACCCCACCTTTAAAAAGTAACAATGATTTCAGAAACAGAAACTTGATTATTTTTTAAACTTATCCTCATCCTAATGATAAAATATTGGCTGTGAATAATTATACAAAAGATATTCCAGAGAAGAAAGGCTTTTATTAAAAACCTATGGTTCCATTTTTTCCTAACTGGAAAAAACTATTGCTCTACTTTTATTAATTTTCTTGTTTCACATTGTTTGAATAAAGGATGATTGTATTTGCTGTTTAAAAAGGAAGCATACTTATATGAGTAGCTACAGCAATCATTTAGAATAATTAAAAATCATTTGGATTACTATAGAAAATTACATTAGCTTTTATAGCTGATGAGATTGCGTTTTTTTTTAGTTCCCCATAAATGTACATACATTAGATTGGACTAATATATTTTTTAAATAAGCAGAATGACTTTTTTAAAAACAAAGGGATAAAAAATATCCTATTAGATTTTGCAGTTTCTGTATTAACAATAGCAAGTGGTGGAATGAGTTCTGAGTGATGCGCTGAACATACAAAACTACAAAGCCAACAGGGTCAATGATGAATTTGATCTGTGAGGACTGAAGGGGCATACACATCTATCAAAATTTAATTATTTATATCAACAGTATGTGGACAAAAGGCATTAGAGGCAATGAAGTATGAAACAGGTGCATATATTATAATTGTAACTGAATTTCATTGTACCACTTTCATTCTAGCTAAATGGACGTTCTGTAGCATACATAAATTAGATATAGCATGGTTTATTTGTTGGTGGTAATCTGCATCTTAGACTAGAGCATCATGTATTGGACAAATATTTACTAGTCATCTCAAAAAACTACATCCAGCAATCGAGATATCATTTTTTTCCTGAATACTAGATGAAGTAAATAGTCATTATCTTTAGAAAAACACTTTTGTGAGTGAGTTATTTGCATAATTTTTTTAGCACCACAGACTATTAATACATTGTTATGAGGTGGACATGTCCTGAAATTCAGAAAGCATTGCATATATTTCTAGGCATTATTTATATTGTTGTGGAATAGAAACTTATTCCTGTTAAAGTGAAAGAACTGTATTTTAGAAGACACACATACCCAATATATAGCATTGTTAATAACTGATTCTGTAAAGTGAATTACAGAGTTAGTGTTAAAAAAACTGTATATTATGCAGTTAAACTTTAAAAATGGTAAATATTGACAATTCCACTTTAAAAACCACAAAACAGTTATTGTGTTTCTCTCTCAGATGTCTCTTTTAGGAAGTAGGTATACACTGTCACTGGTAATTGAACCGATTTACAGGTTTGAACTTCTATGGTGTCCTTAGAATTCATTTTCACTGTTTTTAATTATATACTGATAAGGACACTTCTTTTTACCACACTAACCTGGAGTAAAATCTGGCAAAATCCAAATTTATATCTAAAAAAAACCATAGTATTTTATAAGACAAAACACACAGGTGAACTTTACTTGCCAGCCATAGTTATTTCTGAATTTCTGATCTCTAATTTTTGGTTACATTTATTTATTCATTTATTTAATATTTTATTCTTTTTCTTTAAGTTATTTATTTATTTACTCATGGTAACCCCATATGGACAATAATTAGGCTTTGGATTAAAATTCAGGATTCCATGAGAGGGTTTGCTTTACGCACTGCACCACTTTGCTGCTCTCTCCATCTATAGCAGATTATAACTTGGTCAGACAAGTTTGTCTAGAAATTGAAATATTTCAGATTACTCTTCCAATTTGCAAACTCCATTTCTTCATTACTTCATTTTGAAGCTGCCCCAAAGTAATACCACTTTCAACCATTTCAATACACAAGGAAACGTTCTGAAACAGAGGTTTACATTCTCCAAAAACAAAAGTCTAATTTCATACTTAAATAATTTACCTTTGGCTTTGTTCTATAAATCTGTATGTGGATGCAGCTCAAGTTTAAATTTCCCTGATAACACAACTCAAAACACAATTCAAAAGTTTTATTGATATTTGATAATGAAGAAACAAAGTTATTAGGATTTATATGACACTTCTGGGTGCTGATAGGCATGCACTGATTAAATGGAATATATTTGTATTCAATATGTTAGCGAAACAATTATGTAATATAATATTTCAATGTGATTTTCGGCGTCACATTTGTAGTTTGTGTCTTTTTAAAGCAGTTTTCATTGACCTATGTGGACGAAGTCGAGACAAACAGCAGGCAGAAACCAATTCAAACAAGCAGAATTCTTTTTATTCTTACACTTGATGAGTAGAGGGTCTTTGCCTTACAAAGAAAAAGTGCAAAAAGCCCCTGAGCTGCATTTTATAATAGAGATCTTCAAAGAAAGCAGTTAGAAAAAATAAGCTCAGTTTCATCTAAAGGTCA
>JANRMT010062791.1:67760899-67775590 GCA_026402145.1 Polypterus bichir lapradei
CTATCTATCTATCTATCTATCTATCTATCTATCTATCTATCTATCTATCTATCTATCTATAGGTTTTGAAAGCCTTTGTTTGCATTATTTTGTTTTAATATTCTTGAGAACAGAGAGGCTTCAATGATTCTAACAAAATATATTTTAAATCATTTATCACTGCTGATTTTAATTTTAAGATATTGTTTTTCTTAGTATTATTATTATTTAAAATATTATACTAATATATATTAGATTTTGTAATGTTATTTCTTTTACCACTGATCAGAACAAATCAGCTATACAGTATGTACAGTATATTTAGTGGTGTCCTGTTTCAGGCTGATATGTTCAATCTCCTTGTGTTGGAAGAACCTTGATAACAAATAACAAATAACACTTTCAGTATCTTGGTTGAGTAAGTTTATTATATCCATAAATTATAATTTGTAGAAGCACCCTTTTCTTGAAATACAGTAGTAGGTGTGGTTAGATACTGTAGGTCTCCATCCACGTAGCGCACAAGGACTTTGCAATTTAATCCCACTCTTCCTTTCTGAATATTTCAAGCCCAGTTATTATGCAAAGGTTTCTCTTATGTTCAGCCATGTGCATGTGATTTACCACATTATCTGTTTGGTAGGAATGGCTGTGTGGCTCAGGTCATTGTTGTGATGAAAAGTGAAATCCCTTTTTTTAACTCAAGAAGGCATGGGAATTATCTTGATATATGAAGCTGTTAATTTTTCCCTTGGTCCTGACCAGTGCCTCTCCCCACTGAGAAGAGGCACCCCCATAGAATGAAGCCGTCACTGCCATGCTTCACAGTTGGAACTGAGCTCTTTTGGTGATAAATTGTGTCAGCTTTATGCTACACATATCTTTTGGAATTGAGGCAAGAATCATCTACTTTGGTCTCAATAGATCATAAGACATTTTCCCACATGTTTTGGGGAAATAGAATGTGTTTTTGTGAAACAGTTATACAAGCTTAAATGTCCTGTTATGTGAGAAATGGCTTCCATCTTGTGACATTACTCCACTGCTGAGACATGTGTAGAATACATTAGTAAGTTATAATATGCAGGGAGTGTACAGGTACTGCCATAAATTCCTTCTGTTCCCTAAAGGTTACTGTTTACTTCGTTTTAGTCTTTATAGTGTTCCATTATATATTTAAAACTTGTATTTATTTTACATCTATTTTCTGACCTGTAACAACACCTGTGGAGATCTTTTTATTAGCTCTTTACTGACTATTGTTATCTCTACACTATGTAACCAAATATCTTTTAATGAAATTTTAAAGGATAACATTATTTTATTTGGGCAAATGATAGTTTTAGTGCTTCATTTTACATTACGCAATGATAAGTTGCTGAATGTAATTTATTAAAATAGAACTCTATTATAATTCCTGTCAAAATGGATATTTGCCATTATGCAACCAAGCCATTCATTTCTCAAAATTATTTTCCCCCAAGATTATCCTTTTTTAATGCTTAAAAATTGTTAATTATCTTGGTTTGCAGGGTAAGCCTATGTATGCATTTTATGCTTACTTGTTTATACTGACTTCTGTTGACATTG
The DNA here is from genome assembly GCA_026402145.1 of Polypterus bichir lapradei. Lineage (NCBI taxonomy): Eukaryota > Metazoa > Chordata > Cladistia > Polypteriformes > Polypteridae > Polypterus > Polypterus bichir. The sequence goes on from JANRMT010062791.1 coordinate 67,762,469, forward strand.
TGTTGCTGTTATATTTTCACTGATCTTCATGATGTCTTTCTTTTCTTTTTCACAGCAAATTTTTACATGACAGGAATGTGCACAAACTTCCTATATCCATCTCTTAATTACTCAATTGAGATTTTTTCTTAATGAAATACAATTGTGTTATTCCTTTTTTAATATGGTTTCTTTCTCTGCTTTATTGTGATTACTCACTCTAACATTTCTTTCAAAAGTCTTTGAATGTATTTCACATTCATTTTAAGAAGTTTTGTATTTTGTTTACAATATTAAGTTATGTTATGCTTATGAATATTTTTTGCCTTGTGATAATTTTGTACTTTATTTGCAGTATAAAATTATTAAATGTACTTAAGCAGAGTAATTAGAGATCTTTGTTTCACGGAAAAATGTTAGCAGGTCAGTTTTGAGATTCAGGGAGTAACAATAACCCATTATGTTTTCACAGGATAATAAGCTTTATTTGAGATGCTGTTTTTTTATTTATTTATTTATTTTTTTTGTTTAAATCATATTCTTCTTTGTCAATTACCACAGGTTTAGCCCCTACGAGTGGTATAACCCACACCCATGCAACCCTGACTCAGATGTGGTGGAAAACAATTTTACCTTGCTAAATAGTTTCTGGTTTGGAGTTGGAGCTCTCATGCAGCAAGGTACACGATTCAGCTTGCTCCTCCCTTTGGGCACATGTCCCACTTTTTTGCTGGGGGTAACTGCTCTATCGGGCGCATAATGCTTGCATGGGTGCCTCTGTGCATGTAGACAGTAATGGTTCTTTATTTTTATTTCTTTGTTTATTTATTTTGCATAACAGTGAGAAACCTCAATACCAAGGCAGCATCTCATACATGATATAAAAAAAACTAGGTTAGGGCATTTGCTGATCATGCATGTAGTGCCATTTAGTTATTTAACCATTTTTGGTGGTGAAGGTAAGTATTCAGTTAACAAAAAGGAACAGTATCCTGTTTCTCAGCCTGCAGTTTTTTAAATGTAAAAAATATATCTATTTACACTTGTATCTCCGATCATCTTTGGTATTTTTTTTTTTTTTTGGCAAAAAACTCGACCCATCAAAAAAAGCTGCAGTTTCAGGCACATCACTACTGCTAACTGCAACGTATTATGATTATTTCTGGGATCTCTGGGTACTCGTAAAACCCAATTTTACTTTTCTCATATGAGAAAAATTTTAATGTGAATGATGAATTCAGTAAAAATTGTGAAAACGAATGGTAAGCAGATAGCTTACTTTATGACTGTTAACTTACTAGTTCTCGTGTTTATTTTATGTCAGTTTTTTGTATGCAGTATCGTTCAGTAATGCAGTAATGTTATGTAACATACTTTAGATGTGAAATTGATCATTATAAAGAACAAAAAAGTAGTTTTTAAAGGGCAACCATTTCCTAGGAGGGAAATAGGAGAATAGCTCTTTTATTAATATAGAACTTTATTATTATATTTCTTAAAAACTGACTCATCCATATAAATAAAATATGGTTTAATGTATTATATATTTTCTAAATAATTTAATTGACAGCAATATTTATAATGTAAAGCTGTAGAATCTAAAAAATGAAAAATAACTATAATTCTATCCTTAAAGTAATATAAAGGGAATATAAGTATACATTCTCTAGGCCGAAGCTCAGTTCTCACGCAGTATGACTCTAGAAAAAAACGCAAACATGCATTTTAAAGAATAAAATTTCAGTTGATTGTTTTACTTCACTGGCTCTAGGAAAGAGAAATGGCTTTCTATTTAGGCAGGGATTCATGCTTTAATATGCTTTAATATGCATTTCTGGCAAGCATTTAATTCTGCAGGTCTGGCTAAGTAAGAATACTGCTTCTTTGGCATGTTCTGTCATTGCATAAGACTACACTGTAAAGAGGCCCCCCTGTCCACAGCTTGCTAGCCCCCAGAAAACTGTGGGATGTCGTGTTGCACATGACGTTACCTTGGGTACATGACAGTCAGCCCCAACCAGGCTCTGTTTCAACGGCCTAGGTGGTACCGTCTAACTGGTACATGGGTAAGATATGAATTTGTGGTAATTGTGACCCTTGTATCAAAAATTCCCACTGTTCTCTCTTTCCCAGTCAGTGTTGTCGCACTGTGCTGCTTTACAAATAGCAGTCAACTGCTGAGCATCCTGGGTAACTTTGTTATTGTTCAGTCTTGTCTAACTGTATGGCTAACAGGGCTACGGAAGCCAAAGGAGCAAGGTATATTTCTCTTTTTCCTTACAGCATTCTAGGCAGCAGTCTGGAACGGGAGTTGGCTGTCATGTCCAAGTGTTCTTCTTGACCAACAATTGGTAAGATGGATTGTGGGGAAATTCAGTCTGTACTGTTGTTGTGACGCCAAGAGCTTCTTGAGAGATGACTACATTTTTTTTAACCTTTACTCATTTGGAAACACTTCTTTTCCCACACTCCATATTACATGTTGCTTCAAGGAAGAATATGCCAGATTTCAACATGCAGTTTTCCTTTTTTAATTGGGACCCCCTTTTAATTAGCATCCAGCCTCTTGCACATATATCAACCTTTATTTTTCTGCATGTTCAGTTGTAAACTTACTAACTACTTTTGCTAACCTGTTTTTCAATAAAGTTTTTTATGTAAATAAGACTATACTGTTATATGACTACCTTCAGTCAATAACATATAAATTAAAAAATTACGGAAATTTGCCAATTTGTTACTTTTTTTTATCAAATTACAGTCCATTCCCTAATATACTGGAGAACTCACTGCTAAAATGAGTCATGAGCAGTCAACTCCAGCTACTTCTGAGAAATATGCAATGCTGACTTACTATGTGAACTTGATACTGGAAAATTTACGGGCAAAGTCTTAGATTTCTGCCTAATAATCAAAATCTTTTTCCATCTTTGTTATTTTTGTATACAAAGGAGGTAAGTCTTGAATGTCAACTTGCCTCGAACTATTAAAAAATGTGTAAATCATCTTTTTCTCAGTAATAATAAACTGTGTAATATAGAATGGAAGAAAATGTTGTGAGAAAATTAAGATAATTTAGAGGTCAGGTAATAAATGATGATTTTTTAAGATACAATGCAGATTAATAGCTGGAGAGCGCCAGACATGTGACCACTAGGCCTTGAACATGACAACAGATATTAACATAGATTATGCATATGCACTTTCTGGCATGATTCTGATTCACTACTACTCTAGGAGAGACTTTACGAGATGCAGGTTGCTGGGGCATAAAATAATCACAGACCAAGCCTGCATGTTTCTTCTGACATTTAGTGCCTATAATATGAACATGGATTTCAGGTTTTCCCTTTACCAATAAATAAATAAATACTTCACCCAGGGGTTTAAACAACATGAATTTCAAGTAGTTTCCAGCTATAAAATAGGTCAACACTGCCTAAACAGTTTAGGAGCAATACTGAATGTGGTTATCAAGCTGAGTACATGTTAAAGTATGCATTTATGAACACCTTTAAGAGATGATACGTGTTTTAGGACCAGCCCTTTCATTTATCTGATGTCACTCACTATGGAGCCAATGAAGCCATGTGAAAGTGTTCATGTGAGCAAAAAGAAGAAACCCAGATGTATTTTTATGCACAGATATGAAAAAAACACTATTTATAAAATGTAAATATAAAACTATACATACTGTATATAAATATATATAAACACATACATATACACACACAGACACAAGTGCATATACACAGGCAAGGGCTCAAATCAAGTGAAATTATATTATATAAAAGTACCTTTTCACAAGTTCATCCTTCCAGCACATGAGTAACCACAATATAATACCAAATCTCCACTCTCCTTAAGACAAGCCTTGTCTTCTACCTACCAACTCCAACTCACCTGGATGAGGCAGTGTGGCCAGCTTTATACCAGACACAGGAGTACTTCCGGTGCTGCCATATTTCACTAGGGAGCACTTCTGGATCTCATAGTCTCATAAAGTACGAACAGCCATTTCCTGCAGTACTCCCTAGCAGGACCCATTGAACCCTACAGGGCTGCCCCTGTAGTAGACCCTGCAGTTGTGGATCCGGGTACACTGGTCCAAGAATGCTGCTACCATAGATGCATGCAGTCATGGTATGCTAACTCCCCCAGTCCTTCCACTACTCTGGTCCCCAGGATCTTCTGTTGAATCGCACCAGGATGCCAGTCTGCCCATGTTGGCAAGACATGTCCAGCGCCTGGCTAAGACAGCACATGCCCTGCTCCTGAATATTCACTACTCTGTCTATCTGGCCAGGTGAGGGAACAGGGTTCATCCCAACCATGTACTACAATTGGCTGCATGTGTGTGTATATATATATACAGGGTGAGTAAAAATTATGTTAACACTAATGGTACTGCTATGTATATACTTATATACAATTTTTGTGGGCAATTTATGTGCCACATATGCTACATGTGTTGACCATGATGGCGAACATGTTGAGACATTTCTTTAAATCATCTTGCACATATGAAGCATGTTTTGTGAATAAATTGTTTCCGCCATTCAAATGTTAACATAATTTTGACTCACCAAGTATACATACATACATATATATCTATATCTATATATATCTATATCTATATCTATATCTATATATATATATATATATTTATATATATATATATATATATATATATACACCAAACTTTTGAAATTGGCACAAAATAACTGAAATGTAGTGATGTCAGGTAATTAAAAGGAACTACTCTGAGCATCTCTTTCCTAGGAGGATTAGTTTTGCCAACATGGTTGCATCACTTATGTATTAGCGGCGGGAGGAAAACTAAAATGGATACCGTTTTACCAATGTTAGTGGCTAAGTGACTTTGTCTTTATTCGGAGAGTTCGTTTTGCCGATGTGCTAGGCTCAACTGTGTATTAGCGGCAGGAGGAAAAGTAAAAGGGATACCATTTTGCCGATGTTAACTGCTAATCGATTTTGTCTTTCTTCTGAGGTTTCGTTTTGCTGATGTGTTGGCCCTGCTTGTTTTATTAGCGGCTAAGCGAGTTTTCTGTTTCTTCGGAGGTGGAGCCCTTATATATATATATTTATATATATATATATATATATATACTCAGCAAAAAAAGAAACGTCCCTTTTTCAGGACTGTGTATTTCAACAATAATGTTTTAAAAATCCAAATAACTTTACAGATCTTCATTGTAAATTGTTTAAACAATGTTTTCCATGCATGTTCAATTAACCATAATCAATTAATTAACATGCACCTGTGGAATGGTCGTTAAGACCTTAACAGCTTACAGAAAGTAAGCATTTAAGGTCACAGTTCTAAAAACGCAGGACACTAAAGAGACTTGTCTACTGACTGTGAAAAACACCCAAAGAAAGATGCCCAGGGTCCCTGCTCATCTGCGTGAACGTGCATTAGGCATGCTGCAGGGAGGCATGAGGACTGCTGATGTGGCTAGGGCAATAAATTGCCATGTCCACACTGTGAGACGCTTAAGACAGCGCTACAGGGAGACAGGAAGGACAGCTGATCATCCTCGCAGTGGAAGACCACGTGTAACAACACCTACACAAGATCGGTACATCCGAATATCACACCTGCGTGACAGGTACAGAATGGCCACAACAACTGCCTGAGTCACACCAGGAACACACAATCCCTCCATCAGTGCTCAGACTGTCCGCAATAGGCTGAGAGAGGCTGGACTGAGGGCTTGCAGGCCTGTTGTAAGGCAGGTCCTTACCAGACATCACCAGCAACAACGCCGCCTATGGGCACAAACCCACCTTCGCTGGACCAGACAGGAGTGGCAAAAAGTGCGTGAGTTTCTGCATGACAGCAATGTCAGTGTTCTGCCATGGCCAGCGAAGAGCCCAGATCTCAATCCCATTGAGCACGTCTGGGACCTGTTGGATCGCAGGGTGAGGGCTAGGGCCATTCCCCCCAGAAATGTCCAGGAACTTGCAGGTGCCTATTTTTTTTTTTTTTTTTTTTTTTTTTTTTTTTTTTTTTTTTTTTTTTGGTGGCCACACCAGATACTGACTGGTACTTTTGATTTTGAGCCTCCCTTCATTCAGGGACACATTGTGAAACATTTTTAGTTTATGTCTTATGGTGTTGACTCTTTTAGTGTTCATACAAATTTTTACACATATTGTCTACTTAAAGTAAATACATTTTAAATTCAGGGGACGTTTGTTTTTTTTCTATATATATATATATATATATATATATATATATATATTTATATATATTTATATATATATACACACAAAAATTAGAAACCAGTAATGGCATACTGCACAATAACCTGCAGTGAATACACTTGACTCATAATTTTCATACTCTTTCTCTGTACATTTAACATTCATTTGCTCAGAGGTTGATGCGCTTGCTACTTCCTGAGCAGCTCTTTTTTTCTCCACCCTAGCGGCCCGCTTCTTCTCTTCTTCTGTCGGCATCTTTTCACATTAAAACTGATTAAGTCAGTTTTTGTGTTGCAATTACTTAGTACATTTTTCTTAATTTTTCACTTAAGTTGGCACTTAAGTGTTCAATCTGCCTCAAGAACAATTTAAGATATGAAGAGGTAGGGGAAGTGATGGCGAAGGTGGTAGGAATGAGAACGACGCCAATACGCATGCGCCATATACAGTATAAATATTACATAAATTCCACCCTATCTGAGATATGCATTTCATAAGTAGTTGTTTCATACAGGATATTTTACATCTCACTACATAAGGAAGCACAGTGTTTAATTCTTAATGCTGCTTCATAGCTGTGAGTCTGTATGGAGTTTGCAGGTTCTTCTCACGTGTAGGGCTAGTTTTTTTCTTTCCCCCATTGTAGTTTTTACTCTTCCCAAAGATATATAGATCAAGTTAATTGTTCAGAGTAATTATGAACCTATGTATGAATGTGCTCAGCAAAGAACTGGCACCACATGCAGATTACTTTTTTTCCATGTGCTCAGTGCTGTTGAAATCACCCCAAACTCTGCTAAATTCTGAATTGTGGGAAAGAAATAGGTTGATACATCAGTATATACTGAAGAACCCTCTAAGAAAAAAATAGGTATTTCTTCAAATGCATATTACTAAAACTGAATGACAGTTTTATTCAATTTATTGTATTGTATTGAATAGTTCTGCGACAGGTATAAAACAGGACTACAACTCTAGGCTTTGAATGCATTGGTAAAGGCTGATTCTATGCACATTACAGATGGGTTTATATTAGAACATGTGCTAAACACGGGAAACATCGTTCTCTACTTATTGATTACACTGATCACCTTCACTCTTGGCATGCCCAAAAGTTCTCCATAATCAGTCTCTCACTAGTCACTGTGACGTCATGCATCAGTTAAAAGGTGATTTTTTTTGTTCTTGTATACAGTGACAAGTTCAAAGTAAATAGAAGTCCAGGTAAATGTTTCATTATGCTTCAATTTAATTGAAGTTTGTGATTACTTTAGGCTTGTGAGTTTATTTTAAAATCTAAATTAATTTTATATGTTTATGGTTTTTGTAACTGCTTTGATAATATTAGAATTGTGGTGTCACCATCTCCCTAAACTATCTGTTATGCTGGTGGATTAAGAACACATTTCCCTTTTAAAACATTCATTCATATTGTAATTCATTGATTTTTTTTTTCCCTCACATGAACAAATTCAATCCTTTTAGAGAATTGTCAAATAAAAATGTTGGTGTCTTGCTGGTTCGGCTGTTTGTGGTACTCTTGTGCGTTGTCTGCCAATACACCATTATGTCTACTTTTTCTGAAATAGTGTGCCTCAAGTCAGTATTTTTTTTCCAAGATAGTTTTGCAGACTGATGTTGGCATAAATATTCAAACATTTCTGTTAATATTCTGAAATTTTCCAACCAATGTTTTGCATCAAACCCCTCAACATCTTCATCCCGCCAGTCCACAGGATATTATGTACAAATCTGGCACTGAAGATTCCACTCAATGCAACTGTTACAATTTTTTTTTACATCTTACACTGTAAATAATTTGAGGTTATAGCGTGTAGCTGACGGTATGCTCATGGTTGACTATTAGGGTGCGTCTGTCAGGAAAGATATCTAAATGCAGTCCTATCAGATTTGATTTAATTTAAAAAGTCAATCAAAAAAAATCAGATACAGTATGTGCCAAATATCAGGATTTAACAGTTTTTAGCTGCAGTCTGAAGATAGCCTTAGTAACATATAGCAAGATATAGACTAAAATGCATCTGGCATTGATTTTTAAATTCAGTTTTCCCATCATAACTTTTCTAGAGCATTGTTCTAGAAATGGGTTTGGCATTGCCCCTATGCCCACCCCTTTAAATGTATTATTATTATTATTTTATTGAAAACAAAACAAGTTACCTGAATGTTGTTTTGTGGTGACTAAAAAAAGACCCTCATTTCCTTCAGAAATATGTTACTGACTGTTCAATGTTATAGTTACTGATCACAGCAATTAATGTCACCCCAAAGGATAAATAATATAAAATTGTCTTGTTTTTATGAACTTAACATATTATGTGTATATAAAATATTTATTAAGAGGGAAAATACTGGATCAGAATCAACAGAAACCTAATGCAAAAAGCAGTGCTTTTCATTTTGGCTGTGCTGAATGCGTTCTTTTCCTGTGACAATGACAAAATTAGACTTTTGTCTGAAATCATTCTTATAGTATACTGTGAAATTGATTTCACTTTAGTATCTTTTCTATCTTTCTTTGTGTTTGCATTGTCTGGGCCTTTCCTTCTCAAGGTTGTTACTCCGCAATACAATAAAAGCTAATAATGTTGTATGCAACAGCTGGTTTATACCCTGTCCTCCTTTCTGCTAGGTTCTGAGCTCATGCCCAAAGCTCTTTCTACCAGGATTGTTGGGGGTATCTGGTGGTTTTTCACACTGATCATCATTTCATCCTATACTGCTAATCTTGCCGCCTTTCTAACAGTGGAACGTATGGAGTCTCCCATAGATTCTGCAGATGATTTGGCAAAGCAGACTAAAATAGAGTATGGTGTAGTAGAAGATGGAGCAACCATGACTTTCTTTAAGGTAGGTGGCATTTATGGTTTTCTTTAAAAAAAAAAGAGTTCTTTATTTATTTATGTATTGTTTATTTATTTTGCTTTTCACGGTGCTATTTTGAAGGGCTGCCAAATGTTTCAAAACACTCAATTGCTTTATTGTGAACTGGTGCTTGACGTTAGGGCTGTTAAATATGCTGGCACTTTCTAAGCAAACAAGATCTGTAAGTGCCTGATTGTTATGTAATTGGATCAATTTTTGTTCTTTTTTTAAGTGGATGAGATTTTTAAGGCCATGATTTTGTAATGGAAAGTTTTAACAGCCAAGCATTTTAGTTTGAAATGACTTAAATGAATAACTCTTCAATACTCCGTTATGGCTGAGCAAAAGAATTTTTTTTTTACAATTCTTTCTTATCTTTTTAAAAATGGACACATTTAAATTTTACATGGTATAGTATGATACTGTATGTTAACATTCTGAACATTTATACTACAATTACTAAATAAGTAAACAGTATTACACAGGAAGCTCTTTCTTTAAAAAGGAAGGGGTGAAGTGGAATATCGATCAGTTTGTGCTGATTTATCCCATTCAATGAGATTTTCATTGTAAAGATGATCACTTGCTCAAAGTTTGATTGAAATAGCTGTGTTTAATTCTTAATTGTGACCTGAATGTTTCCTAATGGGTGTTCTCTTAACTCCCTCTTTACAAGGAACAGTTCAATAATCTGAACTGCAAAAGTGGTATCTCGTATATGATGTGTTTATTGTATATGGTAGAGCGCTCTTGCAAATGTAAGAAAAACTTTATTATTGCCAATGAGATTCTGGGACATTTTTAACAACATTGGGAAACTTTGATGTGGCATATTTTACCATTTGATTTTCTTGCATTCTATTAGTTTCATAACTAAATTAGAAATGTATTTCTTAGCAGCTCCGGAAGTTGTGCCTACAGTACAAAGGCGCAAAGAATGATTAGATGCAGGAGAGTAAGATTCACCACATATTTGCTTTGATTTATGCATATAGAGGGTTATTAAGACTTATTATTGAGGGCTATTGGAGAGAATTACAGTAATAAAAATAATTATGGTGTTTCTGTAACAAGAACTTAAAATATAGTGATAAAACAAGGTGCACTGTTATGCATTCTGTTGGGAATATAATAAAAAAAACAGGTTTTGGATTTATAGCAATGGCAATCATTAAATGAGAAAAATAATCTGTTAATGGTGTCAGGAATCTAAATTTCTGTGATGTAAAATAAAGAAAGAGATTCAATAATTTTATTTTTTATACTATATGATGAATAGGGACTACTTCATATGACTTCATGATGCTGATTTTCACAACTTATGTATACTTTAGATTTATTGTCTAAGACATTTTTGTCTGTTCCTGATTAAATAATTTTATAAAATAGTCACTGGCTAGTTTGGATTTGACATAACAGACCAAACACATTTGAGAATGTATTATACTGCTAAAAGAGAATGATGAATGTGGGATTTAACAGATTAAAGTATAAACTTTAGAAGTTAAAATATGACAAAGTGAGTTGAGCCAAACAGCATTCAGATGATGGGAAAAGACAGTGCAGACCAAATGCACTACAAAATAATATGATGAAAGTGTTGACAGCAAAGTAAATACTACATTAAAATTTATGAAGTTAAAAGCATTTGGAAGTGACTAGGATTAAGTGTTGAGTGAAGGGAAAGATTAAAGAGGACAGAAACCAAAAGTAAAGGTGCATCACAATGGTTTGGGGCTAACGTAAATTACAATAAGTTTGCCAGATTTAAATGTCTGTCCATATATTATCTGACCCACTCAGTTCTGTTCAGTGTTGTTGTATTTAAATAGTTGAATTGTTCAATAGTGACCACCTTAGAATGAAAATATCACCAGAAAGAATAATACAATTACTTTTTCTATTACAGTGTAACCTCGGTTCATGAGATTAATCCGTTCCAGAAAGTGACTCATAAAAGAAATGCTCGTATTCCGAATAGAATTATCCCATAAGAAATAATGCAAATTTAATGAATCCGTTCCACAACCCAGAACAGTTGATAAACATACATTGTATGTAGTGGCAGGTAACGCTTACTCTCAATGAACTCCTGGAACTCCTTGATGTGTTTCTCAGTGGCTGCTTTATCTGAGTTTGCGGCTTCACCATGCCTTATGGCACTGTGAATACCACTTCTTTTTTTAACCTCCTCCAACCATCCCCTGCTTACTTTAAATGTTTCGGCTTCTGAATCACTCGTTCCAGGGGTTTTCTGAATGAGATCAGCATACAACTCCCTTTCTTCTTCACATATGATCACCACGGATATGCTATCACCCGCTAACTGTTTCTGGTTTATACCCCCCTAGGAACAATTTTTCTACATCATTGATTGATTTAGGTCTTTGTTTCGTTAACACTTTAACACCTTTTGCCACATCAGCACTCTTGAATCTATCTTTCTCTTTATGAACCGTACATGTTGTTGATGTTGCTTCGCCGTATTGGTGTGCCTGATTAGCCACATGAATATCGTCTTCATGTTTTTGAGGATTTCATTTTTCAGTTCTATGGTTATTTTCACAAATTTCTTCATTGGTGCATCCTTTAATGCTTTCTTTGGCCCTATGCTGGTTGTACACTTTTGTAACTCAACAGTAAAATACACAAAAAACTGCTAATGTGTTTGCAATAAAATAACTTGTGTATTAATTCAACAAAGGACAGGCTCAGACTGACTCAAGACTCCTTTGTCTAACCGATGCCGCACAAGCCATACATGTTTGATCATGTTCGAAAACACTTGGGTTCCAAGTAACTACTTGTGTACTGAGACAATTTCATGATGGAATAATGCTTGTATACTGGATTCCTCGGGAAGAGAGATGCTTGTGAACAATGGTCTCGCTGTAATTACAGCAAAAAATATGTAGCACTTCTGGTGTTGCCTTGCATGGGTCTGCATATCACTTCCTCTTTGGCTGTAATGGCTGTTCCCATTTGAGAGCTAGTCTTTGCATAAACTGGGCAACTTAGTCTTATTTGAGACTGACAGCAAAGTTTAATGTTACATTTGTCATAATTTTTTACAATTGTTGCAAAAGTAGCAATATTAAAAAAAAAACAGCAATCCAAAGGTCTGAGAATACAATTACAGCTTAAATGCACAAACCTCAAACTGATGTAAGTGAACATCTCAGAAACAAAACCAACCTGGTGGTATTAACAAAACAACAAAAGCTCAGTGTTTAAATATACCACACATCAGATATGTTAAAAACTCATTCCCTCTAGATGGAGGATAAAAGTTGTATTCAACAACTTTATTGGCTAAGGTATGTCTACAGACTGATACACCCAGAGAAGGTGATCTTATGGATAGTTAATGCAACAGCAGTGGCAGAAGTTGATATTTTTCAATTTATTTTCAAGCAAGAAATCAGTTTGGAAGATGGTAAAACAATTCAAATCAAAGTATGTTATGCTGAGGTTGTACAGTGGTGCCATGGTTAGTGCTGCTACCTCATGGATCCAGCAACCTTGGTTCAAAATATGTGCCTATTTGCCCCATGGTTTTTCTTCAGGTACTCTGGTTTTCCTCCTACATTCCCAAAAATCTGGGTCAGTCTGAGGGTCCTAGTTTACATCCAAAGTTGCTGGGACCGGCTCCATCCCCTGTGAATATCAACTGGATTAAGCAAATTTAGAATAGACAGAATGTTATTTGTTCCCAGGGGCAAATTTGGCTTTTTTGTATTGATTATACATTAGAATGTATGATTTTTTGGAAAATGAGCAATGGGTGTTTCTAAAAATGATTTTGAACAGCAGTCTTTACACACTTAAAACACCACTATAGATAATTCTGTTATATACTGATAGCATTTTATTTTCTCCACACTTAAGGAATTTAATGAATAGAAGCTAACACATAACTTAAATTTAATTCTTAGTATGGGAAAAATAATTTCTTGTGCTCATAACTGCTGCTGGAATAGATAGATAGATAGATAGATAGATAGATAGATAGATAGATAGATA
>JANRMT010062791.1:67775600-67802670 GCA_026402145.1 Polypterus bichir lapradei
ATAGATAGATAGATAGATAGATAGATAGATAGATAGATAGATAGATAGATAGATAGATAGATAGATAGACAGGCGCTATGGTCTGAACACATTCCAAAATGACTAAAAACGAACAAAAATTAAAAAGAAAGAAAACTTCTGACTTTGCAGTAACAGTCACACTGTGGCATTATGCTGGCATATTGCCGTTGGTATAAAAGAGCCCCAGTAGCATTTCTTGAAACACATATGCTGGATAATTTGTTGGCTCAGTGGTAGTTTGTCAAAGGGAGGATTTGCAGCATTTTTCATAATGTCTATTAGTTTTGTTTTAATTCACTCCTTTGCTACGATCTCCAGGGTATCCAGAATGCATCCCTTAATTGACCCTGCCTTTTTAATTACTATGTTGATTCAGTGGGCCTCTGTTGAAGTGATGGTACTAGCCGAGCACACCATAGTGTAGAATATTCACTGGCCATCACAGAGATGTAGAAGATGTGACGGATGTCATTACCCACATTAAAAGATCTTGTAAGAAAGAAGATTCTAATCTGCCCTTTCTTGTATAGTTCCTCTGCGTTACAAGACTAGTCCAACCTGCCATTGATGTTGAACCCTACTTGTAGGACTGCACCACATCTACATCCACTCTCTAATTACAGGAGAGACATAGAGGCTCCTTGGTATAGCGAAAGCCAATAACCATTTCCTTGATTTTTCTAATGTTAAGTTGCAAACAATGCTTTTCTGCCCCAGGAATGGCTAGAAAAACATAATTTTCATAGTACTGCAAGCTTTGTTCAGGTGAAAACAAGACTTGTGGAACAGACAGGTAATTGCATCCTCCATTCCAATCTTTGTCCGATAGGCAAACTGCAATGGGTCTAAGTGGTCTAACACAAGGGGACACATATAGTCCTATGTAAAATATAAAATGATGTTATTTTTTCCTGTTTATTGTTCATGATAGGCATTTATTGGGTACCATTTTCTCAGGAGTTTAATGAGTATATTTATTAAAGTTTTACTTTGTGCACATAGTCGTATTTCAAGGAAAGAATAAGTGCGATCATATTGTCCAACCACCCATCCATCCATCATAGAAGTTGCTTTATTAATTTAAGGGTCATGGGAACATTATAATAATACTGTGGACGATGATAGCTCTACAGAGCTTTTTTATGGTTTCATACAGATTTCAAATAATGTTCACATCTAAAACAATGATAAAAAGAAAGCATTAATGTTCATTTAACTAGAAGTTTAAAATGCATATTAAGTGTGCAGCTTTTTGCTTTATGTGACACTCTCTTAAAGGATGCACTGATATCTCATTCAGATTGCTGCCTATTTCTTAGACTTTCCTTGTTTAATCACAGATGAAATAACTTCTGTAAATAGAGGCACTGCTTTGGGATGACTGGTCTCAGTCCAATAAAAGCACTTTAAAGTCAATTCTTAAAGGACATCAGCACAATTTGCAAGAGCTGTCAGTTGGTAATGGTTCAGGGTGATAGGAGCCTACATTTTGCTGTTTTGGTTCAGTGATCACATCTGTATATTGTGATGACAACCCAAAAAGGCTAACAGTCTTCAATGTCCATTCCTTTTGTCAGGGGAATGCCAAAATCAATGGTGGCTTGTGATTCATTTTGTAAGGAAAGAAGTGGACCACTCTCTAGTCTCAAAGTGAGGAAATCAACACAATTTCTTTTTAGGATTCTTAACAGATTTTAAAGATTTAAGCAATAATAATAATCAGGTTTAATTTTAAAATATAGGTGGCTTATGGTTGCACATTAATCAATGCATGAGAGACAGAAAAACATATTCCTAGAGAAGTGAGGGCAGATGAGCAGTATAAATGCAAATAGCCAATGCCTGAAGCAGAATTTTAACATGATAGGTCTGTTCCCTTAGAATTCTGACACAAACAAAAACATGGAAAAATCTTCCTTTAATATATTGAGTATTTTATTTTGTAGATTATTTAAACTAAATACAAAAAATTTAAAATCTTTGTGTAAAGATTCAATGTTTTTCATTACACTAGGCTGACCCGCCTTTTAAGGCGACCGACTTTTAAGTTGACCACTTCTTAAGGCAATTCAATATGTAGATCAATTTGATATTTTATACAAACTCATTAATTTGGTTATATTGCATTTGAGCGGTATTACTTTAATACTCGTAGTTTCTGTTATTTTTGTGATGAAATTTTAACTTTTTTTCTATATTGAGGTCGCCCTTTTGAACCCCCCTGATATTTACTACGCGGTGAGGCATTTGTACTCCATCAACATTAATTATTTCCAGAGACATAATTTTGTCTATTTTTCCAGCGCATCGCGCACAAAAGCAAGGGAACGATGGGAGCACCACAACTCTGCTCACATCATGTCGCTTTGTACCACAAGCTGCAAGTAGTAAGTCTGTGATAAGCGGAATACCACTACGCTTTCCACTCACAGGACGGAAGGACAATCCCGACCGCTTTTATATAGTAAGAAAGAAGAAGAAGATATCACACAGTCTGGAGTAGAAAATCATCTTTTACCTGGAAAAATGAAACTACAAATCCCATCGTGCATTGTAAAATTGACGGAGCGTGTGTGAAACTCCATGCTACTCGCACAGTCTGGAGTAGAAAATCATCTTTTACTTGGAAAAACAAAACTACAAATCCCATTGTGCATTGCAAAATGGACGGGGCGTGTGTAAAACTCCGCGCCTGCGTAGCACTCACGGGACGGAAGGACAATCCCGACCGCTTTTATATAGAAGGATTCTTAATACGCAAAACATTTGCTCTAAGATATTCTATATAATAACACTGGTGTATTGCATTTAATAAAAATAATAATATGCAGTGAAAATAACTAACCGCCTGTCTTATGTAGTTTAGTACTATAACATATTTCATTCAAAACATTTCAAAAGTTTCCTAATCCATCTCAGAGTTGTGGTGGCTGTAACCTATCCTGTGGGTCAATCCTGGAAAGGTTTCAGAGGTTAATTGGGGCAAGACACACCTGCATGTGAAGGTGTGGTCTTTCTCAATTGCTGCAATGGTTTCCTGTGGTGCACAATTGAGACACTGCACCCACAGATCCTTATAAGAATGAGCCCACAGGAGAAAAGGAGGAAAAAAGAATAAGACTAATTGAAAGAAAAGGCAGAGGTTAAAGGAAGGAGAACAAAGGCTGGACTGAGAGAAAGCCAATGTGAGCAGACAAGAGAGAAGGCAGACAGCCGGGAGGAAGCCCCTCAGAGAGCGTATAAATTGAGAGCTGGAGTGGCTGAAGAGCTGCTCAGTTGTAGTGACTTGCTGGAGAAGGGCAGCGTGGCTGCAGGGGAATGAAAGGCTCAGAGAGGCATCCTACGGCTGGTGCCATGGTCCACAGGGGCAGAGGCCTGACAACGGGAATTTGAGGCTCGATAGGGTGCCCTTCCTGGAGCCAGAAAGGGCTATAAGGGGCCTGTGCTTAGGAGCAGCACTGAAGGTGGTTTGAATTGTTGAATATGTGCCTCCTTAGCTGCAGGAACCTGTATTAGGTTAATTCAAGGAGACATGAAGTATTAAAGGACTGCACCAGGGTTCATGGTTTTAAGGACAGTTTCCTGCCTGTGTGTTAACCCCATTTTTAAGGGATGATTTTTGGATTGATTTTAACCTTCACTTTTATGGATTATTTATTTAACTAAGCACTGCACTTTTTGAGCACTTTTTTAGGACTTTTTTAATACTTTTTTAAACTGAGCACTTTACATCTTCCCTTGCTGATTAGCTGGCTCATCCCTCGGAAATGTTATAGGTGGTGGCGAGTTCAAAAGGCTACCAGTGGCACCCGGTAGTGTGGAGATGACCTGTACTGTCACAAAGTTCCAAAAAGTAGGGGGTGTAACTCCCTGTAGCATATATGGACTCCAACAGGGCTGCACTAATGGACTACAATTCCAAGCATTCCCTGTAAGTGACCAAATGTGTACCAAAGCCCAGGGATGTTTGGCTGCTCGGTGGAGCATACAGCTTTGAAATGGAGCCTTCCCTGATCTCTCCTCTGTATTGGCCTCCTAGCCAGTTGAGGGACTGGGGCCAATCCAGGTATGGATACCTGCCCATGCTCATTGTCCATTACAGCATATAATTACAAGTCACCCTGAAACTGACTTGAGTTTAACCAAAATTTCATAGAATCCTGAGATCAAGTCACACTTGGCGTTAACATCACAGGGGTTAATATGGTAGTTATGCACATTAAGCACAACATAATTATGAATGTATTGTTTATGTTACATGAAACATACAGTATATAATTCCTTAGTGCATGACATTTTTGGCTATATGTTCATGTAAACTTTGAACTTTTAGTTAATACTACATTGGATTTGACCCCCTGGGGTCTGTTAATGTGGCATGCACAACTTCTAGTCCTTCTCCTTATTTCTGCTGAAGACACGTATTGTTTTATTATTTATCATAGGGGTGTAATTGAGAATATAGTCCAAAAAAATTAAGCTTTTTTGGTTCTACAGATCCAAAAATGGCAGGGAATCCCAAAAAGCTTGACATCCTACCTAACTAAACATCAAGACAAATCAAACAGTGTATCATATATGGAGGTTTTCTTGTACCTGTGAGTCAGGAGGTGCCAGACAAAAAAAAAAAAACTGAAGTGATTTCAAAGCATTCTAAATTATTATGAACACATTTAATAATAATATATTTCATTTATAGGCACCTTTCAAGGCACACAAGGACATCTTAAAGAACAAATTAATAACAACAGTCACAATATAAAATTAATTGTATATTACAGTACAATAAAATCAGAATAAATAAAATAATAAAAATTAATTAAAAATTATCAACTAAAATTTATTTCAAATAGAATAAGCCAGCTTAAAAAGATGTGTTTTAAAGTGAGATTCAAAGGAGTAGGAAGAGAGTCAATATTATGAATATCTTGTAGGAGTGAGTTCCAGAGACAAGGGGCCTCTCGAATGAAAGCTCTAAACCCCATGTAAGTCAAGCAAGAAGGAGGTATAATAAGACTGATAGAGGAAGAAGATCTAAGGATATGGGAAGGAGCGGAAATAGGGAGGTACCAAATTATGGAGGGTCTTGTAAGTAACAAACAGAATCTTAAAGTCAATGTGATATTTAATAGGGAACCAGTGAAGCTGCTGAAGGACTGGTGTAATATGTTCAGTGGAAGGGGTTCTGGTAATAATACAAGTTGCAGCATTCTGAACCAACTGAAGTTTGTAAAGGAGTTTGTGAGGAATACCAGAAAGGATGGAATTACAATAATCAATATGAGATGTAACCAGAGCATGAACAAGAATAGCAGTGCTGTTAGCTGAAAGAGATGGTCATAAACTGTTGATATTACATACATGGAAATATGCAGACCAAATAATAATATTAATATGTGCCTCAAATTTTACGGTACTGTTGAAAATAACACCTAAGCTCTTAACCTGGGAGGAGGAAGAGATTAGAGAATTATCAATAGTCAATGAAATATCACATTTGTCTAAAACAGATTTAGTTCCTACCAGAAGAACCTCTGTTTTATCACTGTTTAATTTAAGAAAATTAGCAGACAGCAATGATTTAACTTCCTGTAGACAGTCAGAGATAGAAGAAGGTGGAAGAGCGGAATTAGGCTTAGTAGACAGATATGGCAGGGTGTTGTCAGTATCATAGTGAAAATACATATCAAATTTCTTAAAGATATGACCAAGAGGCAGAAGATAATAATAAATAGAAGGCGGCCCAAGACAGAGAGTCCTTGGGAACACCACTAACAACTGGGCAAACTTGTGATCTGAAGTTTTTTAGCTGTACAAATTGTATACGATCCGAGAGATAAGATTTACACCAGGCATGTGGAGTGCCAATAATGGCAATCGATTTTAATCTCTCAAGGAGTATATCATGAGAGCACAAGTATGGTTAACAGCCCAGAGTCAGCTGCCAACAGCAGATCATTAGTGATTTTGACCAGGGCTATCTCTGTATTGTGAAATGGACAAAAGCCAAACTGAAGTTGATCAAACAAATGATTGTCAGTAAGGTAAGAGTGAACCTGCACAGCAACAGTTTTTTCAAGTGTGTTTGAAAGGAAAGGTAAATTTGAGATTGGACGATAATTATTTAGGTTGTAGGAATCCGCACCAGATTTCTTGAGAATTGGAGTTATTACAGCCATTTTGAAAGATAAAGGAACAAGACCAGAGATAAGGGAATAATATATGTTAGATATTTAAGAGGAATGAGAAGATAAACAGAATTTAACCAAATAAATAGGAACTGGATCCAGCCAACAGGTAGAGGAATTGGATTTTGTAATAATACTAAATATTTCCTCCACAGTTAGAAGTTTAAAACTACTAAGAAAAATGACGGGGGATCATAAAATGTTCCATGTACAGAATTTCCAAAAGAAGTCAGCTGCTGGTGTATAATTCCAATCTTCATATTAAAAAGGGTCATTAGTTACACTGATCAGTGCGGTAAAACTAAGTTGGAAGATTGTCAGAAGGCCAAAGGATGTTGTTTACAGTTGATAATAAAGCCTTACTATTCCCTTCAGCAGACCCAATTAGTGTTGTGTAATATGTCGTTTTTGCTGCTGACAAAGCACCCCTATAGTCGCGTATGTGTTCAACAAATACATTGTTTTGGACAACAGAAGCCGTCTTTTTATAAAGGCGATCCAAACGTTGGCCCTTAACTTTAAGTTGGCAGACCTCTGGGGTGAACCGGTGGGCAGAGTGGGTGAGACAGTCCAGGTTTTCACAGGAGCAAGATTATCTAAAGGGCTGCATGGTCCATCTTTATAGCAGGATACTAGTTAATCTGGGGAAAATAATTTGTCTCCATTGGAGAAGGCAAATAAATCAATATTCTTAATAATGCGAAATGAGTTTGAACGAAATAGATTTGATTTAGATAATGTTAAGTCAACATTAAAAGACATAGTTTGTGATCAGATGCCGACAGTTCAAATACTGTACAATTATAAGAAGTAACACCACAGCAACAAGTAAGATTGAGAATATGGCCTTTAGAGTGACTAGGAAAATGTATGAATTGCTGCAAACCAATACTATTGAGACATGATACAAAATCCCTCGTAAGATTATTAGTAACAGTGTCCATATCTATAATTAAGCGCACATATAAAAGTATGGTATTAATGTAATTATTGCAAATGTTAAGGCTGCACAGGAGGTAGCCATTGTGATTGTGCCTCACAGCACCAGGGACATGAGTACATTAAATTCCCAGACTGGTGACTGGTCAGTTTTTATGTTCCACCCAAATTTCTATTGGAAGGACAGAATGGAGTGTCCCTCGCCACTGTCTAAGCAGACTTTACATGTTCCCCAGCCCCCGTCACATTGACTTGAATTAAGCAGGTTTGAGGATCTTATTTTTTTCTTCTCACAAAGAGAACTAACCATTTACCTTTCTCAATTCCCCTTCCATTTTATAAGCCACTTACTCAGTTCATTTTTGTATGAAGGCACTAGGGACAATCTTAGCAGCAAGGGCGATGGAGGCAGAAACAATTCTTACAAAAATTTTAGTGCTGCCAAGGTATTCCAGTAAAAATATTGCATGTGAGAGCTGATATTAAAATGATTCATACACCTCTGTCAAAACTCAAAATAACATTGACTATGATGTGACAGCAGCCATTGCCCAATCCCATTGATTTCAATGCAGCTGAGGAAATTTTATGAAGAAAAGTAATTTTGTCACATCAAGGATGACATTACTTTGCTGTTTTACAGACTGTACGCTATTCTTCAGCTTTGCCAGTAGGTCAAGGACTCAGACTGCTAAGCTCAGCTTTCCTTAAAGATTTAAACATGGCAGTGTGATATATATACTTTAGCCTCTCCTCCTTCTTCATTCATGTCATTTGGCATTTTTTGCTGGAGATAGCACTTTTCTTCTTCTCATTATTAGACTCACATTTACTGCTTTTATTTGTTTCAGTTTAAGTAATTTACTTATATGCTTATACACTGATTAGGGTATGCTATTTGAAATACTGTTTGAAATGAAAACTTGAAAATAATAAATCCGTCATCCCCAAACATGGTTAATCTGATACTTTGTAAAAGAGACCCAATGCAACGATGTGCACAAGGTATCATACGACCTGGGCTGTCATACTTCCACTGTATATCATAACAGACATGTTTTAAGGATATGGGAGGAGAGCCACTATACCCAGAGAGTTAATAATTTTATTAATCATTTTTACCATTTTATGTTTCAATTCTTTTATAGGTCACTTTGGAATATTGAGAACCTCACTCTTTAAAATTTTAAACAGCAATGATCATTTTAATTTCTTAGCTGAGGGGTACATCTAGAACATCACATCTATTCATGTTTACATTAAGTGGTTAGAAAATAGGTTTAAGATGCACAGATTTGTTTGAACATTCCTCAAAGGTAAGGAAAGAATACTGAGTCTTTATACATGAAAGGTTCATAAGATTAAAGGGCTGTTTGTTTTTCATGTGGATGTAATTCCATCAGAAATATGGGGAATCTCTAATTCAGGTTGCCCGGTAGGTTTCATCTCAAGTTGCCTTTAAATATTCCTGCCCTTAATTGGTGAGTATGGATGTTTCTGTTATATGTTATTTCATTCATGTCTTAACATGTCGTTCTTTTTATAGTCAAGTTATAAAACATGCACTGTATATTTATTATAAAACCATCTAGTGAAAACAATTACTTTTTTTTACAGTGTTTTAGTGTTTAATATGAATATATAGTACATGTACTTTGTACTAATCCACACAGTTATGTGCTTTTTAGTTATGCAGCAAAAAAGTCATGCACTATATCAACCTGAAGCTGACTAAATGATTTATTTATTAAATGATTCTTTTTCAATGAATCATTTATATTTTCTTGTAGGGGCAAGACACTAAATTTGTACATACAAACAAATATAGTCCAATTATAAAGTACATAAAATATAATCCAGTTAGGGGGTAGGGTAATGTGTGGCTGCCTTACTGCTCTGAGGACTAGGTCTTTGTGCAGATGTAGTTACCTCCTAGAGCTGTGTGGGTTTTTCTCAGAATATTTCAGTTTTCCACTCATTTTACATTAGGTTAAATTGTGGCAAATTATGACAATGCAACCATCGATGGTTAGTTGTTGCCTATTCCTGGATGCAGTTATCTTTCTGTTACCTTCTGTTGGACTAAATGGATTAAGGAAAAGGCTAGCTAAAGGGATTGATGGATGGATAAACTAATTGAAATAATTAAACAATAAAGGTTGTTTCCTGCTCTTACCCAAAAATAATTAGATCTATTACTACTGAAATAGAGCACAAAATACAAAAAGAAAGAAGAAATATGCCCACAAAGCACATGTTCAGTGCACATTAAAAGGGGAAACCAAGGAGAAATATAAGGTGAGTTAAACAGGGCAGTTAATTTGAAGGCTGACAACATTATATAATGTCTGTGCTGTGTATGAGATGTAACACAAGTGTATACTTTAATAAATCCTTTCAATTCTGTAATTTTGAATTGTGTAGGGCATGTAACCTTATAATAATACTAGTTTTCATTTTAATGAAAAAGAAATTAGGCCTTTAGTATTTTTTAAATATGCATTATTGGGTGGTTAGGAAATAAGAAACTCCCATTATTGTGCTATATTAGTTTATAGCCTGTGGATGTCACAGGAACACATAATAGCAGCAGTAGTAGTATTGTCAAATGTACAAAGTACAGTGAAAATCTTACTTGTCTGACCAACATGCAACATCTTGCCAGTTTCCAGGGCCATGATAAACAAGAATGTATTAAAATACAGAACTTAATTTTCTTTAATCACCTTACCCAATGTACTCTTTATTCATGGTAAATGTATTATAAGTATTTATTCATCTATTACAGTATTTGCTAAAAAATGTTTAAAAATTACAGTCACTTGAAACGGTTTTCCCTTTTTGAGTATTCTTACTCTTAAATTTGTAATCAAAAACTGCTTATTTTTAAAATTCAGCATTAGAGAATGGATGTACTGTGCAAGGTGACTTCTATCTAGTGTTGATAAATGGCTAATTATTGGATGATGTCAAAATGAAAAACATATGTTTGGCCTCATGGCACATTATTAGATTCTAATAAAGGCTAGAGATTATGAATATGAGGATAGAGTTGTTGTTCCTGTTTTGATAACCATACCTTGCAGAGTTCAGGATGTATTATTTATCAGAGGATAACAAACCTTCTGGACTTATATTCTAATTAGTGGTTGCATGATTAATTTCCAGAAAAAGCTTTCTATTACAAATTAAATTGACTTTCTGTGTAATGTTACTACTTTATAAAAATTAAACTGAGAGCAAGAATCAATATTGTTTTTTTTTTAGAAAATAGGAAATGTTATTCTCCAGTAAGAGTTTTTTATTCAGGAACATTTATCAAAATTACAAAACTGCATTTGAAATACAGGTAAAATGTAAGTATTCTGCATAATTTTATTGGAGACAAGTGGTTTAAAAAAATAACCAATGCTTAAAGTTTAAATATAGGTCTGATATTCTATTAAAATGACATTTTAATAAAAATCTGTAAATCTTTATCTGAAAAATGCAGATGTGAACACATTTGATTTTGAGAGGTTATTCCATATTTGATGAAACATAGATTTTTTTAAACTGACACTGAATTTTACAGTTTATCATATCTTTATTGCATTAGATGAGACCTGCACATATATATTGCTTGGCCTTTGGCAGTGGTGTCTGTGCTTTAGAACAAGTGGGGCACCTCCTCCATCTCCTAGCTGATGGCAATGTTATACAATAATTAAATAAGTAGTATCGTTGTAATACGTACTTATAGAAAACTCAACTTAGTTGTCATAAACATTTTTTCAGTTTTTCATGGTATATGCTGTGCAATTGCAATTTTGTAACGATTTTTTCCGCTACACTTCACTAAGTTTAACTGATGATTGCAGGTCAACCACAACTGCCTTCAACCCCTTCCCACAGCGCCGAAAGGTGATTTATAATAATAAAAATGATATTAACTAACCCACACAGAGAAAAAATGCAAAAACAAAAAACTATAATTAATAAACTTTTACAACACCCCCACTTCCAATATATACAATGAACACAAAGCATAAAATTATATTTCCAAGAACTTTCCCCTCCGTCCTTTCGATTTAGTCTTTTTTCCGTTTTACTATTTCTCCATAGTCCAGTTCATTAGACATGCCAATCCCAGAATAAAAAGATTTACGGCTCACACTGCTTTTGATCCCTTTCACGGTAACCTCAGCGTATCCGGAATCTTCGAGGTGGCCACCCCAGACTGTAGTAGACTTGTGGGGCTCCCCGAAAATTAATCTTTCTCCTGGACTCAGAATGGTCATGTCCTTTCCTCCTTCGCCATAAAATTCGGGCTGTCTTTTCTTCCTCCTCGTCCTGCCTTTTCCTGCCCCTATTTAAATAGTGTGTCTGTTTCCATGGCACTCCCGGAAATCGTAAATGACAGCCCTGTACCTCCCAAAAGGTTCTCTCTATCCAACCCGCCTATCTTATCTTCCGTATTTTTTTAAATGACTACAGGATTTTACATAGAGAGAAGAAGAAAAAAATATATACTTTTTTATGTGGCAATGCTACAATTTCTTGCCTAGAAAAATATTTCTTTAAGAAGTATTTGACATTTTCTTTGTACCTGGCACCCTTGGGAACAATACACCCCATTTTAAGCAACTCATGTGTTGAATTTTTGTGACAGCACTTCTAGAGTACATTAACTTGAGCATCTCGTTATTTGTTGATAGATTTTCAGTTTTTGATATTTACTAATGTTATGCTAACTTACATACTCTTTATGCAAATGAATGACGCAACAGAAATGATTGACGGGCCACGTAAATAACATCACTAAACAATGGGGTGGACAGATGACTGAAAATGAGGTGGTGTGCTGGACAGGAAAAAAGAAATGTAATCATGTTGTAAAAATTGAAAGAGAATATTCTGCAAAGCTCAAGGATGACGTAAAGCTCAGTGGTTAGCAACTGCTGTTTTTTGTTGTTACTAGCTCCATAGATGCCTATCAGCTCTAATCTTGGTTATCTGTTACACTGTGTTGACCTCTAGCTCCCAGTCATGGTGCTGAAAACCGACCCCTTCTCCCAACCTACCCTTTAATTGCAACGCTTTAAACATTAAGAGAATAATGCATAACATACACATACCAGTGCTTATTTATATCCACTTACAGTACTGCTTTTCATATACTGTTCTGTACATTCACATCTGCAGACGTTAAACAGAAACTACATACAACTGACAAAACGTTAGAAAAGAAATATGGCACTAAATTGAACAGCATAAACAAATGAAAACTGTAAACGTCTAATAACGATAATACATATACAGATTTAATATTTTTTCTACTGATTGTCCATTTCAGTTCAAAAGAATACACTTTCCTGTAAAATTGTGTTTTAAAAGTCACTAGGAAAAGCAGAAAAATGCAAGGGCTGTCCTAATGCAGAGATGTTTTACTTAAGGATAATCGTGTATGGCATGTTCAAGAGAAAGTAGCTCTGATGATTTAATAATATTATTACGTAAGTAAAGCCAGATAATACAGATAGCATAGTATATACTCAGTATTAAATCATTTAGAGTTTCATATCATAACAAGATATTTGGATCTTTTGAACAACTATGTCTCAATATAATCTTTTCATTAAATAATTTTTTCTCTATGTGCAAGTAAGAGATTTTGCTAAATGGCACATAGCCCATTCCCTTAACTTCCATAATTTTACACTGTACAAATTTGACTTTCTCGCTGCAATATGGATAGTATTTCCAGTATATACCAGTGCTTTCAAATGTGTGCACCTTAACCTTGCATGTTGTTATAAGCTTTTCATGTAACTAATGTATGTCAGCTCTTGACAAAAGCAGTTTTACTTGGGTTGTGTTCATTGCATACTATCTTTTTCAAACAATACTATCCAGAATGATTCAAAAAACTAATTGTAAGGAATGTTGTCAGACAAAAATGTAAAAGTTGGTGCTTATGTTTCCTTTCCTTGGATGGTTAAAACTGTTAATTTGTTTTTTTCTTATTCTATATGACATAGTATTAAATTATAGTGAAAAAAGTGATTAATGGCAGGTTATTCAAACTGAGCTCTGCCTGGTCTGATCTGGGTGAGTCCTGGGTTAACAACGACCGCCACCAGTACTGTTAGCCAACAGGGTGCTGGTGGAACTTGGGCTGTTAGCTGAAGAAGGAGAAGAAGGGGGGAAGGGGGGGGTGAACTTATCCGGAGGAAAGAGAAGAGGAGGAAGGTAAAGAGAGTGGAACTGAAGGTAGGAACTTTGAATATTGGCAGTATGACTGATAAGGGGAAAAAGTTAGCCGATATAATGTTTGAAAGAAGGAATGCTGATATATTGTGTGAGCAAGACACTAAATGGAAGGGGAGTAAGGTCAGGTGGATCGGAGGTGGATTCAAATTGTTCTATCATGGTGTGGATGGGAGGAGAAATGGGGTAGAGGTTATTCTGAAGGAACATTATGTCAAAGGTGTTTTGGAAGTGAAAAGAGTGTTAGACATAGTAATGATTATAAAGCAGAAACTGAAGGTGTAATGATGAATGTTATTAGTGCATATGCCCTGCAAGTTGGGTGTACGATGGATGAGAAAGAAGGTTTCTAGAGTGAGCTGGATGAAGTGATGGATAGTGTACCCAACGGGACAGAATGTGGTGACTGGAGCAGATTTCGATAGAAATGTTGGTGAAGGGAACAGAGGAGATGAGGAGGTGATGGGTAGATATAATGTCAAGGAGAGGAATGAAGAAGGTCAGATGATAGTGGATTTTGCAAAAAGGATGGGCATGGCTGTGGTGAGTTTGTATTTTAAGAAGAGGGAGGAACATAGGGTGACATACAAGAGTGGTGTTAGATGCACAGGTAGATTATATCCTATGCAGAAGAGTCAATCTGAAGGAGTTTAAGGACTGCAAAGTGTAGTTAGACAGCATAGGATGGTGGTCTGTAGGATAACGTTGGAAATCAAGAAGAGGAGGAGACTGAGGGCAGAGCCAAGTATCAAATGATGTAAGTTGAAAAAGGAAGACTGCAAGGTTGACTTTAGGCTGGAGGTAAGACAGGCACTGGGTGGCAATGAAGAATTACCAGACAGCTGGACAACTACAGCATAAGTAGTAAGGATGACAGCAAGAAAGGTGCTTGGCAAGGTGACTTTGGTTGTGTGTCTAAATATGTCTTGGAATGGATTGCTGCCTTGTATATTGTTACTTCATGCTTTGCGCCTGATGCTGCTGAGATAGGAAGGCCCTTGTCCATTTTGAGCTGGTCTTAAAATGATTGTATAGTTGGATATATTCTACAATGGAAAAAAAATTAATGATATCTAAAAAAATAATTTTATGCTTTTACTCGCTTACGTTTGAAAATCCATTGTTTTTGCAAAATAGTGTCAGACGAGAGATTATTTTACTCTTTTGCACTCTAGATCTGCTGTTCCTGTACTGGATTCTTTTCAAACTGACTCTTTTGTACTTATTGTACTGTTATTGGTCCTGCTGTGCTGTTCACTTATACTGTTGCTTTTGACAGACATTCATTGCTCAATTTTGGAGTTCCGTAGTTTCATTCATTCTTTGTTTAATTCAGTTTTATTATTTAATTCATCTTCTTATTTTTAGAACTACACAATCACTAATTTTAACATTTAAATGCATTACAGTTTAAATATAGCAATTGTTTTCATTGTGTTCACACATACCTTTAAAGGTCTGTTTAATATCTTATTTTAAATGAAAATTCTAAAACACTTTTTAAATTGAAAGTCACAATTTCTACAAAGTAGAGATTAAAAGTTATATACTGTAAGCAGCTTACATTATTTAAGAAAAAAAATCACTTCTGCACATGGGCAAAATCAGTTGTATAATAGAGAATAAGATCATCAGGTTGTGTAAGCTTATCATTTGCACTTAGATAAATCAATTTCAGTACATATATTTTCAAATTAATTGATATCTTAGCGGTAATTCCAGGACTAAATTAAACATATTTTTCATATTTGTATATTAACTATAAAAATACTGATACTAATCACAAGTTTAAAGCTAAGTTAGAAAAAATAATGTTGGAAAATGTCATATTTTTGTTCAATCAATCCCCTCTTTTCAAAGGTTCTGTATAGATTTATCTTGTCTTCTTAAAAAACTTAGCTAGCTATAACAGACTTTAAAATAGCAGGGTTGTTTACAAATCTCGTGACAAAAATTTTGCTTTGTCTTAGAGGCATCTAACTTGTATTTGATTGCAAATTCTTAGGAATTTTAAAAAAATAAATGTATTACATTACCTTGACTTATGACAGCCACAGTGCTGTTGAACAATCTGTAGCTAAGATCACCAGTTGATCTGATCCCTCAAATTCAACTGGATGTTATGAATTGTGGCTTCAATATAAACTCAAGGGATGCCATGATGACTAATAAGAAATCTTTTATCAAAAGACAAATAACAAATTATGTTATTTAAAGGCAATACACAGTTGAAAAATACTTCTTTAAAGAAACATATGCAATGTACAATAATAAATAATTTCACAGTATTAAGGATTCATTTATGAATCTAACACTAATCCCACTTCCCACTTGAGGTTTGTGCAATATAATTGATTTCTGAACATTGTGGTCACCTCTTTACTAAATATGCATTGCAAGAAAACAAAGGAAAATGTAAAATCTAAATGGTAAACAGACTTGAAGTAAATGAATACACAGTAGAAAGCTGCTGACATTTGAATGCTGCCTGGTATACATTTTGTGACAGGAATCATGGCAACTTACTGCATCATACAGTACATTTGTTTGTTTTGTTCACAACCTGAATATTCATTAATCATTTATGATGAGGGCTTGATGTTTACTGTGATTGTTATGAGCAGATATTTTTTCAGCAGAGCAATGCCCAGCACACAGTAACAGAGTGGCCTTACTGTATAGATATTTTTCTGTCACATGTTGAAATGCCTACAAAAGAAGAATGGGATTGACAAGGAGATAGGATGGGGATGGAGAAGGGTCAAGGAGAAGCAAAAGCAATAGAAGCAAAAAGAAATAGTAAGTCAACTTCAAAGCAAAGAAAGAAATTGAATTATTTGCAACTGCAAATGAAATGGGGAGGATTTCTTTACAACTAGTCTGCCTTTTATTACAGGATAGTGGCCTTGAAATGCAAAATGCATATCTTTTTCCAACAGAAATTTCTAACCAATTGAAGTTATCAAATATTTTTTTACATGCAATTATGCCCCTGGAGAACAAAAAAAGAGAGAAAAAAAAAACACAGGGTGCAGTACATTGTCAAAAATACACCAGTCGTCCACAGGTCATAGATTGAAGTAGACTATTAGTTTATTCTTGTGCATTGCATGGATTCAACTACATACATGAAGATATTATGTTAATGGACAGTAATCCAAAACAGGACCTACTTTAAGAAGAAATTAAAAGATGAGCACAAGTCAACAAATACATGATCTACAGTTGTTTACACAGAGTCAAATATTGATGCTATAACTGAAACCAAATCTCATTTCAACAGAAAGTTATCTCTTATATAGCTATTTTCTGCTAACTGAAGGATGGGCTTGACGCAACAATATTTGAGTTTCATCATTATCATACGAAACTGAAAAGTCATTCAACTGGACTGAACTATGCTCAAATCTGAAGGGAAAATTGGAAATATAAATTGGTGCCCTACATTAAATACAGTGTATAATTTATGGATTACCTTTTTGCCTAATACTTGAGATAATGTGCATTATTTAACATTATTCACTTAGTAATTTGAAGAGTTACCAGATGGCTGGGCAACTACAGCAGAAGTAGTAAGGATGGCAGCAAGAAGGGTGCTTGGCGTGACATCTGGACCAAGGAAGGAGAAAAAGTAAACCTGGTGGTGGAACGAGGAAGTACAGGAGAGTATACAGAGGAAGAGGTTGGCGAAGAAGAAGTGGCATAGTCAGAGAGATGCAGAAAGTAGACAAGAGTACAAGGAGATAAGGTGTAAGGTGGAGAGAGGTGGTGAAGGCTAAAGAAAAGGCATATGATGAGTTGTATAAGAGGTTGGACACTAAAGAGGGAGAAAAGTATCTGTACCAACTGGCTAGACAGATGGACCGTGCTGGGAAAGATGTGTAGCAGGTTAGGATTATAAAAGATAAAAATGGAAACATACTCACAAGTGAGGAGGGTGTGTTGACCAGATGGAAAGAGTACTTTGAGAAGCTGATAAATGAAGAGAATGAGAAAGAGAAGGTTGGATGATGTAGATAGTGAATCAGGAAGTGCAACTGATTAGCAAGGAGAAAGTTAGGACAGCTATGAAGAGAATGAAGAATGGAAAGGCCGTTGATCTCAGATGACATACCTGTGGAAGCATGGAGGTGTTTAGAAGAGATGGCAGTGGAGTTTTTAACCAGATTGTTCAATGTAGTCTTGGAAAGTGAGAGGATGCCTGAGAAGTGGAGAAGAAGTGTACTGGTACTGATTTCTAATAATAAGGTGTGACAGATAGGGGGCGCTGTCGTCTCCTTGAGCCCTCAGACAATACGTCAGACACCAGGTAAAAGTCCAATAATAATTTTTATTTGGACAAATACAGTGCACAAGCACCCTCCTCTCCACAATACTCATTAAACAATACAATTCTCAATAATACAATTCCTCCTACTCCTAGACTCGTTGCCACCCTGCCACCCAGCTCAGCTCACCCATCTGGGTTTCCCACAATCCTTTATACTGTTTAACCCGGAAATGCTTCATCCCTCAGTCCATGATTCCCCATCTCTTCCAAGTTATATAAAAAGTCCTTTTTTCTTCATCCCGGAAGTACATCGGTCCTTCCGTCCCCATGACTATGACGTAATTCCGGATTGTAGTAAACCCCAATGTTTCTGGGCCTCCCAGCAGCGTCTCCTGGTGGCCCCCACGTTATCCAGCAGGGTTGCACTGGAAGATTCCAATTCCCATGAGTCCCTGCTGGAATTTGGGGCCCCTCCATGATGCAGGGATGGCTCCACCTGGTGGCCTGGGGGTATTGGCTGTGATGACTGGCTGGCCATATCTCACAAAGAGAATGTGCAGAGCTGTAGTAACTACAGGGGGATAAAATTGATGAGCCACAGCATGAAGTTATGGGAAAGATAGTGGAAGCTGTGTTAAGAAGGGAGGTGATGATTAGTGAGCAGCAGTATGATTTCATGCCAGGAAAGATCACCACAGATGCAATGTTTGCTCTGAGAGTATTGATGGAGTATAGAGAAGGCCAGAAGGAGTTGCATTGTGTCTTTGTGAACCTGGAGAAAGCATATGACAGGGTGCCTCGAGAGGAGTTATGGTATTGTATGAGGAAGTCGTGAGTGGCAGAGAAGTATGTAAGAGTTGTACGGGATATGTACGAGGGAAGTGTGACAGTGGTGAGGTCTGCGGTTGGTGTGACGGATACATTCAGTGTGGAGGTGGGATTACATCAGGGATCAGCTCTGAGCCCTTTCTTATCTGCAATGGTGATGGACATGTTGACAGACAAGATTAGACAGGAGTCCCTGTGGACTATGATGTTTGCTGATGACATTGTGATCTGTAGCAAGAGTAGGGAGCAGGTTGAGGAGACCCTGGAGAGGTGGAGATAACCTCTAGAGAGGAGAGGAATAAAGATCAGTAGGAACAAGGCAGAATACATGTGTGTAAATGAGAGGGAGGTCACTGGAATGGTGAGGATGCAAGGAGTAGAGTTTGCGAAAGTGGAGGAGTTTAAATACTTAGGATGAACATTACAGAGTAATGAGGATTGTGGTAGAGAGGTGAAAAAGAGAGTGCAGGCAGGGTGGAATGGATGGAGGAGAGTGTCAGGAGTAATGTGTGTCAAACGGGTATCAGCAAGAGTGAAAGGGAAGGTCTACAGGATGGTAGTGAGGCCAGCTATGTTATATTGGTTGGAGACAGTGGCACTGACCAAAAACAGGAGACAGAACTGGAGGTGGCAGAGTTAAAGATGCTAAGATTTTAATTGGGTGTGACGAGGATGGACAGGATTAGAAATAAGTACATTAGAGGGTCAAGTTGGACGGTTGGGATTCAAAGCTACAGAGGCGAGATTGCATTGGTTTGCACATGTGCAGAGGAGGAGAGATGCAGAGTATATTGGGAAAAGGATGCCAAGGACAGAGCTGCCAGGCAAGAGGAAAAGAGGAAGGCCTAAGAGAAGGTTTATGGATGTGGTAAGAGAGGACATGCAGGTGATGGGTGTAACAGAGCAAGATAAATAGGACAGGAAGAGATGGAAAAAGATGAACTGCTGTGTCATCCCCTAATGGGAGCACCTGAAAGAAGAAGAATACTCCCTTAGTAATTTGCATATATATGAACTAAAAAAATGGTAAAGCAGTTCTGGCAGGACCTATAAGTAGGGCAGTTATGAGGTTTGTCCACCATTTTAGACCTAATAGAAAGCTGCTCAGTTTGGCAATGGCTACATGTGTTTTGGCTTCAATATTTTGAATTTTTTGACTAACTTATCTAATGCTATTTTATATGTTCTCTGCATTTTATCCATCCATCCATTTTCCAACCCTTTGAATCTGAACACAGGGTCACGGGGGTCTGCTGGAGCCAATCCCAGCCAACACAGGGCGCAAGGCAGGAACCAATCCCGGGCAGGGCGACAACCCACTGCAGGACACACACACCCACACTCACACACCAAGCATAAACTAGGGACAATTTAGAATCGCCAATCCACCTAACCTGCATGTCTTTGGACTGTGGGAGGAAACCGGAGTACCCAGAGAAAACCCACGCAGACATGGGGAGAACATGCAAACTCCACGCAGGGAGGATCCAGGAAGCAAACCCGGGTCTCCTAACTGCGAGACAGCAGCACTACCACTGCGCCACCGTGTCGCCCTTCTGCATTTTATATTGTGTCTTATTTCCAATGATTCTTTACACAGGAATTAGTACAATTTAGAAAACTTACTTAAGTCTTTTTATTTTTTAATTTTTTATTTTATTTGAAGAAAACAACATTCCATGCAATCTAGTCAAACTTAACAAAGCATTCAACCCGCTCCCGAGAGAAGGAGAGGAGAGCCAACAGCATGAGCAAATCTTTACAAACAACAAACAAAGGAGAATATCCTTTTCCTCAATATAGAGAAAAGCCAAGCAAAATGACACCTTTTATTGGCTAACTAAAAAGATTACAATATGCAAGCTTTCAAGGCAACTCATGCCCCTTCTTCAGGCAAGATGTATTCTCTATATTCATAATGGCTAACACGGTACAACACCCTAGTACTACTTTTCCTCAATATAAATACTTCTAATTAGATTTGATTAATTAGATCTTGCCATATTTTAAAAACGTTTTGAACAGATCTTCTTAGTGAGAATTTATTTTTTTCCAGTTGCAATAGTACAGAACATCATTTACCCACTGACATATAACAGGTGGGCTGTGATTCTTCCAGAGTAAGTCTACATGCTAGTAGTGCAGTATAGGTGATTACAATCAATTTGTCTTTCTTTACTTTAAGTCCAGCTGTCAATGGGTTAGGAGTGATTATGATGCTAATGATTTGTGATAGGGCTTGGGAACACTCCCAAAACATGTGGCCAAATGAGGCTAGAGCTTAATTAGAAAATTTCACAGGTTGAATCTTGGCCTGGATACATTTTGGACAATTTTAAACAAGATAAATGTGCTCAATAAAACATTTCAAGTTGAATGAATGAATGCTTTGCACATATTGAACTAGAGTGTATTCTATGCATGGCTGCCTTTCACTCCTTTTCTGAAATATTAAGTGAAATTTCTTTTTCCCCATTATACCCCTCGATCTTTGAAAGGAAGAGACTTTGAAATGTTTTTATTTTATATATTATTGAGATGCTGTCTGAGTCTTCAAGACTGATCAGTATTGCCACTGGAATAGAAATGGGTGGGAGGTGAGGAAAACTGAGCAGGTTCCTTTTAGCAAAGTTTCTGATTTGAAAGTAATGGAAAATTGTGTTAATGGGAAGTTAAAATTGAAGCATAATTGTTCATAACATGCAAAGACATTATCAAACATTAAATACTTAGTAGGTTTGAGGGGTAGAAAATGGTGATTATCATGTAGAGGTGCACCAGATAAATGCTTCTCTGTCTTAAAGTGCTTCCTGCATTGGTTCCATTTCTGAGTGACTGATAAAAATTTGGATTATTAGTATATTGACGATAATTTATATTTATTGGACCACACAGCAGTGCATATAAAGTAGTACTGCAATATTTTATTTCTATTGCAGAACATATATTTGTGTATATTCATCAATTTGTGTCAATGTACAGACGCCTCATGTATAAAGAGTGTTGCGTACGCCTGTTTCCACGCTCACTTTGAGATGTATAAAACCAAAACTTGGTGTAAAGCCACACACATTTTCATGGCATGGTACCCCCTTGTGTATGCACTTTTCTGCTCGGTTTTGCAAACTGGTGGCACCCAGCGTCAAAGCAGTGTTATTATTTCTGTAGTCTACTAAACTTGTTTAGATTCAAGATGATGGTTTTATCAAACACATTGAAATTGATTGCATATCATTTACAAATTTAATTCACTTGATTGTAATCATTCTGTAACAATATAATTGTGCATGGAATGACCAAAATATTCCAACTACTATGGCTGCTTTAGTGTTGTTAGAAGACATTGCAAATGAAAAAAATAAAACAGAGCACATATTTACAGATGATAATGACTGGCTTTTAACTCGATTTCGATTTACACCAGCTATCCTCTTGGAGCTGTGCTGAACTAGCGCTGGCTTTACAAAGGCAGACTTTGAGGAATTGTGCTTTACCTGCTCCTTTGCAAGTTCAGTCCACTCTCAGATTTTTAGCTGCAGGAGCTTTTCAACATGCACTCACTGACCGATCGGGTATTTCACAATCATCACTGAGTGGCGCCATACCAGCTGTATAGGAGTTATTATCCACTTTTCATCCAGATATATAAGATTTCCTTATACTCTGGTTGATCTGTCAAACATAAAAGTGCAATTTGCAGCAACACCCACTTTTCCAAATGTTATCAGAGCAGTCAATTGCACGTACATTGCTATTGCAACAACGCCAGACTAGTTACATCAGCCAGGGATGAATCACCAAAAGAATCAGCTAACATTACATCATATATAGCTGTAACACCTATAAAAATGGCATTTCTGCACATTCGCAGGTGTTTTTTCCATCTAGTGTGTCAAAAGGGAAGCAGTCCTTTTAAGTATAGCAAGTCACCTCAAAGTAAAGTGCAGAGAATTAGTCCATTGTGGCGCTTGGTGCCATTGCTACTCTATAAAAGCACCTTCAGAGAATTAATTTGCTACCTTAAATAGAAAGCATTTCCACTCTATTAATGTGCTGATCTGTAGTGCACAGAAAGTGTGTCGTAGTGTGCAAATATGTACCGAAGAGATGAACTATGATGAATCTGACC
This sequence comes from Polypterus bichir lapradei, assembly GCA_026402145.1. NCBI lineage: Eukaryota > Metazoa > Chordata > Cladistia > Polypteriformes > Polypteridae > Polypterus > Polypterus bichir. Next base: position 67,798,225 of record JANRMT010062791.1, read on the forward strand.
TTGACCCTGACCCACCAAATGACCAGTCAAATCACACAGCGTTGCAACTTCATTTGAATGTAATTAGCAGAATGTAAAAACAGATACTAAGATGCAGCATTTATTTTTTAACCAATTCATTTCAGTTGTGGTCAATATTATATAGTACAGCCCTTATATTCATTAGTCCACTGGTTACGTCTCTTACAGCATCCACTATTGCATTTTGGGACTCCTGAACAGGCCATCTCCACACAGCCAGATGACCTGCCAGTGGCTTCCAAGGCAGGGGTGTGTGTGCAGCCAGCGAAGACATACCTGGCACAGCAGCATCAGCAGTGCCTGACCATAGCACGGGAGGCAGTTTTTGAAATATTGTCTGAAACAGAATAAATAGATGGTGGACTGCAACTTGCCTTTTCACGTTGACTATGATATCTGACCACTTCTTTTTTCTTTCAGGCACTAGTGTTACTTTCTGAACTTGAACTTCCAAGTGTCTCCACCACGTTATTGTTTCTTATACCACTGCGTAAGCTAACAAATAGTACATTTTTCCTTGTCTCCACTTCGCAAAAAAGTGCCTTTTCCATTGTTTTTTAACCAAATAATGAACGGAAGGTGATATTTCTATTGATTTGCATATTAAAAAAATGACAAATTCTGGTAGAAGTTGGGATGTGGCTGTAGGTGCATGCATGTGCATTACATTTCACGTTTGTTGGGATTTGTAAAGGGGAAGTGCGTGGAACTTGGTGTACCCACAGATTTATGCATCTGAAGTTTTTTGTGCGTATGCACATTTCTACTTTTGTCCATACCCCATGTTTTAGTGTGAAATCTACACATGGCGTTATAAATGAGCCTTCAGGTCTTTATAGTGTTTATCATCTATACTAATAAAAGGCAAAGCCCTCACTGACTGACTGACTGACTCACTAACTGACTGACTCACTCACTCATCACTAATTCTCCAACTTCCAGTGTAGGTAGAAAGCTGAAATTTGGCAGGCTCATTCCTTACAGCTTACTTACAAAAGTTAGGCAGGTTTCATTTCGAAATTCTACGCGTAACGGTCATAACTGGAACCTACTTACATACATATATACGGCCATAGCCTGCAGCTCGGTCACCGTGTGAGGCGGAGGCCTCCATCAGCACACCTCCCACGTAATTGACTGTCTACCCATATACTGTAAGGCCGTCCGTCAGCGGCAATCCAATAGACACGCTGCCGCTAAATATTCACGGGTGAAGGACTGTGCTTATGCAAACGAAGATGAGATGGTCAGGGATAAACTAGTGTTTGGCACAAACTCAGCGAAAGTGCGAGAGAAACTTTTAAGTGCCAGGTCTTAGCTAACATTAAATAAAGCCGTGGACATCGCAAGATCGCACGAGATAGCACAAGCACAACTGAGAACCTTCGATGCATGTACTTCGAGCGGCTTACGTGAACTGACTGTGAACACAGTACACAGAGAACCAGCAACAGCTTCAAAGAGCGCTGAACAAAAAACACATTACACAATTGAGAAGGCAGCAAAAGAATATGAAGCGAGTGACGCATACAAGCAACGACGAATACGATATTCGCGAGATACAAGTTTAATGAGAAGACGCAGGGTATAAACGAGACTTTTGATCACTTTGTAACGGAGTTAAAATTGCTGTAACAGAGTTAAAATTGCTGGTGAAGGACTGTGCTTATGCAAATGAATAGGAAAGCAAGGTGTAAAGCTTAACTTTAAATTAAGTTCATAGACACGCTGCTGCTGGCGTTTGTCATGCCAAGAGACTGAGACGGTATCCTTTTATTTCTCTATTTTATTTATTTATTTACTTATATATATATATATATATATATTAACAATTTTAATCCCTTTCATCTTATATCGACACTGTTGGCGATCTGGCGATTTTGCAAGTGTCCGAGTATTTTGGGTTTAGTTCATCTTGCCTATTTGCTTTGGCTGTGGTTTCCCACGGATTCTTTTACCTGGCTGCTTGGCTTACCGGTGTGTTTGTCTGTGATGGGGCCTGGTAGGATTTGCATACTGCTTGTTTGGATTTTTATGTTGTTGGTCTTTCGACCTGGCGCTGGACTTTACCAGTATACAGCTGACGAACTTCTTCGACTTCGTTTTCATCTGGCTGCTCCACCGCCGGCTGTGCTACTTCTCCACCCGGACACCGCTCCCCTCCTTCGCCGAAAGTACATCCACCGGGGCTCTCGCCGGAACTTTCACCATGACAACTCTAAACCAATACCATCCTTCTGGTCTACTTCTCGTCACTCTTCACGGATTTCTGACAGGGCTGTTAACCACAGCGTTTTAACCAGCCTGACCAGGTCGGCTATCACTTCTGTTCAGTCTGACAGCACCGGTGTCAACTTCGGTCTGCTTAACATCCGCTCGCTTACAAGCAAGGGACATCTCGTCCAGGATCTCCTCACCGATCGTAAGTTTGACTTTTTGTGTTTGACTGAGACGTGGCAACAGCCCAATGACTTTTCGTAGCTCAACGACTCCACTCCCCCGGGGTTTGTTTACACCTGCCAACCTCGCGAGTCCGGCCGCGGTGGAGGTCTCGCGGTAATTTATCGCAAGAATTGGAAAGTCTCGCCGTTATCTGTACCTGTCTTCAGTTCTTTTGAATCCGTTGTTTGTAAACTCTCAGGTCCTGTTCCTACTGTTATTGCTGTTATTTATCGCCCTCCAAAGTCTACTTCTGTTTTTATAAGTGATTTTACTGATCTGCTGACCCATCTGGCTACTGTTTCTCCTAATATAATACTACTGGGAGACTTTAACATTCATATGGACAATAGTAATCATCCTCTTGGCAAAGACTTTTCATCTTGCCTCGATAGCTTGGATTTTAAACAATATGTAAACTTTCCCACTCATACTAAAGGTCATACTTTGGACCTAGTTTGTTGCTCTGGACTTACTCCTCTCAACTGCAAAGCTGATGAACTGTTATTCTCTGATCATTTTCTTCTTTCTTTCTATGTTAAAATGACCTTTTCTATAACTGTGTTTGTGGAGGGATGGACAGTTAAGGTGGGTGGGGGAGTCACTTCATCATCTCCCCTCCCATTCACGTCATTTCATTCACTTCATTTCGCTCCGAGCTGAGCTCCGCAGCTGACGCGGTCTTGTCGTTCTTTTTCCTTAGTGTTTAGTCCTCTCTCCTTTACTGATTTACAGTGGTGTGAAAAACTATTTGCCCCCTTCCTGATTTCTTATTCTTTTGCATGTTTGTCACACAAAATGTTTCTGATCATCAAACACATTTAACCATTAGTCAAATATAACACAAGTAAACACAAAATGCAGTTTTTAAATGATGGTTTTTATTATTTAGGGAGAAAAAAAAATCCAAACCTACATGGCCCTGTGTGAAAAAGTAATTGCCCCCTGAACCTAATTACTGGTTGGGCCACCCTTAGCAGCAATAACTGCAATCAAGTGTTTGCGATAACTTGCAATGAGTCTTTTACAGCGCTCTGGAGGAATTTTGGCCCACTCATCTTTGCAGAATTGTTGTAATTCAGCTTTATTTGAGGGTTTTCTAGCATGAACCGCCTTTTTAAGGTCATGCCATAGCATCTCAATTGGATTCAGGTCAGGACTTTGACTAGGCCACTCCAAAGTCTTCATTTTGTTTTTCTTCAGCCATTCAGAGGTGGATTTGCTGGTGTGTTTTGGGTCATTGTCCTGTTGCAGCACCCAAGATCGCTTCAGCTTGAGTTGATGAACAGATGGCCGGACATTCTCCTTCAGGATTTTTTGGTAGACAGTAGAATTCATGGTTCCATCTATCACAGCAAGCCTTCCAGGTCCTGAAGCAGCAAAACAACCCCAGACCATCACACTACCTCCACCATATTTTACTGTTGGTATCATTTTCTTTTTCTGAAATGCTGTGTTCCTTTTACGCCAGATGTAACGGGACATTTGCCTTCCAAAAAGTTCAACTTTTGTCTCATCAGTCCACAATGTATTTTCCCAAAAGTCTTGGCAATCATTGAGATGTTTCTTAACAAAATTGAGATGAGCCCTAATGTTCTTTTTGCTTAACAGTGGTTTGCGTCTTGGAAATCTGCTATGCAGGCCGTTTTTGCCCAGTCTCTTTCTTATGGTGGAGTCGTGAACACTGACCTTAATTGAGGCAAGTGAGGCCTGCAGTTCTTTAGACGTTGTCCTGGGGTCTTTTGTGACCTCTCGGATGAGTCGTCTCTGTGCTCTTGGGGTAATTTTGGTCGGCCGGCCACTCCTGGGAAGGTTCACCACTGTTCCATGTTTTTGCCATTTGTGGATAATGGCTCTCACTGTGGTTCGCTGGAGTCCCAAAGCTTTAGAAATGGCTTTATAACCTTTACCAGACTGATAGATCTCAATTACTTCTGTTCTCATTTGTTCCTGAATTTCTTTGGATCTTGGCATGATGTCTAGCTT
>JANRMT010062791.1:67802680-67963098 GCA_026402145.1 Polypterus bichir lapradei
ATTGAACTCAGGTGTGATACACCACAGTTAGGTTATTTTTTAACAAGAGGGCAATTACTTTTTCACACAGGGCCATGTAGGTTTGGATTTTTTTTCTCCCTAAATAATAAAAACCATAATTTAAAAACTGCATTTTGTGTTTACTTGTGTTATATTTGACTAATGGTTACATGTGTTTGATGATCAGAAACATTTTGTGTGACAAACATGCAAAAGAATAAGAAATCAGGAAGGGGGCAAATAGTTTTTCACACCACTGTATATAAAGGAGAGTTGATATCCGAGAGACTGTGTTTGTTTGTTTCTGGATGGATTGAGAGTTAAGGCGGGTGGGGGAGTCACGTCATCATCTCCCCTCCCATTCACCTCATTTCATTCACTTCATTTCGCTCCGAGCTGAGTTCCACTGAGCTCCGCAGCTAACGCAATCTTGCAGAAACAACTTTGTGATGCTGCCGCCAAATACTCACAGAAAAATCCACAAGTTAATAGACACGCTGTCTCTAGAGTTTCTCCACACTCTGAATCCTCCAGGCACTCCTGAGCATAATCTAATTTTGAAGAATGGGACACCAATAATGTTACTGAAAAACTTACAGCCACCAAAACTTTGTAACAGCACGAGACTTCAGGTCACGTGTCTGCAAAAGAACCTAACTGAGGCAACTATTTTTACTGGCAGTTGCTCAGGGGAGAGAGTTTTTATTCCTCGCATCCCTGTTATACCCTCTGATCTCCCATTTCAATTCAAATGCCTCCAATTTCCAGTAAGTCTCTGCTTCACGATGACAATTAATAAGTCTCAGGGATAGACCCTACGAAAGGTTGCCATTGATTTGAGGCAAGATTCCTTTTCACATGGCCAACTATACGTTGCATGCTCAAGAGTAAGCTCGCACAGCTTGGTCATATTACAACCGGAGTGCTGAACTGACAACGTGGTATACAAAGAGATCCTTAACAAATAATTATTGGTATATTTTCCCTCAGTGTAAAAAGCTTTACATCTTGACAGTATTGATTCTCCCTGCTAATGTGAAGTGTAGGTTAGATCATCTGTTCACATTTTTGTTTAATGTTTTTTTTTTGTTTAATAATGTTATTTATACAAACAGAATCTTCTGGACTAGTATAACTTATTTAAGTCTTGATAGAGACAACATCTAATCTTACTGAGAAACTAAAAGAAACTAAATTATTTAATTGTATGCTAAACAGTCTACACCTGGCTCCCATCTTCAGTGTTTCTGAAACTTCATGGTGGCTGAGCACTTTGGAATTTTTTCTGAACTCCTATTAGATTTTTAGGATCAGTCTAGATTTGAAAAATTGTATTTTGTAAAAATGTTTTGAGTTTTTTTTTAAACCCAGTTAATTTTAATATGTTATATAGTCTCTATAAAGAATATGTTTTTAAAGAAGACATTTAAATAAAATGCTATTGTGGTTTTAAAAATTAATAAAACTATGAGACATATGCTAAATGCCAAAATCACATAGACAGATGTGCATTGACAGTGAATTAATAACATTTGTTTAATTCATAACTATGGTGAAAATACAACACTTATCTTTTAAAATGTTGATCTGAAACTTATGTGCCCCAGGCCTGCATGAGGCACTCTTGGCATCCAAGCAACGTGTCAGTTCCTTCACCAACACTTCAGTTTCTCTGAAAATAGAAAAGCCAAATGGTAAACAGTGTAAATTCAAACCAGTTTAAAAATACATTTTCCTCTACGAAATGTTCAGTGAGTATATTAGACTAACAACTTTTTTTATCCTACAGAAAAAGAGTACAGCCAAGCTAGAAGACTGGGACAGGTACTGGTTATAAGGATATAGTAAGTGTTAGCATTAATATTTATTAAGTTATGACTTTGACACCTAATGCACATTTTGGGTAAAAAGTAATATCCAACATTTGCTTCAGTCACTCTATATATTTTCTAACTTTTGCTTGATATATAATTTTATTTACATAGAAAAGCTTGTGTCACTTATAGAAGTGTAAATCTGAAAAAGACATCAGTCTCAATTATACAGTTTCACACAGACTAATAAAAAAAACCCTGTCACAGTCTACGTAGATTAATCAAATACTATTATGTTATTCAATTTTTATATTATACTGTCCAGATGTCTATACATACTGCAATTAGGTTTTTTTTAATTTAGTATTTATACACCAAAGTGGCACAGAGTCAGGAGTGTTTCTGCCTTGCAGTAAGGAGACCAGGATTCATGCCCCGAATTTGCTTGTTCTTCCTTTGTCTGCATGGGTTTCCCTTGGGTGCTCTGGTTTCCTCACACGGTCCAAGGACATGCAGGTTAAATGTATGCTAAATCAGCCTGTGTGTGTCTGTTTGCATGCAAAAGACTGGTGCGTGGTTCAGGGTTTGTTCCTGCTTTGTGCCCCATACTTGCTGGAATAGGCTCCAGCCCCCTACAACATTAATCAGGATTAAGCAGGCTTAGAAAATGGTATGGAATGGTATTTATTATAGGTATACTACATAAAGTAGTATTGCATTTATTAACTAGATTAGTACTACCATCACTTCATCAGTTTGTTTTTAATCCATTCAAAAGTGTTATCGTTATTCATCAGTGCCAGATTTGTCAAAAGGTACTTCCGGAGCCTCTTTGATGACTGATAACAATTCTCATGCACATTAATATAAAAGGATTTTAATACTGCAGCCGGCACATGCTAAATTGCTATTCATAGAATGTATTTGGGTGTAGAAATGTCATTTTGGAAACATGTTACAAAAATCAAAAAAATAATATATGCAGCTCTTTCTTTTTATATATAGATGGCTAACTAAAATATGAGTAGGCAGCATTTTAAAGATGTTAACTTTAGGGCTGTGGTAGGGTTAGTGCCCAAGGTTATAATATTCAGGTAAAGCTTTATAAATCTGTACATATTGAATGCACCATATAAGAAAAATATGTAATAAATTTTGATTTTAAATAGTGTAACATTCCCCATATTTTTCTTGTGTATGTTTATACCCAAAATACTCTATATTTAATAATGACGAAGTCTGTATTAGTACTTTTTCAAGCTTTTAACTTTGTTAACATCCCTCTAGACCTGCTACAATAGTCCTGAATTATTAAAGAGCTGCTACTACCAAATATCTGGCTTAATAGCTAATATAATTACATCTAATTAGATCCCAGAAATGGCGTTATATTTCGCTCATTTCCCTTGACGCATGATTTGAAAATGAGAAGCTTATAGTTTCTGTCTAATTCTGTGCTTTAGAAATCTCTGATTTTTAATATTGTTGCATGTTTTATATAAAGAAATGTATAGAAATATTATATTGTCATGCCTATTATTTTTTTGGCAATTATGTCATTTATTATGTGATCTAGTGGATCAGAAGATAGCAACACAAGAAAGAATATCATTTTGAGAGAGTTGTTCAGAACCAGTTAATATAATACTGAGATGTTAGACAGAGATTAGATTAGAAAGCAAGATTCATATGAATTTATTTATGGGTAATTTCAGAAATCCAAAGTGGCTCCTCCATTCATAAAATAATTTAGCATATATAAAGACCAGAAGTTCTTATTCTTTGTCAACAAAACATTCATATTTGTTTGCACCCTTAAACCCATGTATTTGTTGTTTTTATGCTTAATACTTAGACAAATGGCCAGCAATAAAAATCTAGAATATATAAGTGTGTAATATGTTTGATTATATTTGATTTGTTAAGACCTACTTGTATGATAAAGGCCTCACACTCATCCCCAGCAACCAAGCATCATTATGCTCTTTTGACTTCTTCATATGTGCTCCTCAGAAAAAAATGGGCCCCAGTGGAATAGCAGGAGAAGGAAACAAGGTCACTCTCTCATTTGTTTCTATGACAGAGATCCTCATACACTCTGATTGCAGTGTCATTTAAATCTGTGGCACAAACAAGGAGACACAAAACAGAGCACTGGTGTTATAATTAGCTTCTTTTTTAAAAAACCTGGACACCACAGTGGCTGCCTTACAGCTCCTTCAGACCAAGTCAGTTTCTGGTGGAGAGTTTCTACTTTCATCCCATATACACAAGGCTATTCTCTGACTTCACTATTCTCCAAAATCCCTGAAACATGCATGCAATGTTCATTGTCAATTCTAAACTTGTGTGTGACTGAAAGAGAAGGTATGTGTGTGAATGTGCTCTGAGATGAATTAATGGCCTGTCCAAAATTGATGCCTGTCTCGTTCTTGAAGCTGTTGGTATAGGCTCTGACACACAGCTATCTAGCTTGTAATAGAAAAGTACACTCAGGAAATCAGTCAGTGCAAGTTAGAAACCAACCTTGGCCAGGATACCAGAGCACACTACTTAATCAAATCAAGAAATTCTGAAAATTATGGGTTAATTTTGTGCTTTCAAATGCAATAAATACATATCTGCCTCGTGATGTAAAAAGCTACCCTTTGAAACTAGAAAAATGCATTCAAGCATCAGCACACATTCCATATATCTCACCAAGTGTTCTCTTGTTCATCTTGTTTTCTCATTTTTAGCTTACGGTAATTTTATTGCATTCCTGCAGTACTTTAATTTACATTGAAATTCTCTTTTTCCTGCTTATGTAAATATGTTCTGAAGGAACAAGTAGCTTGGAACTTGTTTGAGTGACAGGCTGGCTTGTTCCCAAGTGAGGAATGGGTTGTCATTTTTTCTTTCCCTCTGCGTATATTTACATGATTAAAGTTGTTGTCAGAAATGTGTCAGGACAGCTTGGAAAAATCATCATTTTCTAAATCTTCAAACGTGAATATGATTCCTGTCTAAGTTACTCATCATCCAACAGCTGCTTTAACAGATTATTTTCCATGTTAAATGTTAGTAGACTAAAATAAATAAATAAAAGCTGGCATTACTGTGAGAAAACACTCTGTTTTGAAAGTGACTAATTACTATGATCCTATCTCAGTTACTCCTGTGTAGAAATTTTAAACCATGCTGTTTGTTCATCTTAAACTGAACAGAAAATGGTATCTTTTTGCATTTTAGCATTCTGTGTCTACATCACAACATAAATGCTATATTTCAACCACACAAAACCTGCTCATGATTTCATTTTGATAAATTACACAGAGTAGTTACTATTCTCTGTTCCTTGGGGTTCAGTAATGAAAACATATCTGTTGGCAAACTGTACTTCAATGTTAAACTATTGCATATTTCTCGGTAATTGTTCAGGCACCATAACACATTTTATTTTAAAGTCACAAAGTATAGATTACGTAAGTTCCTGAACTCTCCTTATTTTTATTTTTCCCTACCATCAAATTCAAAATTACAGCTACCACCACAAAACTCTGCCAGTATATTTAAGTGTAAGATACTTTAAAGTTGTATTGTTCTTACTTGGACTGTTCACTTTCCTCCAGCCTCAGATGCTTCTATGCTAGTACATTTCCCCGAGGATGACTGAGGATGAAAAACTACTTCAGAAAACTTTTGAACATTAAACATTTTCAAAAATTAAATTCTTTTATGCATGTCTCCTCATCTCTCATCGGGCTAAGTATCATAGTTCACTTGCAGTACCAATTTATTTGCGCAAATCCAAGAGAGCGGCTGCGGGCCAAGGTGGCAGGGCCCCCCCATTCACACGCCAGACTCTGTTCAAGTCGGTCTGCCACTCGCCACGTATTGGAACGTACCTCGTCTCCGCTTAGCTAGCGATACCTGTTTGTTCAGCAGACATTATCATCTACAGATTGTTAAGGAGTAACATTTGATGTTTTTGAGAGAGAGATCACAGCCGTGTGTTTTAGAGGGTAGTTACTGATTGCCAGAGATAGCACAGGTGACATTCTCCCATCAGAGCTGAGCATGATTAGATACAGTGCAAACGTTTGATGTTGGAGTATACCTACCTTCCACTTGGCCAGAATTGCAATTTTTTTATTGATTCTTAAAGTTTGTCCTGTTTCACAACTACGTAGGCGGAGCCGCGGGGAACAGCTGGTTTTATAATATATTAGTATAATTTAGGCTCCATTGCACATTTTGAACATGAGAGGTATTTTCCATAACAGATAAGTTCCTATTTTAAAGATACCAAAAATACATACATTATTTTGATACCTGTCTACTATCTATAGTGTGGATTAGAAATGTATAATCAACAAATGAATGAACATGGTTAATGAAGTGAACTGTTTTACCAGTTTAGCTTTTATTCAGTTCTATCTGAGAAGCTTTCTACTTTCATAACATGCATGTGCCCTATGATAGCCAATGTCCATATTAATTCCTCCATTGTATTTAAATTGGGACACACAGCAGCAAAACGATGAGCATTGATATCTCACAGCTCCAGTAGACTAGGTTTCAGCCCTTGCCAAGAGTGAATTTTACATGTTGATTTTTCCTGCGTATTCTAGTTAAATGTCTGCTCTCGATTGACCCAATGTAAGGGTGTACAAGTATGCGTGAGAATGTGCACTAATGTCCTCTTCAGGATTGGATCCTTCCATATACCTAGTGCTGTCTGGCCTGGCTGTGAAGCTCTATTACACATACTATAAATGGATGAATGGAATAAATAAAAATTGTTGTGCGGTATGCTGTAAAATTGGAAATGCTGCTACATCTCATGTAGTATCTTGCTTTCTTTTGCATGCCATACAGTTAAGGTGATCTTTAATAATTTCATTCATGTTTAAATTAGCTGTTAAGATCATTGTCAAAATAAAATTATATTTCATGTCCAATTAATAATATTAATAATATAAAAGTAATTTAATCTTTATTTATTATAGCAGTAGGAAACATGCAATATAAAATGGTTGACTTTGTTTTCCAAAGTATAAAATAAGCCTTTTTTATTTTGTTGTGTGAATAAAAGAGCTTCTAGTACTGCAGTCAAAAACTGACACTAAAATAGTACAGTGATAAGCTACAATACTCATGACATTCATATTTGCATTAGGAAATGATGTGGAAAGAATTTAACATTTCAAAAAGATGAATTCCAGTAAACAGACTTTCAAGAATATTGTAATCAAATTCAAAGTGAATAAATGTATGACAGTTATAATTATTAAAAAATAGTCTGTTGAAGTGTCTTTTGTGTTCTCTGCTGCTATCAATGTTGATGATTACACCACACAATATTTCTGGTTATGTGGCTGGATATATAGGATCTTTTTAAATATTCTGCTTGGTTATCTGTTTCATGAGCTTATGTTGAAAGAGAATGACAGTTTTGGATCTGAAGTCTTCTTTTTTAACATTTGCATATTTTGTTGCATTTTAATTAGTTATGCCATGTTTTTGTGCATAATTGTAAACTTTTGAGTAAACAAAATATATTCATGCAGCCTTTTAATATAATTTGTTTCTTTCTTAATAAGTGAATATTTTTAAATGAAGTATTACACATTTTAGTTACAAGTAATTTAAAAATTCAATACCAATAACTAGAGATTGCAAATTTCATTAATAGTAAACCCTCAAAAACAGGCCACTCTCTAATCACAATGGGATTAGTGGGAGCAAAACAGAACAACTAAAACCTTACTACTCCTTGTAGAGTCATGAATGCATCCTGCCAGAGAGTCATTTGCTTACTTCAGCCACTCGAATTAAAGCTCAGTATATAATGGTAGGAACTGCCTTTTAAATCTCATTGCATGAGGTCATGTGAATTATGATTAGAAGGTCATCACAAAAATGTTTAGGATGTCATATCCTGCTGTCAGTGCAGCAGAAATCTCCCAAGAGGGAGATTTTACATGAGAAGAACTTCCTTCATTTAGTCTCCCACTTGTCAGAGCACCCTACCGTTGGTCATCCAGTGGACATCAAGGTTATCATTTACAGGCATGTTCACACTTTGCCACAGAAAGGCAAACTGTCTTAATTTCAAATGAACCCTTTGAGAAATCTCAAATATGGCTCTGTATGTCACAATATTTAAATAAAGATATGGAATTATGTGGTAGAAAAATTGTTTAAAATCCTCCCACCATTAAGACGAATATTCACATTTGTCCACCCATTCTTTATAATAGCATTTACAATCACCTCACCTCCAAAACTGTCATCTGTGTCACTCTGATGCTTGTGCCATCAATGGTTTATAATGTTTTGAGATGGACAAAATGATGTCCTCTCAAGAACTACTAAACTAAAGGCATCAGTAGTTAATTAAAGTGCAAACCATTTTTTGTTCTGTAATTTGTAGTAGTCAGCGAACAGATCTCACATAAGGGAAAATACATGTAATGTATTTTTTCATACGTAGAAGGAAGCTCATTGAATCATATTAATAATATATGCTCAACTATCTACACTATGTAAAAGTACTTTCATAAATAGATGCCCATATTTACTAGGAGGGGTCTTAAATATGTTAAAGTGCAATTCAAATTTTTTCTAGCTCTTTCTTTTTTATAATCATTCAACATTCCACGGAAATCCAAAAAGCTTATGTGATAAGATTTTGTGAGACACCAAACCTATAAAAGCACCATTACTGTATATCCAGGTGGCTCCAAGCATTACATCCTTAACTGATGACTGTACATGCACTGGTCCATATCAAGAAAAACAGGCTTCTCACTATCCTGCTTCCAGTAGAGGTCAAGGCGAAAATTATGTGAATATAAGGAACTGAATCAAGTAGCAAGAAGCATCAAATTATGCTGCACTCAGCTAGGATCATATACACTTGTGAAAATTTCAGTTTTAGGAACAGAGCAAATCCAGCATCACAGGTAAATACAAATACAATTTGAATGTATCCAAATTAAAGTTAGAAACATTTACAGAGATAAGCTATTGTTACAAAAATGGTTCTATCATATCTAACATCTAAAAAAGTGAAGATGGCATTATTTTTTTTAATTACTTTTTCAACTCTGGTTATAGCATAAATACTGTACATCCATCCATCCATTATCCAACCCGCTATATCCTAACTACAGGGTCGCAGGGGTGTGCTGGAGCTAATCCCAGCCAACACCGGGTGCAAGGCAGGAAACAAACCCCGGGCAGGGTGCCAGCCCACCACAGGGCATGCACACACACACACACACACACACACACACACCAAGCACACACTAGGGACAATTTAGAATCGGCAATGCACCTAACCTGCATGTCTTTGGACTGTGGGAGGAAACCGGAGTACCCAGTGGAAACCCACGCAGACACGGGGAGAACATGCAAACTTCACGCAGGGAAGACCCGGGAAGCAAACCCGGGTCTTCTAACTGCGAGGTAGCAGCACTACCCATTGCGCCACCATGCCGCTATATATATATATATATATTACTACAATGTTTCCTGAAAGATATCACTGTATGGTTAAGATTAGTGCTGACACCCTTCTGCATGACTTAAGGTAGGTACAGCATACCTTCTTATTAAATATTATTCTGCTTCTGTGCTATTAAAATATGTGCTTTTTATGCTACAGAATGTCAGTAATGTTGACTAGATTTTATAAAATGAAAAAATATAAATACATCATACCTAGTCTGACTAAATTCCTAAGGTGTAAATGAAACCTATGTAGTTCATACTGATAAAATGACACACTTGCTGGTGTTTTTTTCCAACACATTTTCTGTCCTTGCCTGTGCGTTGGCAGATATGAAGCAATGCAGTCAGTCAAAAAACTAATTTGAATTCTCATTTTGCTTCAATATGATAACATTTTAATTTTCATTCAAAAACAGAAAGTTCACTTCCACTTCATTGCTCTCTTTTACTAATAACTTTTCGTATCTTTAATGTCTATGTGACTGTTTAAATTATAAGGGGATGAACCAATGCGACTAGATCAAAAATTTTGTCACCATCTTCAAATAATGTTAATTTGCTTCTTTTATTTTCCTATTGTGTTTGAAACTAACTCAATTTTGTTTCAGTTCAATAGAACTGAAACAAAAAAGTGCAACCAATAAATCTGATCTCTTTTGTATTAGACAGCAAAATAAATGAAGTTATTCAGGCTAGATTTAAGGTTCCCAAATTTCCAATTTACCATCTGTATTTAAAATCCTATAATGGTCATTTTTTAATGGGTTTCCACTGTTACGTTTTAGTTATTACAAGTGAAGTCCTGATCATTAGCTGTGAAAGAGACAGCTGTTTAAAATTACGTCCATGCATAGCTGAAATTTTAAAAAATAAATCCAATGAGAGTGGTTTCACAGCTGCAGTCCTGGGCTCAAACCATGTCTTGTGCACTTTCTGTGTGTCTTCTTCTAATATTTTTCAGAATTTTCTCCATCATAGAACTTTATTTGTACTAAGGGATTACATTTTGCCTGAAGAAGGGGCCTGAGTTGGCTCGAAAGCTTGCATATTGTAATCCTTTTAGTTAACCAATAAAAGGTGTCATTTTGCTTGGCTTTGTACTAGGGGGAAAGTTAGCTTTTTACAGAAGCTCTTAATAATTAAATAATTACATAAAATGGATAAATAGATAGACAAATCAACATAAACACACGCAATATGGTGTGAACACACCCCAGAATAATTACAAAGAAGGAAAATTTAAAAAGAAGGCATTATACAGGTGTATTACCGTTGGTATACAGGTGACCCAGTAGTGTTTCCTGATGCACTTCTGCTGAATAATTTGTTGGTATTCAGTGTTAGTGTGTCAGAGAGGGGATGTGGTGCATTGCTCATAATGGCACTCGGTTTTGTTTTAATTCTCTCCTTTGCTATAATCTCCAGGGGTCCAGAGTGTGTTTCCTAACTCAGTCTACCCTTTTAATTGGCTTTTTTGATTTGGTGGGCTTCTCATGAAGTAATGTTACCAGCACAGCACGCCACAGTGTAGAAAATTCCACAGGCCATCAAAGAGATGTAAAAGATGTGAAGAATGTCACTACTCACATTAAAGGAATATAGTCTCATAAGAAAAAAAACTGCCTGCTCTGCCCTTTCTTATATACTGTAATTCCTCTATGTTCTGAGTCCATTCCAACCTGGCATTGATGAGGAACCCCAAGTACTTGTAGGAGTGGACCATCTCAACATCCACTCCCTGAATAGTGACTGGATATAGAGACTGCTTGGTGTGGGAAAAGTCAATAACCAGACAGCTGGTTTTGCTGATGTTAAGATGCAGACAGTCCTTCTTGAAACAAAGTTCTCCACACCTGACTTCTATACTTTGTCTCATCCACTTTATCAATACACCCCATAAATGAAGAATCATCTGAGAATTTCTGCAAATGACATGGGCTGGTGTTGTATTTATAGTCTGAGGTGTAAAGAGAAAAGGAGATAGGATTGTTTCCATCATCCTAAAGACCTGTAGGATAGGTTATCTTGTTTCTGTGAATTGCCCCAGTGTAAATGTGGGGTTGGTGGTTGAGTTTGTTTTTGGAATTAATGGGCAATCTTTTTTTTTGTTGATTTCTTTCATAAACTTGATGTGGCCAGTATAAACTCCAGCTTCCTGTTACCCTTTACTGAAAAAAATTGATTCAGAAGGTTAACAAATCTAGAGAAGTATTTGGTAGTTAAACAAGAAGTGCAGTGCCAATAGCACAGGAGGATGTTTTTGGGTAAGAGTACTGTATAGATAATTTTTAGTGAAATGCCATCTAGTCACTTTTTTAGAATGTGGTACAAGTTCTGGATTGCATGCTATATTTATGCTTTAAAGTGGTACTGTGATGTGTTACATGTTAAAGATCTACTATAACAACCCAATGCATCTGCAAAAGGTAAGAGATTCTCCAGATTAGTTTTTGGGAGTCTATAATCTGCCTAGAAAATTAACTGAAGTATATGCAGTTTTCTTTTATAAGACTGAAAACAATTCTATCAGCTATGAAGAAGAAGTTGACTGTGGAACATATAAGATCACTGTTTACAATAAGAATCAGAATACTTTATTAATCCCAAAGGAAATTACTTACATTACAATTGTATGGATAGACAAAGACACAAGTAACACAAAGAGCAAATATAAAAAATAAGCATTTAAAGTAAAACAGTATATAAATATCAAAATAAACTATGGTAATCTACCTAGAATGATACATTTTGTTTATCTTGTAAGCCTGGTTTTTCATAATTTAGTGTCACACTTCTGCTTTTCACAGTTCATTTAATTTCATAATAGTTCACTGGCATTATACTGTGATTTCTATGATAAAAAAAAATTAAAGCAATCTTTGACTTATAGGCATAATTCACACCAGAGAAATGTCCTTGTTTTACAGTAGACAGCATTTAGTTTTTGAATTATTACTATTGATTATTTATTTAGTTATTTGCCCACACTTTAAAACAGTGAAACTGTTACAACTGTGGAGCCTCTTACAAGAAAAGTTCAATCTGCAGATTCCCTATGAAAATGTAAAAAAAAGGTAAAAACAGAATTTCAAAATAGTTATGTGAAAAACATTTTAATAAACAAATACAAATACAGTATATATTAATGAAAGAAGATGTATTAAATAAAACCTCTTTCATGTTTGTACTGCCATTGTATGACTCAAATCATCATTGGTGTAGGGTTTGTTAAAGATTGCCTTAATGTACAGTACAGTACATGTCATATTTAGCTAATTTTGATCATTTGTTCTCGTTGCAGTGACAGTCAAAAATCTATTTTCAGCCAAGTATGTAGAAGCAAACTGGAGTAAGAATCGAAATGCTTACTTAAAAATCCACATTCACTAAGATATTTTACTTAAAATGTATCAAGAAGTAAACTAGTCCTCAATTTTTTTAATATAACATGATGTAAGATCAGACAACATATCATCTTCATTTGTTGACAGATCATTATTTACTTTTTTATTAAGAATAAATGGATCCAGAACCAATAAAAAAACCTTCTGAATTCAGACTTTTAGAAAATTAGTCTTCAAATGTTAGTAGTAACATTTTGTAATGATTGATCACAATACGTTTTATTTGGTTAAAAATGTAACCTTCAAATCTCATTCGTTTGGTCAGTTAATCAAAAACGTTGTATTCAATTATTTGTATCCAAAGTTTAATTTTCTTCTTTGTGCGCTTTGTTTTAACTAGATGCACAGTAACAAATGCAATGCTGCATGTATCAGACAACAGATACATTTGGTAACTATCATGACAGACAGAAGAACCTTTACTTTCTGGTTTGTTTGAGCTCAGACGAGTCTGACGAGATGTAATCAGTGTTGCATCAAATTTAAACTCTTCATTGACTGACACCTTTTCCAGTAGCTACAGCTGATACAAGGAATTATGACTGATTTCACAGTTTAATAAAAGTTACTCTAAAATAATGGCTACACAGGTGACTCTATTAGTCAGTTACGACTATGTAACAAGATCTTTATAAGCATTTTGATTGGTTTTAATAAGACTTATCACAACACTATAGTTCATCAATTAGTCACATATTTGTTTTTAAGACTTTAACAAATAGCTATGGTATAGCAAGCAGTCTGCAAAACTGTTTGTTTTTCATGTTGTTTACATTACTGATATTGTTGTTTGTGTTTTAATAAAGGTATTTTGATGAACTGCATGGCTGCTCAATTGTCTGAATGCCTATAATCTGGAAGTGACACCATTACTGGTTGATGGTGGTTATTTTGACAGCCATAGTTAGAAAGTAAGAAAGGGGTATTTTTTGAATGAATTAATTTTGGTTCAGTTTATTTTCCTCTGCATATCTGAAACTGTGTTTGCATGGGCAACAGTCTTAGCTGTGAGGCCCCTTATGTCCCTTTAACAAACCACACTAGGCAACTCATGATTTGGAGTCCCAACACATTCCCAGGCCTTGTGGGAGATATAATTATCCCAGTGAGTCCAGGGCCTCCCCTGGGGTATCTTTCCAGCTGTTCGTGCCTATAATCCTCCACAGGGGGGCATCCAGGAGGTATCCATATCAGATACCCAAACCACCTTATTTGGCAAATCTTGATACGGAGGGTCATCGGCTCTACTCCAAGCCACTCTCTAATATCTATGCTTCTCGTCCTATCTCTAAGAGAGAGCCCTGTCACTCTTCAGAGAACACTTTTTTTATCCACTTGTAACTGCAATCTCATCCTTTCAGTTATTACCCAAAGTTCATGAACATAGGTGAGGATACAGACGTAGATCGACTAGTAAATCGAGAGCTTTGCTTTCTAGTTCTGCTCCTTCTTCTCTACTACTGTACAGATTGGTAAAGTGATCAGACAACTGCACTCACTATCGTAATCTGTTTGCCAATCTCACCGTCCCTTTTCCTCTCATTTGTGAGCCAGACACCAAGATACTTAAACTTCTTCACTTGAGGCAGTAACTCTCTTCCCACTTGGAGAGGACAGTCCACCTTTTTCTTACTGAGAACCATGGCCTCATCCCTGCATCTTCATACTAGGTTTATAGTTTATAGCTCCTCAAAGTATTCCTTTCATCGTCAGACTACATCCCCAGTCTGGATCAAAATTTTTCCACTCTTACTGCGAATAGCCTGGGGTTTGCTAGAGCCTCTCGGAGCCCAAACGATAGTTACTTTTGATGGTCTCCATGAACTCTTACCACACCAGGGTTTTTACTTCCCTGACCACCAAGGCCATAGTCCTTTCGGCTAGTTGGTACACATCTGCTGCTTTGCAATTCTACTAACTATACACGGCTTGATGGCATCCCTCACCTGTGTTGTCCACCATTGGGTTCTTGGGTTGCCACCATAAGAGGCACCTAAGAAGTTCAGTCCATAGCACTTGGCAGAGATTTCCACGTTTGAGATTTTAAACAAGGTCCATTTGAACTCTGTGTTCCCAGCCTCCCCCTGGATGTAGGAAAAGCTCTTTTGGAGGTGGGAGATGAAAGTCATCTGGACGGGCCCTCCCCCAGACTTTCCCAGTCCACCCTCACTACTGACATGGACTTTTCAGGTCTGTCCAGACACCTCACCCACCATTTCAGCTGTGCCCCTCTTAACCCAAATCTAATCGCAAATCTAATGATATAATTATAAAATCGTAGACCTTTAGCCAAAGGTGCTCTAGTACCAATAACACATATGAGCTAAACCATGTCTAACATAGAAGTCCAATAACAACACACGATCTGGGATTAGAACAGGAAGGCCATTCCTCCCAATAACACCTCTCCAGGTGTCTCTGTCATTATCCACATGGATATTGAAATTGCCCAGCAGAACTATGGAGTCCCAGCTGGGACCTTTTCCTGTATCACCTCCAGGGAGTCCAAGAAGGCACATATGGTAGGCCAAGATCTCGCCTCAGTGACCTTCAGCAGCACAGAGGACAGGTATCTTTCTGGGACAAACTACAATATGGCATTGACCAGGCAGGAACTCAATAAGAAGCCCACTCCCACCTGACACTTTTTCCTCTGGGCAATTTCAGAGTAAAGAACAGTCCAACCTCTTTTGAGAGCTATGGTTCCAGAATTCAGTAAGTAGATAGACATGAGCCAAACTATGTCTAGCTGGTAATGCACTGGCTCTCTCACCAACTCAGGTTTCTTCCCTCCAGGATAGGTGACATTCCACTTGCCTAGAGTCAGTTTATGTGTCTGGGTTTCATTCCGCCAAGACCTCTGCCTTCAGCTGCCGTCCAGGTCACATCGTGCTCAACCCCTATTCCTCCTGTAGACGATGGGGCCACAAGAGGGTAGTCCCACATCGTGCATTTGGGCTGTGCCTGACTGAGCCCCATGGCAACCCCTTGCCAGTGGCACCCCCTCCCCGGCCTAGTTCCAGGCTGAGGCCCCGGTAACCCCATACTGAGTGGGGTACTCTTTCTATATTTGTAACTCTCCATAATCAGGGTCTCCGAAAATTCAGTTTAGGTTTAATCTGGCTAATTAAAATTTGGTGTTGTTTTTATGACTTTTGAATTCTGACCTTGCGATTTATATCATTCATGTGTTTTGGTTCTAGAATAACTTTTTGAAACTTAGCCCTGCTCAAGCTATGTTATATCTTACTGGAAAAACTCTGTGCTAGCACTTCCTTCACAATAAAAGTAACATAAAATATCTTTGGAAATTCAGATATTGAAGAAAATTATTACAGACCCTCATTCCAAATTATGACAGCCTAATCTTTTAAAAGATTAATTTTGTCCCTGCAACATTTAAAAAATATATACTTTAAAGTAAAAAAAAAACCATGCTAAGGCCTTAATTAAAATGTCTTCTTGATGCCCATTGGATCAAAAGTTTATGAGAAAAGTACTGTCAGAATCAGCTACTGCAAGGAAGTCAACTACTGCTCTTTACTTATTCATTAGTCTAAATCATCAAATGTTAAGTATTGGTGCCAAAATATCAATTCCTACCTTATATAAACAAATTCTGCTCAAAATTAAAACTGTAGTGGCTTTAAATGCAATACCTTTATTTCTACTAACACATCTGGCATTTGAAATTTATTTAACTTATGTCACAACTGCTACACACCAGAATTATTATTCACATTAAGAAAGTGCCAAAGAAAAAGTGGGCATAAACAGCAATGAGAAAAAGCAGTTCATGTACACAATATAACAGTGCCTATTAAAATATAAGCAAAATGTAAAACAAAAGAAAGTATGCCATTTATTTATAAATTGACCAACTACAGTATTTGTTTTGCTGCTTGATAGGAACTAAATAATCTGTTAGCAGTTTGTCTTTGGAAATGACTGATGTAACAAACTTATGGATCTGTTCTAAAAATTTCATTGCCCTTTGCATTGCTATCCTAATGGAACAAAATGTAAATATTATGCCTGTATTTTCAGGTAACTCTTCCATCTTCATAATCATAAATCTTCTTCATTATTATATTTCTTATATTAATTTAAATGCATAGTATGTGAACTGTATGATTATAAGTTAGGAAGCAATAATTGAGTTTAGAAATGTTTTCCACATATTAGGTGTCTCAAGGCGCTAAGTAAATGATTTATCATACTTGTCTATATCAACATGATCTTAACAACAAATTACTGGGAAAGATTAACCAAGTATATTGTGACCAAATGAACAGACCGTGGATGCCAGAGAAAGAGTGCCAACTAGGCAAACCTATTTAATTAGTGTTGAAGAAAATTAAAAAGGTTAGTGCCCCTGGCACTCAACAAGTGAAGCTTGAGGTCCTGATCCAGAATAAAAGCGTCCTTCCAGGGATCGCCTGTTTTTATGGCGTCCAAGGTGGAAGCCTTTTTTGGGCATTATGGGTTGAGCTATGTATCGTCCTGGGCTGACCTATTATAACTTTGGTGGAGAGACACACACATGCGTGACAATGGCAGTAAAACTACAGCATGTAAAGCACACAGTTTCTAAATCAATATTGAACATTTTCCAAAATATCATTATCTGTTAGGTTGTTTTTGATTTTTGAGACAAAAAGATCTAAGCCACACTTGCTCCCACTTCACAGAACTTGAAAAATGTGTACATTCCACCCCGCATTTTCATTTATCTTTTTCCCAACTCCTTTAATACAGGCTGCCTTTTAGTAAACCAATCTTGTTTTGCTTTGTAAAATTTTTCTTTCCCTCACTGAGTACAATTGTTTTAGAAAGGTTTGTGGAAGGTTGGTATATACTGCCTGTGTCTTGAGTTGTGTCTTTTTCTGTTGGACCACTCAGAGCATCCGTTAGAGTAAAAGGAGGAGAAAGGCTGGGAGCATGCGCTGACTTTACAGCACGTCACCATACCTACCACACGACAACCAATCTGGATTGGGACTCGAGTGGAGCCTTGCAATGGATGACACCTCAGCACCATACTGAAACAGTATGAGATTTTTTATAGTGGCTTAAGTGTCAATCCTGCCACCAAAACCCAACTTTTCCCTGCAAATTGGAGGAACTGCTTGCAGGGATGTATGCAGATTAACATCATACCCAGGATGAAGCAGTTGCAGGTTAAGGGCCTTGCTAAAGGGCACAACGGAGTAGAGTCACTTCTGGCATTTACAGGATTTGAACCGGCAACCTTCCAATTGCCAGTGTAGATCCCTAACCTCAGAGCCACCAGAGTTCGTCAGGAACTGATTACCTGGTTTGCTTAAAAATCAGTAAAATGAGACTTTGTGATTTTCAGTCTCCATTGCCTTCACTACACTTTTCCTTGCTGGAAAATCATTAATCTCTTACTGTACTTCTCAGTGATATAAACTATTTGCAACATTAACTCATGCACTATTTTTTAAAAAGAAATACACACCATCACAGCCACTCTGTGTACCTTTTAAAGGAAATGAGCCAGCAGCGTGGATCAGTCTTCATTGATTTTATGTGGTTCTTCCAACTCTCTAAATTTTTATAAAGCCTAATGTTCTGCCATGCCTCAACCACTATGTCAGTAGACACAGAAAGAGCAGCATGTAAAAGCCAAAGTAAACTATACACTGACATGTAGTTAAGACAAACTTGTTACACTCCTTTTCTATTTTCTACATGTACCATACATAAAAAATCAGGACCTGGGAATAACAGCAAGATATCCAAGGAGTAAGTGATGTTTTAAAAGTGATTAAGCTAGAGATTAGCCAAGGGATGTATCTGTTTTGTTTTATTTTTTTCAGCATGTTTCTTTTCTGTTTACCTCCCCTTGAGAATGTAGGTTTCACAAACAAGAAAAAACCTTAATTTTACCTCTGGGTATAAAGTTGCACTGACATGCCTGAATCAGGCAATCACCCTGTAAAAATATTTTTATTGTGATGAAATTCCACTGTGCCGTTGCTGCCTGGTTGCCTGTGAAGTGGATAGTTTGCAAATTTTTATTTAGCTTAGGGTCTTTTACTTTTTATTTATTTCTGAATTAAACAAATATATCTTTTACCAAGCTTCAAGGAAATTTGAAGCTGTTATTCCTTCCCAGTTTTTTTAATTCACATTTAAATTGTATTTTGAGCTTTCAGGTTCAATGTTTTGCTATGCATTTTTTCTAGGCTTCGAAAACATTTTGATAAATTAGGAGATAGCTATTCTTATCAGCCTTGGTTAATTTGCATTATATTTGTGGATTACTTTTTTTGTAGTTTTGATAATGCTTCTGCATCTCCTTTTAGTGTACTGTGAACACAAAACTTGGTCCTGTGACATATTTCTCATTATACCTAATAAATTAGTGTGCTAGCTCTTTCTGTTTATCTGTTACTCTTATTTTCTGTGTAACAATGAGACTGTTAGTCAAAAATGCTAGGAACTAAGTTCTGTGAAAACACTTATCATTAAGGGACTGAGAGTCATTGTAGTGGCAGCCTAAGTGATTGCAAAATTATACAATACAATACAATACAGTTTATTATTGTATAGCCCAAAATCACTCAGGAAGTGCCGCAATGGGCTTTAACAGGCCCTGCCTCTTGACAGCCCCCCAGCCTTGACTCTCTGAGAAGACAAGGAAAAACTCCCAAAAAAACCTTGTAGGGAAAAATGGAAGAAACCTTGGGAAAGGCAGTTCAAAGAGAGACCCCTTTAAAGGTAGGTTGGGCGTGCAGTGGGTGTCAAAAGAAGGGGGTCAATATAATATAATACACAGAACAGAACAAATCCTTAATACAGCATAATAATACAAATTTTAGAAGCACAGAGCAGAATTTAACTGTAGATGATATCCCATAATAAGATTTGGATATTTTTAGAGTCCTGGAGACCTTATCCATCAAGCTGCCTCCCCATTTGGCCATTCCACGGCTGAAACGTTGCTCGGCCAGCCAATCCGATGAAAGGACCCCTTTTTCCCATGATTCCTGTGATCCTCCATCAGGGATGACTTTACCATAGGCAGGCAAACAACTTGGCAGGTGGGCCGTGGCACCAATTGCCACATTTGAGTACCGAGAACAGAAACAGAATAGGCGAGGGTTAGTAACAAATTATAACAATCATGTTACTTATGTTTTAGTGTTAATGACTAACAACAGAGATGCAGTATGTACAGTTAATCAGCAGCTCTAGTCAAAATATGCTAAACTGAAGTAGTGAGTCTTCAGCCGAGATTTAAAAGCTGAGACCGAGGGGGTATCTCTTATATTACATTTATAAATGTGTTTCTTAAAAGCTTTTGCTTGAAATTGCTGAACAACTACACAAGTGCTAATCTCTGTGAGTAGTCTTAATAATGGGGAAGTATTCATTCATTCATTCATTCATTCAGTCATTCATTTATTGATTCATTCATTCCAATTCACTCATAGGTTTGTAAGGGTTTGATTGCGTCATCTTTAAATTGCATTGTGTAACATATGTAACGTTTATATCACGCTAATAAAAATGTATTGCATAAATTTAACATGCACCACACTGTTTGCATTAAATAAAATTCTATGATTATATTATACTTATAATATATTTAAAATTAAAGTTTGAAATCCAGTTTAATATATGGTTATCTTTACTGCTTCACTGCCCCAAACTCCTAAGTTTAAATCCTGGCCTCTGCATGTTTGGAATTTGTACATTCTTTCCAACCTTAAATTTTTCTCTCACATCCTAAAGATGCACGTGTTAGGTTAATAGTGACTCTAAGAATACCCTTTTGCTAGTATGAGTGTACCAGGGCTGCTAAAACAGTCACTAAGTCCTAATAACTGGATAGGTGAGTGAATTATAAAGTTGGATGAACACTGTATAACTACGCATTTTACAATTTTTAGATGGCTAGTTTTAATTGGTTTGGTTGTTTTTGAATGGTGTTGATCATAAACTAAATACCACAATTATTCTGCAGAGAAAGCAACTCCTGTGACAGAGTAAAGGAGAGAGAAGCATGAAGACAGTGAACCAACTAAATGAGGAAAACAAACAGAGTACTTTTCTGTTTGTTTATGACCCTTTTATCAGCATAGTCATACACTTCATGTCCTTTTCCACTTTACAAGGCTCCTGAAGCAGCAAATATGATTTTTTTAACTCAATGCAATGGTTTATGTCACATATTTGGGATAGTGAGCCAGCAGTATGTACAAACTGAACAACAGACAGATAACTAAGATATGATTCCAAATCCGGCCCATATGAACATCTTGATGTGCTAAATGGGGCTACACTTGGGGGTAATTATTATTGGGTTAAACTCTTGGCCTGACATCATAAAGGTGCTGAATAGTGCCCCTAACACACCCAAACAAGCAGTTTGTAATGAAGCTTTCAGAGAGACAGTAGTGTGGGTTTTTACAATTTGTTTTAAAATTTTGCTGTGTATCATTTTTCACTTAGGAGGATACTTTTTAAGTTGTTGTTAATGAAAGTGTTTGCCAGATAAAAATACAATGAGGAGGAAAAACGTATAAGTTCACTACAATGCAATATTTAATACATTCAGTAACTTCATTTCTGAAATATGAATATACTCACATTGCCTCAACTAAAGATGACATAAAGTTCACGTCTTTTGCACCATAGGACAAGAAAAGCACATAGCGGAGCAGATGGCCGAAGGAGTGGTTAGGGTGCGGGTTCTCTTTATTCATGCCATTTTTCATGTTTTCGTAAAGGAGCATCAGTGCAAGGGTCATGAGCACTGCATGCTTTGCAGACGCAGCACCAGCAAAAAAGGGAAAATATAAATAATAATGAAGCATATCAGAATCAGAATACACTACACAACAATTTTTTTGAAAAGTCTTGCTTCCTGAAAAGTTTTTGCTGATTGTGACAGGTACCTACTGGGTATGCACAAATATAGTCTGAGAAATAGACATTTATATGTTTACTGACAATAACGTATTTAGTCACATTTATGGTTCGCATAAGCTATTAAATTCAACAGAATTAAAAGTGTTTTGCTCCTGATTTTCTTTTGTATTCATGTCTAAAAGTAGTCAGCAAGCATTGACGGATTCCAGTTGCCCTGGTATCATTTCTCCATCATATCAATGTCCTGGTGAAACCTTTCACTGTGTTTGTCACTGACAGCACCGAGATTTGCAGGGAAGAAGTCCAAGTGTGACTGGAGGAAATGAATCTTGAGTGACATGTTGCACTTCATTGTCTTGTATGCTTTGAGAAGTTTGTCTACCAGCTGAATGTGTTTTGGGGCTCTGTAATTGCCCAGAAAATTGTCAACAATGTCTTTGAAGGCTTTCCAGGCAATTTTTTCCGGCCCAACTAACTGATCTTCAAACCGCTTGTCACTCATAACATGTCTGATCTGGGGGCCAACAATAATGACCACTTTGATCTTGGCGTCAGTTATTCTTGGGAACATTTGTCTTAAATAACGAAAACCTTTCGCCTTTCTTGTTCAGTGCTTTCACGAAATTCTTCATGAGTCCCAATTTTATTTGAAGAGGAGGCAAAAATATCTTTGCCAAGTCAAAAAGCAATGCATGTGCCACATTTTTCTGTCCTGGTACTAAGTTTTTACTGAGTGGACAGTTCTGTCAAGAATAGTGTGACTCTTTGGCACAGCTACCCCATTCACAGATGAAACAACAGTACTTTGTATAGCCAAGCTGCAGTCCTAGTAACAGAGCAACGACTTTAAGATCTCCACAGATATTCCAGTTGTACCTGCTATACTGGACATGCTTCAGCAACAGTTCCATATTCTCATACGTTTCTTTCATGTGTGCTGCATAGCCAACAGATACTGAAGGATAAACGTTGCGATTGTGCAGCAGAACAGCTTTGAGGCTTAACATTGACGAATCAATGAAGAGACACCACTCTTCCGAGGCCGAGAACAATCCTTCAATGTCACAACAGAAACAGAGACTGTTGACTTGTGCAAAAAATTTGGTCATATCATGATGTCGGCCTCGAAACACAGAAATTTCAAACCTGGTGACAGCAAACACATTCCTGCAGTCTCGAACCCAGCAGCTCGGCTTTTGCTTTTGACAGACCCAAATCTCTGACCAAATCGTTCAATTCAGACTGTGTTATCAGATGTGGATCGCCTGATGAGCATGGTTCAAAATCCGGGGCAGTGTCACTGTCAGTACCCTGCATTGCATTTTCTTCATTTGGTTCGTCTAAGGTCCAATCCTCTGGGGTTTCGGAATTTGAAGACTATCGTCATGTGGCACAGGTCTCATTGCTGAAGGCAGATTAGGATATTCAATTGACTTCTTGTTTTTGGCAGAGAAAGCAGACACATTAGTCAAACAGAAGTAACAGTCCGTCACATGGTCTTTCTGTTCTCGCCATATCATCGCAACAGCAAACAGCATCGATTTTCGAGTGCCTCTGAGCATGGCTCTCGGACTGACAGCACATGTCGCACAGCAAATGTGAGGCACCCATTCCTTATCTTGATCACCAGTTCTGCAGCTGAAATACAGATGATCAACTTTCTTCACAAGAGCAGTCATCCAGCATCTCTGAGGCGCAAGTGTATATTCGCCACAGATATAGCAGAATGTATTGTGGTTGTTATGACATTGACGAGACATATCGCCCATAGCCTAAAACATCTATAGCATCAAGCTTACTTACTGTTATATTGCTACAGATACTATACTTTACTATACTGATACTATACATACACACTGACTATCTGTGTAAACCAAATGAGCAGGATTGGTGTATGCAAGTCACCTTTATAGCATATAGGTCGTTCAGACCTGCCCAGGCATGCCCAGGATGTCAACTTCCACAGAACAACTTCCAGCCTAGCCTGATTCCATGCCTGGACATGCCCAGGCTGCACAAACCGTTGTTGATAAGTCACTTACAGGAGCGAAAATGTTTGGATACAAATATAAGAAAAAATCATGACAAAACTGAAACAGTATGTGATGGGTAAATTTTGATGTGATATTCGTGATCATCACCTAAAAATCTATAAGAAACACCCAACAGTGTTCAAGAAGCAAATACTTTGCTGTGCAGTGATATCAGAATATCTTTATTGTCATTGTAACAAATACAACAAAATTAGGTGTAGGCCCTGCGGTGTCAAAATATAAATAAATATAATTACAAAAGGATAGGAAAGGATAAGAAGAAATAAGGTAGAACACAAAGATTCAATCATAAGAGCTTAACAACAGAGATGAAACACTATTGCACAAGATGTCATCTATTGCCCTGCTGCATTGGAGGTGATTAGGTGGCATTCAGTGCCCTAATAGCAACAGGGTAAAAACTGTTATTCAGTCTATTAGTCTTTGTTTTGATGCTCCTATATCTTTTGTCTGATGACAACAGTTGGAATATGGAGTATAAGGAGTCTTTTAAGATATTTTCCTCTTTCCTGAGGCAGCAAGAGCTGTCCAGTTCATCCAGAGAAGGTAAAGAACAGCCGATGATCTGCTGGGCAGTCTTTACGATCCACTGAAGTGTTTTCCTCTGTACTTTTTTGCAGCTGGAAAACCACACGCAGAGGCAGTAGCACAGGATACTCTCAATAGAGTATAATACAAAGGCACATTAAGTACAAACGTTCATGCAGCAGTGGACAGCATCTCAGAGTGACTCAGATGTAATCTGTTGCAAAAAGGTTCTGTGACACTGCTGGCCAAGAAATGGCGAGGGTTCTGTATATTGTAAGTAAGTAATCAATGGGTGACACATTCTCCTTCATGTCCTATTAAATGCTCAAACATCTCCTAACAAATAATGCAGTTATCAGTAAGTCATAGAAAGTCATAGGAAATGATGCCCCTTACTATAACAGCTTCTGCTTTGGCCCCGTGCCATTTGTAAATGATATTTACATTTCTATGTCCATTCATAAGCCTCAAGAAAATCGTGACACTCAAAATGGAAAGTGACCCCATGTCAGATCACAGCATTCCATGCTAGGCAAGCACAACATAAGTTCAGAAAGCCATCATTGGTGAGTTTTCCAGTGGAAGGTTTGGAGTTCAGCCTCTGTGGGTGCCACATCTCAATAAATGGTGGCTTATGGTTAGGTCACATAAAGACCTAATCCTGAGTAAAAAGGTCACATGTCTTACTCCTTCCAGTCCATCCATCCATCCATTATCCAACCCGCTATATCCTAACTACAGGGTCAAGGGGGTCTGCTGGAGCCAATCCCAGCCAACACAGGTCGCAAGGCAGGAAACAAACTCCAGGCAGGGCGCCAGCCCACCGCAGGGCACACACACCCACACACCAAGCACACACTAGGGCCAATTTAGAATCGCCAATGCACCTAACATGTCTTTGGACTGTGGGAAGAAACCGGAGGAAACCCACACGAACACAGGGAGAACATGCAAACTCCACGCATGAAAGACCCAGGAAGTGAAACTGGGTCTCCTAACTGCGAGGCAGCAGCACTAACCACTGCGCCAAAGTGCCACCCTCTCCTTCCAGTCAATTCTTTAAATTTTTCTTGTGACTTGTGTAAATGTTTTCTTGTGGTTCAGTCAGAAACTAAAGCTATAAATTGATATTAATTGTAAAATATCTCCACAATATATCGATTTATTGAACCTCCATCCATCCATTATCCAGCCCGCTATATCCTAACTACAGGGTCACGGGGGTCTGCTGGAGCCAATCCCAGCCAACACAAGGCACAAGGCAGGAAACAAACCCCGGGCAGGGTGCCAGCCCACCGCAGGATTTATTGAACCTGATTTATTTATTTTTCAGATCAATACTGAGCCATAGTCAAACCTGGACAATTTAGGGTCAAAATTTACCTTAACATGCATAGGTTTTGGGCTTTATTAGAAAACCAAAATCATTGGAGGAGCATTCATGCAGATATTAGAGAATGTGCAAACTCCACACAGAGTGCTACATGCTGTGAGGCAATAGGTATAATCACTCTGGCAGTGTTTTTTTTTCTTTTTCAGAAGTACTTTTAGAATCAATTTGTTTAAAGGGAAATAAGGTTCTCAGTATTATCTTGATTGACAAAATTAGAAATGGGGGTTATTAGAGTTTTAAACGTTTTTTGTATGAAGTTAAAGAATATAAATTGTTTGACTAGAATGGCTACGCTGTAACAGAAATAAATGAGTGTATGCAAATCAATTGAAACATTCAGCTAAATAATGCTAAAATGGTACAGTGTGGAGCTCTGTTTCAAGGTCAGAACTGAATACAGAACAGAAAAAAAGAAAACATTTTAATTTATTTGTGCATGAACACATTTATGGCATCTTTAATAAGGAAATAATTCAGACAGTAATATGTTACTGTGTGTTTTTACTTTAATGGCAACATGTGTTTAAATATTTCAAAATACATAATCAAGTACAGTTCAGTTAGGGTGTAGCAATAACAGAAACACATATACAATATGAACAAAGAGAAAAAAATACATATGAAATTGTGCCGACATGTATTGACGTAATTTTACAAAAAAAAAAAACCTGTCTATTTGAAAAATAACCACAAAGCTAAGTGATATGTAATAAGGAAAGCCTACCCACGACCTAATTGCAAAGAAATGCTGTCAAACATAATCGCTACCAGCTATTTGACAGATCAACAGTCATAAGATGTTATAGTGTATAATTAAATAGCTACTGGATAGAACAGAACATGACCTATTTTGAACTCCATTAGTAAGTGTGAAAAAAATATTATGGAATTAATGTTGCTTTCATTTTCATGCAATTTCATTTCTTTGTTCTGTTGTAACATATTATCTACATATTGCACAGTATGTCCATTTTAAAATGAATGCCTCCAAAGGCAAAGAGCCACAATAAATACACATACAGGATATAAAAACTATACATCATACTTAAGCAATAAGGCAATATTACTAGTGTGGCTTTTTGTACTTTAAAAAAAAAAAATCACGCATCCCTGACACCAATCTTATCACAGCCAATTAGTTACTGGAGCCTTAGTCAAAATTGTGATCTGCTTAGTGTAGAACAAGCATGTCCTTTTTCAATTTTATTATAACATTACATTCCTGGACAGAGACTGAACCCATCTTTAATCTGATGTGGCATAGTGTTTGCATCTTCTCACCATGTTTAAATAGTTCTCCTATAAGCATTAAGGTTTCTACCTAAAGTCCATGGAAATGTGAGTGTGAGCAAATGTGGGTTGTGTGATATGGTTGGTACTTTAACGAAATTGCTGCCAGTATAGGTTTCAGCTCCCCATACCTATGCTCTATATAAATGGGACCAGAAAATGAATAAATGGTTTCCTGGGATTAGAAGCATTAAACTGCCAAAAGGCAAAAATTGAAGTTTGTATGATTATCAATGCTGGCACACAAAAGGAAGTGAAAGTAGCTTATGATACATATGTGCTAAGGCCATATTAATGTTAAAATGCAATGAGAAGTGAAGTAAAATGAAGAAGGGGCCTGAACTGCCTTGAAAACTTGCATATTGTAATCTGTTTAGATAGCCAATAAAAGGTGTCATTTTGCTTCACTTCTCATTGCAACCATAATGGCTAACAGGGTACATCACCCTGCTGTTAAAATGAAAAAATATTGTCTGCATGTAGGCCCAATTATTGACCTGCCTGCCTCATGATTAACCAATATTGCATTCAGTAACAATAACAAGACTCTTGAATGTTCTATAAGGGCATATTTCCATATTAATCCTGTTTTATAAATGATTGCGTTGGAAATGAAATGTATCTTATGTCCAACTGTTGTTTTTAGCATTGATATGAATATGCATGAGACTGTTCTGTCAGTCATTTTTAGTTATTCTTGATTTCTTTAAGCTTTCCAGAACCTAATGAACAATCCAATGACTGCATACAAAAAATAGTAAAAAGTTAAATATAATCAATGTGTATTTAATTTATGATTTTCATGGTCAGTATATTTTTTTTAGAAAGCAGCTCACATCAGAGTACAGGAAGAGCAAAAATGCATTGTCTATATAAAACAGAAGAAACAGCTGGTAAAGTCAAAAGACAACAAGATAGGGTTTTTTTTCTGCTTTCAGGATCTAAAATCAAAGTTTAGTGGTGAGGAGAATTTTGAAAGCTGATTTTAAATATATAAATAGCTTTTAGTTTAGACACCTGGCTTTCCTTGGTTCTCCATTAGAAATAGACATATAAATCCTGTAAATGCATTCCCAAACTGTCTTAAACCAATTCGGGATCATGGGGACATTGGATCTTATCCAAGCACCACTCAATGCAAGGGATAGGGTGTCAGTTATTCTATTCTGCACATCTTTGTAGATATAGAGGTAAAAGAGGAAAACCCATGTAGACAGGAGGCAAAAATGCAGACTCCATGTGGACAATGACTGGAAACACGATTGAACCCAAAGTACCATACCTGGGAGGCAGCAGTGTGATCCACTGCAACACCATGCTACCTTGACAGAAGTGTAGTTTTAAAAAATTACACAGAATAAAGATTTTTATTGATAACCTAATGAACATAGTTCACTTTACTAGATGAAGCTTTAAGTTTTCATTTTGTCTCCATTAACATGTTTTTATCTCCAGCAGATCAATGATTCTTAGAAAAATATAATTGTTTTCGCTGATGTACTAGCTATTCCACTGATGACTTTCAAATGCAAAAAATCTAAATGTCTTTAACAGTTGTGATTATCACTTCTTAGACTTGCCAAAGATCATTTTTCATTTTAATTGGTTAAATAATGCATTCACCGCTCATAAAAGCAGCTTGATCTAATGCCTCTAGTTAAAAAAAAAAAACAATAATGTAAACATCATCCATAGCTAATTACTAAAGAAAACAAAATTTTTACTCTGTGCTATTAATTTTAGACTTCAAGGGAAGAAATCTTATATTATGCAGGACACTTCTAAACAGCCATGAATAAAAAGCATTTCATGTAGAAAATATTAAAGATCTGAATTGTGTCATGAATAACTCTCAGCAACTGGCAGTGTCACATTCCCAAAATTTCCCCAAGTCCACTAATGGCCATAGGAAATTCCAATTTTTTAAAGAACAATTTAACTGTAAAGCCTACCAACATCTATCCATACATTATTGGTTTGAATCTAATTCATCCAGATTAGTTCTCTGAGAAGCCTGAAACTTTCCCAGTTGCATCATATAAAAGGTAGCAACAAACACTGGACTAGGGTGCCACTCCAGGGCTTTTTCAAGCCTCCAGATAATCCAACCTGCATTTGAATCTGCAGACTCAGAGATCAAGTGCAAATTCCTTTCCAACAATGACCTGGGGCCTCGTTTATCAAACTTTGTGTGGATTTGATAGTGAAAATATGTACACTCCAAAAAAACAGGAAAATGAATATGCTCCCACCCCCCTAAAAAAATCAGATTCAGAAAACCTGGCATACAGACATTTCTTCGCAATGTACCATTTATAATTCATAATCATGTTGGAAATACGTGTATGTGACCATGCCTTGAACACTGCCCTGAAAAATCCATATAAGGGAGCATGCTAATCAGCCTCATACATATGCAATCACAATGCTGCAGAACATTATTGGCCGGCATAGCAGCGTCACATATGATGCATTGAGACCCTGCTATATGCATACAAGAGCACCTGGCTATGTTCCACAACTGAGAGCACAAGATCATGTGTGGCATTATATTGCCTTTGTGCTCTAGGGGTCTGGGAAAGGCACAAGGCTCTATAATCTGAGTGGGTAGCCACTATCACCTGGCACTTGTAATGACATGATTGCCATAACAATGGATGGTAAAGGCCATATGAAACACTGAGAGTTCAGCCAGTTACCTTACCAATAAGCTAGCCACCATGTACAGTAAGGTCATGTCTGCCAAAGGTACTTTACCTCAAAATAAATTAATCATGGGTTAACCCAGACCATCTGAGACATGATGTGTACAGGTAACATTTTGGTCTTCACAGCTGACTTGTGCATTGCTAAAATGTAACTGCATACAGTTAACAAAAGCAGCTTCATTCTCAGTAGGTGTCCATATTCATGTATGAGTATTGTAAAGTGCTCTGATTACATTAGCAAAACTAGACACTGCTACAAATTGCTATGTTATGTTGACAAAAACCTTTTGTCTTTTTTTAAGTATAACAACACCATATGAAAACTGGACATAGTGCCTCGTTAGCTTGTTAAAACCTTTCCAGCACAACAGACATGATGGAATGAAGCTTGGCTGAGATATTGTTGTTGACCTGTTGGCCATTTCACTGAGAATTGAAAACAGGCAGCCAATATATACTGACAAAAAAACAATTTCTTTAATGCAAATATGTAGCATTGGCCCTCTTAAAAGGGAAATAAAATACAGTCTGTACATCATATTCATCACTTTTGAGGTATGTTTATCATATCAATTAACATTATAATAAGGGCTAAGTAAAATGTATTATTACACCTGCAAGTTGTTGTTTAGCTTGTTTGGCTGAATTTTCCTACATGACCAAAATTTTGCGTGCTCATAGGTCAGAGTTTCCATAAATAAACGCATGTTCCTTCGTCAAGTTTTCTTTTATATATCTCATCGTTTGCGTGAAAAGATGTGCACGTACATTTTGAGCCTTTTTTTGTGTGTACACAAGCTTGGATCTGATCCCAGTATTCTGAAGCTGTGAGGCAGCACCACTAATTACTGTGCCACCAGCTTGCAAACAATAATAATTAAGATAAGAATTCTTTTTTGGTATAGCAGCAGTGTGTTTGATTTTTCCAAAGTGTTAAAATCAGTAAGCCTAGGGCACATAGTGGATTTTTTTTGCCTTAGGTCAATCTTTTCCTGTTAATTTTTGTGAATGTTACTTAAAGTTCTGTTTTCAAAAACTTTGACAATGCATGTGTTTTGAATTAATTCTTTAGTTTGAGAGGACATTATTTTTGTAATTTAATCTTAAGTGTTTCACACGACCGTTTTAGAGTCCCATTTTGTTGGTGAGTTGCTAAAACACACTGTGCCATTGCAACATGTCACAAAAGGTCCACTATAAAAGTAAGTGTAATGCTTCATCTCCCTGTCCAAGTTTATTAATTTAAACCTTGAATAGTTTTAGTCTTAAGCTTATAGTGATAGGTGTTCTGCTTTACAATTCACATCTTCCGTCTTCTCGATTCAGTGTTTTAGTTCTGGTTATATTCTCATAATTTTGGCAACCAATGCAGCCAATTCTTGTTATGACTTTCCTTAATGGTTCAGGACTTTGGATTTTGTTTTTGATAGCAATTCTTTGAAATTCTAGAAAAAATTTTTATACCAGTTTCTATTAAAGCCACCCATCTCCTGGTCTGTTTTTAACAACATCTTTGCATTGCTTACAATCCATTGTGCCAGCAAACAACACAACAAGAATGTCTGGAATTAAAAAAAAAAACAGTGGGTGCAGCCAATCTGCTTTGATTATTTGCTGCTGGCATGACACAAAGGCTTGGTTGTGGTGTAAAGGCATGTGTAATACTGTATAATCTGTCTATTGAATCCAAAGAACAAATACAATCTCTTCATTATAAGGTAACTGAGGTTCTATTGATCTCTTTTGAGTAATAATCTGCTGGGCTAATACACCAACAATCATGAGCCAGAATAAACCGTCTATAAATGGTTGATTTCCATTAACCATACTGACAGATTCCTAGCACCTGTAAAGGTGGGTTGGGGGGGGGTTGAGGACACTGTTATTATCATGATACCTCTCTGCTTTTCTAATGAGACTGCACACTTTTCCACTATTCAAACAAATTATTACAAAAGAGACAAAGGTGAAGAATAGGTGAAAATGGAGGCTTTACAAGTACTGTATAACAATGTAGATAATGAGAGACGGGTCAGTTTTTGTTTTATGGAAGGTTTTGCTGTCCCAAATGTATGTTGGGTTTGATATGTACAAAGAGTATTTAATGCAGTATTTCAGGATGCCGGAATGGATAAATGTATACAGTCTTGATGTGTAAAATTAAATATTATTAGCAAATTAGAAAAGTGAGGACATAAATGAATTAACAATGTGATGCTTATGATTTCTAAAATCTAAATAACCTGAAATTTGAGTAAAGCTTCAAATGTTTACACCTTGCCTGATGAAGGGGCCTTAGCTGCTTTGAAAGCTTGCATTTGTAATCTATTTAGTTAGACAATAAAAGGTGTCATTTCACCCTACTTTCTCCTGTATCAATCTATGGCTAACACAGTACAACACTCTACTACTCCCACCCGTCTAAGAGACCACTATGTCCTCATCATTTTCATTGACATTCTTTACAAAGACAAAATGATTTAGAATGTACACTTCTATTGCATCTGCTAATGGCTCTTTGGTTTATGTGGGTTTTATATTAGTTAACAACATTCTTTTTGTCCAGAATAAAATTCAAATGTTTTCTGCTTGGCATATTGTTTACAAGTTGCATTTATTTGTCTTAAGATCTTACCATGTGATTCTCTCCAGGATCCTGAAGTTCTGTTCACACCAATGGTTATTTCTGCATTAAGGGTACAGCCCAAGCAGATTTTGTAAAAAAAATAAGTAACAGGCTTTCCTCAGTAATTTAACTTGCTGTATTTACACAATGTTTATAACTGCCCTAATGTTTGCTTCTTAAGCATTTTTTCATATTTCCCTAATTTTTCTCATTGTAATTTCTTAACTAGAAGATATTGCTTTTTGTAGTACATGAACTTGCTGTCATGCTGAAAGCCAATTTCCAGCCGAGTGGCTAGCTCTGGAGGCCCTGCAGTGTTCTAGGTTTACCATTACATGGATATGTGCATATATGCAGTGACCCTTATTCTCGGCCTCTAATTAGGGACTGCCTATTTTTTTAAATTGGGATTTGCCCTACTAGTTTGAGCTTTTCCCAGTCAAGGCTATGAAAAGCCTAGTAGCAGTTGTTTCATTACTGGTAACCATAGGTAATGTGAAAGAAGATAGCAGATCAATATCAGGAATGCTTTAAAGACATTGACCTGTTTAGAATGTAAAGGGACAGAATGATGATCTTCACCCACCACTGAGGACTGCCTGATGGTGCTAAATTTAAAGAGGCCACCAAGGAAGTCTTTTCTTGTGGAGAAGAAGTCACACCCAGCAATATGATGCTCCTCTTTAAAATTAATAGGGCTACCTAACCAATTATAATAACTAATTAAAAGGTAAGGCTAGTTATAGGACATACTCTGCACTCCCAGGGGGCAGTTGCAAAGGAGATAATCTATAACAAAACTGAATGTTGCACATTCTCTCTTTGACACGCTAACACTGAGAACTTTCAGTCAACAAATTACTGAGTAGAAGTGTGTCAAGAAATGTTACTAGGGATCCTTTATGCCAACAGCAAATGGGTGCATAATCCCTCACTATTAATGTGACCACCAAGTGGGAAGTTTTCTTTTTTTTTTCCAACCCAGTCATTCTGGTGTGCTTTCATACCTCAGTGTGTGTATTTATATATATATATATATATATATATATATATATATATATATATATATATATATATATATATATCTATATATACGTATATATGTATGTATTTATTTAAAGAACTTCTGTAAAAATCCAAATTTCTTCCTGGGGACAAATAAAGTTCTATCAAAGAAGCACAGAATCCTTGTTCAGAAGGAGGACATATGTACAGCATCGATTTTTTAAATCTGTGCTAGAGTTGTCCTGTCCAGGAAACACGATGCCATAAGGTTGTTAGCACTACTACAAAACATCCCCTACGTCAATTGTTCAAGTTGTGCAGTACATGTTCATCTGTGTGCTCTTTCTATATTATTGTGGCTTCTCCTTTTACACCTCAAAGGCAATTGATTCTAAACATAAGGTGTTGTTTCAAATTAGATAATTCATAGCCAGTACATTTTCCAGGGTAGATGGTGCTTGTGAGGAAAGCTTTTTGTAAAATGTTTAAATCCATATTGCTTTATTTTGTCAGATGTTATCACAATGATCTGATGCCAGTCGAGACTCACCAGACACCAGCATCCCCTTGTTTGACGTGAATAATGTGTGAACCTTTACATTTCACTAAT
Source organism: Polypterus bichir lapradei (assembly GCA_026402145.1). Classification (NCBI taxonomy): domain Eukaryota; kingdom Metazoa; phylum Chordata; class Cladistia; order Polypteriformes; family Polypteridae; genus Polypterus; species Polypterus bichir. Next base: position 67,836,517 of record JANRMT010062791.1, read on the forward strand.
CATTAAAAAAAGGTGCAGGTATAATTAGTTAGGAAAGTTAATAGTAATGTCGGGAAGTCTGCACACACAGAGGAAAAATCAGTCATCACAATTTATGATTACACTTTAAATAATGATGGTTTCTCATAGTTTCTAATGTGTGTAAAATGCACATTTAATGTTGAATGCAAAAATTTCTCATCTTTTTAAAGAAGAAAATGTTGCTTTTATTAATTCTGCAAAAATAATTTGTGTTGAATAAAATTCCTACCAGGCCTGTGGAGTAGGAGTAAGAGTAGATTCAGCTACAGTGGATTCAGAAATTATTCATATTCTGTACACTTTATTGTGTTGTAGATGTAACTTAAAATTGATAAGTTTGCCTGAAGATGGCAGATTATAGATGTTTCCTATCCAATTTAAAGGAGCTTGAGACGATCTGCCAGAAAGAATGGAGTAAACTGGCAAAATCATGGTGGGCAAAGTGTAGAGATTTACCCAAGAAGACTCAAAGGTGCAATTGCGTAAAAGGGGCTTCTACAAAGTACTGAAGTAAGAATCTAAGTAGGAGGTTTTAGTCTTTGATTTGAAAATCTTTCAGAAAACATGTTTTCACTTCTTCATTATAGGTTGAGCATGGTTTGATGGAAAAATGGGAAAAAACAACAAATGTATACATTTAAAATTAAATCTACAACGCAGAAAAGTGTGCAGAAAGTGAAGAATTCACTGTATTTTTAGTAGACTCAGAATCCCAAGTCTTATTGTTCTGATTCTGACACTAGCATTTGAAACTCAAGTGCTTTAATAAGCATAACTACAACTCCAGCTGTGACATCTGTCAGTTTTTTTAGTGTCTAACAATTTAATAAAAACACACCAAGAGCCAACTGCAAATATAATCTGGTTTAAATTTAATTTAAAAATATTCATACTGACATCAAGCTTGGCTGCAACAATTACACAGGAGATGCCTCTTGATTTAGGTCGTGCAGCACAAGCAAGAAATTAAGGTGAAGGTACAGAATAGGAGTGCATGCCAGTGTGGCTCCAGGGTGCGTATGTGTTGTATGCACATTATCGCTGTGTGTACGACTGTATTTTAAATCCCATTTTCACAGATAATCTATCTGCTCCCATCCACTGCACTGTTTTCACTTGTACCTGGTCCTTTCCTCCCAAAATCTATTGCTAAATTAAGATTTGCAATATAGTCCTGTGCTTTTGAGAAGATCACACATTTTCATTTACTGAAAGTGCTTGTTAGGCCTAAGATGTCCACTTTTGTTTACTTAGTGTTGATATGGATACTGCATTACATGCAGTAAGATCATATTAATGCTGAACATACACATGACAATGACATATGAAAGTCCAATTTATATGGTAAAATCTACATTTCAGAGCTGCTGGGAATTACATGAGAAAAAAAATGCATCTGTTTATACTTCGGTGTACATTGCATTCAGTGGAATTATTCACACACATATATCAAATCTTTATATTGCCATGTCAACTTAGTTTTCATCAAGCTGTTCAATGCCTTTACCAGGTTTCAAAATCAGAGAGACGGAAGTCTTGCCCTTCCATTTTAACAAAATTCTTTATTCTATATTATTTCTTGCTTAATACCAGCAGAAAGCACATCTTTCTTCTGTCTGAAACAGTTCAAATAGTTCCAGTGGCGTAGCTAGAGTTTTTGTCGTCTAGGGCAGTCTTTGAGTTTGCCGCCAACTTACAAAATAAAACATAATACATATCATACAAAAAATTTAAATAAGTGAAATTTTAACTACATTTTTAATTATTACTTACAATTACAATTTAATTGCAATTAATTCAGAAATTTCTTCACATGTAGTAACAATAGTTTCTTCACAACTGAGGTATTTCAATAATGCCCCTTCATTCTTTTTCATCCCTTTCTTTTTTGTTTTTTGAAAAAGCAGAATTGCTCTCTTTTGTTTGCTTCATATTGAGGTTGAGAGGATAATAAAGTATTAATAATGTGAGTGAAGGGTTCGTCCGTTTCAGTTGGAATAAGTCGACAAGTGAGCCTTCGGTCGGAGTAAGTCGGAGAAGAGAGTGTTTGGTTTTAGTAAGTCAGCAAACTTGTCAAGATTCACATTTGTAAAATATAACTTTGCAACACATGTATTTGTAACAGTTTTTAAACATTACAAGAGGGGTAATTTAGACATAGATAACACACATTAGCTTGCCAAAGCCTTGTCAAACAAAACTGTCTAAAAAGTCTAGTATTAAGGTTTATTAAAAAGTACCACCCCTGAAAATGTCTCACCTGGGGTAGTCCAACCCCTCCAAGCTACGCCAATGGATAGTTCAGCTCCTTTCCACTGAATTTAAATCATGTGAAACCCTGTTAGAAATGCCTGCCATCCCAGTCTTTTCTACTTTTTTACACTGGCTGGTTTTGATTGTTCTTTGTACATCTTCCTGCTCCATTTTCCCAATATGTTTTGAATATCTAGTTTTTGGAAACAACATCATAAAAATATTAGCACTACATTTTTAATACATAAAAAGGAACTTTTTATAATGCAATGCTTTTTGTTAATATTCAAAGTAATAACATTTTTACTAGATACTTATTGCACATTATAGACAAATAGTCATGCCGCATTTCTCACTAATTACCACCTGTCCTGAGAATGAAAATGTCCCATCGCCACAACTTTTACATTGGGTCTCGCTGGATCCTAGTCCCAATGAACACCTATAATGCACATTTGCCAACACCCTCATTTGCCATAAAATATAATAAGATAAGGGTGCATATTGTGATAGACTATACAGTACTATAAATTAATAACAGCTAATAACAATAGTCGTGTTTCATATAAATGTTATGGTTGGAAATGTGGTATGAACTAATGCTGCAGGCACAGTCAGAATCATACATTTTAAGCTTTCTGGAGTTAGAGTCGGAGTTGGAAGCTTTTTTCCCTTTTCCTTTTCCAAATTAATATTTTGATTACACTCTGATTAGTAATGGTTTCGTTTAGTTTACTGTGTACATAAAATAAAATGCATTTAACAATGAATTTAAAATCTCTCAAATATACTTAAAACAATTTTTGGTGAAGAAAACTTAATTTTCAATGTATAACTGGAAAATTAAGCAAACAGATCATAATGGGTAAATTATAATTATACAGTAATCAGCATTTTAAAAAATATGTTGGCTGCACTGGCTGACATAATGTATGACACACTGGAAAACAATGAAGTACCATAAAATATTTTGAAAATGATGTAACTGAAGTTCTAAATAATGTGTCTTTTCATTCCATAGTGAAACACTGTCCTTCCATGTCAAACTAAGGTCTAGTAACAGGATAAAATATGCACCAAGCTGATTTATCATCAGCAGAGGTTGGATAACTTGGCGGTAAAGTCATCTGACTTTCAAAGAAGCAACAGGTTGTTCGTTTGAGTAATTGTCGCTGGTTAAGAGCAAAAGGTTAGTGAAATAAAAGTTAAAAAAATAAAACACACACAACGAGAAATATTCAGATATTCATTTAAAATACATAATCACACAGACTAACGTTACTCCGTTTTGCGTTTTTTCTTGTATTCTCTTTTAATGTTTAATCAAGGCCACCGTGGTGGTTCAGTGGTAGCACTGCTACCCCACAGTAAGGAGACCCGGGTTCGCTTCCCGTGTCCTCCCTGCATGTAGTTGTTTCATTGACATGAGCCATGTTTAACATAATTAATTTAACAGAGAATGAAAAAGTTTAATTCATTTTATATAAAAATATAATCTTGTTTCAGAATATAATAATTCAGTGCATTAAGCATAATTAAATTATTTTTGATAAAAACAATTTTATTATGTACAACCAATGTACATATTTTTTTTTATTTTAATCTGACATGCCATTTTTTTCAGTGTATATAGCTGGCGTAATCCACAGTATGCCAAACTGCTTAAGGTCCTTAGTTTGTTCTGGAAGAAACAGAGATGAAGCAATGCACGGTAAAAAAATGTATGAGAATTGATGTGCTCTCCCTGCATTGTGTTGTGTTTTCACTGCTGCTGGAATTCCATAATGTAGAAGTATAGTGTATTTTCATGTAAACTTGGCCTCCTTTTCAAAAGCCTGACACAGTCAATTGAATACTAGATAGCCTGTTTTTCTCTGATCATGAAGGTCTCCTCCAAAGCTCACTGCCATGATGCATTATCACTTGTATCACCAAAAACTTATCCTGGTACAATGAAATTGTTTTTCCAGCCCCGATTTGACCCAATCCTTATTTAGCATTGCTTTTGGAATAATTTCTTCTTCATATATCACTTGTTGCAAGTTTTCATGAAAATTGAACTGAATTGAATAGACGTACCTATTTTTTGTCACATGTAAGAAATGCTGCAACAAGTTTATCCCACACATTTTGGTCCTCTCATTGACACAAAATGGAGTTCTTATGCTTTCCACCCCAGTTTCATGGTGGAGAAATAAATGACCCATGACAGGTTTATACTTTAAAACTTTAACAATGTACGTTTTGGGATTCATACAAAAAAAAAGAAAAAAACAAAGATAAAGTTAATGCATTCTGCTATAAATGCCAAAGTATTCAAAATGTTCTCAAAGCATTTGTCTTTTTAATAATGTTATTTATAATGTTGATAAATTTTGGTTTGATGGTGACTTTGACAATATTCTCATATGTGAAAAAAAATGAATTTTCTTTTCCTCCTATGTAAATTATCTAAAGTAAGAATTAAAATGTTCTTAGTCTGATTGTGACACCTAGAGAAAGACCACACTTAGCTTTTCTGTTTAATATATACATTTATATATATATATATATATATATATATATATATATAATCTTTGCTCTGTTGTATACATTCGGGCAGGTTGACACATTCATTGAAATAAATATATCAGTTTAAATGTTAGCTTTTACAGCAGGTTATGAAATAATATTAAAATATAAGGTGGCAGCAAGTGTTTTAAATGAAGGAATATTCTAAAACAGGGTAACACAGTCCTCCCCCAGGTCATTCTGGTCAATGTTGTAAGCAAAGTGTCTAAAGCGTTCAACTTTAAAACAATGCTGATTCACTATTTGACCCTGAACAAATCATTTAAATTATCTTGGCTGCTTTTGTAAAAATATGTCTAAACAATTGCACTGTATCAATATCTTATAAGTCACCTTGGATAAAATAATATAAGTAAAAATGTTATTAAAAGACCATGCACAAGACACATTGAATTCACAATTCAAGGGTTCTTGAATATGGATCTATTAAACCATTGGCTGCTATTTTGTTTTTCAAACAATATGCAAGAAGACAATGTCTGTATTTAATGGAAGTCTTTTGTTTGCTAAACATTTTAGTTTCTTATATAGACATTTTTAGACTGCATAGATTGTTAGATTTTAGGTTTTGTTTTATAGAACCATAACATTAACAGTCAAAGTGTTCGGGCATCTTACTATGATATTAACAAAGAAATTGCTGTTGTTTTTTTTTTTTTAATTATATCAAAAAGACATATTTGTAAGGAGTAGTCTGTAGAACTGTCAGGCTACTCTTAAATCATTATTTATATTTTTTCACATTACTAGGACAGAGCCAAAATCAAATTAACAAAATGGAACACAAGTCAAAAACTGATTTTTCTTTCCCTACTTGCTTTCAAGTACTACTTGAAGCAAGATGGCGCTTGTGTGTGTGGCATGCCGTTTTGCTTTGCCAGTTCTGGTTATGTTTGAGTTGCTTTTGACTTTTGCTGCCCTAGATGTTGATGCTCTCCTGGTGTATGATCGCCAAACTCTTTTTGAACTGCGAAGTTTTGCTGAGGAAAGGTTTTATGATGATGCCCAAGAAACTTTCCCACCGCTTTTGTTGGAGATTCCCGATTTTCTCCGTCGTGCTCCGGTTCCACCTTATCGGAGGAGGCGCCATCGTCGCCGAGGTAAACGCAGCGGTCGGCTGGTGACGCTGAAGGCCTTCTCTGCTAGGTCTCTGATTATATTCGGATGCACTCGTCATCTCATTTCTCCTCGACATCTATGGGATCCTGCCTACACCTGGTTGGTACCTGTGGCCGGGCCGGAGGAGTTCTTCCGGCTGCCACAGCCCCGCTGTTCTTACCATCCCCACCCCCGACAACGCGGAGCGGTTTTGGGAAATCTGCGGCCTCTCCACCGGGCTCTTCGGAATGCAGGCACCCCGATGACACCGGCTCCTGCCAGGATTGGTCTGATAAACGCTAGATCCCTGTCAAACAAAACTTTTATTCTTAAGGATTTCTTCATCTCCAATGGTCTGGATTTTCTTTGTGTGACGGAGACTTGGTTGAATGTTGGTGAATCCAGCGTTTTCTCAGAGCTTTTACCTTCGGACTGTGCTTACTTTAATTCTCCTCGGACATCAGGCCGAGGAGTAGGAATTGCAACTGTTTTTCTTAATAAATATAGATGTAAGCAGCTTTCTTTATCATCTCCTTCTTCTAGCTTTGAACTGAGTTTATTTGAGCTAGGTTGCTCGCTCCCAGTGTTGTTTGCTGTGATTTATCAGTCTCCTAAATATAATAAGGACTTTCTCAATGATTTCTCCGATTTACTGGCTAAAATTGTGCCTAAATATGATTGAGTCCTTATTCTTGGAGATTTTAATATACATGTATGCTGTCCTGATAAACCGATGGTGAAGGACTTTCTAAGTCTAATTGACTCTTTTAGTTTTATGCAATGGGTGTCTGGACTAACGCATGAACTTGGGCACACAGTGGATCTTGTCCTGTCGCTCGGTTTTTCTGTGGCGAATTTGACAATTTTGGACGCAGTGTTTTCAGATCATAAGCCTGTAATATTTGACATCACCTTGCCTTGTAAAGCCGGTAAACCCCGTGCTTCTGCGCGGCGCTGTCATGTCATTAATCCATCCACTGCTGTACATTTTTCTGTTTTGTTTAGTCAATGTGATCTTCCTGAATCTGAGTCCTCCGATACGGAGGAGCTCTCCTCCTGGTTTCATTCCACCTGCCGAACTGTTTTAGATGCTCTGGCTCCATTAAAAACCAGGCAGCCTAAAATGAAATCCGAGCCCTGGTTGAATGACACAACTTGTGCTGTCAGATGCGAGTTCCGAAAAGCTGAGCGCAAGTGGAGAAAGGACAATTTGCATGTATTGTTTCAAGTATTGAAAGACTGCTGGCGTCGTTATCAGTCTATTGTGAAAGATGCCAAAAGAGTGTACATGTCAAATATTATTCTGTCAAACTGTCACAAACCTTGTGTGTTATTTGACACTATAGATAGGGTTTTAAATGCTCCACAGAATGCCTGTATGGAACCCTCTTTTGAGACATGTGAGAAATTTTTGCACTTCTTTGTGGATAAGGTGAATAATGTTAGGGCTCATATACCTCTCACTGTTTATGACCCCTTAGCCGTTCTCCCCTGCTCTGCTGTTTTTTATCAGTTTGAGCTGGTGACTCTATCCTGTCTATATGAGATTGTTGGTCAATTGAAGCCCTCAGGTTCTCCTTTTGATGTTGTCCCACCTTCTCTTTTTAAAGAGATTATTTCTGTTTTAGGGCCATCTGTTCTTGCTATTATCAATAGTAGCCTTTCCTCAGACATAGTTCCTAATTTGTTTAAACATGCCATAGTGCAACCATTGATCAAAAAACCAAACCTAGATCCCACTGTGCTATCCAATTTTAGACCGATTTCCAAGCTTCCATTTCTCTCTAAAATTTTGGAGAGAAATGTGTATATTCAATTGAAAGCCTTTTTAGATGAAAGTGATGTACTCGAAGTGTTTCAATCTGGTTTTAAGCCGCTTCAAGGTACTGAAACCGCATTACTGAAGGTTTTCATTGACATCCTTTTGGCAACAGACTCAGGGGATTATGTGATTTTAGTTCTGCTCGATTTAACAGCTGCCTTTGATACTATAGATCATATTATTTTATTATCTCGTCTGGAGTACTGTGTGGGCATTTGTGGTACTGCCTTGGCGTGGTTTAAATCATACTTGACTCAAAGAACTTTTTCAGTGAGGCTAGATGAATTTAGATCTTCCTCTGCTTCACTATCGTGTGGGGTTCCGCAAGGCTCCATACTTGGTCCTTTGCTATTTTCTTTGTATCTCCTACCTCTTGGCTCTATTCTTAGAAAGCATAAAATTGCTTTCCATTGTTATGCAGACGATACTCAGGTTTATGTACCCCTCAAACGCAAGGATGCTTACTCCATACAAACTTTGGTTATGTGCCTAGAAGAGGTGAAAGCTTGGATGGCAGTGAACTTTTTAAATTTTAATGAAAATAAGACAGAGGTTATAGTTTTTAGTCCTGGGGGCACCAGTGGGTCTATTTCTACTTCTGCTCCTGTGGATTTGGGTCTCCTTGCACAATATGGTACGCCTGTTATTACAAATTTGGGTTTTAGGATAGATGAGAATTTTAGACTGGACGGTCAGGTCAGTGCGGTGGTGAAATCTGTTTTTTTTCAGCTAAGACGTTTGGCGAAGATAAAAAAACATTCTTTCCAAAGATCAATTTACAGCAGTAATCCACGCCTTCATTACAACCCGATTGGACTATTGTAATTCGTTGTATGTTGGTGTTAGCCAGTCCACCCTGTCTCGGCTGCAGCTGGTGCAAAATGCTGCTGCACGCCTTTTAACTGGCACGCGACAGAATGAGCACATCACACCTGTATTATCCTCACTACACTGGCTGCCTGTTCAGTTTAGAGTTCATTTTAAGATTCTTTTATTTGTTTTTAAGTCCTTAAATGGGCTTGCTCTGCCCTACCTCGCTGAGCTGCTGCATATGCACTCTCCTTCCCGCTCACTCAGATCAGCTGGTCAGCTGCTTCTGGATGTGCCTAGGACTCAGCGAAAGCTCAGGGGGGATAGGGCTTTTTCCGTTGTGGCTCCACGGCTTTGGAATTCACTGCCAATCCACATTAGACAGGCCTCCTCACTGCCCATTTTTAAGTCTGCTCTTAAGACTTAACGTTTTGGTTTGGCATTTGATCCTGTGTGAGCAGTTGATTTTACTCTGTGTTAACTCTGTTTAGTTGTTTTTACTATGTTTTAATTTGTTTTATTTATTGTATTTTATCTACTTATTTATTATTTTGTTTTTGTTTAAAATTTATTTTAGTCTATGGTCAGCACTTTGGTCAGCGGCTTTTCTAGGTAAAGTGCTTTATAAATAAAGTTGACTTGACTTGACTTCTTTCTTTATACTTTTCAGAACAAATCTCTGACAAAAGCTATCCTTTAAATGGTGAAATTTTGGACGCTTTGCTATGCTTTTGAATTTCCCCTTTGGATTAATAAAGTATCTATCTATCTATCTATGCTTGCTGCCTTCGTCTATAGTACAAGCATTCCAGCAAAAATATGCACTATGTAGCCTGACAATAAGTAATTGTAGGTAAAGTTAAAATGGAAGTGCCCATTGAATTGTAAAAGAATATCAAAAATGAATAAATATTAATACAAGATAACAATAATAATATCTGAATTTAAATGCTACTTTCTTCATAACCATAATGTTACAGAAACGGCAATGAATGTAAGAAGAAAATGGGAGAAAATTAAAATAACTTAAGAAACAAATAGGCGTAAAATTTTCAGTCTTCCACTTCTGAAAGTAAGTTTATGTATTGATCTGTTAAAACCACTTATAAATTAAAAATTAATCTATATAAAATATTTTCATCTCTATTAAATGATTTAAAAAACCACCCAGATCATTCTTAATGTTTTCCCCTGGGGACTGAATGGAGGGTCTTTTGATCAAGCATCTGGCTTTAAGAAAAAAAGATGAAGAGTTGGTGTTACAAGATGGATTTTACTGGCAAGGTCTTTACCTTACACATCTCTAACATGATCTGATCTAAACTGTGAATCTTTATTTTATACTCTACTTGTAACATACTAAAAATAGTTTCAAAAATATTATTTTATATACTTTGACAAGGGTTAACATAAGAGATTTTATCAGAGCAGCCCCTGATCTAAAAAGTCCTCTTTATTATTTTGTAAGAAAATGAAAGCAGAAATAAATACAGTACATAGCAAAAACCAACCCTGGCTATGATAATAGTGCATTGCAGAATTACTCACACAGTCACAACAAGTAAGTTTAGAGTTGCCAGTCAGCCTCACAGCATGACTTTACATTGTCAAAGGAAACAGAGTCACAGAAGGAAGCCCTTCTGATCACAAAGAAAACATGACAGAACACATGTAGACAACCCTAAACAAAATGACACTGAACAAAAAGCATTACAAGTACACAACTCTAACAGCTTTAGAGGACATTCTGAAGTCTTCACTGCCTCACAATGAGTCGGAAATGAAATTTTTCATACATAGTAAATATACCATAATGGGTTGAGTGGTGTGCACATGTAAAAAGTTAGTAAAGAATTGTCCATATAGTACTCCCATGTAAATTTAACTTTTCAGAAAATCATTATTTGGAATATTTTACAATATAATACAATTGATTGTGTTGTACAATAATATACAATTAAGTACATTAACTTATATGTATTAAGAACACAAATAAATGTAGGGTGAAATGAATAGCAAATTGAATGAACGAACAACATCAATAATATTTCATTTTGAACTAAACACATTGAAGTAGAAGAAGTGAAGAAGCTGCACAAATGGACAGATTGGAACATGGGTGCTTTAGTCTCGGGACAGCTATAAGTGAATTTTGCTTAAAACTAGGTTGGAACAATTAGACAATTCACTCAGTGTCATAGTAGGGGTGGTGATTTTGTACTTTAAAGACCAGAGGTGTTGTCATGAACGTTGTCCAATAGACAGCAAGCTTCAAATTGAAATGAACCATCTACAGTCGAAAAGTCTCTTAAAAACCCTTTTAAACAAATAAATGTGTGTTGTGTATGCAGAGAACACACTGCACATTTTAAAAATAAACATAGTCAAGGGGAAAATCTCTCTAACATCAGATTATACATTGACATTCAATTGCATCAATGGACCAATAGTAAACGTGAACAATATTTTGTCACAGGTGCTGTTTGTGCTCTCTGTCGTTCAGAGTTGCAACAATAGTGTAGGAGTCAATGTAACCTTGAAAGAATTGCCAGCTATATTAATGAAAATATGAACTACAAAATATGTATTTGAAGTAAACAGTGTTTCACATTCTGTCAAAAGTACTGCTGTTAAGAGAGCTGATAAAGAAGTGCCACAGGAGATACAAATTTCAAAACACTCGAATCAACAAATCTGCCTTACAGCACTAGCAGATACACAGATGAGGCTGCACAACCTTCTGTCTGCACGTCTAAATGAATAACTGAAGAAATTTAACATTATATTTAGAAATGCAAACATACCATGATAATATAGCCGCAGCATTTAAACACGTTGTATATCCATAGATCACAATGCTTATCGAAACTCTGTTTGCTGTTGGTATGTCATATAGTGATGCAATAGGTTAAATGACAAAAAACATATTGTAGCAGACATAGGTACTTCTCAATGTGTGGAGCCCATTAGTTGTGGTGGTCTGTTTGTGTGTGTGTCTGTCTGTCTCCATTGTCTCAGCACTTAATTATTAAGTTTCAGTTAGCTGGTACCATTGAGCTCCTGAATCGATAACAGCAATTTTAGCTTTTTATTTTCTCTCAGTATCAAGTCTTTTGTTCAGTATCTTTTGCTCTCTCCTTGAAACCTCAGCAGTGATTTAAAACACATGGACTGGAGAAATTTTGAATGGGTGTTTTAGCAAAAAGTCCTGTGGGTGTAGCCTTTTCAGTGCAGGATTATGCAGCTATTGTCTATGCACTTTTTAATGTGTTGTCCGCAGACGTGTATTCCCAAAAAAAAAAACATGAAGGGCCCTACAAGACTAGTGATGGCTTAATGCTTCTGTCCACAACAACCTTTACAGATCTAGGTGTGTGTTTATGTGTGTTCATTTCTTTCTTTTGTGACAGATAGGGGGTGCTGTCGTCCCCTTGAACCCTCAGACTAGATGCCAGACACCAGATAAAAGTCCAAAATATTGACTTTTTATTATAATAATCAAGTGCACAAAGCACCCTCCACTCCACAATACTCATACATAATACACAATACACTATAATCACAATCCTCCACTCCCAGACGTGTTGTCACCCTTCCTCCCAACTCAGCTCCCACGCTGGGGTTTCCCGCAGTCCTTTATATTCCTTGACCTGGACGTGCTTCTGATCCTGCAGTCCATGTGATTACCCAGCACTTCCGGTTTAGGTGAAAACTCCTCTTTTTCTTCAGCCCGGAAGTACTTTATTTTTTCCGTCCTCGTGACAGAGTAGTACTTCTGGGCTATACGGAGAATACAAATCCTTGAGCCTCCCTGCAGCATTATCTGGTGGCCCCCATGGTATCCAGCAGGGCTGTGAAGGAAAACTCCAAGGTCCATGATGCCCTGCTGGAATTCGGGGCATCTCTACGTTGCAGGGATGGCTTCACCTGGTGGCTTGGGGGTATTGGCCGGGATAAATTGCCGGCTATATATCACACTTTTTATCTACTAAATGTGTTCTGATATGACAAACAAGTTGTCAGCTATCTTCACTTACTGTATAAATTACTGTATAATTTGTGTGACAAAATAAACATACTGTATAATATGGGTTATTTTATATCATTATTAAAATATTTATTATTACTAAGCATAAAGCTTTTACTGAAATCATAACATCATTTACCTATTTATTATAATTCATATATGTTGAAAGAGTTCCCAACTAACATTTGTTGCTGCCTGTTCCCAATGACACTGAACGAAAAAACCTGTTTAAAAAAACAGATGGATAGATTAAAATAACTGTATTTTTATTTAACTGATGCAACCGTGTCATGAGAACATCCATCCATCCTGCTATATCCTAACTACAGGGTCACGGGGGTCTGCTGGAGCCAATCCCAGCCAACATAGGGCACAAGGCAGGAAACAAACTCCAGGCAGGACACTAGCCCACCATAGGATACACACACACGACAATTTAGGATCACCAATGCACCTAACCTGCATGTCTTTGGACTGTGGGAGGAAACCGGAGGACCATGCAGACACAGGGAGAACATGCAAACTCCACGGAGGGAGGACCCGGGAAGCGAACCCAGGTCTCCTAACTGCGAGGCAACAGCGCTATCGCTGCGCCACCGTGCCACCGTCATTAGAACAAAAACTGTATATTTGGATTATGCATTTTGAACAAAGTAAACAGTTGAAGAATCGTTCAGATCGATACCATTTACAGCCATACACAGAATAACAGATAACAGCAATCAAAAATGAGTGCAGATGACATAAAGGGCTTCTGGAAAAAAATATTGCATTGTGACAGAATAAAAATGAACCTTGAGAGAAAGAGTCGTCTGTGATAAGTGTTGGTTTTACCAGAAAGGCTCACTAGAAACACATAATAAAGTAAGTCCTTTTCATTCCTCACCAACAGTAGTTTTTGTTCAATCTATCTTCATTTGCTACCTCTTTTGCAAAACATGTCAACCAAGGCTGATATCTTTTGTGAAGACCAAAGTGTACAAAGTCAAGTTAATGATTTTTACTATTTTACAACAAAAAACTGGACATGTATTGCTTACCCATTGTGTATAGTTTAAGTTGTACTTGATTTTATCTACTTCAGTATTTTTAATAGCTCCTTTTCACCTGACTGTTTAATTTTGATTGAAGTCAAATATACCTTTTTTAGAAGGGGGGGCTGTAACAAATTACTTTGTAAGAACAATGCAATTAAAGTTTCACCAAAATCCAATTTAAGGTGCAAGCTACTTTTTTGTAGTATACTGTAATATTAATTACATGTGATTTTTACAGCTGATTGTTTTCAGAACCTGTAGTATGGAAAACTGATTATAAAACCGAAGATGGGCAAATAAAAGTATTAGTAACATTTTCAAACTTCACAGTAACACATGTACTATAGTAGTCAATTAACACAATAAGAGGCAGCACAGTGGATAGTGCTGGGACCTAGATGAGCTTCTAGGCCCAACACTTTCATATAAAAGTTTGCCCATTCTGCCCTAGTTTTTGTGAGTTTTCTTTAGGTACTCTGGTGTCTTCCTACATCCAAATAATGTGGAAGATTGGTTGATTAGTGACTCTAAATTGTCCTGGTATGTGTTTTGAGATGTCTGCATGGGACACTAGAACTAAAAACACCAAGAATATAATTCATCAACTAAATTAGGCTCTTTAAATTTGCTCTTTTTTTAAATGGGACAAAACATGTTAGACACTGTCTGTTGAACACTATGCATATCCATATGAGCAGCAAATATACTGTGTGTGCAGCTTCTCTACATAAATTGCTGTAACAAACTGCAGATCAATACTTTGCAAGAGCAAATCATATAATGTTATTTATAGAGTGTATGTTATTGGTTAAAATTCTGATTTTGTTTTTTTTACACAATACAATATTTGTTTATTTAATTATAGTTTCTGATGGGTGCCCTGCTCTGAGCAAGTTAATGTGTTTTTGAGAGTACACCTACTTTTAGTGCAAACTACCACTGTACTGGGCTGGTTCAGTAATTAAATGTGATGTGTTCCCTAAATAAAGAGGTTATTTTATCATGTTGCATAATACTAACCCAAACACACACTTTGATACCTCGGACCACAGTTTGCAAGGGATAAAGCAATCAAGTAGAGAAAAACAGTACTTGTATTTTACATTTTGACTTTTAATATCAATTTAACTTCCTGAAAAAAATAAAAATGAAAAAGATCTTTATACAAAATATACAAGTCATGTAATAATTTATATTTATATATTATTTTATTTATATTATATAATAATGTCAGTACTTGCTCTAGTTCAATGTTTTGTATTTATTTGTTAATGGTAACAGTAGGTTTATGTTGGGGCAATGCCTTGAAAGCAAGTGAAATATATGGAGATTTAACAATTTCTGCAAATAGCAAAGCCGATTTAACATGAATTTACTTTAGGGTGAACTTTAAACTACCGTATATACTTACATATAAGTCGGATCTTGAAACCCGAAAAATCGATCATAAAATTAGACCCCGACTTATACACCCGTTCAAAAATGTGACCCTTAAATTTATTTCTTTTTTTTTAACATGTTCTTGCCTCCTCCAATCTTGCATCAGTTTTTCAGACGCATCAAATTTTGTTGCAGCAGCACAGTTACCAATTTCTTTCGCTACTTAACGATATTTAGTTTAAAACCAGCTTCATATGTTCTCCTGATCGAACGCTCCGTCATAGATAAGGTATGCTCTTACGATAAAGGTGTATGAAGATGTGAGATACAAAAAACACAAAACATTGTAAATGTCACTTTGGAATAGTTTGGGTTTTTCCACATGGTCACATATGCACGAGAGAGAGAGAGGGAGGTTAGGAGCACACGCTGATACAGCACATTGCCGCAATCACATAGAAAAAAAAGGCAGTGTGCTCTGTGGTTACTCTCTTAGGTGGGTGTTAGCATATCATAATCCCTTGTACCAATAGCGTGAGCTTTTTGCATTTGACTTATACGACCTACATTATAAAATACCAGAAGTTATACAGTAAAATCAAGTCCTGAGTTATCCACGGGAGAACTTATCCGCGAGTATATACGGTATTTTATTTACAGTTTCCTACAAGCTACAGAACAGATGCAAAATTGTGTTTTAATAGCTATACAGTTACTGTAGCATCTGTCTAATGAAATCATAGCCTGACTTCTTATATGTATAATTTTACTATTTTAAAAGCTTATGGGGGTTATACAGATTTTTTAGAATTTTGGAAACAGGATAGAGGAGTTGTGATAGTCCAGTGAGCCACAAGTAACTGATCATTGATGTGTTGTAATTAGTAATGAGTGAACCCTGGTGAATTCACTTGAGTTCAACAAAACCACAGAAATATTCTCAAACTTCATCAAACTTTGCACAATGCATTGAAGTCAATGGGGAACTGAACTAGATTTAAGTGGATCAAAATGGTGCAGTAGTCTTTTAAATATCCCTGAGTGCTAAGGAAAAATCTACCAACTAAGCTAGACCGACCATTGTGGCCTCATATGTGATTAGAGTTGTGAGGTTGCAGTGCTCAACCGTGCTTCAAACAACTAAAGATGCCAACAGAATGAATACCAAAGGCTTTGCCAGCCTTTTACTGCAGTGGTCTTCAGGTGCTGCTTGTTTGTTAGACTTTCTGCCTTTAGTTTTGCCTTCAGCAAGTGAAATGCATGTTTAATTGGGTTGAAGTCAGTTGATTGAAGAATATTCCACTTCTTTGCCTTGAAAAGGATTTGGTTTACTGTTACAGTATGTTTTGGCTCATTGTCCTCCTGTACTGTGAAGAATTGTCCTATCAGTTTTGCAGCATTTGTCTGTATCTGAGTAGATACTATAGCACTGTATACTGCAGGAATCATCCTGCAACTTTTGTCAGCAGTCATATCATCAATAAACACCAGTGACCTACTTCCATTTGTAGTCACGCTTGCCCATGCCATTAACACTTCTTCCACCATGTTTCACAGATGATGTGGTATGCAACAGATTATGGGCTGTTCCATCACTTCTCTTCTCTATCCATCCTTCTTGTACATTTGACCTTAATTTCAATTGTCCAAAGAAAAATGTTCCAAAACTGAACTGTTTATTAAAAAATATTTTCTTGCAAAGTCTAATCTGTCCTTGCTGTGCTTGAGTATTAGCAATGGTTTGCCCCTTGTAGTAAACCCTAGTAGGCAATGATAGGCCTATCTCCCAGAGAATCTTCTTGGTTTGGCTAAATTTTGTAAATTGTTTTTTCTTCACCAAGTAAAGAATTCTGAAATCATCTAGCATAGTTGTCTTTCATGGATGTCCAGGCCTTATGGTGTTGCTGAGCTCACCATTTTGTTCCTTCTCTTTAAAAATGTACCAGATGGTTGATTTGACCACTTCTGATGTATCTGCTATCTCTCGGAAGGGTTTGTTTTGTTTTGTCTGCCTATTGATGACCTGTTTTTATTCTCATATTGAGAATTCACAGTGACATCTCCGAAATGCAAATTCCACACTTGGACTCAACTCCAAACCTTTCACCTGCTTAATAGATAATGAAATAATGAGGGATCAGGTCACAGCTGGCTATGGAACAACTTGTCAGTCAATTGTCCAAATACTTTTGAGCCCCTGGAAATGGGGGACATTGTATAAAAATGTTTGTCATTCCTGAATGCCTCATACTATATTTCTGTTAAACTCTTAGAATTAATGCTGTGTCACTGTCCAAATAGTTATGAACCTAACTGTATATATCTGTTGGCAGTACTCCAAATACTGCAAGTTTTTAGTATTTATTTAACTGCACATAGGATGGAAATCTGGCAGTGTTTCTCAACCTTTGTGGCTTTGGGTTACATTTTTAAGTTCACTGACGACCCACTTAAGCAACTGAAGAGCTCTGCAACTTCAAGAAACGAGTATGGCTGAACACAGTGAGAAATATCGCACGGGACTGTCAAGTGCTTCATTGGATGGTTTAGGTTAATCTTTGTAGCAGAAATGGCACTTAGTTTTTTCCTTGTGTGAGTGAGGTCCATCAATAGTCATGTAGTCAACATTCTAACAGTGATCATGTGTGAAAGTTGTGTGCATGGCTGCTACAGCTCTGTGATGTCACACTGGACTTGCAAAGTATCATGGGGTGCTTGGAAAAAAATGTTTACGTAAACCAGCTGCACAGCAAACTTCCACGAAAATATTTGGTGATCAAGGTATTTGACAAAAACAAATTTCACCAACACGAGCTGTAAGCAAATCAGGATTGAATTGTCTAATTCATTTTTAGTGTGTTCTGTGTTTGCAGCACACATTTGCGTCCTTCACATTTAATAATCAAAGCAGGATGAAAGAAATAATAAACATTCTGTGGTATTTTATGGAAAGAATTAAACATCAACTGTATATTTTACAGTATACTTGATATAGCTAGAAAACGAGTACAACTACAGAAACAACCACAATTATTCAGGACACCTGCCGGTGATCAACATATGCCTTTATGTGGGCTATACCTTTCATACCTATTTTGTCACCAGGGACTCTTCTCTTTGGCAACTCTGAATTGTCACAATATGAATTATTGGTGTCTGTTTGAGTGGTACCTGTGATGGACAGGTGACCCATTTAGATCCTGTCTTGTTGCCATGTTGCCATCCTTAGCTCTGCCAGCAACCACAAATTACTTTGGCAGTGTTATATTATATACAGTACATTGGACATGTTAATTACAGATTGCCACTTCTTGTTTTTTTTATTGCCTAATTGGCTTTTTAAGTAATGCTTCTGATAACGGTATTTTGTCTGATTCTCTTATATAAGTAATATAAAGAAAACTACTATGGTTTCATTCTTTCAGTGATTTGCGTAATGTTCCTGGCTCAGTAGATGCAATATATTTGTTTATTTTTATTGAAAACTATTGCACTGTACACAGCCAAATATTGGCTTTAAGCAGTTTTCAACAACAAAATATTGAATTTGGCATTGCATGTTGTTCTCCCAGGTGAACATCAATGATTAAAATATATTTTTAGACACAATTGCAAAAGTCTTTTTCAAGCCCTTGTATAATAAGTTAATAAAGGTATAAACTGTCAAACAAAAATATTAACGTTCACATACCTGTGGATAATGTTAATGATGGCTGAGATTTTAAGAGCTTTACCTCTAGAAGAAAAAGAAAATTATACTAATTGCCATCATTTTGCAATACATTCCTCCACAAAGACAGAACAATTTATTAACCAGACTCTAGACCAGCATCTTTTTTATTTATATGTATTTTTGTTACTTTCCTTCTTAAAGAGCAAACTTAAAGGAAGAATAAAAACCACTACATTTAATAAAAATATTAAGATTTCTATCAGGAATGCTTAGGTCATAAAATATATGAAGTGAATGTGTTTTTACATCAGAGAAAAAAATACTCTATATAATCTCTAATAATTTGATATAATTACTCATAGGACAGAAGAAATTCAATAAATCGATTAGCTGTCTTACTTGGAGCAAGCAGAAAGTAACTGACTCATGGAAGCAAGATGGCTCTTGATGAAGCATTCTGTCCTCTTTCAGATTTTAATAGCATTTGGGACTCTTGGGAATGAGTGCTGTTTGCTATAAACTGAAATTATACTACAGTAGTTTTCCAATGCCACATTGTCAAGACAAGATTTGTATTATTAGTTTTGATTTTTAGCACATGATTTATATTGTATTTTTTGCTACTGTGCCTGTCTATAAATTGTATAATCTTCAGTTTGTATCTGCAAACTGAAATGTATTCAGTAAAAATACAGTAAGTTTTATTTGCTCAGTTTGGTGAGTGAATGATTAGACCCTACAAGGCTGCCAAGATGGGCTGTTGTTCATGCAACCAATCCATTTAAACAAGTTCAGAAATGGATGGAGAGTACTTGCATCATACATATTAACAGTCTTCAATTGATTTATGAACATTTTCAGTTCAATTACATTTTGTCAGGGGATAAGCTGAAGTGGGCACATTTGACTATCATTTGGTATTTGGTGTTAAAAAAGTATTATTTTGTAAATCTTCCAAAGTTTTTGGCTTTCCTTATTGATCAGTTCATGAGGCTCTGTCCATGTTAAAGTTTAGTTCACGCCCAAAAACCACTGCTATATATATTAATATTTTTTAAAGCATGCTTCTGCACCTAACATATTGATGCTGTACACAGTACTGTAACTGTAATTCTTTTCTTATTTATGTAACATTTTTTTATCTTGCTAATTTTTTTAGCTTTTTCCCTAATGTTTATCCTCCTGAAATTTGTCATGGGTGTGAACTATAAGGAGTTGCACCATGTTGCTGAATTAGTTTGAATTATATTCTTTTGTGCTTTGAAATTTTTAATATGGGTTGCTCTAAAAAGAAGACACATAAAAAAGAGACTAACATTTGTTCCCTTTATACAATAATGCCTGTCATCTTGTATAGTTCATGGTCATTTGGGTGTGACACCAGTCAGTTCTTCCATTATTTAAAAATTACTCAAAGAAAATACAGCTTAACCAAACCACATATTGTAAGTAAAAAGTTTATTTAAGAAAATTTCAAAAAAATGCAACCATTTATACTTCGGAACTTCAAAAGTAGCAGTATACATAATTAAGATCTTGAATAATATTTACGTGATATGTTTATAAACAAAATAAGAAGTCAGCCCCATCATCTGGTAATGCACCTGTCAAATTATAACAGCATTCCATTATATCACCGCAGGCAATGTAACTTATTGTGAATTATCAGCCAACAAAAACTGATTTGCATTTCCGCATGGGCAGCAGGTTAACATTTTAAAGTGCTTTACTATGTATTTTTCTTCACAACAAGAATGGTTTAGTCATATTGGATTCAGGATGAAAAATAAGCTCCATCAGACTTGATCACTGTGAGTTTATGCATTTGATTTACCTCAGTATCCACATAAAAGATTAAAAATTAGCTTCAGAATTCCTGTAGATCCCAATGCCATAGAAAATTAGACGTATTGAACTGTAATCTGCTATTTGCAACAGTCTTGCTAGAAACATAAACTGATTCATAGTGTAACAGACTAAACACTAGCATTAGCTAAATTCCTCTATTGTGAAATAATGTAAGTAAATTCTAGAAACGAAGAATAGTGTATAATACCAATTCAGCCAATGTATTGCTTTCAGCACAGAGTTCATCTTAGTTTACAGTCACTGTAAGTCCCATAATAAAATATTTGTTACACATAGGTATCTATCTATATTGTAGATAACCAAAGAAAGACATTTAGAAAAAAATCCAAAATATATGTATTTTTAAAATTTTACTATGTACAATACTTCTTAAATATTCAATGCAATGTATTACGTTATTATATCTTTTTCAGTATAATATTTTAAAATTGTTTATTGCAAAAAATGACTTGTCTACCATTCAGTTTATATTTGTCACACCATTAATAACAAAACAAATAAGAAAAAAAAACCCTAATATGACTCTTCAGATTAACATGCTTTTTATTTTCAGTAATAGAAAAATTCCTTCTGACAATCTTTTCTTATTTAAAATCCCCACAATTTTTAAAATACAAAGTTTCACGTAATTTTGCATGAGTAATTATTAAACATGTTTAATCGAATCATTCAGAAATTTCAAAATCTAGTCTCAAAACATATTCCAGTATATTTAATTAGACCGAAAAAATTAAAACCTGCTTATGCATTAATGCTGAATTAAAAATAGCTAAATAAGAAAGATCACAACTCAAAAGAAATAACCAGACATGAAATGTGGTTCAACATTTTTTCTTTATTTATTTTTGTACTGCCAAAGGAATATGGCTAAGCAGTTTAAAAAGAGAACAAAAAAACTCCTTCTAGGCCTGCCCACAACATCAAGTTCAGAAAGGTTTGGCAACTGTCAAGCTTAATTCTCCCAAAAATGTACTTGCTTCCTAACAGTCATAAATAAATTCCAAACCTTCTCCCAGCTACTGCCTTAAGGTTGAACAGAAGCTGATTAACTTACATTGTGAAACTGTAGGAAACAGTAGCACTCCCAGGGGACAGCTAATACCAGAACTTTCTGCCTCAAACTTGAATGAGAGAAAATTAATTAATTAATAATAAAATTATTCATTCATTTGCTTTTGAATAGATATCTACCTTAAACAGTTCCACTGTAAATTGCACAGAAAACTTTGACACTCCAGTAATGGAAAAGAGTTGCACTGTTCATGGCTTTCTTAAAAGCAACACAATGATGTCAGGTAAACCAAACAATAATAGGAAGAAATTAAATTTCTCTCTCTTTTTGATACTGTACTGTAGTGTCATGTTAGAACAAAACATAGCCATCTGTAGGCGTACATGTTTCATTTTCCAGTCCCCTTCTCCATACAGTGTAAATCAGTAGTATTAGTAGAATGTCAGGTACTGTACATAAAATACAATAAGTAATCAGATATAAGAATGATGTGGCTTTTAGTTTTAACATTTATTTGCTGATGACAAAATTATAATAATTACATTAGCATATTATAATTATAAAATTACAGTAGCAAGTAAAACAGATATGTACAGTAACTCATTACATACAATATGATGGAGGTAGTTTTGCTTATGATTTCACTTGCAGCTGTCAAAATAGTCAAAAAGTTTAAGACTTTTTAGGTAGACTTGTTTGCCATGTATATAACTTGGCTAGCTGGGATAGGCTCCAGGATACTCTGTTCAGGACTAAGCAGGATAGACTGACTATATTTCAGTATGTTTAATTTTCTTGCTGTTGTTATATTAAGTTTAGTATTAAAGAGGTAAATGTGTACTTCGCACTATGTATTCAGCATAGAGGCAGATTTGGTAACATATAACTAATGATTATTTTTCAACATTATTTAAGGTAACAACACACATTTAATAATACACGGTTGAGACAAAGATGCAGTCGCACAATACAACAATATATTCATTTGTTCCAAGGAGAAAAAAAAATCCTTGAACCTAAAAAAAGCACAACTTCCTTCCTCCACCATCCTCAGTCACTCACAAGAAAGTCAGTGTACAGTGACTGTTTTAAAATGTCCCTCCCAACATCAATCAATATTAAGTTGTGTCATGTATCACTTGCCATCTGTCACTCGTTACTCATCCCTTTTTAATCATTATGCATCTTTTCTCACACATTACTACTCATTTCTCGTTCATAATGTTACGATCAGTAGTTTTCATTACATTTCTGTGAATTTCCTTAAAGTAAAATAAATAAAGTATGCATTTATTTATGGGTTCTTGTATTTTCAAAAAGAGTAAATGTTCAAGTTTCATGCCACAATCCTTTGTTTTGTTTAAGGCGCTAGCTTTACAGAGCATGAGTTTCCGTGATGATAGTACCTTGCATCCCCTGGGATGTGTGACATGGTTGATGTCACCAAAGTGTCCATATAAAGGGTTGCTGTATGCATTTCTTGAGCATTTGAGACTGCAGATAAATCTGTGTTAGTTTGCAAATAAAAAATAAAAAAATAAAAACTTCTTTTGCATGTTGTCGTCCCAGTTTTGAATTGAACTCTGGTTATTAGGTACTTTGGGTTTAGGTTTAACTTTGACTATTGGCTTTGAACTTGGCTCCTTCCTGACTAAGTTTCATCTCCTGTCCATTACCATTCAAGTAACTATACTGTCTTCATCTCACTCAGTAAATATAAAGCATCACTTTTGACTCATCTCTACTCACCTTACATGCATCACTTCTCACTACTTACTTTCATTCATCACACATGACTCATCATTTCTATCCATCCATCCATTATCCAACCCGCTATATCCTAACTACAGGGTCACGGGGGTCTGCTGGAGCCAATTCATCATTTCTCACTCATTATTTTTCATTTTTAGCCTTTCTTAACCAATCCATTCACAGTCGAGAAAAAGGAACGGTGTGCAATTCAGTTAAATGAGCTACATGCACAACATCAATAGTTTATTCAATTATCAATCAAATGTTAATTTTTTAATGAATGCTGCTCTGAGTAAGTCTAGTGTGTCTGTTTCTAAATCTACTCAGCAAAAAATAATTGTATTATTTCACAAAAAAATCTGAGTTATTTCTCAAATACTGGTACTGTATGAAGCCGATAGTACTGCACACGCTTTTTCATAATATGCAATCAATGAACATGAACTAAGCCAACATTTACACATTTACTTTTAATCATGTTATTTAGTTCAGATATTCTAAAAGGGTGTGGTGCAGTGGTGCTGAGATAGCATTCCTACGTCATAGTGATAAGGGTTCAGATTTGGTTCCCTGCCACAATGCGTTCTGCATGGAGTATGCATATTTTCACCATATCTGAGTGGATTTACAATAGTAGTTTGACTTACTTTGCTCTGTGCCAGACTTGCTGGACTGGCTTGCAATCCAGAGATGGTTTCTGCTGTATACACCATGCTGTCAAGAATATTATCTGAGGGAGTTTAATTTCTTGAATTTCTATGAAGACTTTCATCACATAATGATTCAACTAGTCGTGCTTTATTTTCAGTTGGTAAGGCTACTGCATTCTCACTGACTTTGAATGGGTCTCATACCCACTCTTCTTTTTCTACTTCTTCCATTTTCTTCTCTGGCAAATATTCACAAGGCTGCTTGAACAATATATACAAATGTGAAATCACTTTTTTGTTAGTAAACAATTAAAAGTTTTCAGGTTTTATAATTCATGACAGACACTTTGCAGTATATCTGATGTGCCAATGGAAATCATGCTTTGTCTACAGTTTGAAATTTTTCTTGAATTATATGAATTTCCTCTTGGGATTATTAAAGTATCTATCTATCTATCTATCTATCTATGAAGGCACTGATTTTATCAATTTGCTAAAACCAGTAATGGCTTTTTCCTTGTAGTGAAATACTGAGTGTGCTAAGATGCTGGCAAAAATCCATTATCTGTTACAAACTGGAATTCCTTTCTTTGAGAAAGCCTGCCAGTTCAATCTTCAGGTCTTACACTTTTGACACTACTTTTTCTTAGAAAACGCAGTAAATTTCTGAATAAAGCTAAATCTGTATGTACTTAGTTTTCATCTCCTGAAAATATCCTTGATAGCTTCTTAATTTTGTATATACAGTACATATATATATATCATTTGCAAGTTTTGCTTTTTAACATAGAGTTGCAGGAAACTCTAGCACCCTATCTTTAGCTGCTAGTGGTACTATTCACAGTGTAAAAAGCAGTGAATACTTGAATACGACCATAGGCGTTTAATGTGTGGTCATTTTGAATTATAAGTACCATGAGCAGAACTTTTAAAGACATATATATAAACCAAACAAGACAAAGGTACTGAAAATCTATCAATACTACAAGGAATGGGAGTGTGTTTATTTTATGTGTTTTCTTGACTGCAATGCTAATGCCTCTGCAAAAAAGGAAACATAAAAGGACATTTCAAAATTACAAATGAAATAATGCAGACGTTCCTGCTAAAAGTGAATTTTAAAGAAGAAAAGTAAGAGTTAAAATCTCAACTAGCAGCAAAACAATTAGTTTTCACAAGAACTAAAATAAGAGGGAAAGTTGCAAAGATTGCATCTTTGTGTGCACACCACATTTTGGTAAAACACAAAATGTTATTGAATAATCATAAAAAAAATAATTAACAATGTGATTGATGTTTAAAATAGTGTTTTTCAGTAGAAGATTAAGTACTTTAATTTTTCAAACATTGCCACCATTAATTGTGGTAATGCTTTATAGAATTCCATTTTATGTCCATGTTGGCTTAAAACAGCTTTCCTGTTTCTCCTAAGTGTTTCTTATTTCTTTTTGTTGCCTGATTTTATTTTAAACTGCATTGTTAATCTCTGTACTGCTAAAATGGGAAAATATATTAGTGAGTAGGGATAAGGATCAGGAGAAGAGGTATAGTTAAGGCAAAACTGAAATCAGAAAATCATAAGATCTATCGTCAGACTTTAAAAATGAAACAAAAAGCAAAGTCAAAAACAAGAACTTTACTATGCAATTATTGTAATTTATCTGCAGTCTTGGAGACAGACAAGACAGACAGTACTTTGTGCACTTCCATTTTGTTTCCTAGGCAAAACATCAATAAATGGGGAGACAACTAAAGCAAAATCAAAATTATTTTAACAACTTTAAATAAATGGTTAAGTGAGAAACTGTGTTAAAATACATATTATCCATGATTCAAAACCCTAAATGGATTAAATAAAACATGAAAGGAAGGTCACAAAACTTAAGTAGGAACTGTCATTATAACAATCTCTTCTATTAAATACCAAGCATCCTTTTTATCTATTTGTTGTGCTAAAATCTTTGGTCTGCAAAGTTTTGGTCACAATAACGGTGGCATTACTTAATAAAGATGACGTGAGTTGTAAATGAGTTGCTCTGTTTTTCTTGTATTCAAGAGGTAAAATTCTGTTTGTACTGACAAACATTTTTTGTAAAGTACAGTATATTGTTCATTCATGAATTCAAAATTAAATTTTTCCTTTATTTATTACCTTTTATAATGGGTGCCACCATTTTGTCTTGTGGTTACACTGGCCGTTGCCAATCATTTTACAGGACATTGCATCATCATCTTATATCTGTTAATCATTAAAAGATGGTGATGATCAGGGTTCAGTATCTAAGCTTTTGGGTAATCCAAATACTTATAGCGAATCTTGGCTTGTGTACTAAAAGCTTTAGTTAGGGAATTCTCCTGCTATTTCTGGTATTTTTATAATAGCCTGCCCTTTAACCACTGATTTTGTTTTGCAGTTTTGGGCCTGATGCAATTTTAGACCCAACTTCAGTAGCTAAACCCTGGCTACCTCTGACCACATATTTTTCCTGTATCCTTTCAAACCACTTTATCTCCTGGGGCCTCATGTATAACGCTGTGTGCAGAACTCACACTATAACATGGCGTAAGCACAAAAGCGGGAATGTGCGTACGCACAGAAAAACCCAGATGCATAAATCTGTGTGTACGCAAACTTCCACGTTCTTCCACTACATAAATCCCGGTCAGCATGAAAACTAACGCACGTGCACGCACCTGCTGTCCGGCCCCAACTCCTCCCAGAATTATGCCTCTTTGAATATGCAAATCAATATAAATAGCCCTTAAGCTCAGCCTTCTGTGAAAAGATAATGGGAAAAGCACGGGGAAAAATAAGAATTTCAGCAAATTCCAAGTGGAGGCAAGGAAACACGTACTATATGTTGGTTTAAACAGTGGTATAATCAACAAAAGGAAGTTGATCGAGTGACAGAGTGTCGGAGAAACTCGAAAGCTCAAGTTCACAAAGTCGCACAGTGCCCGAAATAAAAAAGTCACATATCAAAGTTGCCGTGAATAGGCGAGTCGTAGCCCACTGTCTGAGTGTCATATGAAAGCTTATTAGAGTACAGAGAAAAAAAATAGGCACACAGTGGTGAAAAAAGCACGAAATTTCAACTTTAATCTCGAAATTTCCACTTTAATCACGTAGTTTATTTTGTCATTAAAGTAGAACATCATAAACTTCATCTTAAAATCGTTTTTAGTTTACTAGTTTCTCAAATCCCATCGTAACTAAAGTAACATGTTAAATGCTTTGTTTTGTATTTGATCTTCTATGTGCTCTATGTGGATGAATCACTATGTGCTTCCAGGCTTTCTCCTCCTCCGACAGGACACAGAATCCATTACATTCGTGATATTACAGCTCTCTGAATAATTAAAATACTGAGATGTATACGTGATATCATTTTCGTGATGATAGGAGATAAATCATGTTATTAAACATGGGAACACGGTGGCGCAGTGATTATTCATGTCTCACATAAGATGCTTGCTGCACCGTTTGCAACCTTCGATGAAATAATTTATTGTAGCAGTACTGTCTCTTTCAAATGTACTAATCCCCAATTCCTGTACTTACTTTTCTTTCTCCAAATACCCAGTCGCCACACAATCAGCTCTGTAATAGATATTAAGCCATCTGTAAGCTTAAAATGCAGAGTCTTCAGAACTTTTAAGGAACATTGAAATATCTTCGTAGTACATGTTTAATTACTGTATTCATCTATGCTTCCAGTGTCGCACCAGCTCAAGCAAGAATACAGCGTGAGGCAGGAACAATCCATGAACGGAACTCAAGCTCCTAGCTAGGGCTGCGGCACCGTGTCTTGGCATGTTTAATTATTAACAATATAGATTACTGCGGTGGGCTGGTGCCCTGCCCGGGGTTTGTTTCCTGCCTTGCGCCCTGTGTTGGCTTGGATTGGCTCCAATATAGATTATTTAAATGAAGTTAAAGTTTTATTTGTATAATATAATAAACATATTTTGCTGCATTTCATCCTAAAAATGATATTGTCATCATATGTAAATACGCGCTTTATAAAGTGTCTCAGGTTGTGCAATATTATAACTGTAGTGCAAGTTTATAGTGAGGTAATTCTACTTATAAGTACAAACAGTTCTACAAGGAGCACTTGATTGAGTGCATTTATAGTTTTTGGGATCAAACTGTTTCTGAACTGCGAGGTCCGTACAGGAAAGGCTTTGAAACATTTGCCGTGTGAAAGCAGTTCAATAGACAGCATGGCTGAGGCAGCGTGTGCTTGATGCAATATACTGATAATTCTCTTTCTCAGATTCTGTAGATCTTTGATTCCCCACTCAGATACAGTGATATAAATACTCTGAGTGGTTCAGTGAGAGTAATATGGAAAAAGATGATCTGCTGTGGCAACCACTAACGGGAGCAGCTGAAAGAAGAAGAAGAAGAAGGTGCAGTGAGAGTAACAACGCTAAAGCAGCTATTGTATTTAGAATAGTTTGACCATTCCGTGGACCAATATATTGTTACTGGTTAATTACAATCAGATGCATTAAACTAATAAACAATATGCGGTTAATTTCAGTGTATTTATAAAGCCGCGTCAGGGATGTGGATCTGAAAAAGAAAGGATAACCACACAGGAACAGTAGCACTGCCTTGACGCTAGGTGCTGCCAGTCTGCAAAACCGAGCGGAGAACTTGCATACGCCAGCGTATGAGGTATCGTGGAAATGTGCGTGGCTTTACGGCAAGTTTAGGTTTTATACATTGCGATTTGAACACGGAAACGTTCTTACACAACATTTTTGTGCGTACGCACTGTTTATACATGAGGCCCCTGGTCTTTCTGACTTAGTCTTGTAAACGTTTAAATTTTCCATCACATTGTATTCTCTATAAACTTTGAGGTAACTACTGCAGTTTACAGTAGATATTGTGGTAATACTGTTAACTTCCTACCAATATTTTGACAGCTAACGCAAAATATCTTTTATCATGATAGTCATTTCAAAATGTATCTAAGGCAGTGTTTTTAGACCAGTGTGCCATGGCACAGTGGTGCACTGTGGGAGCTACCCAGGTATACCGTGCAGATAATAGTGGAGAGCATCTGGGTCTGAACGTATGTGGGACAAGTTCTGCAGGTGGTCGAGACATGTCTGAGGAGGACAGGACTACCTGGAGCGGCTGGTGTAAAATCAGCTCTGCGATCACTATGTAGTAGACGCAGCACTTAGAGCACTTTAGACACATCTCCTGACTGCTAGAGTTCATCTCCTTGGGTATATAATCTCAAATAAGCACTTCTCAGGCTGATGGATAATAGGTATACAAGTTGCTTCTGACGCAGAATGGGGTGGGCAAAGGGACGAAGTAGATAGGATATGCCTCCAATGTGCTTACTAAGTTGCTGTGTCTGCAAAAGCTGATCTTGAGGCTGTTTGTTACTGGCTTCTCCAGTAGTCCCACACCTTCTGTAAGTTAAGCATGTGTAAGAGATATTATGTGTTTGTGGTTAGTAAAATAGTGGTGTGCCTTTGAATGTTTTTAGTTAAAGAAACTGTGATAGCACAGAAAAAAGATTGGGAAACACTGTAACATTAACACTAACACTGATACATAGCATAACATTCTCAAATCTGATTAGTGTAATTCAGCATCACACAACATATTCTGGCAACACTAAACACAGACCAAGAACCAGTCCTGGACTGACTGCCAGATAGTCACAAATCCTACTCATGCACTCACCTAAATGAAGCCAATTAGAATTTCAAATTATACTAACAAGCATGTCTTTGGGATGGGGGAAGAAAGGAAGAGTACGTGAAAAATAACCATGCAGAGATAAGAGGATGTATCAGTTCCACAGGGAGAAGTAAAAGATTCAAACCCAGGCTACTGGATCTGTCAGGCAGCAGTGCTAACTATTGGACCACTGCACTGCCCTAAACTACATGTAATAATATCTAAACAAATGCAGTATTTAACCTAATGAGTCTAAATTCCTAGTTATGATAAACAAGATATTTATAATGGATAGACATTTTAATGAAGGAAACCTAACATGTAAATTATGTGCCCACACTTACTACAGTATATAAAACAGAGTCACTATTTTATATACTTTCAGAGCCTGCACATATAAAACCATCCCTTCATTTAGTTTTCCTATCAGAACCCAGAGTCTTGCCACATCATGACATAAAGGTGATAATTTCATTCAATATACTATAAGCAAAGGAAACAGAACCTAGTGTAAATTCTTTGAGCAACCACAAATACCGTCTAAGATGTGCTGCATGGATGTACTCTAGATTTATTATACCATATAAATAAATCTGTCTGTGATTACGTCCTAAATGCATTGACCATGATAGAAAAACAGAGTATTTGTTATGCTTCAAGAGCTAAAAAAATAGTATAACCTTTCTGATAAAGTCAACTCCATTTTGTAAACTGCTCTTTCCCTCGGGCCATTTTTGTGTCACCCTGGCTTTCCTGCCTCTCAGCTAATAAAATCTGCCTTTATAATCTGCCAGAGAAAACCATAACTAAAACTAAGAAAGGTGACTGAGATAAATGTTCATAAAAGAACTTCAGATGGTTTGCTGGATGTATTTGCAACATTTATTAGTGTTTGTCTGCAAGAATATATGTCAAGCTCCATTACTGTAGCAGTGCCTGTTTTATTAAATGCATGCAGATTCATACCCTGAGGTTACTTGGTGTCCTAGGTGCACTGTGTTAGGCATATAAGAAAGAGATTCAGTGATGCACTTGAATACTAAGAATTATAATGAATACGGCCAAGTTATTTGTTTGGGTTTGCATATATTACTGTCACATTTTATTTATTACAATTGTTAATCGAAATGCATTTAGTAAGTGTATAGTAAAAGAGTAAATATGGAATTCAGTTTACTGAAAAACACTGTAAGTACAGTGACACATTCTAATATTTTTGTATTTATTTATTAGGTGTTTTCATTCTCAAGTACAGTATATCATGTTAACGTACTTTGTTTACTTAACACATTTAGAATTTATTTGAAATTCTACAAAATGATATCACTCTTATCATTTGTAATATATTTTAAACAGTGCAGCACATTTAAACCCAACTTAGTTCTAAAACATAGCTGAGCCCATAGTGTGCATTTACTTATGTAACATCTTAAAGTGACCCTTAAGGCTATAATTGTTATAGCCTACTAATGCCATAGTATGGCTTACCATAGCAGATTTGTTATTGATCTATCAGAAAAGAGCATTTATTCTGCATAAATGAAACAGACTCTCCAGTTCAATTCTGAAATCTAGAAACAACTGGCTTCAAGGATTTACTGTGGTGGGCCTGAACAAACTTTATTTCCAAACTCAAAGCTGTTCAGATCATTAAACTCTGATGTCAGAATGGACTTAAAATGTTTAAGTATAGGGCTATAAATAACTTAAAATTACAAAGTGTTTGGTATATTATTTAACTAAACCTTTAGAAAGTGATTATTAAGAGCCTACCACTTACTTATCCTGTCTCACATCATGCTGTGTCTTTTTTTGGCTGTGCAGTTTCTAATTTTGAATATTTCTCATAAAAAATGCCTTTGTTGTTCTAATATCTATTTTGATTGTTTGTTTAAAGCTTATACAAAAAAATAAACATACAGATTTTCTAAATAAACTTCCTTTCATTTTCTATTAATGTTCAAGGAAAACAACTCGTAAGAAAATTCATTTTATATTTAGCAGCTGGATATTGGCAGACTGTGATTGTAGTTTGCAGTGAAAATTACATCTGCTGCAGATTTCAGTCGTCAAGAAAAACATTTATTTTAGAAAATTCTTCTTTTTTTACTAATTTTGACATCTACTATATACTGTGTTGCCTTCTTTTATTTTTAGTCTGGCATTTTTTTAAAGATGCTTACAATCCACCCAATTTATCACATAAGCAGATTTACTTTTTATATAATTTCAGTTAAAATGTTCAACTCTTTTCAGGCCCAGCACATTAAAGTATTCTTCGTTGACTATTGGGTCAATAACAATGTTACTGCACCTCAATTATTTTTCCTAGTCATTAGTTCACGTTAATATGACAACAGATAAAACATTTATTGAGTGAATAATTTTTTTGCAAATATGGTTAGTAAGATCTGGTAAATGCTTTTCATAATTTAAACATTCTATCTGTATAGATGTACTAAGGATTAATATTAGAGATCAAGTTATAAAACTCAGCAATTTTTGTTACTTTGTATAATTTCATTATTTAATCTCCATCCATCCATTTTCCAACCCGCTGAATTCGAACACAGGGTCACGGGGGTCTGCTGGAGCCAATCCCAGCCAACACAGGGCACAAGGCAGGAATCCAATCCCGGGCAGGGTGCCAACCCACCGCAGGACACACACAAACACGCCCACACACTAGGGCCAATGTAGAATCGCCAATCCACCTAACCTGCATGTCTTTGGACTGTGGGAAGAAACCGGAGAGCCCGGAGGAAACCCACGCAGACACAGGGAGAACATGCAAACTCCACGCAGGGAGGACCCGGGAAGCGAACCCGGGTCTCCTAACTGCGAGGCAGCAACGCCACCGTGCTGCTTCATTATTTAATATTAATAATAATACATTTTATTTATACAGCGCCTTTCCTATGCGCAAGGCACTAACAGAATATAAGAAAGAACGGCAGACTATACAGTATATAGCATTGTACAAACCAAATAAATAAATAAAGAAGATTATGACAGTGAATTCAGAGAAAAAAAGAAGAAAAAAAAGCATAACAGACAACATCATTGAATATTTAGCACACACATACAGGTTACATGAGCATCTTGACAGAGAGGTAAACTGAGAGAAGGGTAATAAAGTCAGGTAGAGCTAAAAGCCTTCCTGAATAGATGAGGTTTGAATTGTTTTTTAAAAGAATTCATGGAGTCAGCCGATCTAATTAATTTCAGTAGGTCATTCCAGAGTCTGGGCGCTATACAGCTGAAGGCCCTGTCACCCATGGAGTGCAGATTAGTGTGGGGTACAACAAGATTGCCAGAATCAGAGGGTGGCCAGTGGTAAGTGGGCAGGCAGGCAGGCACATAGTGATGAAGAAGGTCACTGATGTAGTTTGGCACAAGGTTATTTAAGGCTTTGTAGGTTATTAGTAGGATTTTATATTCGATTCTGTAAGACACAGGGAGCCAGTGAAGACGGAGCAGGATGGGTGTTATGTGCTCGCTGCTGCTGGTCCGTGTAAGGAGTCTTGCAGCTGAGTTTTGAATAAGCTGGAGCTGTGATATAAGATTAGAAGGGGCACCTGCCAGCAGCGAGTTACAATAATCGATGCGGGATGTGATAAAAGCATGGACAAGTTTCTCAGCATTAGAAAAGGAGAGGAAGGAGCGAACATGGGATATGTTATGGAGGTGAAAGTAAGAAAGTTTCTTAATGTGACTTATGTGGGCAGAATAAGAAAGGGAGGAATCAAAAATGACACCAAGATTCTTTGCAGTAGAGGCAGGTCTGGTGAGATCACCGCCGAGATGGACTGGGAAGGAGTTTCATTTTATTAAGTTGCATTTTAGTCCCAATTTGCAGGAATTCAGTTGTTTTGCAATTTAATTTTAAAGAGTTCTGCTCCATCCAGGTTTTAATTTCAATAAGGAAGGTTGTGAGCTGAGAAAGCTCTGATGAAGTTCCACTTTTGACATTGAAGTAGAGTTGAGTATCATCTGCATAAAAATGATAACCCAGTCCATAGCTACGGATAATATGGCCAAGGGGAAGTATATAAATACAGAAGAGAAGAGGGCTGAGGACAGAGCCCTGAGGAACCCCTTGTGTGACTGGCGCTGAGCTGGATCTGCTGTTGCCAAGACTAACAAACTCTTGCCTATCAGTCAGATAGGACTTGAACCAGTGGAGGGCAGTGCCAGAGATACCCAGCATGTTAG
This sequence comes from Polypterus bichir lapradei, assembly GCA_026402145.1. NCBI lineage: Eukaryota > Metazoa > Chordata > Cladistia > Polypteriformes > Polypteridae > Polypterus > Polypterus bichir. The sequence goes on from JANRMT010062791.1 coordinate 67,870,423, forward strand.
AGTAACTAATGCCACATAACCCTGATCTACACAGGTTAGATATTACATGAATGGATTAGTGCTTGAAAAAAATTAGAAATTGCTGTAAATATCTGAAGTATAAATGTGCTACTGCTCTTTTTCATGTTGTGTGTGTACAAGTATTAATTCTTAACTGCCAGTAATCAGTATTCAAAGCGTTAATGTGAAGCATCACTTTTCACTTTTTAGCGTCTAGATTTCTGATATCTGCGGTGGGCTGGTGCCCTGCCTGGGGTTTGTTTTTCCTGCCTTGCGCCCTGTGTTGGCTGGGATTGGCTCCAGCAGACCCCCGTGACCCTGTAGTTAGGATATAGCGAGTTGGATAATGGATGGATAGATGGATGTATTTATGATATGATATGTGATACATTTGCATGTTTCTCATAAGGCATAGTTCTACTTCTCCTTTTTATGTTCTAGTCCTCTACTTTAAACACCTTCTTTGTTGTTGTTTTTTTTATTCCCAAACATCTCCCATGACCCATTTTAGCATCTCTGATTTCCTCCATTGACCTGCTAAAAGAAAGTACTATATCTTGCTTATCTTGAATAGACCAGATGAACTCACAGTTAATGGATAACTACCCTACTTGTGTATCTTCTGGCTCCAGCCAAACTAACACCATTGAAAATGGACAGAGTATAATCAAAGCAGTTTGTTTTGTCATAAAAAATGACATTATAAGACATTAAAGATCAGGATAAAAATGATATATTTAAGCAAGTGCTCCTGACACACAAGCTCAAAATTCCCTCTTGTGGACCCACTATTTCTTAAGGGTCAGGTCTTTCAGGCAGCCTACAGTTTTCCTGCTCAGTTTTAAAAAAGAACATGGTCTCATTTATTCTTAGATATTATTGGGCATTGTACCCTCCAATGGCCTGGAGGTGGTTTCATGCCTGGTCTTACACTCTCAAGAAAAGGTTCAGGCCTCCCTGCCTATAGCTAGATCTCCTGCTCCCCTGGCATGTTTCCACCTTATTTTGTCATGGAGTCACACATGTGGAAAGCAGTAGTTGTAGGTTGCATACATCTGCTTCCTTAGAAGCAGCACCCTTTTCTATGCCATGACCAGTAAAACAACTTTTATCCACAGGCACAAAGGCACTGCTTCGGAGCACTGCCAGCAGAGTGCTTCCTGGTAACATCAGCTGAATTCTCTCCCTCACACAGCTCAGCTTCCACCTTACTGCACAGCACCATTGTTACAAATCTAGACTGCCCCACTGTCACTGTTTCTGCCTTGTAGGTGACCCTACTTATTGCACTGTAGTGGCTTACAAAATACATAGAGACCATATGGCCACCAAGTGGACCAAATGCAACTTCTCTTGCCAGGATGTCTTTGGTGGTACCTAGTCCTTCCTTGTGCCATCATGTTTGCCCCCTCACCCTTGCAACCACTTTCTAGCTAGGTAACTCTTCACATATATAAAGTATATTGCAACATTTGGTGATTACTAATAAGGTGTTTTTCTTTATTATAACTTTATTAAAGGATGATATTTTGCACCCAGTCGCAGAAAACAGAGTTATGAAACATTTAAAAGTTTAGCACCAATTGTTCTGTTCAAGTATGTTCAGTTATCTTAATAATTTTGTACAATGCTCATACATAATACATAAAGATTTTAATGTGCTATTTCAAATTTTCAATAAAAAAAATAATTGTAAACTTTGAAAATAAATCACACATCTTCAGCAGCACTACAGGGTTGTTCCAACAGTACAACTCTTACAGAATATAAAAATTATTACTACGTAGATCAAAACATACTGTACATGCATCATACTGTACATATAAAATTACCTTCTAGCTTGCACAAGTTTCCAATGAACTACAATGGATTTCTGTAATTGCATTCTGGCCACTGGGCAACACGTTGGCTGAGTGGTAGTGCTGCTGCCTCACAGTAAGGAGACCAGGGTTCACATCCTGTGTCCTTCCTGTGTGGAATATGCATGTTCTGTCTGTGTGGGTTTCCCCCACTGGTTAGGTGAATTGGCAACACTGCATTCCTGCCTTGTGCCCTAGCTGTGATAGGCTCCAGCACCTCCTGCAACCCTAGTCTGGATTAAGCAGGTTAGAAAATGACATCACATTTTGGCCGCTATAAAATGCTATACACTATAAAATCATCAATCAGAAAATCATAATACTGTAACCCACCTGCTTGTGACCCAAAGCAGCAGCACCCAAAGAGAAACTCAACTCATCCTTGTCCATTTCCAGATAGGGTTCTGAAAAGTAGAAATATTTTATCTGTTTGTTATTGCATAAGAATGGTCTCTTATTTCACTGAGCAATGTAGAATGTACAGTACTCAGAATTCATTTGTCAGGGAGAATGCACATTATTTCCTTGGGTTTAAGGTTGACAGTTACATTTCAAATGTGTGAAGCTAATGGCCAAAATGCACTTCCCAGAGGACAACATGGTGAAGGACGGTGGGGAGTGGTTAGGAGGCAGCTGCAATACAAAAGTCAGCAAGTGAACTCAGAGCAAACGTAGAGACAAGTTATTACTGACTACCACATGTTTTGCTGACTGACAGGTGCTTTTTCAGGCAGATGCTTTTTCAGGGTTTATGTCAGAAGGTGTTAATCGAAAACAATGTGTTCTTGAACCACTATGGGTAAGATTATTTTTTTAAAAAATGACAAAATGAACATAGTTCATCAATTCCTAATGTGAAATTGTGACCTGAAATGATGCAGGTGTTAATTTCAACTATTCATTATAATAATAATCTAATTTAAAAATGGAAGTTTATATGCCTCTTGTCTGAAGAAATATTGTCTAACAATTGCATAAAATATTCCTCATGCTGGCTTTTCCTTAGCCCAATCTTGTTTTTAGGGAAGGAATTTTAAAGAAATGGATGATATTAGTGTAGTGTATTTACTTCATATTTTAAAGTACTCCCACATATTTTTTTCATCTTTGTTTGCTTAGGCTTTATTCTGTCTTTATTCACAGCTCGTGATCTACAGTCCTTTTTTTGCCCATTAGCTTTTTTCTGGACTCAATTGCTATTATTTCCTTTTTATAATAAGCAGACTAAAAAACTTTTCCCGTTATTGCATTATTGCAGACAATTCAACCTTGGTTTTTTTTTGGCTTGTGCTCTGCATAGCACACAATATAACCCAGTAAAAAACTCTGTGACTGTGATCAAGTCACTTCACCTGCTTGTGGTCCAACTGGGGAAATACAAGAAATGTAACCAATTGCATCTTGAATGTTGTAAGTCACATTCAATAAAGGCATCAACCATATAATAAAAATAATAAAACCAGTAATAATTTTACCTTTTTAAACAATATAATACACTTACACTTCAATCGGAACACATTAATAATTCTTTTAGAATATTATTTAAATGTTTTTACATTAGCTATATAACTAGCTATCCTGGGAGCATTACACAATTGGTAGCAACCAGTCCTGGTTGTGGCACATTACATTAAACCTATATAAATTCAGATCGAATATTACAATCAAAATAATTAATAACTAATTTTGAAAAAAATTAATAGTTATTTTAGGCATAATATCTAATTACAGAAGCAAAAAAAATTGTTTTTATGCTAAAAATACATTTTCTGGAAGATGTATAATAGTGTTGTAAGTTTCAATTTGGCAGTTAAAGGCTTAATTTATATGCGCATGCTTTGTCTAATTTTGAAAAGGTAGCCAAATTTTAGGTGGCCATACATCTTGGGTCAATAAGCACAGAGAGATTCCATATGGCAGCAGCATCTAGGCATGGTTTATTTTTTCTCTCTTTCAGTCACCATTCATTGTTTGCCATTTGAGAAGAATCAGTGTCAGTTATACAACAGTAGGTAATTCAGATCTGGTACTGTAAAGAAGCAGTGCTTTATACACATTTAGCATGGTTATTACCATTCTAGAAACTCTGACATTTAAGTTTCCAGAAGGAGGTACTGACTGATTCCAATATTTGCCTTTTGTGGCAGCTGGCTGTAAGAAATGGAAAGTGGGCAAAGTTTCCTGTGTTCTTTCAAGATATCATGATGGCTGAGGGCTTGTTTTTTTTTGTAAATGTGAAGTTTTGAGTAATGTTCATATTATTCAGTTCACATTTTTATATTATTCACTAGGTGACCACATTACTGGCTACACATACTTATATATACAGTAGATAGTTATCAGGGCATAAATGACTCTCGAACCAGGCCCTATGCCAGTTGAGCTAGAGTTGAAGTGAAATTGTTATTAAAAAGGACAACATCTCCAAAACATGATACAAATTTTGGGCTTGCAGTTCTTCAATCTCAGTTTCTAATAATCGCTCATAGTACTTGGGTGTTGTACCGTATTAGCCATGAAGAAGGTGCCTGAGTTGTCTCAAAAGTTTGCACTTTGTAATCATTTTAGTTATCCAATAAAATGTATCATTTTGCTTGACTTTTAACTACATTAATAATTGTTCACAAATCTCTTCAACATACTAACGACCTCAACAAAGCATTATATTACATAATTATAATTATATTATGCTCAACAAAGCATGTTATTATAATGCGCCTTAACACAACAAACATATTAAACTTCAAAAGTCATCAATATGGTGTAAAGACTCTGTTTTAGTTTCCTTTTATGAGGACTGCATATTTGCATTGAAAAGCTTTTTGTTTTTTCGTCAATTTATGTAAGCTACCTGTTGTCACTTCTCAAGATTAGAAACTAGTACAGTCACTTGTTATCAATAATTGTATTAAGTAAAAACACAGGTGTCATTCACTGCATGCGTACAAAAAGCTATACATTTCATTTATTACATTATTTGTTGGTGTTACCAGTGTTCCCAGAAGGAGGTGTTTCATCTTGCAGGGCACCCTGGATATCATCGAGAGGAGTTGTAGCGCACAGCTCAATGGTAACTCTGGTCTGTACCGGGAACTGAGAAGGATGGCTGCGAGGGCTCTGAGGGCAGATGACACACCAACTGTGGTCTAGCGACCCACATCATGCTTACAGAGGAATTGAAGCATTACGCACATCTGAATCTGTTCTGAGGAGAGTCGCAGTCAGAGAGGCTGATGGAACGGTCCTTATGGATGACACTGCAGTTGTGACCCACTGGGCTGGCTATTTTGAGCAGGTGTTCAAAGCTGAACCACCGGCTAGGACATTGGATATCTCTGGGTCCACGGTTCTTGAGGCTGATCCTCTAATTAGCTGTGAACCACCCAATCTCATTGCGATTGCACAGGTGGTGAACCAGCTGAGGGGGGGAAAGGCTGCAGGGATCTGTGATATCCGGGGTGAACTTCTGCAGGCTTATGGTAAGGCTGTCCTCCTGACATTGCAAGCAATCTTTGCTTCCATTTGAGAGACTGGCATCATCCCAACTGACGATAGAGACTTGTTGTCCCTATCTGGAAAGGGAAGGGTGGTCGCCTGGATTGCAGCAACTACAGGGGGATAACACTGCTCTTGCTCTCAGTGCCAGGTAAGGTCCTTGCTAGGGTCATCCTTAATAGGATCTGTGATCACTTGCTCACCTGCCAGCGACCAGAACAGTCTGGTTTTAAACCTAAGAAGTCTACCATCAGTTGCATCCTGGCACTGAGGGTTTCTCATGGAGCGCAAACATGAATATCGGCAGAGTTTCTTTGCAGCCTAACTTGATTTTCGTAAAGTGTTTGATTCAGTTGATTGAGCTGCCCTGTGGGACATCCTGAGGTTTCGTGGGATCCCCAAAATGTTGCTGGATATCATGGCAATGTACACTGGTACTGTGAGTGCTGTGCAGAGTGGAGGCAGAACCTCTGTGTTTTTCCCAGTTGATTCTGGGGTTCGTCAAGGGTGTGCTCTTGCTCCTACTCTTTTCAATGCTTGTATGGACTGGGTGTTGGGCAAGGTCGTGGGGTCCAGCGGCTGTGAGGCATCTGTTGGTGAAGAAAGATTCACGGATCTTGACTTTGCTGACGATGCTGTGATCTTCACGGAGTCAATGGAGGCTCTGATTGGGGCGCTCGAGAGACTGGGAGAGGAGTCTGAGTGTCTGGGCTTGCAAGTGTCCTAGATAAAAACCAAGATCCAGGTCTGACTTTTTGTGCATAGCAATCAGCAGTGTGTCTGTTTGTGGAGAGAGTGTGACCTTGTCGAGAGGTTTCCTTACCTTGGCAGTGACATTCATGTCTCTAGTGACTCTTCCTATGAAGTCAGTAGACGGATTGGGAGAGCATGGGGTGTCATGAGGTCACTGGAAAGGGGTGTGTGGCGCTCCCGATATCTATGCAAAAGGACGAAGGTCCAAGTCTTTAGAGTCCTGGTGCTTCCTGTCTTGCTATATGGTTGCGAAACATGGACACTATCCAGTGACCTGAGATGAAGACTGGACTCCTTTGGTACTGTGTCTCTCTGGAAAATCCTTGGGATTCAGATGTAGTGACTGAGGAGGCCTGACTGACTTTTGCTCATCTGTTACTGCACAAGAGGTACCAGACTCTGTTTGCTCTTTTTTTCCAAAGGTATTTGTTCTGAATACAGTAGTGACATTAGCTGAACAGTGGCTCATTCTGTACTCTGTCATGCATTAATATAACAGAGTTAATTGTTCCTGTTACTAGACTGTATTACATTGTACTGCTGTATCCATGGGTGCAGTAGCTCTGGGGACTTCTCCATTCTCTCTCTGAATTACGCACCCAGGTAATCAATGCATTTTTGCAGTACTTTACTGCATTAAACAGCTATATCAGCAAATACTGTACGATTCACTTACATATTTCACAAGCAAGTATATGGAAAAACCAGTGTACAGAATTATGCAGCTTTTCATATGCTACAAATTTAAAGAAATTAATACCGTATAAAAAACTGTGTAAAAATTAATTTATATAAATAATATTTAGCTATTACTGAGGCACTGTTGTCTCACAGAAATCCCTCTTTTGGATAACAACCCAGGAACTGCCTGTGTGGAATATTTGTTCCCCCCTGTGTACTCCAGGTTTCTTCTCACATCCCAAAGACATGTGTTAGTGTAAGTGGCCCACTGTGTGTGTGGGTGAGTGCATGAGTATGCCCAGAAATGTACTGTCATCCCACAAGGGGATGGTTCCTACCTGATGCTCAGACCTACATAGATAAACGAATTAGAAAATAGATGGTTAGATTTTTTTAAAATTGATAATTAAGTCATTAAAAATCAAAATCAATTGATCATAGTTACATTTAGAGTTGTGTGGGCCTGAAACCTATCCTGGCAGAATTAGGCACAAGTCAGGTGACAAAGCTTGACAAGATGCAAGTTAATTGAAGGCCTCACTCATGCATCTACAGAACTAGTTTGGATTCACCAATTAAAAGCCTTTGAAGATGACAGTGAGCATGTAGATTCCAAATGGACAACAACCAGATGTAAGATTTGAATCCTGGACTCATAATGCAGCAGTGCTAAACACTGACACTGACTGATCCCACAGCAGGTCAAGGTAATATGAAATATTGCTCTTTAAAACATACAACTTTGAACTTTTTTTTAATCCCTAGTTTTAATTTTCTGAAAAGTAAATATCAATATAAGATTTGGAATATGAACATATTTGAATGATTAGCTAAATTTCAATCCATAGTGTATTTCAGTGAACAATAACAGTTTGGTTGTAAAGAGGACATTTGTTCCCATTATTTATATAGCTTCCCATATTGTGTGCTATTATTGTATATTTCTTTCTGCTTAATAAAATGCTATGTGCCTTACCCATCAGAAAGGAAATCCATATTTACCTGAAAAGTTGTATTTAGCCTATTTTATTTATGAAGGATGTTCTATCGAAAGGTCATACACAATTTCTTAGGGGATTTTCTTTCCACCTTTGTGGGAAAGTAATGCAAAAAAAAGATTTGTGAGGAAAACACACAGACCAGCAAAGATGTACAGGAATACATTTTATGCTGAAAATCCTTATTTAAATGAATATGCCTAAACAACTTTGTGAGCATTTTGTCAGTTTATAGATAAATGTATCATTGAATATTATTAACTTTACTTCTGACTTACTTTAATGTTTAGCTCAATATCTGTTACCTTTTTCATTTTTAAAACATTCTACTTGCTCAAGATGAGCTGTTGAAATGTTAAAGGCAGTTGCTTTGCATAGACTTATCTGTGTTTTTCAGATGGCTGTTTTCATGGTCCAAAGCAAGCTACTGTTTAACACTATAATGCACTGTATTTGTAATATAATCTTAGCTACATGTGGAAAAATGTGCAATGGAAAAATACTCTTTGGAAAATTAATTTATTGTTAAGTTTTTTAATTAGATTTAGATTTTAAAAGAATGGTGCTGAAATTATGAGACAGGAAAGAAATCAATTTCTACAGGGTTTGCCATATTCACTTGTTCTAGACATAGTGATTGTTAACTACAAGATGCCCGCCTGCTGGTTGCTACCACTGAAAGTGATTTTTTTTTTATCCAAAAACGGAACATTGCAGATCATTCAATCTTTATGTGATGGGTTTGATCTGATTCAGGACAGTCTATAAAGATCTGCTTTAGCAAATATAATTGTGCCTATTTCAGAGCTGTAAGGTCTCTGTTCACTCATTTCTATTAAACAAAGTATGTCTTGTGGTATTTGGCCAGCTTGTCATCCCGGCCAATACCCCCAGGCCCCCAGATGGAGCCCTCCCTGCAGTATGGAGGTGCCCCAAAGACCAACAGGGAGTCATGGACTTTGTAGTTTTTATCATCAGCCCTGCTGGGTACCACAGTGGTCGCAAGAGGGAGCTGCAGGGAGGACCGAAGACTTCTTTGTGCCCTATAACCCGGAAGTGCGTCAAAGGAAGAGCGACATGCTTCCGGGGTGAAGAAGAAGGACTTGTACCTGACCCGGAAGTGATATTGAATCACATGGACTGGGGATTGGGAACACTTCCGGGTCAGGGAATATAAAAGGACTGTGGGAGCTCCCAGACGGCGAGCTGAGCTGGGTGGAAGGGTGGCAACGCATCTGGGAGTGGAGGATTGTTTATTGTGATTATTGTTATTGTATATGAGTATAGTGGAGGAGAGGGTGCTTTTTGAACTGTGGCATAAAAATAAAGTCGATTATTGGACTTTAACCTGGTGTCTGGAGTCTTGGACAGGGGTTCAAGGGAGCGATACAGCCCCAATCTGTCACAGTCTCAAATTAATCTCTTTAGGAGAAATGAGAACTATATACATTAAAGTCATACCCTAATTATGGAACCCTCAAGTGTAAATATTTTTGGTAAATACTTGTTAAAATATATCTGCTATAAGTACAAAGTACTCAAAAAGCTATCTAAAGACAATTCAGGTGATTAAACCTGAGTTTAGGGGATGACATTTTGGTAACTCTGTTAGCAATCTCACATCAACTCAAGCCTCAACCGACATAGGATCTGGCTCAAGTGTCATTAATTTTTCTTCATCAGATTATTTCAGCTTATTTTTGTATTGCACCTTTCACAGTATTGGCAGAGGTTTTCAAATATAAAGCAATTTACAGATCATCAGTATCAAAGAAACTTGTTTAAGGCAAGATGAATGATCATAAAACGTTTCTTGATAAACATTTGGGCAGGTAAACCTCTAGATATCATGTTTGTGGAAATGGCTGTACATTATGCTTGCTTATGGTGACAATTGAAGCACAGTACAGGGGGGTCAGCCAAAAAAGTAGTCATAGGCTGGGACAGAAAACACCAAATAAAATGAGGTGACCAAATGCAAAATGTTAAGCAGGTATTGTGAAGATTACAAGTAGGTAAAAAGTCAAAGATAAAAAAGTAAAAATTGAATTACTGTTCTTGAGGTGATGAGTGTTTTTCTCATTGAAACATTTTGGACTTTCATGATATAACATGTACACACACATATACTATATAATGTTCATTTCCAGATACAGGGGCATATTATACTACAATAGGTTGAAACCCCTTCACTACAGATGGGTGATTTCCTTTAATTAATTATGTGAATTCCAAAACCAGATGGCTGCACCAGTGATCATTTAGGTGTGTCACACTTAAGGAAATTAATACTTATGCAATCAACTATTTTCTGTTTTATATTTAGAATTAATTTAGACCTGTTTGCAGGGATCTGTTTTTACTTTTAAGAGGTGTTATTCTGTTGATCAGTGTCAAAAAAACAAATCCACTGTGATTTATTGCTGTATGATAAAAACTAGTTGTGCTACCCATTTAAGACAGGTTGAAATCTAAATAATCAACATAGACCTCAGTGATAACATTTGCAGTGCACCATGCAATGCATATGTCTCTGCTATATGCCATTTGGTATGAAATTAGTAAAAGTAGTGTTAATGTCTGTGATGCACTGTCTATTGTAATGACAAATGCAATGCCTTTTATTACTAAAAATGTTTGCGTTGTGCCATGTTTTGAGATGGCAGAGACGTAGCAATCAGATGGACACAAAGACGGGCACAGAGACACTTATCATTTTATCAAGGTGGAAATGTAAAATGTGCAGTGTCACAAAAGAAGTAAAAAAAGCTTAGACATCACTGCAAAATAAACAAAAATAAACTGGAGAAGTTACTTAATTTATGACTCTTGGGGATCTTGGGTGTTTATCTCTTGGTTCTGAGTGTTGAAAGATTTTTTTCATATTGTGAATGTCTTGCTGATGAGTGTCCATCTTATAGCCAGTCCACTAAGGGTGATTCAGATTTTTTTTTTGGTGTGGCATATAGTTAAAGGGCTTATGTTTAAGTGAAATGTTTTTGATTTTCCTCCAATTTTATATCTGCAGAGTGATTTCCCTGTGTCCAACTAAGAATCAAAGATTCCAGTAATAAGCATCCACTGCACATGTTGCATTTAATAGAACTTTGATTAATTTGAATTTGATCAGTATATACAGAGAAAAGCCAAGCAAAATGACACCTTTTATTGGCTAACTAAAAAGATTACAATATGCAGGCTTTCGAGGCAACTCAGGCCCCTTTTTCAGGCAAGATGTAATACAGAAACTGAAGTTCCCTGTGTTTATATACACACTAGGACAAGAAACAACATTGGTAAATCTTTAAATGAAAAATCTTAAATGTAAAAAATTTATAGATTCATTCAGGCTAAGATTAATTTAACAAGAGAGAGAAGAACAATGTATGGTCAAGATCTTTGGATAAGATAACTGTCCAACAAAGTCCTTTGAAGTTTGTGAGGAGTTTTTCAAAACAATATGGGTCTGTAGACAGGTTATCTGTGTCAGTCTGAGAGATGCAAACAATCCTCATACCTGGTCTTAAAACTCTTGTCTCTATTCAAGCCATGTTGTACTAGGGTGTTGTACCGTGTTAGCCATTATGAATGTAGAGAAGAGCCAAGCAAAATGACACCTTTTATTGGCTAACTAAAAAGATTACAATATGCAAGCTTTCGAGGCAACTCAGGCCCCTTCTTCAGAGCCTTTCAAATTTAAGGCACTTGATTGTAATCATTCTGTAACAATATAATGGCGCGCCAAACTATTCCAAATACCATACCTGCTTTAAAGTTGTTACTCTCAATGCACCAAAGAGAGTATTTTAACCTATTTATTGTAGCTGTGTGTGGTATCACAGCTTCACAGGTTGTGTGGAGAGAACAGGGGATTACAGCTTACAGCAGAAGATACAGCTTTCAGTCCTAGAGGACATTTATAGTACAGACCTCAGGAAAGCCACCAGCATCTACATTATTATTATTATTATTATTATTATCATTTTATAGGAAAAATATTTTATGAAGGAGTTGTATATTAAATCTCATTGTACCATACAGTAACAATAAAGGAATTTAGCTCAGCAGAGTGCGTATTTACAGGTGATTATGAGTCTTCTAAGTCTATTTAGATTTCCAATACCTATCATCTAGGAGCTGTGTGCGGTTAGAATGCTAGGATGTATATTTGATATCATTTTCATAATGAAATGCATTAAAGCATGCATTAAACATGGTGGTACAGTGGTGTAGCGGTAGCGAATACAAAGATGTTTATTGTGATGTGATTGGTTACGGGGATGAACAAAACAGAAGGACAGGAATTGGGGGTTGGTACATTTGACAGAGACAGCACTGCTAAAATAAAGAATAAAGAAAGCTCATCCAGAACAACATCCATTACATTCCCAGGACACCTTGCCACAACATCTTAAAACATGATTGCAAAAGCAGCTGTATGTTCAATGCAGAGAACCTTTCTGTCAGTTATGATGATGCTAGTTGTATAAATCAGTATCCCACTAGATTAATTGAAATAATGTGTAAATGCTGGGTTCATGAGCTGGTGGTCAGGGACACAAACACAATTCAAATGATGTTCTTCTAATCGGTGAATGCAATGTATTCTTTTTGGAAATCACTGCCTGTGTGCTCCTGCTGGTGTAAGAGAAAGCCTGTTTAAGAAGCAGGTAGTGATTAACAAGTGGGTCAAGAACACTCAGAATATCAAGCATTTAACATGCTACTTTAGTTACAATGGGGTTTTAAAAACTCTAGTAAATTAAACATCAAGTTTAAGATATTTACAATGTTCTGCTTTAATGACTATGAGATTAAAGCCACCAAATTTTTCTTTGCCTTTACTTTGCTGGGCAGGACCTAAATTTTGCATTCGCTTAAACTGTTCTTTCTTCACATGCTTTTGCTATTGTCTTTTAACAAAACACTGAATGGAAGTGGCTATTTATATTAATTTGCATATTCAAATAAGCAAAATTCTGGGAGGAGTTGGGGTGGGGCTGTAGGCACGTGCATGTGTGTTAAAATTCACATTGATAGGGATATATAAAGGGCAGCTTTACTTAGGCACAGTTTTATTCATCTGAATTTCTTTATGTGTACGCACATTTCTGTTTTTGTAGTGTGAATTCTACACACGGCGTTATACATGATGCTCCTGGGCTCAGGTTTGAAGAAATTTCCCGGTATCCCTCTGGGTTTTTTGCAGCTACTTTGATTTTTTTTCTCACCACCTAGATGTGTATTAAGTTGGTTTATGCCTCTAAACTAGCCCAGCGTAATACTGGGTAGGGTGTGTACTGTGCATGAGTAGGTCTTGTGAATAATTAACATCATTTACTTATTTGGGATATAGTAAGAATACCAGAGTTGCTAGAGATAAAAACCAACAAAGACAAACATTCCACATGAGGTCTTTAAATCTTTACTTAGGATGAAAAAACTCAGGCTTTCCTCATGGATTCAACATTGCCAACCTGATATAGGTTTGTTAGCTTTTTCCATGGCTTTTCTTTTTTTTTATTATTTTTAGCTTGCTCTTGTAGTATGGAGATGAAACATAAACAAAATAATTTGCATTTGGCTTCAATGACTAGTAAGACACAGAGTATGTAACAGGGCCACTAGATCTCATTGTTCCTTCTATTAAGATTTTACCTTACAGCTACAAATCTTTCTAAACACCTTGCCAAACTGTAGTATTTTTCAGGACTTTTGTTTGCATTTAACTTTATTCGCCACTTATTTTCCAGACCTATATGTTGCCCATCTCTTCTGATTTTTCTGACTGTAAGGTAACTGCTAATTCACTTCAATGACATGTGAAAATTAACCCATACATTTTTTAATCTGCTTAATGCAGTTTATTGTCAGGAGCTTATCTAAGTCATTTACATAAATCAAGAACATCAGTGTGCACATTATTGACTCCTATTAAGCACTTCTTCACTGTGGCTACTTCAGAATAACTTCTCACGACAATGAATGATGTTTCCAGTGTTTAAGCCAATTCTGCACATATCTGCATACAGTGCCCTGGATTCTGCCTCCTGCAGTTTCTTGACTAGCCCCTCTCTCTGTCTAAAACATCAGAAGCCTTTTCAAAGTTAAAGATAATATGGATAAAAATGTTAAATATTCACCAATGAAATGAAGGCAGTATGCATACGAAAAAAATAACAAAAAACTATGGGATTGAACAAAGGGATGAAGCACAAACCTCTGTATTTAAACCTTGGCACATTTGGATGAAAGAGGGACACTTAATGTATTCAATTGTAGTAGCATTCTGACCAGAATGAATTAATTTTATATTTAGAATATTTTATGCTATCAATTCCCTTTTAACATTGGAAGAGTTGTAATTTACAAATATATAAACATCAGTATGTTGATAGAAATTGAGAATATTAGCATGTCATTACAAAACTCATTTTTGGAAAGCCAAGAAATAACAGTACAGATAATAATAAGTATAGATAGTCATGCAATCTGCATTGACATTGTTTTTTTACAGATCTAGCACCAAGTGGAAACATGTTTGTATATTTTAATATACCATATATTTCAAAATATGGACATACTGTATCTTGGTTAGTTTTTATTAATACAAATATGTGGTTTGCTTATATATTATATATGAAAATTATTTTTCCTGTTAACCATGCATTCTAGTATGTGTGTTTTTACCAAGTATTACAGTTTCATCTCACATCTCATGGATGTGTATGTGAGGTTGGGTGGAAATTCTAAATTTGTTTCATCATTCATGATTATGTGATGAATACTTGAAGACTCCTCCAGTACACATTCAGTGATTATAATTTTCTCTGTTTACAGTGAAAAGGAAACACAATAGTTGGATTAAACAAAATGTGTTTCCTGGAATTTTTTGTTCTACTCTAAACAAAGCAAACATCTTTAAAAAGACAATGACAATAAATTATTTACAAGTTGCAATTTGTAAAAACAACACTGAAGTTTTTACTGTTTTCAAAGGGAAACACAAATTTTCACATAAGCAGTTTTAATTGATATCAGACAGATTGTACTATGCAGCATGTTTAAGCAGACATGTTGACTTTAACGTTGTCTTTACTCTATTTTTAAGCAACACCTTTGATAACATGCTGTAGTTCAGCATGTTGTCCAATGTAGTCATGCTCAGAAGTCCAGGCAACTGGATACAGACATCTGCCCAGTCACTGCCTATGTAGAATGGACGCATTCTTCTCAACCACTTCTCCTTCATGTATATCAATGGGCTTTATTTGATCTTTTTCAAAATAAAATGCACATTTATTTCTTATATGAAGACTTTTATTCTGTTTCAAAGAATGCACTTTCCTAATTCCCATTCCCTATACATCACATTTATTTTTTATAGACATGAGTAAACTTTAAAAATCTGTCAAACATAATAATATTGTTCTCTTTAGAATTAAAATTCAAGATCAAAGGTTTTTTGAGACATTTTATTCTGGCTTTTATTCTAAGTGTAGTGCCAAAATTGCGCTAGTTAAAGCTGTCAATGGCTTACTTTTAGTTGCTGTTTTGTTTTGCCTTTATTTATTCTGGTTTTTGATACTGTCAAGAATGTCAATTTATTAGATTGCATTAAATATATTTTATATACAGCATTAAAGTAAATAACAGGAAGCATATGGCAGTCAGAGTTTGTCCAATTCTCAACATTTAATGACTGATCCTGTGTTATTTAATATTTACCTTGTTTGATTGGGTGAATTTATCAGATAGTTGGGACTGAATGATCATTTGTATCTTGATGACAAATATATTTACATGGTTTTATTTATGCTACAAAGGATTCATTTGCAAAAAGTAAAACACCTGTTTGTTTTGTATTCGCCAGTTGAAGACTGATATTAAATTAAGAAAATCCTAAACAGAGTTAATTTTAAATGGCAGTTAGTAAGTTACTGACTTGTTTGCTGGCATTTTTGATATTTAGGCTTCTCATAGTGGACATAATTGGGGGTGGAATTTACTTTTGATACTACCTTGTCCTTTAAAGCTTATATTAATGCCCTTGTTAAAGGATTGCTTTTCACTTGATGAAAATTGCATAACTGTGCCCTTTTCTGCCCCAAAAGGATGCTGAATGCCTAATCCATTCTTTTATTACTTCTAGGTGAGATTACCATAATGTTTATTTCAGGGACTGCAATGTGTTTTAAACTCAGCTGCTGGGCCCTCATATGTACTAAACTTAAAAGAGTCATATTACACTCAAATTTGTAGATGGTTAAACGGCACATCCCAATATTTGGCTCATGTTCTTAGTTTTAATGTCATTGATACTTTATTGTCAATAGCAATTTCTTTAGCTTTGTATTCTTATGCTATTTTAACATTTTTTAATGAATTTATTTCAGTTGCCTTAAACTGATTTTAATGTGGTTTCTGATTTCTAGGTTATTAAGGTCATTATTTTCACATTTACGAAGTACAGTGAAATTCTTACTTGCATAATTTAATCAACAAGCAACATGTCATCACTCTCTGGCACCAGGATTTATCCTTACAGATTACTTATAATTACTTTATTTTATTATATTTGTTGTTCTTATCATATTCTGTTGTATTTTAATTGAATATGTTTACTACACTTTCTTTTAATCACCTTGTTGTACTTTTTGTACTATGAAAATGCAATATTTTCATCAAGTCATAGCTTACTAGTAATAAGCGTTATAAAGAAAATGTGTTGGACAATATTAAGTGCTTTTATTTCAATTTTTTCTAATTCAGTCAATTACAAGATGGTAAAACATTGGTTGCTCACAGTTAATATATTGTTACCTAATTAATATTTTATATTTGCCTTAGAAGCAGTTTATCACATAAAATTTAGCAAAGTAGTACATTAAGAAATTGTAATCAGTAAATGTTTTTATCACTTGGACACCCATTTTCTTAACCTTTTGGTTTTCCAAAAATATTTATTCGTGCTACTTTTCCACAAGTTCCATGAACTAAAGGAAAATCTGCTCAACTGTGCTGCCAAATGACACAATATATTCAAAGTTTAAGGTAAAAAGGTTGTGAACAAGTATATACCCTAATGTGTTTTTGTTAGTCTGCTGTGAAATCTGCTTTTGCAGAATACTGAAAAATCCATGCCTTACTTATAATACGAAAAGTTTACAAGTGAAGCAAGACATTCACTAGTTAAAAAGAACATTTGCTAACTCTCCCTTCTCAAATGGACTGCACTGCTTTTTTTTAGCTTGGCAAACATCTACCTGACATTTACACACTCTTGAGAGTAGTCAGGCTGCTTTGAGTCGTTTCAAATCAATGTAGATTAGAGAGCATTTATTTTCAGAGTATTCTGCAGGTAGCTAGGCAGCTTTTCTAGGACAGTTTTGTATTTTCTTTGATTGTCTATTTACTTTTCTGTGAAATCAGGATAACCATCATATATAGTTTTATACTTTTGTGACTATTTTCAATATAAGAATTAAATTCATTCTATGCAATAAATTTAAACTCCATTTACGCATTAAAAACTTGATAAATGGGTAAATTTAAACATTCTAAGTTTGTTTTTCTCCAGTTCTATATCCATAACTTCTACAATTCCATGCTTCTCATTTTGTGGTAGAAGTTTTGGCTACTAATTAGAACCTTGCTTATTGGTGTTATTGTGATAAAGCAATGAACGCTTCACCTCCCAATACTGTGATTAGTTTCCTTGTGGATTTGGCCTTAAATACCAAGAAAGTAGTTTAGCCTGGAAACTGTGCAGACGTTTTGGTTGTTGACCAACTAATGTTTAAGTGCAGTTCCTTTTGGCAGATCTTTGCTTAGTAAACAAATGCCATGCAAAAGAGATGGCTATTTATCACTTACTTGTCTCTACTTTTCTATTTATTCTTAACAGTGTTTTTAGTTTTAACTAAGGCATGCAGAAATATTCCCCTTTAATTCTTGGACAACAAACAAGTGCATTAAGCATGGGAAATTTGCTATATAAATAAAATGTATTATTATTTTTAATATGAAGCCATTAATAATTTTAACCATATATAAGAATTTTCCAAAATTACATTTATAGGTCAAGCACATAGGCCTTAAAACTCTCCTGATTAGCTGACACTGCAATAAGATTGGTGATTTTTTTTAGTTTAATTACAGTTCTTATTATTACAATAATAATAATAATGTCAATTTTCTGAATTTACAGGGATATGAAGAGCTGATATTATATTAGTAATATGGATTACAAACTTAAAACCAACTCTGGATATAACACTAGTCTATTAAAGGGCATATTTTGTGAACTGGCAAATTGTATATCATAGTAAAAAATCAGAAAAGTTGGTCACCCTTAAAGCATTTACACAAATGAGAGGAAAGCATAAAAACTGCATGCAGTGAGCTGGTCAAGAAATTAATGCCAATGCCTGGATCTGTTCTATTATGACAACTGCACTTTTGCATATTTTTATGCATAATGGAAGAATTATGAAAAAAGAAATAGACTGTTACAAGCAACCTTAAGTGAGCTAAACATCCTGAGAAAAAAGTGTTTAATGATAAGTAGCTTACATTATTATAAATTTACAAAATAAATATATAACATACATAAAAATGTCTCATTAAAATAAATTGCCATCACAGTGCATAAATTCAGAAAACGTGGTGTATCATTTTCAGATATTATACTGCCTTTCAATAAACTTTAGAGAGGTAAAATACGTTGGTTACAATGGTGAAAATGTTGTATTCAGTACGACTGGGACATTTTTTTAATAACTTTCTTTTTACAATTGGAAATCTTAATAACTTTCTTTTAATAATGTTAACTGACCACGTGTGGCATAAATTGGATTTTGAATTCAAAGAGCATAGCTCAAACTGTCTGAATATATTAATTATACAGTATATATAATTATAGTATAAAGTGGAAACTTGAGGAAAAAATGCAAAAGCCAAAACACAACCCCTTTCAGTGCAACTTGTTAGAAATGCTGTGTTTCCTATCAATGGATGTTGTAGGTAAAACAATATAGCCACACCAGTATTTTCATTCTTGTTTTTTTCAAGGTATGGGGACAGCACTGTGACAAAGTGGTTATTATTGCTACCTAATAGTGGTGAGTGAAGTGTGTATTGTTGGATAAATATTGAATATTATATGGAGTGGTGGCTCTGAGCTGGTATCCCTAAGGTTGCCAGTTCGAATCCCTGTCATTGCCAAAAGAGATCCTACTCTGCTGGGCCCTTGAGCAAGGCTCTTAACCTTCAAATGCTCCAGGGGCGCTGTACAATGGCTGACCCTGCGCTCTGACCCCAAGAAATTGTATAAAAAGTGAAAAATACAGATTTGGTTGAAAGTAAGTTAGTAATGAAACAATTAAATGATTTTTGGTAAAGAAAAAAATAACTGTACTGAAAATAGCCTAATTGTATCCCTGTAGGAAATACATACATACTGTACATATCAGGCAATGAACAGGTATTGGCTTAGGCAGGTTAAAAGAAAGACATTTAAAAATCATTGGTAATACATACTTTCTGCACATTAAGGAACATTAAACTGTAGCACTCATAATTCACAGAGAAGCTGTTTTATACAGGATATATATATGTATACAGTATATATATATTTTTTTTTTTATTTTACATTTCTTTTTGGTGACAGTCTCTTCTCCACTAAGGCTTTGGGTCAGTGGCAGATCACTTATCGCATTTGAAAGCCTGTACGAATAGATCATTTAATATTCAATTGAATTCTTTTTATCTGATTTAGAGATGCAGTAGAACTAACCCTTGAAGATTTACAACTGTATCACTGGGCATTTGTCCTCTGCCCCTTACTAACTGAGGTTAAGCTCTCTATCTTTGCTTCCCAAAATTAAATTGATGCCAAATCTGCACACTGCAGCTTTCAAGATATTACAATGTCTGTAATCTTGCTTTCTGAAATCCTGCAATTTACACTTTATTCGCATTATGTATAAGATGGAATCTTTGGCTTTAAACCAACTTGACATGAGTAATGTCCTATTTTTCAGAATCTCATCTTTTATCTTGGAGGCCATTCAGGTACTTACCGCCATAGTCCCAGGTAGTCATTCCTGAGTTGCTGCAGGTGTTATTGTACTTTAAACTAAATGTCATTTAAATGGAGTGGTTTACTAAAGCAGGTGGATCAATGGAGAGTGCTGCCTCCTTGCAACCAATAAGAGTTGATTTGACTATTGAGTAGAGTACCCTTGTGCAGAGCTTATAAAGCTTATGCAGAGTTGTTAGTGGTCATACATTCATTTATCTGGATGTTTTCCTCAGTAAAAAGACATACTGCTAGTTTACTTAAGTTGTCAAGTTAGGAGAGACAGAGTGTGCTTGAGTGTACCTAGTAAAGGACCAGTAACATTGTGTTGATAATCAACTTAATAATACCACCATGATTAGCTCCTTGTTTCAAAAATGTAACTGAACCAACTCAGTAGTAGCTGACATCAAAACTGAGTTGACAACAATATGAGCTGCCATGCCATATTCAGATCATCAGCTTCAGTAACAGTGGAAGGAGAGCCTGTAAAAAGTTAATGGCTGCGATGGTTGCATGATCATCATTCAGATTTGACTAAAGCAAGTGGACCTTCTAAAGATAGCAAACTACCTAAAACACCAATGAAATGTGTCAAAATCAGCTGGGTCAGCACTGGCAAGCATTCCAAGTGCGCTACAGAATTAAAGAACAAAAAATGGCTGACTGCTAGATTAGGGACTAATGTTATTTTAGAACATGCTTGAACTAATGCCCTCATTAGTTTTTTTTTTTTATATAAACATTGTCGAAGGCAGGAAACAGCTCTGGATATTGCGTTAGTCCATTTTCTTTGGATTGATTTTTTAGATATATAATTAAAGCTTTGAGTATCCATTGCTAACTACTAATATTAGAGACATACCATCAGATTCAGCATTTAAATCAAGGCTGTAGAACAATTATATTAGAATAGCATACTGCTGTTAGGGCTGCCGCTGATGGCTGCTCATATTACTTTTTCATAATTCTTTTTAATTTTTTTGTATTAACTGGTTTCATATTGCTTTTTCCTCTTCTTCGTGTCCATGGTGGCACTTGGTCTACCTCAGAATGAATTAGAATGCCTTAGAATGAATGTGTCATCAAAATTCTGAACCAGTTTTCAGGTATCTTTTATTGAATTTAGGTTGTCATTATTGCCTAGGGAGGGATCCATTTTATGAATGTGGCTTACTTATGAAAGTTGAAATATGGAATTTGAAAGAAACAACACAGATGCACCCCTGTGTGTATATACAGTATGTGTATATATATATATATATATATATATATATATATACACAGTGTGTGTAAGTGTGTGTCCTGTTTATATTTATATATTGCATTATATTACATCATGTTTCTAAATTTATGCTTCAACATTATAATACATTTCTTTGGTGCATTTTCCAACTATGCTATATTTGTAATTATTGTACAACACACTCATGTGCATAATGAAAATAAATAGAATTGAATAATAATAAATCGAATTGAAAAATAAGTTGAATAAAGACAGGAATGCTGATAACCATCCTCTTGTATTAATATTAACATCAGTTATACCATTATTCTAGTTATGCATATGAACAGCAGAACAATGCTAAGCATCATTGTTTTTTATGGAGTAATTATTAATTGTCATGTACAAGCAGTGTGTTGATGAAGTATGTAGTAAAGTGTGGTGTGATTTTGCATGGTATTAACAAATTCTTTCATACTGCTAAAATTAAGTTTTTTGTTGTCTTTAGTCTACAGTATGTTATCGGCAGTGCATGTTAAGTTTTGAGAGAAAGACCAAGAAAATCAATAGTTCCTTTACATTCAAAATCTATATTAAATCATTAAACATATTATTATGAACATTTAAAACTTTTTAAAACAGATGAAAACTTGACTACATGTGCAGATACACTTATATATTATGATGGGTTCACCAGTGTATGTCCCTCTAACCGAAAATAAAATGTTAGACCACAGGCCCCTTATCAATATTAAATTATTGTACAAAGAATAAACACAACAAAGATTTAGTAAGGAGAAAGCATAATTCATCAACCAAATAAATAGACAAAAACCTAGCTGCCACAGTGGTCATAGTGATACAGTATAGGCTGTGCCTGAATTGGAGATACACAAGTGCTAGTGGTCTCCATTTAAGTATGAATTTTAATCGAGCTCTTCCCTCTTGAAATTTCAAGCACCTAAATATACTTTTATTAAATTGCAGAGCTTTTGTTTCCCTTGAATTCCAAGTGTTGATATGTACTTCAGTTTGATTGAAGAGCTTGGGGGTTGTTTAGGGGAGTTTGTCCCCTTTGGAAATTTGACTAAGAACAGATACAGAAAATTCATCAGAGATCAAACTGTCAGGCATGCCGGTAAGCTACAAAACACTGCCAGTATACCTCAAAGACTGCTAGTACTCTATATCAGTGTGCAGCCAACCCGGAGTGTATGTTTAGCCTCTGTCTGTAAGGTTTGTCCACCTGTTCACCTTTTATTCTTTACCAAACCACTCTCACAGTCATCTCCCAAAATGCCCTGTCTTTCTGTTACCTTTGTGTTGCTGCACTATATAACTGCGAGTTGAGCACTTGTCCTTTCTCACTCTTGGACTCTAAGCTTAAAGCCCAGGGGTCTCATTTATAAATCTTTGCATGGATTCAAGCATATCAATATGTGTAAGCCATAAAACAGGAAATATGTATGCCAAAAAATAATCTGATTTATAAAACTTGGTGACACAATTTGAGGCTTCTGCATGCTTTAGTTTTGATGTATTTGCAGTTTAAAAACAACAGGAAAATTTAAATAACTACAGACTAAGCATAGCAATGGCATAAGAGACCATGCACCATTGCTCCTAAGTAAGGATTGGATGTAAGTTATATTTATGCTACAATGCTCTAGTTAAGCTTCAGTTCCAAAAGGTTTGATTGAACTTTCATAGATTCAAAAAAGACTTGCTTTCTGATATTTAAACTGAATTGTATAAGCAATCTTGAATTTTTTAATAATACAACCTGATTGTACAGTATTTTCATGACAGGTGCAAAAATTAACTTGTACAAATTCAACATATAGTGTTTCTTTTTTGTTTGCAGGCTTGTCTTTTAGTGAATGATCAATATGGTGATTTAGATTATATAATTATAATTATTTCCAAAAATGTAATAACATCATATGTTTATGACTGGAGGTACATATTAACCCTCTAAGTGAAGTCTAAGTTTACATCATTCTGTTATTACCTTATATTATATTATAAGCTTTAACTTATTGAATTCAGCTCTTGTCCACTTTCTTTTTAATAGTTGCAAGAAATAGCCATGACATATTGGTTTTGAGCCCTTTTTGACAAAGAACCTTTTTGTCAGTGAAATAAAAGGATTTAAACACTTTTTCTCAATGCAGAAAACATATAAATCATATTAAGCACATCATAGTATAATATAATTCATACAAATATAGGTTGAATAATATTCCACTCCAATATTCTGTGTGCAGGGTTTTAGCAATGATGTTACACAAGGGAGTTACAATGCACTATTTTAGTACATTTTCTAAATTAAACTTAAAAAGAATGGTATTGCTGTAGTATTTTGGGCCTTTACCAGTCCTTTACTGTGTGAAATGTGTCCTTTTTTTTCCTAACAAAATGTAGATTTTTTCCCACATTAAAAACTCAGTGCCATGATAAGAGTTTATTGTTTACCTTTACAGTGACATACCCATAAGGTGTGGTCCCCTGTGACACTGCATTAGAATAAGAGAGTCCACAAAATGGATGAATACATGAGTAAATGAATTAAAGATGAATCCTACTTTAAACCCTTACAATTAGAACATTCAATCAACTTTTGATAAAAAAGAAATCTTAACACCTAGTTTCATGTAGTATGTATAAACTGATTTGTCAATAGGTGTGATGGCACACAAGTTACCAGAAATTAACTATGTAAGATTGTAGTTTGTAGACATGTCAGTCACAGTTGATGGACACTTGCATTAGGCAGCCTTATTAGTACAATGAACTTTGCAATGCCTGACTACAAGGTAATTTTTTTGTATTTGTATTATTAACCTCCTCTGCTTTCATAAATCATTTGATTTTAGGATAATGCACATTTCCTGTTTCAAGGGATGCTCTAAATTAAGAGTGGATGTAAACAGATCCCTAGAGGCACAACTATTTATTATACTTCTCTTAGTTATTATAAGTTACACTAGTTAATTTAACATGTTCTATACATATAACTACTATCGGGATAGTCACTTATTGTACATTGCTTTTGTAGTTAGTTTTTTTTTTTAATTTATTATAATGTGATCCCTTTATAGCTCCCTATTAAAATTTCTATCTACACTTCAAACTGCTGGCGATTATCTCCTATGACACTTGGATGGGCTTGCATTGTCATACATAAAAATGTTAAGTTTTTATTTAATTTTCAGTAAACATAATACCATTTACCTAATTATTTTGTGGACATAATTAGATTTGTGATGAGCATTGCAACGATTCATTGAAGAATTCTGGTATCTAACAAAGCACACTTTCTAAATAGGGCTTATAACCGTGTATTCAATGAAAACCTAAATTAAAAATTAAGAGCAATTGCAGGCATTCGAATTAGACTCCATTGTGCAGTTTAAGAATAGCTTTTGTAAAAAGTATGAAGCATTTTTGTGCAGCTTACAGTCTACGCAGTAACTTCAAATGAAACTGCACGCCACTAATATACACTGTGTGTTGTGTCCACTTTAATAAGTACACCTACCCAAACTGTTTTACTGACATGCAATAGGTGACTGCATGAAACTACATCAGCAAACATTTCTATTTAAAAAGGTAGGTTGGTACCACTAGATCCTGTAAGTCATTTGCAGAGGGACAATGTCGATGACTACAGATTTAAGTGGCCTTGCCTACACTACTGTAATGGACAATAGATGTTCAGGCATGAATTGTGTTGAGTAGAGGCCACCAGACAAATTGTTAATGAAGGGGGCTGACAAAGGTTGGTATTTTTTTGGCAGAGTAACAGATGGGCTAAATCTAACAACTTGTTATACAAGTGGTGCCCTAAAAGGTGTAACAATTCAACAAATGCCTTATTTTTAATGGATGACATTTGTTAGTTAAATACTGAAACATGTTAGATCTTTGTCTGCAAACAATATTCTGTGCTTACAATTAGCCAAGGGACCCTGCATACTATAGAATTGGAAAAAGGTATTGGTTTAACTACATTTTCCTGATTTTAAGTGATTCAGGATGATTCCGGACTAAGAAATGCTGTCTCTTAAGTCTATAACCAATGCGGGCTGTGAATTGTGATGTAAAAGTGGTTTGCGTGTTTTTATAGTAAACACTGGGTCTCCTGTAACATGCAGAGTAGCATTTATCTTGAATGCAACAGAATATTGGGAGGTTATTGCTAATTAGGTGCAGCTCTTCATAACAGCAGTCTAATCATTTGTAAATGGGGATCTTCAGCAGTATAATGCTTAATCCCCATGGATTGTGAATTCTGCAAATAGTGCTACAAACATAGTAGTAGCTTCATTATTCAGCATTCCCTACAGTTACCTGATCTCACACCAACTGAACATTTAATTTGAACTAGAGTGACCGTCATCTAATTCACTGCAGGTTTTGGACACCATAGAGTTAACAGTCCTATAGCTTCCTTAAGGCTATTCTGAGAGTTAATGGGTAACCAACTTGCTCTTAAATAGCAAATATCAACCATAGTTGCACTCATAAGTTAAAATATACCAAACTCCTATATCTAGTTTTTGAATCACCTTTATCCATGATTACAAAAGGCCATGTCGCATTACGTGACCTTTCTAGGTTTTTCAGTTTGAGACTTCGTTTACATAATCCTAGTGAGAAGAGGGCAGTCGTGGTGCACTCCTGAGAGAGCCAGTTGTTTAGTATGGCATTCCTAGCAACTTAGACCAACTAGTCTCTGACTCACCTCAACAAAATGAAACAGGGCCTGTGTTTGTGGGAGAGCTGAAAACCAATGAGTGCTCACCCAGAAGTATAATATATGGGACTCAAGTGTTTTGGACTGTGCAAACAGAAGATAAGGTCATGTGTCTGATGTTGCACATTTTATGTACCACGATAGAATGAAAAAAAAAAATGCTAAGATTGCAGCTGAGCTCACCATACCTGCAAATCCTTTGCACAGGAGCCAGGTCCATTAGGCAGAACCTTATTGGCTGTCAGGAAAAGGTGTGAGTTCATAATATTTTTGAAATGTTAAACTGTACTACAAAGTCTTCACACAATCATCTAATTTGACATCCTCAAATGATGTCTCAGTTGACAAGATCAGCAACTTCATTATCAAATTAGGCATCCCTTCTGACTAGGAGTCATATGTTGTCTCATTGGCTTAAGTTACTAACGGACAGAGTTGCAGAACTGGGCACAGTGAAGGTACGTTCACTCTCATTCCTTTAGGGCAAATCTAGGGTCACCAATTACTCTAAGAAGCATATTTTGGGTTATAACAAAAGTCTTTCCAGCAAAGAGAGAAACTCGCAGTTCCTTAGCAACAGGAAAGCAACCAGGAATCAAACCCAGGTCTCAGGTACAATGAGGCAGCAGTGCTTATTACTAGGTCACCATACCGTCCATGAGGCCATTACTCTATTATCTATTCCTGTGAATATTTGACATTTGAATGATCAATGAAATTTGGCAGCCCATGTAAGTGTCAGTGAAATACAAAGAACATATTTGAAATGGTAATTTTGCTATGTGACTCAGTAAATAGAGGACTGCAATTTCTGGAAGAGTGGCATTATTTTTTAGTAGTAGATTGATATTAATTTACATGAGACATGCATGCAAATATGTATTTGTGTGTATGTGTCTGTGCATAAATTTATTCATAATATATCTCTGTTGATAAGATGAGTGGGCTACTTTAGGTCCCCTGAAAGCATTATTGCATATTTTAATATCTACAATTTGAATGATTCTTTCATGATGTCCCATTAGGTCTAAATGAAGCTAACATCTGATGACTGTAATGAGGCTTAACATTACATTAAATTTGTGGATTATTTTTACAACAGAACATGCTATTTGAATGCAACAGACATGGAAAAGATATAAACTGGCTGCCTAATTTTTCAACACATTAAAAATATCTATAGTCTGATAGAATAAATTATGAAAAAGCTGTATAGTTATAAATATTGCCCCATTTTGGCAACGTGGCCATACAGACCATCATGAATTATTACACACGCCTACATTGTTTTGGTTATTATGTGCAAGCTCTTGGTAAAAACTAAACATAGCATGATGTTAGACTTTTTTTCATTGCATCAAACTTCTTAATCAGATGATTATGAGTACCTTTAGTAAAATATTTTAGATTAAATTGTAAGCTTTGTTTAAAGTAATACTTCACTCAAAAGCTATATATATTTTTTTAATATGTTGTTTACCCACCCCCACCCTTCCCCATCGTTCATTGATCAGGAGTCCTGTATTCAATTCCAAAAGTCCTCCCTATGAGTCTTTGCATTTACTGTTTATGTACACTCTGATACTGTAGTTCTGGAAGTAATTACTGAACAATATTTTAGCAAAAAAAGCATTTATTTTCCACATTTTTAGCACTCAACTGGATAAGAGACATGGCATGAGTATTATGAGATTCTTTTTTGATGTTTTTCCCATTATTTGGCATTGTACAGCACTAATTGCTATTGATTTTTGTTATGTCATAAATTTCTTCCCCTCCATTCTGCATGAAAATATGAGATTATTTTTTTTCCTTTCCATTGTACATGGAATAAGAAGCATATACAAAATATCACTTTCTGGTTGAGTATTGCTCTAAAGCTGTTAAGTGAAGAGTGCTAATAATTTAGTGTACCTTTTCAATTATAATTACTTCCTTTCAACATAGTTTACACATGATACATACTGTATTAAGTATATCATTAATCAGTAATCTCATTTAAGTAGAGTTGTTCCCAGTTGTCCTCCTCGTATTAATAGCCACTGAGCATATAGGTGCACAGAGGTTTGATTCACTGCTCCTTAGTGATAAGACTGTGTATAAAATATTTTATTAAGACATACATGTGGGAATCTACTACCTGCTTTAAAAGATTTGCACTTTTTATTTATTTATTTTTGTTACAATTGCAATATTGTGATTATTACTTGGGAAGCATGGTGGCACAGTGGGTTGCGCTGCTGCCTCACAGTTAGGAGACCTGGGTACGCTTCCCAGGTCCTCCCTGCGTGGAGTTTGCATGTTCTCCCCAAGTCTGTGTGGTTTTCCTCTGGGTACTTTGGTTTCCTTCCACAGTCCAAAGACATGCAGGTTAGGTGCATTGGTGAATCTAAATTGTCCCTAGTGTGTGCTTTGTGTGTTTATGTGTGTGTGGACGCCCTGTGGTGGGCTGGTGCCCTGCCCAGGGTTTGTTTCCTACCTTGTGCCCTGTGTTGTCTGGGATTGGCTCCAGCAGACCACCGTGACCCTGTAGTTAGGATATAGCGGGTTGGATAATGGATGGATGATTATTACTTTGCTGCACATATTTCTCATCAAGTTGCACCAGCTGCTGCTCAGTATTCAAAGTTATCCAACAATATAAAGAAATATACAGTATAATAAATATAACATTTGTTTATTTTAGACTAATTAAAAATGGTACAATTCAAAATATAATTTGCAACGTAAATATCTTTTGATTGATGAAGTATTCTTTTTATTTTCTTCTTCCAGCAAATCCTTATAGCAATTTGTGAATATTTCCTGGAAAATGGTAAAATTAATGAATGAAAACTTAGAAAGCATTTTTTTCAATAGCAGAGATATACACTGATACTGCTACAGAAGATATTAATGTGTTGCTTATAAGAGTGATCACAATGAACACTTCTTGTTTTATAAACATAAATGTGACAGTAAATAATTTTTCTAAGGTAATATATAATATTCATTAATTAATAATGAAGAAAACAATAAAAAATATTTGTTGTGTTTGTAAAATTTGTGGGACACATAGTGGTTTTAAAGAAACTATTCATGTACATATTTATCTATTTGTTATTGCTAGATTATAGCAATACAGTACAGCAGTAAAGCCCATTCATTCTCTCAATCTATTCAGTGCAGAGGTGCTGACCTTACAGACTCGGCAGCAAAGGGTGCTTAACACAAACTCTGGCTGTGCACACTCATGCTCAACATGCACAAATCTTCATGTAGGGCTGATTCATCATCATTAGGACGCCGCCTGACTCTGAGAGAAGCCACAAGAAAAAAAAATGTATTGATATAGACACGTAATATTAAGGTAATGTTCTTTATGTAGTATTCAGTATGCTTTCTGCTATATATAATAAACATAGTGTGTCTTCTGGGAGGGAAGAAGCAACTGGAATCACAATCAAATTATCTCCTTTGTCTGGTTATTAGAATGGGAATCTACTTAAGCTTAGAAGAACATTGCAGAGTCCTTGATATAGAATAAAATCCTACAATAGGCAATGTCTTGGTTTTCATAGAAAGATTTTTTTTTCTTTACAGCAAGTACTATGTTTTGGGCACATTCTAGGTGTATTTTTTTCCATTCTTCATAAACCAAACTCTCTTTCAGAGTTTCTCTTTTTACTTGCCATGGCTTATATTACTGAAAGTGATGTGTTCCCTCTTGCTTTTGACCTTACAGTGTGGATTTACCTCCTGGTGTCTTTCTATCAATGGGAACACCAAGTATTAAACAGTACAAACAAAACAGAAAAAGAAAATTCTACATACTGCTACGTGGAGTGGCTGTTTCAATTAGGCACCTTCCAAGTACATGAACATTAGCCAATGTGAGAGAGGCCTTCAGTTGCTTAGAAGTTACCCTGGGGTCTTTTGTGGCCTCGCCGACTATTACATGCCTTGCTCTTCGAGTGATCTTTGATGGTCGACCACTCCTGGGGAGGGTAACAATTGTCTTGAATTTCCTCCATTTGTACACAATCTGTCTGACTGTGGATTGGTGGAGTCCAGACTCTTTAGAAATGGTTTTGTAACCTTTTCCAGCCTGATGAGCATTAACAACTCTTTTTCTGAGGTCCTCAGAAATCTCCTTTGTTCGTGCCATGATACACTTCCACAAACATGTGTTGTGAAGAGCAGACTTTGATAGATCCCTGTTCTTTAAATAACACAGGGTGCACACTTACACCTGATTGTCATCCCATTGATTGAAAACACCTGACTCTAATTTCACCTTCAAACTAACTGCTAATCCCAAGGGTTCACATACTTTTGCCATTCACAAATATGTAATATTCGATCATTTTCCTCAATAAATAAATGACCAAGTATAATATTTTTGTCTCATTTGTTTAACTGGTTTCTCTTTATCTACTTTTAGGACTTGAGTGAAAATCTGATGATGTTTTAGGTCATATTTATGCAGAAATATAGAAAATTCTAAAGGGTTTACAAACTTTCAAGCACAACTGTAGCTATGCTCACTGATGTCTGGCAAATTTAGAGTAACTGTTTATAAAAACATGCAGCTTTTCATCAAGTGCAAGGAACTGATGTCTCCAGAGAAGGGCCATAATTAGAGTATTAAGCGAAGAATCAAACTTCGGTCTCTGGAGTTGTGAGGAAACTTCTAGTTACACAGTACCTACTGTATAAGTAGTTATTTGCACCATACTCTCTGTTATCACATGTTACATCATTAAACTTTATAGTCAAAAATACAAAAGTAAGATAACGACCATCCACTAATCTGTCATCATAAATGGTTAATTAAAAAGTATTATTAAACAGGTATAGTGTGTGGCTGTAGTAGTTGGAGCAAGGAAAGAAACCTCAAATATACAGTAACTGCAGAAATATTGAAACATGAAGTTAACTTAAAAGGTAGTTACACTCTGATTAAGAAGCCCCTCAAAAGAAATATAGAGGGACCACTCTTCTGCACATCATAATGAAATATACTGTCCCCTAACAGTTACTTTATCAAAGAGAAGGCAATTGACTTAATTTGTTATGCCAGTTTAGTTCTTTACAAAACCTGATTAAATTTTGATCAGCAGCCAGCTAACATGAGCAAGTGAGTCAGTCATCTACAAAGATCCTACAAAAATCATCTTCCTAAAATAAACCATATTTCAAAACACCATTTTGATTTTGATAATGATAAAGTCCTTATGAAGGTGAGAATAGTGTCAGTATATAAATATGCAGTAATTGTCAATGCAGAATAACATATAAGTAAGGGGTCACTATATTAGTTTGTTTTATTTTTATGGAAGAATTTAATTTGATTCCATAGGAATTGTAAAAGGTTTTTACTTCATAAGAAAATTGTACATCAGTAATAATGAGAGCAGCTTACTGTATAGCTATAATTGAAATTCTTTTGGAGAGTAGTTTCATTTACTGATAGCATTAACTTGATCCCCTGCTTTGAAAACAACCATCCAGAAATCATCCTACCTTATTTCTTTAGCTCTTCTCATTTACATTCCATATCCTAATGGCATACATATTAAGATAACAGATGTAAATTAACTAGTGCTCTACAATACATTGATGGCCTTTCCAGGGCTGTTTCCTACTTTGTGTGTCAAAATGATAAAATAGTTTCTAGTGAAGAATGAAAACTAAAAATATGATAGATTTAACAATTTAATGGTGGTAAGAAGTGTTTCAAATAATGAGCAAGTCTTCAAAGAATCCAGTTACCATGCAAGCTTTTTATTGCCTGGTTTAATAGTCTGACAAACCAAAACTCAAAAAAGCTCCAGCAGATTACGAAGTATGCAGCTACAATTATTGGGGCTGATGTAGATGATTTGACTAGTGTGTGTCAGAGGACAATGTTAAAGAAACTGGAAATCATTTCAACTGAGGACA
This sequence comes from Polypterus bichir lapradei, assembly GCA_026402145.1. Taxonomy (NCBI): domain Eukaryota; kingdom Metazoa; phylum Chordata; class Cladistia; order Polypteriformes; family Polypteridae; genus Polypterus; species Polypterus bichir. Next base: position 67,902,200 of record JANRMT010062791.1, read on the forward strand.
GTCATCCATTACATGTAGAACTAAAGTTCAGTAAATCAGGAAGGATAGTCGCTTTGAAAACCCACACAAATCGCTCCAGAAACTCCTTTCTTCCTAGTGCCATACGACTTTTCAATAAGAAATATTGGAGATAATAATTAAGGTTTTGATATATATATCCTGTAACCTTTTTTTTTTTGGTGTAAATATGTATTATCTCATTGCCTTACCTTAACCTTTCTTGTTTCTATTTGTCTGTTTTATTTCATTCTGTCTGTTATTAGATGCAACTGAGAAGGCAAATTTCATGTTTTCTTGTGTAAAAATGACTAAATAGAGAAACCTTAAACCTTAAACCTTAAGCTTATTCAAAACAGCTGCATCCAGAGAAGCAGTTGTTTTGCATACTAGGTCCTAACATACTGCTAAACTCACTCTTTCACAGAGTCCAAAAACCTTATTTAGCCATTTTTACTTGGTCACCCCATTCTTGTATTTGCTACACAGAGGTCACTACTCAGATTTGGGGATATAGTCTGAGTAGTAAATCAGAAGTTTTATCCAAAGATGTAGATCACAGTCTGAGAAAATGGCCACATCTTCCCAGATTATGTGGACTATCTCACAGTTGCACTTAGAATCTGGACCCTGGAGCAGCTGTTCAGACCCTTACTTGAAGAGAACAAAACACCTATTTCTTGGTAAAGTACCTTGACTTGAGATTTGGCAGTACTAATTCTAATCACAGTACTATCAATCTTAGCTGTTAACTACTTCAGAGTGAGCTGGAGGTCATTGTCTGATGAGGCCAAGAGATGTAACCTTTCGGTTCTCAAATGGCACACCCCCCAGGCCTTGTTATCCAGTCCATAAAATTCATGCAGACAAGCAGTGGAAAGTTGAACTCTAAGTGGAGTCCAAAACCTTTGAATCAGTTTATATCCTTTGAAAACAAGAAAACTGCAGCATGTAAAACTATACATTTTATATTACTGGCTGTTGTAACTCTTGTATATTTTTTTTCATTCCATTACCTGCTCTTTAAACTCAATTGCAAAGTCAGACTAGGTTTGTCTCCTCAATTTTCATTTTTCAGTTTTTCAACATTAATGTTTTTATGCCTCTTCAGAAATTAAGTTTTTACAGTATATTTTGTTTTAGTTTGTTTTAAGAAGACATAAGATAACAGCGTTAAAGTGTTTTTGAGAAGTAACTTTGAGTATCCAGGCTTTGTGTCTGTATGGGTTTTGGCTAGACACCTATTTTATTAGATAATCTCCCTACTGCTTATCTATTGTTGATTATTTAAACTTTGTTCTAAATTATTATGCCTATCCATCAATCATTTTTCAAACTTGAAGTTATAGCTATGAAGGAGCCAGCACTTGTCCCAAAAACATTTAGTTCAAGATAAAATCCAGCCCCATCACACAGTGCAGTCATGCACACACCAAACTAACACCCTATACAGAGCCAATTTAGAATGAAATTAACCTAACAGCCATGCCTTTGCTATGTATGAAGACAACTGGAGTATACAGATAACAATCCATATAAATACATGGAGAATGTGCAAACTCTAAACAAGACTGATATTTAATCACAGTGTACAGGAGCTATGGAACAGCATCCCTATCCAATGAACCACTCTATTTCCCCTATGAAGTTTACAAATTATACAGTATTTCTAGCTATTAGAACAGTTTACTTTTCATGTATCTTGTAATCTTATTGGTTATACAGTAATGATAATAAATAAATCTGGAGCTGCTTGCAATTCTCTAGTCTGATTCTGCTTTTACGTCCATGGAAAAATTACTTACACCAACTTAAAGCATGTTTTGGTCTGTCTGGATATAACATTGGTCTCTGGGATTCATTTATTGGCATTATCTATGTCTGTAAAAAACTACTCCCTGATGAGGCATCTGTCTTGCTATTAAATTATCATTGCTTTCCTGTTTTGAATCAGAAAGTGGTGCTTCTTCAAGACGAGTTTGTTATACACTGCTGTTTTCATGATTTGTGCATTGTGTTCCCATCTGTTGTGAAGAACCCAAATAAATAAAAAAGTAAAAATAGCACTCTGAGTATTCATGATGCAGGAGAATCAATGTTTTTTTTTTCAGACTGTAAGACAGTACAAAATATATATCTGATTTAGCTTCCATCACTGTTAGTTGTAAAAGTCTTGCATCTTACATCTTACTTCTTGAAGTGCAACAATAATTCATAACCTTTATTTTGATACTCACTGTATATATTTTCAAACTTGCTCAATCAATTTCAGAAACATAGAGTGTCTAAGTCATTGCAACACAGTGAGCAGACGTTCACTCACTTATAATCAACAGTTAAGACTAATAGCATGTCTTTGGATTGTAGAAGACGAAATTAACATAAAAACTTTAGCGCCCCACCAATGTAACGTAGCATGCTGCCCAGGCTGGATAATTTTTTTAAAGTATTCCAGTTTACTAGTTTTCTAACAGATCTTTTAATGTAAACATTCATGATAAAATACACTAATTGGTACTTGTGTTAAATATATTCTTAGCATTGCTGAAGGGTTCTAGTTCATTAAAGTAGACAGCATTATGAAACATGATGATGGTGAAGTAGCTAGGACTAGTACCACACCGCACAGTTTTATAATAACTTTTTCTATTCAAATTGAAAATGGTTTGAAAGGGTTTGGTTCTCGGTGTAAGTGTGCTCTTAGATGGACCTGGGCCCCGTTGAAGCATTAATTCCGGCCTTGCACAGTATGCTATTGGAATAGGCTCCAGCCCTCACACCCAGAATTGGATTAAGTGGGCTTTGGTAATAGATGTTTACAGAGTATTACTCAAATGAATTATTTACAGAGATGGAATTATAGAGCATAATCTTAATAAGAAACTCTCAGTAACAAAATGTCACTTCCAACTGCTCTTTTGATGTCTATCTGCTATGCTGTAACATTTCTTGTAATGAATCCATTAACTGCAACAAACCCACCAGTAAAGGTCACTTGCATAATAACATAAATACTAAATTCTTACAGCAAATGCACCTTTATGTTGCAATTATAATAAGTTACTGAAAACAGATAACAGACATTTCCATATTTTTAACCAAAAGGGTTATAAAAATATAGAAGGCTCAAAAATATGAAATTACCAGAATCAAGATTTAAGTGGTGTAACATTCTTGGTTAAATAACTCTAAATATCTTGTATTTACTTGAAGTTAATTTTAATGATTGACAAAAGGCAAAACATACTGTATGTTGTTATCCCTTAAATTTGTGCTGTGAATAGGTCAGTTGCAGAAATATCTTATACATTTAAACTTTAACTTCTGATTTTTTTTATCAATATATTTGAAATGTAATTAATTGATTGCTTGGTTAATACACAGTAATCATGAATGTTGGACACAAATGTAGTAAATAAACATTTTTTATTTCCTTTTTGTCTCTCTGTTCAGTATATATTTATTTTAGACTACTGTCATTTCTCTATTTTTTAAGAACATCGATAGTTTGTCAGAGCATGGTCATGTTTCACTAATAAGTTTTTAACATAACATTAAATTTTTTCTTATTAAGTACACTTTCAATTATGAGCTAAGCAAACTGTACACTAATTACAAGTGCAACATAAACCAAAAAATAATGCATCCAATCACTTGGGTTTGAATCTTGTCCAGTGATGTCTGTGTGAATGTCTTAAGTGTGCACATCTGTCCATGACCGCATGGGTTTCTTCCCAATATCCTCAAATATTCCATGTTAGGTTAATTGGCAACTCTAAATTTATCCCAGTGTGAGCATGTGTGTGTGTGTATATGTGTGCAGGGCCAGCTTTACCATTTAAGCAAAGTAGGTGGTCATCTAGGGTGCCAAAATATAGAGGGTATAATTTTTTAAATAATACAGATCCTGACTTATGGACACTCTAAATCTGTACACCTGGTGAACTCTCATTAACCCTGTTATATCATTTTATGTTATTTTCGCATACTACCAATCTTTGATCTTAATGTCTATGACCTATACACAAGCCCTTTGCATGTGGTCTTCCAAATCCCACCCCGTTATATAGAGCTTCTTTTTATGCAAAATGTCCTTCTTTCTTTAGTCTCATGTTAAACTTGGTCGCTTTTCATTTCTTACTCTGAATGAGGTCTTTGTGATCCACCACCAGCGCATTCACACCTGTTTTTTCTTTTAATGTGATCATTAACATCTGATCATCACACATGTTAATGTAGGCATAAATGAATATACATTGTTTAAGGTACAAATTCTCAGATGCCTTGCTCTGACTCAACTTTATGTGTTGACCAAGTCACCTTACATGAGCGTTTTTACAGGTGGTCTTCCAAATCCCAGGGTACAATCTATGCCCTTTATGCTGAATGTCCTTGCTTCTTTATTTTCTTCAGGTGCAAGTTCAAACATTTTCTTTTGTGTTAATACTGTTTGACATGTAGCAAGTTTGTTCTATATCTTATTTTCCATCCACATCTTAACGTTGGGTTGGCAGATTTTAGATACATGTATTTTTCTTTACTTTTTTTATTTTGCAAGCACAATGTATTGACATTATAAGCAGCTTTAAAGGGCTATTTATGTGCCTGCTATGAATCCTCACAGTGTTTAACTGCACCCCATAAGGAACAAAGTTACACCAAGGCTGAAGTTCTTTTTTTGCAGCATACACATTACAGCTTTGGCATTTCTTGAATTGCATGTTTAATACCTATGCATATTAAGCTAGTTTTATATTACTATGATTATTGTTGTTATTTTGTTTTAGTATTAATGTGAATGATTTCTCAAATTAGTCAAATTACAGAAAAAAATGTAGCAGTCAATTGCGTGGTTTTTATAATATACTATGTATAAACCACATACTGTACGTAACAATAGGTATATTTATATCCTTATAATTCATATATTTCTCAGCAATCTTATGAGTTGCTGGGGAGGGTTTGGGGGTGCCTTTTACAGTTTTGCTTACAGCAGCAAGAAGGCTAGAGCCCAGCCCTGTGTATATGCATGTGTGTTTGTGTGTGTGAGAGGGTGGACCCTCTAATGTGCTGGTGTCCTGTCCTGCACATATCCATACATGGTCAGTTTGTAATTGCCAATTAGTCTACAACAACAACAACAACAACATTTATTTATATAGCACATTTTCATACAAAAAAATGTAGCTCAAAGTGCTTTACATAATGAAGAATAGAAAAATAAGAGACACATTAAGAAAATAAAATAAGTCAACATTAATTAACATAGAATAAGTGTAAGGTCCAATGGCCAGGGGGGACAGAAAAAACAAAAAAAAAAACTCCAGACGGCCGGAGAAAAAAAATAAAATCTGCAGGGATTCCAGGCCATGAGACCGCCCAGTCCCCTCTGGGCAATCTACCTAACATAAATGAAACAGTCCTCTTTGTATTTATGGTTTTCACGGAAGGACTTGATGATGATCACGTGGACTTCTGGCTTTTAGTCCATCAATGCTGGGACATCATGGTGCTTTGAGTAAGTTGGTGGTGGCGCAGGCCGCCACCACAGAAAAACCGGAAAAAGAAACAGAAGAGAGAGTAGGGGTCAGTACGGATTTTAGTGCCACCATGAATAGTTATTATAATGAATTGAACATACAGAGTATCAGGATTAAGATAAAGTGAAGTTATGAAAAGGCCATGTTAAAGTAATGTGTTTTCAGCAGAGTTTTAAAGTGCTCCACTGTATTTGCCTGGCGAATTCCTATTGGCAGGCTATTCCAGATTTTAGGTGCATAGCAGCAGAAGGCCGCCTCACCACTTCTTTTAAGTTTAGCTTTTGGAATTCTAAGGAGACACTCATTTGAGGATCTAAGATTACGATTTGGAATATAAGGTGTCAGACATTCCGATATATAAGATGGAGCGAGATTATTTAAGGCTTTGTAGACTATAAGCAGAATTTTAAAGTCAATTCTGAAAGACACAGGTAACCAGTGTAGTGACATTAAGACTGGAGAGATGTGTTCGGATTTTCTTTTCCTAGTTAGGATTCTAGCAGCTGCATTCTGCACTCGTTGCAAATGATTTATGTCTTTTTTGGGTAGTCCTGAGAGGAGTGCATTACAGTAATCTAATCGACTAAAAACAAAAGCGTGAATTAATTTCTCAGCATCTTTCAATGATATAAGAGGTCTAACTTTTGCTATATTTCTTAAGTGAAAAAATGCTGTCCTAGTGGTCTGAAGAATATGTGATTTAAAATTCAGGTTACAGTCAACGGTTACCCCTAAGTTTTTTACTTCGGTCTTAACTTCTAATCCTAATGCGTCAAGATTATTTTTGATAACCTCACTTAATCCGTTTTTGCCAATCAATACAATTTCAGTTTTCTCTTTATTTAACTTGAGAAAATTACTATTCATCCATTCAGAAATACCAGTAAGACATTGTGTTATTGATTCGAGAGAGCCGGTGTCATCAGGTGCTACTGATAAGTACAGCTGTGTGTCATCAGCATAGCTGTGGTAGCTCACGTTGTAACTTGAGATAATCTGACCTAACGGAAGCATATAGATTGAGAAAAGAAGCGGACCCAGGATAGAGCCTTGTGGAACCCCATATAGAATATCATGCGTCTTTGAGTTGTGATTACCACAATTAACAAAGGTCATACGTTAGACTTAATTATCACCAAAGGACTAACAGTTGATGTGAAGCAGATCGTTGATATTGGTCTTTCAGACCACTTTCTTCTACTATTCAGTATAGAAATAATGATAGAAAACAAACATGAGAAGCATATTCTTAAAAAACGCTTCTTTGACTCCTCAGCAGCTGTAAAATTTACAAACATTCTAAGCAATCAGTCCGGTTATAGTGCCAGCTACAATAGCAAGGATGATGTTAATAGTAAGGTGGAAAACTTTAATTCTAAAGTGAGAGCTGCTGTTGACATAGTTGCACCTGAAAAGACAATTAAAAAATCTTCTAGCATTATTATACCTTGGAAGACCCAAAGAGTGTCTGACTTAAAAAGAATATGTCGTAGAGCTGAGCGTAAATGGAGGAAAACTAAACTAACTATCCATTATGAGATATTGAAGGTTAAAATAACAGAATACAATAACACAGTCCGTCTTGAGAGGCGCTGCTATTTCTCTAATATTATAAATAAAAATGCTAGTAATCCCAGAGTCCTATTTTCTACAATTGATCGTCTGCTAAACCCAGGTAACACAAAGGAATGCCCCCATAATACTTCCAGCGAAACCTGTGAGAACATTGCTATATTTTTCAATTGTGGTCTAATGTGTGCATCCCAGGGATAAAAAACAAAAACCAGAGTACCCAGAACAAAAGTCCACACAGATCATGCAGACCCCAGAAAGACAACAACCAAATATGGGATTTGATCCCAAAATGCTTGATCCAAAATGCACAGCAGTAAGCACTACACCATCATGCCAACTGGTAATAAGTCTGTAAATCTGTTCACTTCAATGCTAACTTATTAAAGAGAAAAACAGTATGCAACTAAAGCCTTTCATTTAAACTGTTTCGTTATAACTGATTGGTGAGTTCCCAGGCACTGCTCAGAATGTGTCATAAAACAAGGATTACATTCATTTTAAAAGAAGGCATATTTTGTGTATTACACATGTATATTGCACATTTTTTATTTATTATGTATCTTTATGCATTGCTTATCCATATTAAAAGTGTAGCACGTATATGTTTGCCCTTTAAGCTTTTACTTTCCCTTTTGCTACAGAATATTCTTTTTAATCTTGATCTTCCTGTTCCCTTTTCACTGTTTTTTCCCTTAATTTTACATGCATTTTGTTTGCCTACTTCCAAAAGTAGTGAGACCAAATTCTTCATTCAGTAGCCTCCTTTTATACTTTCTGTGATTAATACTGTCTGTAGCCTTTCTGATCACTTTTGTATTTGTGATTTGTATTTCAGAAGAATGTAAGCCATTACATACAGTAATAATAATAATACATTACACTATGGGTCCTTTAACATTTCTGTGCCTTATATATAATATAATAATATATTGTGAAGTCTGAATATTTCTGTGTTTTTTTGTGGGTTTTTTTCCTTCTTTACTTACTACAAGAGAGAGGCATTATAATATGATTAATTCATCTTAAATCTTTTTTCTGTGGTGTAGCAAAACAATGGCATAATGCAGTTTTTATTTCTGCTTATTTTGCAACCTGGGCATCTCAACAGTTCTGACAAAAGTCAACATACTGGTAACAACATTTAACCAGTAGAGCATACTCAAAAACATTATTTTGCTTATGTTACATTTTTTGCAATGCAGCATTAACAAATCTCTAGGCAACTGGATGAAATACAGTATTTTTAGTCTGAACACTTTGATTACCTGCACAAGTGTTTTTAGATGACTGATCTTGTGATTAGTATTTTGTGGTGTGCTTTAAACTGTTAAGATTAGAAGTGCTCATTCTTGCAGTTTCTGCTCATTTCATTTTTATAAATTATTTTTTATTTCATATACAGTAGAGATTGTAGCTGAGTTAGAAAGAAAGAACTTGATATTTACACATAACTTGTACAGAGTGTGGTTATGTAGCTGTTATATCTTTTGAATCAAGCTGTAAGTATTATAGTTTATTTTAATGACGTTCTGATCTTGTTAAATACTGTTTTGAATTACATGCAGAATGCTGTAAGATGTTTTGTATAAAAGCCCATCAGATATATCACTTTTTCCCTACTAGCTCTCAGTAACGGTCTTGCTAGCTGAAAAGTAATATATGTGTTTGGGCAGCTGTCTTTACCTCTCACTTACTGTGTATGTGTGTTTTTTTTTGCATTCTCATCTTTAATAAGACCATACAAGCAGCAGAAGTTCACAGAGAAATATGCAGTATGTCAGTTCATTGGACCAAAACTCACCTTTCTATTTAAGCATAAGTTAAAAATCTGTCATTTTTATTAGCAGTGTAAGTACAGGTTTTAATGAGGAATTATAATATAGGACATTTAATGACTTGCATTGGCTTAATCAAATTAAATCAGACACTTAATAAATTAAGTGATAACATGCTTAGTCATACTTTTCTTAACTTTTAGCACATTAAGTTAATAGGTGTCAAGAATCCTTGGAGATTTTTTTTTTTTTTTTTTGCATGGTCAGATCAGGGTGGATTAAAAAGCAAACAGCAGTTAGATGCTGTAGTTTGCAGCTTGCCATAAGGCCATTTAATTCTTGGCACATTTCTTTGCATTTGTGGTACTGTCTGTTTTATTACGCATCACTCTTTACTTATTAATACTCCCATTAATGCATACTTCACTTAAAATATCTAATAGCTCTGCTCTCTGCTTTGTTCAGATTGAAAAATGTTTAACCATCTTTTAAAATTTAGTATTTTGATTATTTCTTCATTGCAAGAAAGACTTTTAAAATATGGTACTCAAAATAGTGTATACAAAAAAGTTTAATTGATTGGGATGTATGATTTATTATACTTCACATTGCCTTCTGCTTAAAGCATTTGTAATCCCTGGCAGTGATTTTCCTGAAACACCAATGGCTTATTGCTTTACTCCAGTACACATGATTAATTAACAAGCCCAAGTGTTTGCTGCTGACAGCTTGGTTACCATGGCAATTTGGTCTTGAGCTTGTCTCCTACACTGTGTAATTGTTGCAAAAAAATTCAGCTCATCCACATACATGTGCACAGAGCTGTACATTACCTGATATATTGTTGTAAACCAGCAGGGGGAGCAAATAGTTTTCTTCTTCTGTCCTCATTTAATTAATTGATATTTCAAATGATATGCTTTTCATTGTATTTTGCTGTTTGATGATCATTTAAAGAGGGTTACAAATTTGCCTTTCTTAAAGCAAGAGCATGACATGAACAGTATGAATAACAACAAGGGTGTGATGTTCTTGGATAGAAGAATGTTCTGTTACAAGCTTTCATCTTGTTTATTGAAGTGGAACATATGGAAGGTGTGGTGTAACCTTTGCTAAATGTAGTCTTCTTGTTTTCTTGCAAGAATTACACTTCGAATCTCCTGAAAATAAATTATCTGCAGCTAGAGTCAATAATTTTAATGAATTATTAGAACAAAAATATTTTTTAAGTGTTGAGCATTACTTTAAAATTGTTACTATGATTTGAATCATCATAAAGCAAACTAGCCATTCCCAATGGAAATTACAGAATGTTCTACAGTTCCAGTCTAAATAACAGAAATCACTATGCAATTAAATGTATTGTAAAGCACTCTGATTTGAAAGCAGTTCAAGTCGCATTATTGTTGTAGCTCACAGCCTGACTAAGTATGGATTACCCACAACACATACAGCTCCTCTTCTAGTACGCCTCATGGTTAATTTAACATTACAATTTAAAATGAATTAATATGAATTAAATATTCTGCTCATGATAGACTTTGGTAGTAGTCTGATAATATTTAAAACAAAAAAATGTAACCTTAACTGCAATCTATTTATTAAGTGAACACAACAGCTATACAATACAAATAAATTGATCTTTTATCTTTAATGCCATCAAAGATGTTTTAGCTGTGTGAAAAGCTATATATACAACATTTCTGTGATCCCATTTTTGCATAACATTTGAAATATATATACAGTATCTGGGGGAATCCCATTGTAACGAAATTCATGGGACCATAAAAATATTTTGTAATAATGGAAATTTTGTTATAATGAATATGGGAAAAATATGTATATTATTGTTACTGGGGTCGCCGGTGATTCACCATGTCTAACGGCAACGGCACAAGGACAGCTCCGTAGCTGTTCTACTGCATCTGGTAAACAGTAAACCAAGGGCAAAGTAATTGGTTGTCCTCTGCAGGATAAGGCTTACTGCATAATGTGCTTTTTGAACAGTGCTCACAACATTTAACACCAGGCTTTGACCTTCTCTTCCTTGCAACCTCCTGGTCTGCCTCGGCGGTGTTTCCAAGCCACTTGTGTTTTTCTATTCTGAAGATGGGAGCTAAAACAGGACGATTGACTTAACAGTTCCAAATTTGAATGAAGTCTTGAGACTGTACCTACCTTCTCTATACAGTAATAAAGTATATGTATTTTCCTTGGAAACCTGGACTTACTTTCCTGTCTCTTGTGCAACTCAGTGACCCAAGCTTGACAATATATGTATAAAAAAACAGCACTTTTTAAACGACAAAAAATATTTTATTTGAAAATGAGATGTTACATGTAACTTTTACTCAGAATTCGGATGTATCTGTATGATGTCACACCTACACACTCGAAAAGCCTCGCTGAGACTGCCCAAGACCAGACATTTTGCAACAGACTGTCACTTTCTTTTGGTCTAACTAAAAAGAAACAGCATGCTGCAGAGTCCTCGAGACTCAATGAAACACATAAACACAGCATTAAGTATTTTTTGCATCTCATTATTATTTTCGGTGTCCATTTTTGATTGAAAAAAACATTAATTGTACTGAAATTTACATTTTGTTAAAACAAAATCCATTAAACATGATGTATGAACGTTTGTCCAGGCCCACAAAAAGCATTAATTTTTCTGAAAATTTCATTACTGCGGTATTTGCTATAAAGGGATTTGACCTGCCTGTATGTGTGCATGTATATATGCATATGTATAGTAAGAGAATGACAATGAAAAAAAATTGGGGTCCAACCCGGTATCCTGTATACTTGAATTGCAAAGCCAAAAAAAAAACAATAAAAAGTTTGGAACAGTAAAGTTGGCAGAGCTTCTGGTTTTCACTCCTCCCAGCAGGAAGAGGTGGGTCGAAGTGAATGGACATCAGAAGTGATATAAGCAATATCCTATCTGTCAATTATTCAGTCTGCAGAGGGAGGAAAAGAGAAAGGCATTAAAACTCAACACCAACTCCTGATGTGGTGGTATAATTACAGGCACTAGAGCCCTTCAACTGTCTCTTATGCACACATGCATGACTGTACAGTATATATAAAAGGCAAAGCACGCTCACTGCCTTATCACGAAAAAACACTATTTCCTGTTTAATTAAAAAGCTTAATTTGGCAAGATTGTATATCTAGGAGAGTAGGTATCCATTAAAAAGATTTTGTTATATTAATTGTTAAGGATATAAACAAAATCTACAACAGAAAAACTAAATACCCCAAAAGCTAAAAAAGCACTTTGATTGACTGAAATTTGGTGGCTATTGGCAATAATAATACTGTTTCTAGTAAACTATACTAATCCTTTGATGACATGAAGCCTGAACAGACACAGTGCAAGTTGGCTGTTTGTAGCCTTTCAGTTTATATAAATGAAGGCCACTAGCACAAGGAATTGGAGGGGTACATGAAGAGTGCCTCTGGCCAATTGAGTGGACTGATGAGTGAACAAGAAAATGACACAAGATATTTGGCATGGAGTGTGATCATACGAAACTAAAGTAAGGCGTGGTTAGCAAATGCATTATAATGGTTGAGTCCAGGTGCCAGCTGCTGTGGCTCTGTGCAAAGGTTACTACAATACATTTTTAGGGACAAAACAACCCTAGAATTAAAAATGTTAAATTCATTGCACAAGCCACGTAAATCTGCAGCCTCTAAACATCATTCCTATTTGTAATAAGTAACTACAATTCAGGGTTAGAACATTATTATTTGCCTGTGGCTTTCAGCAAAAAATCATATTTTCAAAATACAGAAAAATACAGAAGCAAAGAAGCTGAAACATATAACTGATGAAAAACAAGACAACAAATGCTTCATTGAATGATAAACAAATTAAATCTAATAATAATAATACTATAGTACTGGATTCCCACACACCCCAAGTGAACATGTGACTACTTATAAACCTGAAAAGAAATTCAGCAGTTAACAGAGTAAAAAATTACATCTGAAGTGGAATCTAGTTGGCTTGCTGAATTTACGGGTTTCATAGACAGTGAACATTGCAAGCTTATATTTATCGTTTACTGTAATTTTAATTGGCTTTCTATCATTTTCAGTTTTTTACTTGATTTATTTTATATTTACCCAATAAATAAACTGTTTTTTTCCGTATGCTAGCACCGTTTTAAATTGTATATTGCTTTTAATTTAAATCCTACAAAGCTTTGTAATGGTTCAGGTTTTACATTAAATTGTAAATTAAGCTACCATTTTACAGAATGCCCTATAGGAGGAAAAATATTTATAGTTTTTTTGGCCTTGAAATCTCTACAGATTTTGTGTTTTTTTTTTCCTTCCATCTTATCTGCTTATCTGGACTTTTTCTTGGTTTCTCCGTCCTCCTGGCTTAACCTTATCATCATATTTATCTTTAGTGATTTGCAATAGAATATTTTGTAAAAGGACTCTACTTTTCTACTATTTATATATCTATTTTACTAAGCCCATATTGATTTACAGTATGTGTGTTATTTATTGTTTTTTTCTTACTTAATTTAATTTGTTTTTCTTTTTTGTGACTATTTAGATTAGATTAGATTAGATTCACTTTATTGTCATTACACATGTATAAATACAGGGCAACGAAATTCAGTTTAGCATCTAATCAGAAGTGCAAAGAGCAGAAGTACAATAAATATAATATGTGCATATTATGTACAATGATATTTACAGTTAAATGCGATATATACAGTTAAATACGATATGTATAGTTAAGAGCACAGTGAAGATGGGAATAGATATATAGATATATATAGATAGATATACAAATGTTCTAAATGTGGATGGCAAATATACATATTTTACAATATACATTTATGTACCTATACATGTATTTGTATGTACTATAATACTATAAGTACTATATATATATATATATATATATATACATACAGATGTACAACATACAGGTGTGTTATGTATGTGCAGTAATAATATAAGTACTATTATATATATACACAGATGTACAATATACAGATGTGATATGTATGTGCTGTAATACTATGAGTATTGTAATATATACAGATATACAATATATGATATATGATGTACAATGTACAGGTGTGCTGTGTGTGCACAGGTATGTACAGATATGTACAAGGAAGGGAGTGTAGAGGATTAAGTGTGTGGATGTGAAGGTTCAACGGGGGACTGAGTTCAGAAGTGTGACCGCTGTGGGGAAGAAGCTGTTCCTAAACTTGCTGGTTTTAGTCGGAAGGCTCCTGTAGCGCCTTCTGGAGTGGAGGAGCTGGAAGAGTTTGTTGGCTGGATGAGAGGAGTCCTTAAGAATGCAACGAGCTCGGCGTAAACATCTCTTCTTGTGAACGTCCTCAATGACCGGAAGTGGAGTTCCTATGATGCGTTGTGCGGTTTTCACCACCCGCTGTAGTGCCTTGCGGTCAGCAACAGAGCAATTCCCATACCAGGCTGTAATACAGTTAGTCAGGATGCTCTCTATCGCACAGTGGTAGAAGTTGCCCAGTATGACAGCAGATAGTTGGCTCTTCTTCAGTATCCTCAAGAAGAAGAGGCGCTGATGGGCCTTCTTGACCAGGCTGGAGGTGTTGTTTGTCCATGACAGGTTCTCCGAGATATGTATCCCCAGGAATTTAAAGCTGGAAACCCGTTCGACAGCCATGCCATTGATGTGAATGGGGTGGTGGGTGTCTCCCTTCTTCTTCCTGAAGTCCACAATGAGCTCCTTGGTTTTGGTGGTATTCAGGAGCAGGTTATTTTCAGCGCACCACGCAGCTAAGTGTTTTACCTCCTCCCTGTAATTAGACTCATCGTTATCACTGATGAGACCGATCACCGTGGTATCGTCTGCAAACTTGATGATGGAATTGGATCCATACATGGGCCTGCAGTCATGAGTGAAAAGGGAGTAGAGGAACGGGCTCAACACGCAGCCCTGTGGAACGCCAGTGTTGAGTGTAATGGTGGTAGAGCAGTTATGGCCAGACCTGACATGCTGGGGTCTGTTGGTCAGGAAGTCCATGATCCAATTACAGATAGAATTATTGATACCAAGATCCACAAGTTTAGTGATCAACTTGGAAGTGATGACTGTATTAAATGCTGAACTGAAGTCAACAAACAGCAATCTTGCATAGGTGTTCTTATTGTCCAGGTGTGAGAGTACACCGTGAAGCGCTGTGGATACCGCATCCTCTGTACTCCTATTGTTACAGTAGGCAAATTGGTGAGGATCCAGTGTGGGGGGCAGGCATGTCTTGAGGTGTGCCAGTACCAGTCGCTCAAAGCACTTCATAGCTATGGGCGTGAGTGCTACAGGGCGGTAGTCATTCAGGCACATTGGTGATGAGTGTTTCGGCACTGGCACTATGGAGGTGGTTTTGAAGCATGCTGGCACTGCTGCCTGGGCAAGGGACAGGTTGAAAATATCCATGAAGACCCCTGCCAGCTGTTCAGCACATGCTCTAAGGACACGTCCAGGGATGCCATCAGGGCCAGCAGCCTTATGAGCATTGATGCGGCTTAGTGCGTTATGAACCTCCGTGTGGGTGAGTGTGATGGTATGGCAGTCATCAGAGGGTAGGGTTATGGTGGACTTTTCCTTGTTGTCCTTGTCAAAGCGAGCTTAGAAGTCGTTCAGCTCATTGAGGAAGGACATATCCATGGCTGTCTGTGTGGAAGTGCCGCACTTATACTTATATTTCCTTGACATTTTGTAAAGCACTTTGAGGTTAGGTGGATTGATGATGCTAATTTGGCCCAATTGGGTGCGGGCATGTGTGTGAGTGTGCTACCCTGCATTAGACTGGTGCCCTGTCCAGGGAAACAAATGTTGTTGTTGTTGGTAATAACGGCAAGAATGTTTTACTCATTGGCAATTGTATATAACATGTTCAAGAATGATGTGATCGAGTGAAAAGATAATATTAGCCCCTGGTTAAAGAATAAATTAGTAAAATAAACCTACAAATAGTACTTCTGATACAACTGATTAACTGACAGCACTATAACCGGTTAACATAGCTAGTATATATCTGTGTAAATATGTATATATACAGTACATATTTAACACAGAATGTTGGGTGTTGCAGTTTGTGCTCTGATGTTTGTTTACTACTGATGGCAATTTATCTATAGTTAATGATATGTGAAATTGTAACTAAAAAGTACATCACCTTCCCAATGATTCCTGTTAAAAAGATGGTTACATTTATTCATATCTCTGTTGTAGTATGCACACTCTATAATGTAGCCAATGACAAGAGAGGCATAGGTGGGTTTTTTTCAGACCACTAGTTTATTCAGCACATATATTCTGGTACAGGATCCTAACTGTAAACATTTTGTCACAGACATTTTCAAAATAATACTTACAAAATAGGGCATTAACATGAACCTTTCTATTGTTTAATTTCTGTATCAACACACAAATGTATACTGTAGTGCATCCTCAGATATCTTTCAGCCACAGCCTGAAACACAGCCATTGTCTCCACCTTTTCTGTGGTTCCTTCTATTAAGAAACGGAACAGACATGAAATGCGTGCGTTCCAAATAACAATCTATTATTTCCACTCTAAAACTCCACTTCACTCCCAGATAATCAAGGCATGAGCTGAGAGAAGTTCGTGCACGTTCTAAATTGGTGGGGGGATGGAATAGCCGGCTGCTCCTAGCTTCTCTTTATCAGCACATTTAGAAGACAAAGGGCGCTGGCGGAGAGGTGTGAAGGGATTTAAGAAGCGATTTAAGGTGGGACGGAATTACGAGTTTTTTCGTAATCTCTGGTAATTCTAGTGTTAATGTGAAATTGATCTGCAATGCCAAACAAAGTTTGGAGAAAAGTGTAGCCATAATATTCCTGTAATGCTGATATAGCATTTGCGACTGACGTCTTAGGCTCAAATACCCTATGGCAGAGGTGCTCAATACGTCGATCACGATTGACCGGTAGATCAGAAAGGTAGTGAAGGTAGATCGTGTTGCATTCAAAAAAATTTTTTTTTAAATGTTAGTCTATCATATATCCTCCCTTATAGCATTTGCCACTTGATTGACATACAGGGCGGCCAGTCTGAGATCTCTTTTCTTCTCACACACTGGTCATCCCACACACATGATCAAACGTGCGAGCTACTGCAAAACTCCGGCTATCTAAGTGATCTAGTTAGCCTTCCAATTTATATTGACTTAAAGAAGGGATTTAAAAAAAAAATTTATGGGCTGGATGTGGAATTGGAAGAGGATTTTTTTCTCTCACAATGTCACAATCAAAGTGCGTTTGTCTGATCTGTCACTCTATCATTGCTATTCCAAAGAAGGAAAATGTGGAAAGGCACTTTTGAACTGTTCATAAAAACTACGAAACTGACTTCCTTCCGAAAAGCGATCTGAAAAAGAGAAAGGAGAGGGAACTAAAATCGCAGTTAATCGGACAGCCGTCATTTTTCACTCGGCTGAGTTCAAAAGCAAAGGTAGACACACAGAAGCATCGTTCCGGGTGAGTCACTCGATCATTAAGCATAAGAAGTCCTTCCAAGATGGAGAGATGATAAAAGATGCCTTTGTTGCGGCAGATGGCTAGGGAGAAATTCCTGCTGAGATTTCAAGACCCCTGGCCGGAGAAAAAGGAGTTTCTCCTTGTCATTAAACATTCAGAATACAAGCAACTTAATAACGATCAATGGCTGCTAGACTTGGCATTTTTTTTCCGATCTGACCAACATGTTGAATGAGCTTAATTTACAGCTGCAAGGAAAAGAGAAAACCATGGTCAATATGATTAGCTCAGTTAATGCTTTCAAACGAAAAATGCAATATCTGTCCTCAAAGCTGCAGTGCCTTGATTTGGGGAACATCCAAAACCTCCTGTCAGAGCTGGAGATGCAATGGAAGGCGTGTGCGCAACTTGACAGTACACGCTACACAAAGCAGATTGAAAATTGTCTGTCAGACTTTATCAAATGGAAAAAAAGTTTTTTTATTTTTAATAAATTTGCAAAATCCTCAAGATACTGACGCTCCTCTGAAAAATGCCGCTTCACTTAAAAGCACACGTATTGATTTTTTGATTGTTTGCTTTAATCTCGCGCTCTCTCTCTGACGTTCTCTGCGCCTGACGGAGGAGATTTGAGCAGAGGGGCTGTTTCAACAGAGGCTGTTTGCTTAGAAGATACTGACGCTCCTCTGAAAAATGCCGCTTTACTTAAAAGCACACGTATTGATTTTTTGATTGTTTGCTTTTCTTTGCGAGCACGCTCTCTCTCTTAAATTCTCTGCTCCTGATGCAGAGACTCATTTGAAGAAAAGATATATTTGCATTCTTTTAATTGTGAGAAAGAACTGTCATCTCTGTCTTGTCATGGAGCACAGTTTAAACTTTTGACTAAAGGGTGTTATTTCATGTCTAGAGGGCTCTAATAATGTTAACAGTGTGGGAGAGTTTATAAGGGCTTAAAATATATAAAAATAACCATACAAACATATGGTTTCTACTTCGCGGATTTTCACCTATCGCGGGGGGGTCTGGAACGCAACCCCCGCGATGGAGGAGGGATTACTGTATATAAATTTATCATATTTCTGTATGGCATTATTAATATAATATATTATCATTGTTGGTTCTAGTAGCTTAGTGCAGTGTGAAGTGCTATGTCTGTCCCTTGCTCCCTCACACATGGTTTCCTGGAGGCTATCTACTTCATCCATTAGTTTCCAACATCACTGCTCCAGTCTTCCACAACTCCTTCGATGTGACACAAATGATAATCTTTCCTCACTGCATATATGGTCTGCACATTCACAACGCCAGTTTTGCTTTACGCCACTCACTCAAGGTCAGAATTAACATGATTTTCTCCAACCTATGGCAGTGGATCCAAGTTAAGTTCCCTTCTCAACTGCTGGCAGCCATGTACCCAGGTTGAAGGATTTCAGTAGTAGAATAGTTCTTGTTCTCGTAAGTGTTGCTGTTTAAATGCTCGATCACCTCTTTCTCTCACTCATAGTTCCGCATCCCCTGCATGGCTTTGCATGATGGCTCTACTTCAGACTGCATCACCAAATGCCCCACCATAATTTTCATTCCATAAGTGACACTGTATCTTCAATAAATAAATAGAAATGGGTAACTCTTATTCAGTAAATTTTTCTAATTCCCTTTCTATTCAGCAGTTGTATTTTTTGAATGACATTAATTGTCTTTCCAGCTAAATATTGTGTATATTTTCTTGGTTGTTTATGTGATATTTTTTTATTGAAGCCTATTTGATTGTAAGACACATTATATAATATAGATCAAGATTTTTTTTTTTTACCACAGTTGGGCCATTAATTATCAAAACTGCCTTATATTTTTCAGATATCACTTGTGTCTCTTAAAGTTACAGCAGGCATATGCTAGACATTTGTGTATCACTAGAAAGCTTTCTAAAATGCTGTAACCAGTCATGGCAATCTCCAAACAAAAAGTCAAGCTGCAACTCTTACTTTTAAAATTACTGTGGAAAAATATGCACATTTTAAATGCTAAGCAAAAATTAAAAATTCATTTTTTAAATATGATTGTTGAATACTAAATTTATTGTGAATTAAGATTTAAAGATGATATAATACTGTTTGTGAATTATTTTTAAAATAAAGAATTATTTAGATTTGTAATTAAACTATATTTTAATTTATTATTTTTCTTTTTCTGTGAAATATTTGTCTTATTGTAAACACAGGCATGGAATACCTGCTCTAGGGTTCTAGTTTGATTCCCAGGTCAGGTGCAATCTGTATAGACTTTGCGCATTATCCACATTTTTATGAACATTTTCCTCCTGGTACCTTTGTTTTACTCTCACATTCCATCTTTGCAAGATATGGAAGTTGTGTTGTGTGTCCACACAATATTCCCATATGAATGTAGAATTAAGTGGGCATTGCCTGTTCTGCTAGCCGTTTTTTGTGACACACAAGACCAGTTACAGTCAGCAGATTTAACAAAGATGCAGAAGTCCAGCTTCACCAAACCCTTACATACATTCCAAAGTAAGTGGCTGAACTGCAGTACAAACCAGGATCAGCATGTGCTTCATCTAATAACAAAGGAGTAAATCAGAGTTGAACTGAGATGTTTTCACAGGCCACTTTCAGATCAGAAGGTGTCAAATGGACATCAGTGTCCAAACAAAGAGCTGTAATTTAACTATTGACTATTGATTGATGGGCAAAATAACGTACCTATGAGAAGACACTAATTCAGTAACTGGGAGTGACTTAACTCCAATCACCAGAGGATACAACGTCCCTCAAAAACTATCTGCACGCATATCTATTTGGGGGGAAAAGCTGCGGGAAGTCTTTGAAATTACCTCACTCTCTGAAACTCACTCTTCTCTGAAACCTAAAAGCTGATGAGCCACTCTCTCTCTTTGTGGAAGTGAAAGCTGAGATCCACTCTGTCATGCCAAGTAGGGAATCCATTCCTGGACTGGTTTATACATTGCCAGGAATTCAGGAATCCCGCGTGTTATTCCCGGAAATCCAGGTTTCCCAACGATGACACAGTACACAGGCATCTCACATGTAAACGGTTTTAGAACGACCAACACTTTTTTGTAATAAAACTACTGCAATATGTTATCACCAATAAAAGACTTTTCTGCAAGCAGTTCATGCTGTCATATAAGTACATTTATCTAGTTAGTTGCGGTAATAAGAGCGTAGAAAGCACGTGTCCAGCGTCCAGTCGTCCAGGCGAGAGCGCACCTTCGTGCAGAGTACGCCAGCTGCTGAGAAAACACGCTCTGCCTCCACTGAAGTAGGCGGCACAGTCATCAGACACTGATACACTTGTTCTAAACAACGCCCGCGCTTGAGTTGCTCTGAAAAACCGCCATTTCAGCTTTTACTGAGGAATCCAATTTCTTGTCATCATTCTGTGATGGCAAGTTTCTTGGCACAGATAATGTGGATGCATCAGACTGACACATTGCAATTTTAGGTTGCTGTTCAAAGCTGTTGTCTGACAGACCGTCCCGGTATTCGTGTGCTGCAGAGTGCAGACTCCTCCCAGTCCACTGTGCTCAGTCTTAGTCGGAGCCGGGAGACTGACTGCTGCTGGTCTGTTGTTGACTGAATTAATCGGCAACACACTACACCATGGAACAAAAAACCATGCCACTAAATTATTTTCAACTATAACTCTGTTATTTCTTGATCGATTTTTACACTTTTACACGCTTTATATGTGAGCTTGGCCATTCCCGGTTTCCCGGGAATTACAGCAGTTTCATTCCTGGGAATGGATTCCCTAATGCCAAGGTCTGTACCAGTCATTAAGCCAAGTCTGAGATGACTGAGAAACAGCCATTACTTCAAGAAATGAACATCAGCATCTAACGTCTTTTGCCAGAAAAAGCCATGCTTTTCCCTATGAAATTGAAGACAATACAGCAAAGTGCCTGAGAAAAGCATAGAATACCATGTGCAAAGGACCATGCTGCAACGAGAATAAGTGCACTCCAACGCAAGAAGAATACTCTACTTGATCCTGGAGCAAAAACCCCCAGTTATATCAGACATTATCCTTAAAGACTTGGCATCATAAAACTGTTCATCTGTGCCAAGATAAATCAGAACTCTAAAACAAAAATAAACAACCTGCCTCTTCTATGTTATATGTTTGACTGCCTGGTCTGCCTTGTGTCCTGCCTTCTATGTTGATATACTCTGTATGCAGTTATCATATTTCTATAATCTTTGTTTTTATCAATAAATTGTATTATTCTGTTGCTTAAAACAAATGTGCTTCAGTTACTTTGTAATGACTGGTGACCGCCTCCTACAATGAAATGAAGGAAAATAAAGTAGGGCCTTGCCAAATTATTTAATTAATTAGTGGCATTGCTAAAGGCAAAACTGATCATTAATTAACCAGGTTAAATTCTTACTTCTTCTACATGTGCGACTCAGCTGAGAGATGATTTGATGTCCTTTCAAGTTTAGCTTCCTTCTTGTCCTCAGTACTTCCAGAATAGACACCAACTACCCACAACCCTGAAATGGGCAAGCAGGACTAGAAAATCAAAAGAATGCATGTTTGTGCTGTGGTAGTTCTGGTCCATATATAAAGTTCAATAATGTAAAGTTAACACTCACATTTTATACAAATTCAAGTAATCTAGTGCAATTCTAAAGACATGTTTAAAAGTTATTCTTTGAATTGTGAAGGTAGTTTGACAGCTTTGTCCCATTCTGTTTTTTTTCTCTTGCACAGTATTGCTCTGTACACTTCTTCATAGTTAGATTCCTCTTCCTGAGATACACATTGTGTGGATTCTTTTCAGTCGCAGCTTTTCAAAGCGACCTTTTCAGACATCATTGCACAATAATGTAAAATATGATTTAGCAGAGCAAAACAAATGCATAGGAACCCAAATTTAACCAATAATGTACTCAGTAGAGGGGTTAAATAAGAACTTATAGAGATTATGGCATCTTATTAAATAATAATTACTAATTCAATTAGTATTTCATATTGCACCATACATAAAGATTGCTATTTCAAAGTGTTTACTACATAATAAACATTATGACATGTGTTTTATGCCGATGCTATATTAAGAAAGTACTATTAATGAAAGATTCCATCAAAGAAAAGGGGTAAGTGAGAAAAAGGGACCTTTTCAAGCTTAAGAAGTCATTATAAACAGTAATAAAAGATTGTGTGATTGTAGGATTGAGAAATATCAGCACAATAGGATTAGATGGTCCAAGATGTGTGGTCCAGTAAGCAGGTGGTCTAGAAAAGCAAAGAATGCTACAAACATTGCATTGTGAAACAGCTGAGAATGTAGAATGATGTAAAGAGGTGTCAACTTGGCATTGAGAGAAGAGGAGCGAGCTAGTGGAGAAGAGCAGAGAACACTAGTATTAGAATGAGACGTCAAAGTGGATCAAGAGTATCTTCTTTTTTAGAGGAGGAATGAGTTCATAGTCTAGGACAAAAACACTAGGATTATGCTGTTTATGTTTCAATCACTTCCCGGGTCCTCCCTGCTTGGAGTTTGCATGTTCTCCTCGTGTCTGCGTGGGTTTCCTCCAGGTACTCCGGTTTCCTCCCACAGTCCAAAGACATGCAGGTTAGGTGCATTGGCAATTCTAAATTGTCCCTAGTGTATTCTTGGTGTGTGTGTGTGCCCTGTGGTGGGCTGGTACCCTGCCCGGAGTTTGTTTCGTGCCTTGTGCCCTGTGTTGGCTGGGATTGGCTCCAGCAGACCCCCGTGACCCTGTAGTTAGGATATAGCAGCTTGGATAATGAATGGATGGATGTTTCAGTCACTTGAGAGAAGTATTTCATTCTGAATATTTCTTATATAAGAGTATGGAAGACTACACTTCCAATTTCATTTTATCTTACACCTTTGGGTTATCATGGTTGCATAGTGCTTTCGAGTTGTGTTTTTAGTATTCTGCTGCAGGTTATGTGTTTTATTTTTAAGTGTACTGCACTTGTTAATATATGCTGTTCATTGAGTAAATTAATTATATGAAAATAAAACTGCATTGAATGGTTCATCTGTATCCTGTTGTCAGCAGTGATCTTAAGAAGTGCCTAATCTTGACTAAGGAGTGGATATATACAGCTGGAAACCATCTGCTGCAGCAGATAATAAATACAAGAAGAGTGAAGAAGAAAAAAATTTATGAAACAGAGAGGATCTCTGTGGGTGAAAGATGGCAGTATCTTAAGAGAGGGAGATGGAGATGTAAAAGCCAGTCAGTATTGATGTTGAATTAATGGAAAATATGAACAGTATTTGTGTTGGTACAGAGTACAAAAGCAACTTTAGTGAACACCAAAATGTAGGCGGAGTTGGGGAAATAATAGCCAATGACAAAAGAAAGCACAAGAACATAACATAAATAGGGTTGAACAATCTGAAGAATGGAAGTGAAACAGAATTAACTGAGAAAACTGAAATGAAGATAATTGAAGTCTCACTCCCACAGCCAGTCAAGTGAAGCATTTCATGGGAAGCAATAAAGTGAAGAAAGTAACAATCCAGATCACACTGTATGATTTGTGAAAGACAAGACAAATAAATTTTAGGAAACAAAACATAAGCTTAATATGAAGAGATTAAGGAAGAGTAAAAGGTTAGGTTTAGGATGAAAAGTGGAATTCATTAAAAATATAATAACAGGATGCTTAATAAAATTTAAGCAGGCAGTGAAAGAAATAGATCCTGACTAAATGGACATAAAGTCATGGTTTTGTTAGTAGCCAAAATTAGGTATTTTAGGAAATAATTTCCATGTTGATCAAGTAACATTCCTGTCAATTTTCACACTATACTCTGAATCTAAAGGAGCTGTCTTCAAAATAACCCTACTGGAGTGCCAACAATTCAAATGTCCAAATACAAATATAAATATAATGTCCAAACTGTTCAAATACAGTCCACTGAAATTGTAATTAAAAGCTATCTGAAAAACAAGACAATTGAAAACAGGCCATATTATAAATTGTGGACTTAACAGACTTAGTTCAGCAAATTCTGTGCAATATACTTGAGTAGAAACAGGGTAAAACAAGTAAGCTCACAAAGCTGGACATACAAATTAGACAATGAAATAGCTAAACTGCCTAGAATTTGGCTTATGCCTTACTGCCCATAACAAGCTAATATTCCCATTGTGTTTATACGGTTTAATTAACTGTTTCAACAATCTTTTATTTACCGTATAGTGTAACTAGGGAGGCAAGCCCCCCGCCACCTTAGGCGCCCAACCCCAAGTTGTGGCCAGAATATTAGTAAAATCTGTAAATGTACAAAAGAAAAAATATTATTTATTGGAGTCAAAATCATGAAATTCTATCTGTGTAAAATAAAAATTAATTATTATTTAACGGAGTAAAAATCATGAAATGAGAATAAAATATTTACTCTCGTTAAACTGAGGTCCACTATGCTGGATGAGTATTTATGAGACTAAATAAATGATCCATTCATTTTAACTGGCATTCTTGTTGACAAAAAACTTTTTTTAAACAATGACTCATTTAAATAACAGGAAAAATCACAAGAAAACTAAAGTGGTATGCGGTGAGTTATCGTAACTCAACCTTCAGCTAACTAAATCACCTAAATACACACATTGGTGTAACAAATAGATTTTTTTTTTTTAATAGTTTGTTCCTGTAAAAGAAAGCTAAAATAAAAAACACGACTTTCTTGATACTGTATTTTACTTTATAAATTAAAAAGGGAATAAGAATCTGAAAATCTAATAGCATCACATTAAAGTTCGACAAATTCTGAAAAGAATGATACTAAACATATATATGTAGGTTTTAAAATAAGCCCAATTTAAAGCGTGATAAAAACGTGGCATAAAAAGGTCACATAAAATTGTTGCACTTTTAGGCTTAGGATTTGATATATATAGAGTAGATATTTATTAGTAATCAAGTAATGTAATCTTTTATAAAGACACTGGCTTTTTATTTGTAATTTGTTACTCTGTCTAGATGTCTAGACATTTGCTTTTACTATATAAAGTGAATAATTGGCAAAAAAAATATTGTATGTTGTAAAATAAGCAGAGACAGAGTACTATAAAGATTTGGAGTTGCCACCACCGTAACTCCATATACTTCAAATAAGTTGGCAACAAGGCAAAAAGAAAATAAGAAGACAAGAATCGAATTACATGTAAGCGAACGATGGCATTTTAAATGCCAAGGAAAACCAGAACCGAAAGTTACGTCAGTGGTGCAGATTTCAGTCGGCTAGTCTGCAGTGGAAGAGAAAGAACATTAGAAAAAGCACCAACCCCTGATCTAGCAGGTTATCACAGTTATTAGAGTCCTTAAGCTGTCTCCCATTGTGCCAGTGCAACAGTGTATATTTTCTTAAAGTAGTTTTAGAAAGCATAATTCCCTGTAAAGCACATGATCATTAGTTTTTTTTTTCTGCAGCCAAAAATGATGGTTGACCAGAAATGTCAAAAAAGAATTATAATTTGCAACGAGATTATTTAGAGATGGAAGTAATGATAGTAGCAAGATTCAGTAGTCCTGACTATTTCATAAGATAGTTTTGTATAATTTTTAATAGAAAAACATTTTTATATCTTTTTACAGCAAAGCTCCAATTCAAAGAATAGAATGATACATAAAGATATTATCTACATGGTTCAATTTATTTTACACTTTTTCCGATTCTTTAAATGAGTACAGTAAATAGCTATCCTCATTAGTTCCTTATATTGAACAAGTGCTGCTTTGTCTGTGTGTCATAAATATACTCTAAATATGCTTTGCCAAATGTCCAAAAATAATCAAAACTATTGTATACTTAAATAACCCACTTGCAGAATACAATAGTGACTGCTTTAGAAACACAGTAATTTCATAAGATACACACAAGCCTCATAAAAGAGAAGCTGTATCATATGCTTGGGTGGTATCAAACGAACTGTTAATCGATTTACTGGCATTCCGCATAGTGATCCTACAACAGCATGATCCCGCATTACTGGAAAACCTTCACATGTATAGGAAACACTAAAGTATATCAAACAGAGCACAACCCTGTGAAAGGTTGCTGGAGAAGCATTTAAATGATGTGCACATCAGTCTCAAACTGCAGGAGGCTTCTACTAAATTTGAAAGCTGAATGTCCCTGATACCAGTAGGAGATGTATTAGAAGTTAATAGCCCAGCTCTGTAGGATTAGGAGGAATTTTCACAGGAGGAATGCAGCTCAGGACACGTTTGCTAGGTTTATTGCCATACAGCTTTCAGTTAAGTGCATTTTCAGTAAAGCAACAGAATAGGCCAGTTTTTACCTCCATGGTACCATGACAGACTCTATTAGTAATGCTATTTGTATTTCATCATTCCTCCTTTCACAAAATCATTCAGAACTTTATTGCATACACATCAGCATTTGGCGTATTATCATTGAATCTTTTGGAATTTACCAGAGTCCTCTCTTAAGAAATACAGTGAGCTGCATTTTTTATTCAGCATTATTAACTTATTAACTTTTCAAAAAGAAACTTTGATCATATGTTAGATTGAAATAGTTACTAGTTAAGTTATTTTTATGCTAATTTAAAATAACAAATTATTTCAATCATGATTAAATAACTTTATTTATCTACATTTAATTTTCCTCCGGGTGCTCTGGTTTCCTCCCACAGTCCAAAGACTTGCAGGTTAGGTTTATTGGCGATCCTAAATTGACCCTAGTGTGTGTGGGTGAGTGTGTGTGTGTGTGTGTGCCCTGCGGTGGGCTGGCACCTTGCCCAGGATTTGTTCCTGCCTTGTGCCCTGTGTTGGCTGGGATTGGCTCCAGCAGACCCCCGTGACCCTGTACTTAGCATATAGCGGGTTGAATAATGGATGGATGGCTGGATCTACATATAATCCACAGTGTCATTAATGACATATATATAAAATTTCAAATCAAACAGTGTAGTCTGGAAAATAAATGTCCTGCTCAGGCCAACCAAAGGAAACTGCTTTTATACCATACAAGAAGAAACAACCATTAAATTAACTTTCTTTTGTGTATATGGGTACAATCCTAGAAAATTTGAAATTCTGTTGGAAAACTACCCACAGCAACTGACACCTTTATTGTGACAAAGTATATCAGAGATGTGTCACTAGCACACAATTACCAGAACATTCATGTGGCTGGGGTGTTTCCGTGGCAGTACCAGGACAGAAAATTATTTCACCATAACGAAAGAATATGAACATCTATGTAAGTAGTGTTGGGATCCAGGTGGACACTTTACATAATCTGAGACACACAGCATCTACACAGAGAGAAGCTGTATGGTCTGGCCTTGAGGCACTTAAACAGCCAGAAACCCTCTGACTTTTAAAACAGGCCACAAATAATCTGTTTTGGCAGCATAGGATATAGGCTAGCACAGTATATCTAACATTTAAATGGAAAAATGTGTCCCGGATTACAGGTACAGTGCAAAAGCTGCAAACAGACAGTACAATTTACTGGCTAAAGACATTTTTGGGTATCTAGAGAAGTAACCTCTATACAGAAAAATGTTGTAATGACTGTACAGACTGAAAGAGTTGACATTTTAGCATGTACAACTGGCAGCCAGTTACACGGAGGAGCATCATGTGAAAAAAACATATTTTTTAAAACATGTTAGTCTGAAGAATAGCACAGTAGTGCAGTGGTAGTATTATTGCCTCAGTAAGGAAACCAAGGTTCAAATTTGCATGTTTTCCCCCATGTCTGCGTGAGTGTCCTCCAGGTGATCAAGTTTCCTCCTACAGTCCAAAGACATATAGGTTAGGTGGACTGGCAACGCCAAGTGTGTGTGTAAGTGAGTGTGAGTGTTTTACCTGGTAACACACTGGTACCCTGTCCAGGGATTGTTCCTGCCTTGTGCCCTATGCTTGCTGGGATAGGCTACAACCTTCCACAACACTACTCAGGATTAAGCGGGCTTGGAAAATGGTATGGCATGCTTGTTTTATTGGGGTCTCTAAACTGACCAAATGTGTGTCCTGCAATAGATTGGTACTCTGTCCAGAGCGTATTCCTGTCATGTGTTGAATGCAGCTTGGATGTTCTACCTGTGACATTAAATTAGACTAAATAAGCTCAGCAAATGCATGAATGAACAAATTGTACTTATTTTTGCTTTCATACATTTTATTTCTTTTTTATTTAATTCAGATAAAGTAATTTCACCTGCAAAGTTTTTTTTGTTTGTTTTTTTTTTTTGCATATATACCCAGAGAGAAAATAAAATATACATACACAGGCAGAAAATTTTTAAGTGTTCTGGAGCTATGTGACAACAGTGCTAATTACTGTGCCAGTGTATATTAGTTCATCATATACAGTGAGTTAACTTATGCAATTACATTTAAAAGGGGAGCATCTTCATGACATGAAAATGGTGTTGTTACTGGGTTCTTTGCCCAATAAACTCAGCAACATACTTCAAGATAGTTTTAAAGGCCATATAGTTTATCGCCAATCAGCTGGTCCTGAATAAACCATTATTTGGGTGTTTCTTAATAAAGATTTAAAGCAACATTCCTCTAAGATTCTATGCCTGAGCTTATGCGTTACTTAAGCTACATTAGCAATTTTTAGAGAGCTTAAGAATGAGTAAATAGAGATACAGCTTTGATTGATCATGTAGGCAATTAGGGTGACTGCTACTTAGATTCAGGGGCACAACCAACAAAGAAATATCATACTATTTTAGACTGTTACGCCTTTTTAGTTCTTGTTTCATTTTGTTACCACAACAACATGCTATTAAGCCAAAATTACAGTGACTATGAGAAAACATAAGCATTTTCTGTAACATTTAAAGAACGCAATAAAAAACAATATTTACTGCATTCACTTAATTGAATCCTTAAGCGTACAGTTAATAATTATGGTATTTTATCTTGTAGTATTTTACTAAAGAATACAAGAAAACAAGGTTTCAGTTGCTGAGTATTTTGTTATTCGCTAAACAAACTAAAAGTGAAAACAGTTCCTCCTCTATCAGACATGGAGTTAAATGAAATCTTTAATAAAAGCCACTAGATTTAAAAATATAAAATATATATCTACAATTTAAAAAAAATGCTGTGTTTTCCTTTTTTCCCAGCTTACAATCAAAAAATGCAAAAAAATCAAT
Source organism: Polypterus bichir lapradei (assembly GCA_026402145.1). Taxonomy (NCBI): domain Eukaryota; kingdom Metazoa; phylum Chordata; class Cladistia; order Polypteriformes; family Polypteridae; genus Polypterus; species Polypterus bichir. Next base: position 67,931,802 of record JANRMT010062791.1, read on the forward strand.
TTTCTTTATTTAAAGATAATCCAGTATGAAACAGGTTAGAATTTAGTTTCTGTTATTAAATGCCTTACACCTTCCTTTGTTAATTTGATCAGTGTGTGTAAAAATAGCTTATGTGAAGTATATGTTAGCAAATAAAGTCATCTGTGACTATTGTTGTTTCTTGAATTCTGTTTTAAACTTAATATAGTGGGTGCTTTGGTATTGGAGCTCCACATACACAGAGAAGTAACAGTTTGTCTTTGAAGTCTCTCACATTTTTTCTCACAGTTCTTTGTTTAAGAAAAACATATTAACTTGGCTCTTCAAGATTCACTTGCTATTCTCACATTTTATATTTTCCTTTACTACAAAATAATCTAACTTATAATTTTTGTATCTTTTCAATCGTGATTGTAATGAATAATTCAGTACCTTACACATATTTCACTTACAGTAAATCAGTTACTTACAGCTTCAGTGTTTTTAAGCATTTCAAACAGGGCACCACAGATTGTTTTGTGAGTACGTCTAAGGCTTTTAAAACAAGAAATGATCAGTCGACTTCATTTTAATAGCATAAGCACAAAACTATAAAACCTGCTCAGACGGAGCTATTTTCTTTGTAACAGCAGTTTTCATGGACCATAGAACACAAATGGAATATACAAGAAAGGTACTCCTGCCAGGAAAGGGATGAGCAGAAAGAAAATAGAAATGCAATGAGGGGAGGAAAAGCATTTTATTTCTTTCTTTATTTTCTTTTTGGTTATTATACACATACAGCATTTAGTATTATAAGAAACACTACTTTCTCTGTAAACTGTGTTTTTTATTCAATTATACATATATTTACTCTGCTTGAAATGCAGTCATAGTATCCATAGTAGCCGTTTGTGGTGCGTACAACATGTCTGAGGTTTGCTAAATGTCCAGTTTCTTCAGCTTTATATTATTCAGTCATTATATTATTTTACAAATCCATTTACATCTTTTAGCCATGTACCTGAATATAAATTAACCACATTTTTTTCACTTGTAAATTGACAACAAAATACTGAACCTAGTAGCAGTCTGAATAGAGACAGGGAAGTATTTGTGTATTATTTATACATTTTTAATGGGCTATATTGCTGGTAAGGGGCTGCATGGGAAAATATAACACTAGACTAGCAAAGAACAGGTGAAAGGCCCACCATTGTCAATATAGAGCTAAAGAAGCAAATACTTCAGGTGAACAACATGCCAGTGAGAAAGTGAATGTGAGAAGCCAAAAGGTAGAAAATATTGCAAAAACAAAAGGAGCAATGGAAGGAAATTCTCCACAGAACACCTGGGAAGAAAAGGAGCCGTGGATAACTGACATAAAGCCAGTAAAATGCCACTAGGACAGCAATCAACAACAAATGTTTTCCAAAAAAGATAAGAGGAACTGTGATACAGAGAGAAGGATCCCCTGGGACTGTGAAACTAGTTATGCAGTGCCAACAGGGACCAACAGAGGCAGTTCTGCTAAACATTTCCTACTGAGACATAAGTGTAGACATTACCCTCTGCTGTGTAGTCTAAGTTGCACAAAGGCTTTCTAGCTTAAAGGAATAGAACAACAGAAGTTAAAAAAACACTATGTCATGTTTTCCATTTCTTTAATGTCAATAGGCTCCTTATTTTCAATAGCAGCAACTAATGTTTTTTGTGGGAATTATATTCTCTTGCTCTTGCTCAATGTAAGTGACAATGAACTTGGTACAGTGTGTTTATGCTTTGAGGCTTATTTCTGTTTCTGTATAAAACCACAAAGTCAAAGCAGCTGAAGAACAACATCTACCTAGCCTGACATGCATTTATTTGCTTGGCATTGTTTTAGATAACCCAATTTGTGTGATCTATATAGATAATAAATAGATATTCTGTACCCTGTAACCAGGGCCTCCACTCCTTGTGTGCCAATATGGCTAACCATTTTCCATTTCCCAATTCCAACTTCAATAATTTTGCTCAGCTGAGGAGATCTTCTTAGAGAAGTAGGGACATTTGTGTAACATGATAATACTGCACCAGTCCCAACAATAGATGCACCAACTTTCAGGTTAAAGGGAAGGGAACTATCAGCAAGGTAAAGGATGGGCACAGTGCTGAAAAGAGTTTTAAGGTTGAAAGAAGCATTTTATGACTAAGGAGTCTAAACAGACTTTTTACAAAAACTCTTTTTGTGAGTAATTGGAGTAATACCAGTAATAAAGTTATAGATAAAACAAAGGTAGTGGCAAATCGTACAAAGCCTTGGGCTTATTTTACTGAATTATAGCTTGAACCTTAGCTACATCCATGCAGGGACTAAAATAAGAAATTTGGTAGCTCAAAAATGGTACAGAAATCTGGTGAAATTTGGTTTTATTATGTTTTGCATATTTTGTTTTTTTTTTCTTAGATAATACCTCCTTACTTACTTGGTGAAAAAATAGGGATGTCATCAATTTAGGTTAGTACCAACAATACGTCATGAAAAACATTTATAAATTATTGAAAAACAGCAGGTCTGTTGGAAAAACCTGAGGGTATTACTAGGTAGTCATAGTGTGCAGACACTGTGTTAAATGATGTTTTCTGTTCATGGCTCTCTCTGGCACAAATCAGTATGTATTGTACTCACTAGATCAAGTTTGGTAAATATTTTGGAAACATTTACCTGATTCAGGAGGGAAAAAAGTTATCAAGGTATTATTTAGTTCCCTGTAACTTATACATGGATTGTTGGATGGATATGAAAAACATTTTTATTAGATTGTTTCTAATGTTCTCATTTAATTGCCTTTGCTTCAAGACTAGTCAATGAAAACAACCTCCTTTTAGACCGGGTCATACCAAGTACAAGGTTGATGGAACAGTCATGTCTGTGTGGTGACAATTCTAGAGATGTTTCTTAATTAAACATATCTTAAAAGTCAAGAGGTAATGTACCAGTGGAATTGCCTTTATGAAGGCAATGTATATTTAAATCTTTTCAGCAAATCTCGTAACCTTTAGACATCTGCTGCAACAATGACTAAAAAGATTTTTTTTATTTAGTATAGTCCAGTTCCTAAATTGCTTATGAAAGAATGATGTTTTTAATAAATAACTTATTGACTGAAGCACTATCAATGGATGGTATACTGATTTTTATTCAGTGAGAAAGGAGGGTATTTGTAATTGTTTGATAAGGAAGGAGCTAATAAAATTGTTTACTGCTCCACTAGTGTTTGTATCACAAATTTTTAAACCATATAGTTTGGAATTAAAAGGTTATTAGAGGTTTGGGGTTGTTAAAACTACTCACCCTCACCCAAAGAACACCCACACAGGGTAAAACCATTTGTTTCCCTGCAACCCCTGGCATTGATTAATCATGTGGCCAGAGCGTCCATAATAAAAACACAGATCCTTCCAAATTCTTCTCTTTCATTCTTTCAAACTAATTACAAACGTGTCCAATCTCCATGGGTGTGTGTAGTCCTGTGTATTCAAGTGGAAGTCCAGTTTGGTTTCCACAGCTTGTTTTGCCCTTTTGTTGCTCTGCCATAAGAGCATCTAATTTCAAAGTAAGTCAGATATTGTGACCCACCATGTCATTCTTTAGCTTATCAGGCATGTCATTTCTAAATGGCAAGATCAGATTAGAGTCAGTCCAGCCCAAGTCGCAGCCAATGTTTTAAAAGTCACCCTATTCTCCATTTGACTTGTTGTGCCCTCTTAAGATTTAAAAACCTTTTATTTGCAATAGATTTTCCTTTTAACAAAGATAACTTAGAACTCCTGAATTAAACTGATTAAACTGTTTATATCATTAACAGCTCTCACCCATTTGCATAGCTTTGCCTCAAGGAACAAAAGTCAGAAATACTGGATTGAAGATTAAATAATAGGTTGCTCTAGTTGAGAAATTCAGGGCAGCAGATATGGTACAGTATGCTAAATAGAGAATGTACAACTCCTTGATTACAATTACAGACTGAAATACTGCTGCAACTCCTGTGTTGTTGCAGTGCTCGAAGCGCCATCATTTTCTGCTGCACATTTTTGCAGGGAGCCCAAAAACCTGTATTTGCAGGCATATCAAATCATTTTGTAATTGTTGTGTTTCATATGACAAGCTAGAGCCCCAAGGAACAAGGTTTTATTTACTTTTAAGTAGGGCTGCAACAATACCAATACTGATATTGGATTTTCATCTGATACAGAGCTCATGTACTTATACTCGTACTCGTAAAAATAACCCAATTCCCATAACCAATATTATTAACACTCACTTGTGATTGTGTGAACGTTAAGGAGCAAAAAAAAAAAAAAAACGGAGAACACAAAATATCTGTGATGTGGAAGTTCGTTTATATTTAATAATGAAAATCAAAGCCTAGCAGACTTTAAACTGTGAAACTAAATATAAGAATGAGCACGGCGAAATTGCATCTAGCGGCAAACAGCATCAGCCAACTCTGTAGCAGACTCTAGCAGGGACAGAATAAATGTCAAACAATAACCCACGGGCAGTAAAAATAACAGTAGCACTTGCCCAGTATTTTGGTCTTGACGATCAGCCCCTGTTGATTGTTGATAATGTGGGATGTCTTCTCCACCTCAATGCGTTAGAACCCAAGTACAACATTCCAAGCCGTGCCCACATCACAGAGATGCACAAGTTTGTAAAAAAAACATGTTGGCAGCTTAATGCACAACATAACAGATATCTGCTTTGCCAGTGGCATTTGGAGCAGCACTGTTTATCATCACATTAACTGCACAGCGGATGGATGAGAATTTCGCTCTCCAGCAGGTTATGCTGCATGCAAAGCAGTTTCGAGGCTCCAATTACAAGTCACGTTATACAAGATGCATTTCAAAAACTGCTTGGCACTTGGGCCATTCCAAAAAGTTATGCGGGCTTTGTGGTTCACAACAATGCCAAAAATATAATAAACAGTATTGATGATGCTGGAGTCACAAGCTTTTTCTGTGTTGCTTATACACTCCAGCTGACTGTAACAAAAGACATTTTTGCATAGAAAAATGTTGCAGATGCTTTTGACAGACTGGCTGTAAAATAGTTGGGATTTTTAAGCATTCCTCCTTAGCGTACTCCTGCTTAGAGGACATTCAGCATCGCTACTCTACTTGATCCATGGTATCCAGATTTCATAGGTTATGTGATGCACTTCAGTTAGATGTACCACATGTGGACGTGCCACTGTTTGCGTTCTTTAGGTTTCATACCCTATTTTTAATGGGGAGACTAAATGGTAAATGCTAAAATGACTTACTTAAAATCAGAAAAATTATAATGAACTTCACTATTTAAACTAAACTACATATTTTTCATCTGTTTTATTAATTTGGAAACATTTCATCACCTTCTAAGCTCTTTGTAATTGAAGAGTTTGTTTTGGACACAGTAAACGCCTGGTTGCCACTGTGTTTTAATCAATGAAATGAAACTCTCAAGGATCACCTAATATACATACTAATTTTGGTGGATCATATTACAAGTAAATGTGTTTTTATAGACATGAAGTGTGTGTTACTTTGCAAAACAAGGTATCAGATGCATTTGTTCAATGGAATATATCTCTATATAGATAGATATTCTTTTGAAACTGCATGTGTTAGCAGTAGAATTGCATAGATTTGTATCTTGAACATGACTGTGTAAATAAATTTCAAGAATTTATTATTAAGCACTTCTCTAGGATGGCTAATTTAAAAAATCCTTAATTGTGAAAATTTCTTAAAATAAATATGTAGCATTTTGGAACAATCATTTCAATTGCTTAAATAAAATATCATTAAGTATCAAAAATTGTCAAATGAATATACATAAAACTGGCATGTATACAATCAGAAAAAATGTTTCCTGTTATAGATATAAGGTTCAGTCCTTTTCAAATATTAATACAGCAAGGGAGGCCAAAGAGATGTTGCTGGAACTGCAGGAATTGTGTGGCCTTGAGGCAGCTGGACAGGATTATGCAACACCACCTGCCAAATGTCCATGGAAGGACCAGCTGAGTAGTAGATTGAAGTGTATGTTTAATGAGATCATAGATGAACATGCGGCTGCATCAATGTGCTGTTCCCGTAGCTGCTGCCATATAGCTAGAAATATACCTGGCAGAGACCACAGTTTCCCGTTCAGACAAACCACTTAAATACTGGTCAGTACTGGTTCCTCACTTTGTCTCATATGTTAAAGAAATACATTTCAGTCCCTTGCAGTAGTGCAGAGAGTGAGAGATTATTAAGTGCACTGTCATATTGTTAATGAAACCAGAAATAAGCTTACAGCTGAACATGCAGAGATGCTTCTGTTCATCAAAAGGAATCTTTCACTTATTTTCCCAAAAGAGTTGTAGATCTATCCAGTGGCAGGTGTTCCCCAATGACATTTGACCAGGATACCTTTACAAAGTATCTTCAAAAATGAGACACCATTAAGAAAAATGTTCTTGTTATGTTTAGCCAAATTCCTGTTAACACTGTGTTGTACTATTATATCCATGCTGAAAGACTTGAAATAATGTTCGTTTAGTTTACATACCTTAATTATATGTGATTTTTAAATTTTCTCTATGATATTTGAGCCATTTTAAAAATGGTTTTGTAATCTAATCTATGTTATGTACCCTACTTTGACTTATTTGTTCAAGTTTGAATTATTTTAATCCAAATTATTAGTCCCATATTTGATGTTCAAAGTGAAATTGACAGTTGATGGACATAAAGAAATACTATCTTCCACCCTCACTACAATAGTATTGGTATCGGCGAATACTAAACAACAAGTATTAGTAGCAATACTCGGTCTGAAAACAATGGTATCAATGTTAGTTTTTAAAGGACCTTTGTTAAAAACAGATTCAATTAATATACAACTACATACAGTAAGTAGGATTTGTTATACAGTAGCTGATATATATTTCAACATGTTACTAGAATAAAGCCAAAATTCAAGTTAAAACCCACAAAATCAGAATTCTTTTCTCTGAACGATTGTTTGTTTAATCAGTAATTGTCTCATTAAGGTCTTCTCTTTGTAGTCAAAGTTTGAATGCTACCTAATGTGTACTGAGCTGCCTTACTCGCAGCATGCAACTTTGCACACCACAAAACACATATTTTTCGATACACCTAAGCTAACAAGAAATCTGAGGCCCAAAGTACTTGCAAGGAACTTTGGACACACACACACTAATACAGGGCCAGCTTAGAACCGCCACTGAACCTAACATGCGTGTCTTGGGAATGTAGCAGAAATAGTTCAATACCTGAAGATAAACAAACAGAGACATATAGAGAATGTACAAAGTCCATACAGATTTGTGAGCCAGAAGTTATATGAATCTGGTAGACAGGACACCATTTCCATACTTTGGAGCATTTCCGAAGTTCCAATGTTGTAGGTTTAGCTGAAATGGAAAATAGACAACCTGAATGATCAGTTTACTCTTAGGCCCCATCTAAACTAATTGTTTTTGCCGAAGCAAAGAAATGTTGGCAGAGAAATTGTTTAAAGTATGAAAAGATGTGAAAGGACTCTGATCAGATTTACATATTGTAAATGGAATTAAAGGATAAGTTCTGTATTTTTCAAGTCAAAGTTAATCTTCGCACATGGTATATAAGCATTTGCCATGCAAAACTGTGTGTTCTAAAGTTAGACATTTTCTGTAGAATTTAAAAAATATCTTGCCCTCACTGGCTCTTTACAATAAAAGCTAATGGGGCATCACCAGAAAATAAAACCTTAAAAACGTACCAAATGCGTCCAAGACAGTTGTCAAGTATTGAGCCGCATCTTGCGATTACACACATTGTAAAATAGTTTTTAACATTTTTGAACAAAAAGACAGCTATTTTTAACACCATCTGAGCTTTTTTTTCGGAATAATCTTTCAGCCCATGGGGCTTTATTTCTTTTTCAGTTACCAAATCACAGTAAACATTTTGTGCCATTTGGTTGGTTTTGTTATGATTTAATTCCATATTTTAGTGAGAATTTACACTAGTGAATAGAAAATGTATCCTTACCTGTACTATAATAAACACTAACAGGAATATGAAAAAAAAAATATTATTTCCAGAAACCTTTTGATGCCACACACATGTTGAAAACACAGAGGGCATGTATTCTTATATTGAAACTTTTGTTGCTTTTTTCAGTAAGTTTTTAGGCTTTTATTTTCCAGTGGTGCCCCATGCCCCATTAGTCTCTCATTTAAAGCACCAGTGAGGGCAAGTTACTGTACTTTTTAAATTTATAGAGAATGCTTAACCTTAGAACACAATTTTGTGTGGCAAATGCATATATAGTATACCATGTTTATAAATTAAAAACTTTAACTTGAATAATACCAAACTTATCATTTAATTCCTTGATTGTGAGCCTTTCTTATCCTTACAAAAGTTGCATAGAAACAGCAGGCAAATTTAGACTTTTGTACACTGTCATGGGTCTGTAAAGCAGAATTAGCGTAATGTCAAATAAAAAATGTAGTAATATAATGATGTTAAAATAGAAGTTTTTAAAACTCTTCAAAAGACATAGACAATGCACTCCTGGGCTCATCAGAATTGATGTTACTGCAATATCGTCATGTCTTTAAGTACTGGTGGGACCAGCAGTAGCAGATCTGAAGGTGGGGTATGGATGCAGTCACAGCTCGTCAGTGTGTTTGGGGTCTTTCTCTTGGCTGATGCAGATGAAAAGAAGTAGACAATGTAGCTACTTTTTTAGGTAAAAGTCTAACAGCAACTAGGTTGCCTCACAATAGCCAGAATATATGAATGCATCCACTCAATATGTAATCAAAAGTGTGTCACTTCCAGGTTCTTCCATATTGACTCCAGTTTGTCCCATTTATTACAAATTACAGCCATACAGTTTTTTCTATATCATCCCCTTGATCCTTGGCTGGATTGGGGGTCTGGTGATTGGGTAAAGCCACTGCACCTAAGCTGAAACCAGTACCAAGTTTTCTGAAGGAACTGAAGGATTTTCTAGTCTTTGCAGTTGTGTACTTTGTGGTGTGAAGCATTTAGCTGCTGAAAAGAACATTTCACAAATACATTCACTGTTTTCATGAATGGATACATATGATTTGCAACATAGTTAAAATAATAATTTGCTTTCAGATCTTACACTTGTCATTTTAAACATCCAAAATTTGTACCACAGGAACACATTTTACACCACAGCACTACAACCACTAGCCTGTGTCCTAGCAGGGATGGATTAAGTAGGGTGTGGGCCCCTGGGCTACAGGCATTTTTGGGGCCCTACCTACACAAAATGCTATGAGTGCAAATCAACTTCAAGGTCTCAGTTGCAAATTTTAACGCTGAGGTCTATATTGATTACTTAGATTTCAAACTGTCTTAGATGGGTAGCATAACTATGAATAAATGAAATCACAATAGCACACCACAAGTCCTTTACCTCTCTTTCTGTGCTCTTTGCACTCCCGAGCTCCTACTACAAACAGCCTATAAAGCAAGTGATCAAATTAAATCAAATCATGATCAGTGTTACTGTTATGATTATCAGTCTTTGTTTATTTTTTTAGCTTTTCCAATATGCATCACAGCTGTAATAATGAACATCACTATTCGAAGATAATTCAAATGTACAGCGTGTATGAAAAAAAAATTAAGGGAAAAAGCTGACACTCAATCGTAAAAGAACGGTTCTTTATTTTACCTGTTACTAATCTCTGCATCATTTACTCTGGAGGCACTACACTGCAATGTGTATGAGTGTATTTTGCATATCACATCAGTGTTTCACTTTTTTATCATTTTTAATTGTTAGTTTATATCATCATTTATAACCCAAACCAGTACTGCTCTGCTTTTTCATTAGCAGGTGTATTGATAACGTAAAAATACCTTTTACCCCAATCCAGCTCTTTTTCACTCCTGAACCTGAGATCTCTGATTTGCTGGTGATTTATAAAACCTGGTGCATTCACATTTTTACATAATTTACCACTTATAAATCACAATCACCTTTTAAATATACAAGGTGCCTCAAATGCCACACTGAAATAGCCATATATGGAGCATGCTAATCAACCTCACATATGCAATCATGATGCTGTAGAGCTTCATTGCCTGGGGGAGCAGCCTCTCCCTCCTGACATATCAAGACACTGCCACCTGAATTCAAGAGTATGGCTTTGTAGCATCTCTTCTCTGCACTCTGGGTCTCTATGAAAGGTGTACAGCTCCTGAGCAGATAGCCACTATTACCTGGCACATGTAATGAAATGATTGCTGTTACAATAGATTGTATAGGCCATATGAATAATTGAGGGTTCAACCAGTTAACTTACTAACAAGCCAGCTGCCACTTACTGTACATCACATCTGTCAAAGCTGCTTTGCCTCAAAATAAATGAACCACTGGTTGACCCAGGCCACTCAGACATGATTTTTGCCAGTCACATCTTGTCTTGTGCATTAATGAAATGTCACTGCTCATGGTTAACAAAAGCAGCTTCATTTTTGTTAGGTGCCCTTACTACAATATGCGTACAGTAAAGTGATTATTTTAAAAGACCAAACACTGCAGCAAACTGCCTTTTTATTCTGGCAAAAACATGTTGTTTTTTATGTATGTGCACCCACACCACACAAAATCTGAATATAGTGCTTTGCTGGTTGGTTAATGGCTTCTTGCACAGCAAGCAAGATGGAGTGAAGCTTGGCTGATTATTCCAGAACTGGTGGCCGTTTCCCTTAGAAGTGACTGCAGGTAACAGATATAAACTGATGAAAAACAAGAAAAAAATAATTCAGTGCAAATATGTAGTATTGGCCCTCTTTAAAGGGAACTAAAATATTGCCTGAATATCGTATTCATTATTTTTGAAGTGTAATTTGTTAGTCTTGTCAATGTACATTAAAACAACAGCTCAGTGATGTGAATTATCATGCATGTGAGTCACCTTTTTGCTGGTCTGGCTGCATTTCCCAGCTTGATCAAGGGTGCAGTCATTTCCCAGTTTCTCCAAAATATTGCGTATGGATGGGTCAGAGTTGCCATAAATATACGTATGTTCCCACCAAGTTTTTTTTTTTTTTTAGCCTCTTTTTGTGTACACAAACTTTAGAAATGAGGCCCCATGACCGAGTTTGTAGCCTCGCAAAGCATCATATGTAGATGTGTACACTGGTAAGTGATGATGTTTCGGGACATCATCATCATCATTTGTGGAGCTCTTGTAGCAATCGTATATACTTGAAGAGATTGCATGCTATACACCTCAGAACAAAGCCACCAAGACAAAAAAAGCTGTAATATAATCATTTATATTATTGTTAAATAAGGCACCTCTGCGTGATACTTTGTTCATATTCTGATAAGAATCAAGCTATTTTCGGAATTTTCACCTGTAACTGATTCACAGAAATGTGCATTCCCGTCAGTTTCATGCTGTGGGTTGGTCGTTTGAAATGGCTAAATTTTTTTTTTTGTTTAAAGAGAATGAATGTTGGACTTGCATTGATCCGTAGATAATGATGTGCTTCAGTACTGATTTCTGTGACAGAGTTCAGTGTTTGATTGACATTTCTGACAGGGGGACGGGAAGGACTGAATTGAATAGACTACCAGTTCTGATTCTTGGCAAATTTTTAGGAAATAATACAGCAAAGATCACAGCATATTTGATCCGAGAAACGTTTTTTTGAGGCCCCCAGGCCATGTTTCCTAGTAACCTCAGCCTTATTCTCAGGAAAACCTCCGAAAAAGCTTGAGCGCTTTATTCTGTGAAATGCTTTTTCTCCTTAAAACATATTTTCCCACTATTTTAACGAGTCTGTAATTCTTGGAGATGATAAAATACTGCAAGATAATACATTAGCTTCTTACTCAAAAACACCAGTAAGTATGCAATAAAAAGTTTTCGCTGAACATATTATTTACTTAACTCTCAGATTACTGTAGGTATTGCTTTCAGTTTCTGAAATTTTCAATAAAATCATTACTCTTAAAACTGCAGCTGTATGGATTGTTTTGCACATTTGCGTGAGATGGTCACTGGTTGACATTCTTTCTATATATAGAATCTCTTACACAATTAAAAAAACTGATTAGGTAGCACAAGTAAACTTATTTGTACTGTTCCTGTTTGCATAAAATGAAAAATGGCATAATTAAGTGTAATCTATGAATATATAAGTGATGTTTTCATTAACAGATCAAAATAGTCTAGTTTTTATAGTAAAGGGAAGAATTCAAGAACTGCATTTTTATATTACAGTTTGAGTAGCCCAAATCTGAAATGCCTGGAACCAGAAATATTTCAGATATTTTCAGATTCTGTAATATTTCCGTATAGATAGCGAGATAACATTGGGGACACACATGATCAAGTAGGAAAATATAGCCAAACCAGCTAAATGACAGCTTATGCATATAATAATTCATATCATTGAGCCATAATTATAATGTGCTTTGATGTAACAAACATATTAAACCTCAAAAGTGATGATTATAATGTACAGATACTATTGTAGTTCCCTTTTAAGAGGACCAGTGCTGCATATTTACACAGAAGAATTTATTTTGGCTGACAGGTCAGGAATATCTCAACACAACCTTCATCCCATCATACCCATTATTTTTGAAGTCATTAATCTATTAATGTGGTGCTACATGTTTGTATGCTATGGGTGTACATACATAAAACATAAAAAGACAGTGTCCAGTTTTTCTAACATAATTGGAGCAATTTACAGTACTCATACTGCAATAAGGGCACCTATTTAGAATGAAGCTACTTTTGTTCATCTTGTAAATATAAGAAATATAAACAGAAACATTCCATTAATGCACAAGTCATTTGCAATGTCAATATGAGTTTTGAGGCACATTAACATACACACATTTACAAAATGATTGTTGTTCAAAATGGTAAATTGTGTAGAAATGTGCATATGATAGGTTTTATAAATACAATTTTTTTAGAGTATGCATTGTACTGTTTTTTTGGCATATATTTTCAAGCTCAGTTCCAAGCAAAATTTTATAAATGAAGTCTTTGGAGATGGCCTATATTTTATTTGATGTGTGCTGCACATCACTTTTGAACTGCCACGCAGTAGTTATTGTTTTGCTCCGCCAAACACTGTGCAACATCTGCCCTGCATTGTGGAGCTTCATTTGGACTCCTCCCTCACTCCTTTGAAAGTCGATTGAGTGATGATACTTTGTGGCATTCGCTACTTCACAGGGGACCCTAACCCCAATTGTTGATCATGGGTCCTGGCCTAGTGGTGCTTCACGGGGAAAGCTGTCTCCCCTAACCCCATCTAACTCGGTAGCCTATCGTGTGTCGCAGCTTTGTGGCACCTGATGCTTCACAGGGGACCAGACCCCAACTCAGAATGAATAAATCCATTTGGAATCTGCACGTATGTTGTTCACATCCACTCGGCAGTTAAGAAAAAAAAAATTACAGGCAACAAAGGTGTCTGCACTCAAAAAGTTTCAGATTTTCGACCATTTTAGATTTTGAAATTTTGGATTAGATATACTCCACCTATATTTCAAAATGGTTTGCCATCTATTATTAAACTTAATATACAGTATTAAATATAAAGTAAAGCACAACAACTGTAATATTTATAAGGCTTTTTTCCTTTCACTTTGTCTACAGTTCTTATTGAAACTTTAGCACACAACAGTTTATAGTTTAGTTCCTGCTCTCAGAGTCAATCCTATTCACTCATAGTATGGTATTGTTTGAGTGCTCTGAAACAGAAATGCACGAGACCCTTCTGCTTAAAACCTGGCATGGTTGTCATGTGTAATGCTGCTCAATGTATTTGAGGGACGGCTCACCATTTAAATATGATAAACTTACACTGTGTGGTATGTTGACTTGAGTTTCCCAAAATTAAACTCTTGGCTATAGCACCACTTTGGTCCCCTTTGACAGCCACAGATGTTTTCAAAAAGCAGCAGTTACTGTATGATTGGAGTTTTTCCTGAAATCCTTATGGGATTTTTGGAAGTGTTATGAGCAAAGTAGGTGTCTATATAGGAATTTTAATACCTGAATGTTTAGATTCTGGACTTTGTTTTTAATGTATCTAGAAGCAATCCTGAATAACTTGAATAATTCTACCATTATGCTGTAATGACATTTTGTTTAGTTACTGGCACCACCATTTTGAGATGTTAACATTATCAATTGCTATGGCAATGAACTCAGAATGATCCGGGAATGTGTGACATTATTGGAGCAATGGTATAAATAAACAATGCATGCATTTCCAGGGTGTCTGAGATTAAAATAATACAATATTGGTGTATGACTCTTGCTAAAAAGAAAATTTATCCTGATTAACAAAATTGGTTAAGGTATTTAATTTTTGATCAGTGTTTTGAACTTGACCACAATCGGTGAGACTTTGATCATCTTGACTTTCTGATTATACCTTATCTTCTAATTTAATTAAAATATTCTCACTGCTTTCAGCTGAGTCAGTACAGTCACCATTCAAATTATATTGTTAGGTGTCAATAAAAATTAACCATGCCTTCAGGTAGTGTTCAGCAGGTCTGCTTCATATCAAAATGCTGACAGATTTGGTCTTTTATACTACAACCCCAAATCAAAAAAAAAGTTGGGACAGTACTGGAAATAAAAAATAAAGCAGTGATTCTTAAATGTATTTTTATTTGAGTTTTATTTGGTTACTGACATCATGAACCGAATGTATTTCATGATTTGACTGGTCAACTTCATTTCATTTGTTAATATACATCCATTCATGCATTTCAGGCCTATAAAATATGCCAAAAAAAGTTGGGATGGTAAGCATTTACTACTTTGAAATGAAGCCATTCCTTCTCACAACACTTAAAAGTCCTTTTAGCACTGAGGATACTAAGCAATGAAGCATTTCAGGTGTTATTTTATCCTATTCTTCCTGCAAATATGTCTTAAGGTGTACAACAGTACTGGGTTGTCATTGTTGCATTTTTCATTTCAAAATTCTCCACACATTCTCTCTTGGGGACAGGTCAGGACTGCAGGCAGGCCAGTCTAGTAGCCATACCCTCTTCTTCTGCAGCTATGATTTTGTAATCTGTGCACAATGTGGTTTTTACATTGTCTTCTTGAAAAATCTACTTTACTACATTTGACTTGTTGCTGATAACATTCTGGATGGTTCTTTTCGTCTTTGGTCTGGAGCACATGGCATCCATTTCTTCCAGTACTGGTTCAGCTGACCACATGTTTCCACTATGTGATGCTCCATCCCAGATGCCTCCAAGTCCAGAGAAGCCAACGCCGCTTCTGAACATGGTTAACATAAGGTGATTTTTTTCACAGTAAAGTTTTAACTGGTATTTGTGAATTAACTCCATATTGTAGTGCTTGGCAAAGGTTTGCTAAAGTAATCCCTTGCTCATGTGGTTGTATCAGCTATTGATAAGTTCTTGATGCAGTGGTGTCTGAGGGATCAGAGATCAAGTATGTTCAGCTTAGGCTTGCGCCTTTGCCCTTTACACACTGAAATTCCTCCAGATTCCTTGAATTTTTTAATGGTGTTATAGCCTGTAGAGGGAGAAATATGCAAATCCCTTCCAATATTTCTTTTGTTTTCTCATGCATTTGTTGACAAACTGGAGATCCCCTGCCCATCTTTTCTCCTCACAGACTCAGCCATTCATGGATACTGCTTTTGTACCAAGTTATGATTACAATCATCTGTTGACATCACCTGTTTGAAATCACATCATTATTTAATTTGTTTACCTCATTACTGGCCCTAATTTGCCTTCTGTCCCAACTTTTTTGGAATGTGTTGCATGCCTGTAATGTAGGAATGGATGTATATTAGCAAATGAAATTCAGTTGACCAGACAAAACATGAAATATTTTGGGTTCATACTGTCTGCAATGAAATAAAAGTCAAAGTAAATTTAGGAATCACTATTTATTTTTTTATTTTTGCACTTTTCATATCATCCCAACCTTTTCTGGTTTGGTGTGGTATATAATAAGATGATAGTAGTTAAGGCTTAACTCCATTCATATGTATAACTAGGGGGCTCTGCCCCCTGCTCGCTTTGCTCACCCACTCCAGGGTTTGGTTTACCGGATGTACAATTTAAAGCGATTGTTAGTTTCATAGGAATTGTTACATATGCATTTTTTACACATTTTCATTTTAAAACTTTTGTAAAAACAATACTTTATTTCCGGCCCCAGGCATGGTTACATCTCTTTCTTGCAGGACGTATAATGCTGCTCACGTTGTGAAGGGTGTGCGGCTGAACGCACACTAAGGAGATGCCATCGGATCATCTGCTGTCATTCTGCTGCTGGCGAGCTGCCTGTTCTGCTTGTCTCGCTGCCCTAGCAGCTGTCCTTTTGCCACTTCGCATCTCTGTCGCTCGCGTTGTGAAGGGGTTGGGGTGGGTGGGGGCAAGGGTTAGTTTGGCTGAACGCACGCTAAGGAGAAGCATTCTGATCATCTGCAGGCATTTTGCTGCTGGTGACATGCGTGTTTTGCTTGTCTCTTGTTGTTGTTTTAAGAGCTGGGAGCACATGAAGCGTGTCTGCCAACAGCAATTCAACAGCTGCTAGGTTAGATGTCCATGGACTTGTTTTAAATGATGTCTCACTGTCTTGTCTCGCGTGACGTTGTAAAAACAATACTTGTCCTTTATTTCCGGCCCCAGGCGTGGTTAAATCTCTTTCTCAGGACGTATAATGCTGCTCGCGTTGTCAAGGGGGAGGGGGGGCGGCTGAACGCATGTTAAGGAAGTGCCGTCAGATCATCTGCTGTCTTTCTGCTGCTGTTGCGCTGCTATCAGTCTTCCATGCTGTACTCCGCCCTCCCTCAATTGGACCTAACAGTCACTTAAAACAAAAAAGACTTCAGCCTGGCTGGGATGCTACAATACTTTCGAATTTTACTGTTTTTATATTCTTTACCTTTCTCTCTATGTGTATCGCACGATCGTTTGTTTGAGCCTTTTGAATTCCACTGCTTTCATAATCTCTTATCTGCCTTTTTTTCTCTCCAACGCTTTTGGGTCTCTTTTCTCCATGCTGCTCTTTCTTCTTTGCTTAGTCGTTGATGTTTCATCTAGAACGTATTGTCCTTATACACTTTATATATGCTGAGAGCACAGGATCTGTGTGTGCTACGTGCCTTTACATGACTGAGTGTTATTTGATATTGTTTGCGTCTCACGGGTCTTTTAAGTGTCTTCCAAGAACTTCCGAGAAGATCATGTATCGTCGCCCTGATTTTCCTTTCCAGGATTTTTTTTATAATAGAGAGTTGTGTCAGTGTGGATTAGAAAAATATATAACACTCATGGTGATGAAAATAATAATGTTACCCACATTTTTTGTCAGATCTTGTATTTCTCCATTGGTCATTACAGTATGCTTCCTTCTGTCTAAGATTTGAGGTTGATATCAAGATGCACACAATAATATCAGAAAAAACTGACAATGATGAGAACAGTTTAACAGAAACTGTACTCTTGCCTTTTCAATAAAGGAGGGTCATTGCCCATTGAACAGATGAAGACATCTTACCTATTCTTCAAACGGGAAATAAAGATTCTTAAAAAAAAAGAAGAAAGAAATAATTGGATTATTTATTTGATAATTATAAATGTGTGCCCAGAAGCATAGCTAATGTGGTTACATGCTTTAAAACTGAATAACTAAAATCATAGACTAGATTTGTTTTTTAAGGTTACTGTTTGATAAACCTTTTCCAAAGGTTTAAAAGATTCCAACCCTTAACATATTAGCATACCCTTCAGTCTAAAACAGTCATGAGCTGCCACCATTACAGTTGTGTATTATATTGCTTTCAATGCAATGGTTGGTCAGAATTAACACTAGAATTACCAAAGCCTACGAAAAAACTTGTAAACCCGGCACACCTTAAATCCCTTCACACCTCTCCATCAGTGTCTTTTGTTTGGTAAATGTGTCGATCAAGACAAGCAGCAAGCAGCCTACTATTCCATCCCCCCACCGCCGCAGAAAGGGCAAACAATTCTCCCAGCTCAAGTTACATTTTGTCATTTATTACTAAACATGAAACGTTTCTGTTTTAACAATATGTTTACATAGATTGTTGTAGACACGGAACACACATTGTGACAGATAGGGGCGTGTTCATCCCCTTGAACCCTCAGATCAGACACCAGACACCAGATAAAAGTCCAATAATTAATTTTGTTTGGACAATAAAGTTCACAAAGCACCCTCCACTCCACTATACACATAAACAATCAATAATTCAATACACAATAGCAAATCTTCCACTCCCAGACGCGTTGTCACCCTTCCTCCCAACTCATCTCAACACGCTGGGGTTTCCCACAGTCCTTTATAGTCCTTGACCCAGAAGTGCTTCTGATCTCTCAGTCCATGTGATTACCCAGCACTTGTGGGTCAGGTGAAAACTCCTGTTTTTCTTCAGCCCGGAAGTACTTTATTTCTTCCATCCTCGTGACAGGGCTATACTGAGAATACAAATCCTTGAGCCTCCCTGCAGCGTTCTGTGGTGGCCCCCATGGTATCCAGCAGGGCTGTGAAGGAAAACTCCAAGGTCCATGATGCCCTGCTGGAATTCGGGGCATCTCCATGTTGCAGGGAGGGCTCCACCTGGCGGCTTGGGGGTATTGGCCGGGATAAGTTGCCGGCCATAGTCCACAACATGAAATGCATGTATTACAAATAACGATATTTTTTTACCCTTTAAAATTCCAGCACTTCACTCTAAGATAATCAAGGCTTGAGCTGGGAAAACTTTTTGCCCTTTCTGCGGTGGTGGGGGGATGGTATAGCAGGCTACTTGCTGCTTGTCTTAATTGACACATTTACAAGACAAAAGACGCTGACGGAGAGGTGTGAAGGGATTTAAGGTGGGCCAGGTTTACGGATTTTTTCGTAGGCTTTGGTAATTCTAGTGTTAATGGCTTACATAGTAAGTGGAAAACATTGAAAGTGTATTGTTACAAGTGATGCTCCTGCCATAGTTGCTTTTGTATATTACTTCTCAGTAATTTTAGTTTCATTAATAATGATTTAAATAGTTAGTACAGTACAGTATGTTATATAGAGAACAATGTGGCAGTATTGGTGTATTTCCATGCTTGGTCCCTATCTTCTTCCCTAGTGCTGTCATGATGGGCTTAAGTCCCATGTAACCCTGTACTTGGATTAAGCAGATTTGAAAATTGAGGAATGACAGACCATATTATAATTGTGCTTTGTTGTGCAGTTCAAATAACATAAATAATAATAAAAACATCAGTTGATTTGTGCTGGAAAAGCAAACCCAGGAGAACCAAATATGGTATGTTTATAGATTGATACTACTGTAACTACACATTAATGAATAAACAAGGTCAGCTGTTACATATTTACTCAAAGTAATAAACTTATAAAAAAAGGCTTTGCTCTTATGTTGCATATCACCTAATGCATTAGTATTTTAGATCTGTTTTTGTTATTTTATAATTTTCTTTCTTTTTTGTTTTTTCCAAAGATTATTATAAGGAAACTGATTTAGCCATCTTATTTAAAATGTGCAGTTTATTGTACATTAGATAGTCAAAACAAAACTTTCAGTTTTCTTCCACAACTGTATCCAACTGTAATCATCATCATTTTTCATTTTCCCCAGAAATCTAAAATTTCAACTTATGATAAGATGTGGGAATTTATGAGCAGCAGAAGACATTCTGTGCTTGTCAAAAACAATGAAGAAGGGATCCAGCGTGTACTCACCTCTGATTATGCCTTTTTAATGGAGTCAACGACCATTGAGTTTGTTACACAGCGGAACTGTAACCTGACGCAGATTGGAGGCCTAATAGATTCCAAGGCGTATGGAGTTGGCACTCCCATGGGTATGTTGCATGTCTGACTTTTGAACTTTCTCCATTAATCATTGTTAGTAGCAATGAAAAGTCATGTTGGCATCAAAATGACATTAGCTATTTGTAAAGCCATTTAATCAGAAAATACTTGCAGCCATTCATTAAAGATTTGTCTATGTTTTTGCCAGTAAGCACAAATTACATTAAACTTAAATTTTAGAAAACAATATAAATTGCATAATTTTAACATTGATATAAGCAAGACATACAATGTTTTAAATAAAATACAGCACTAGTGTCTAATATACTATCTAACATGAATAACTAATGTTATAACTCTGAGGTTAATAGCTGGCTGTATAACAACTTTAATTCTTTTGGGCAGCGATATGTTTGGGGTTTCATTCAAAATTATTTTGAATAAGAAGCATGTTCTTGTTGTTCATGTAGCATAACATTTCATTAGATGGTGCTGAATATTAATAATCGCCCATTGGTGACTGAGTTTGGATTTCTGCTTATGTTTGACCTGTGATGTATTGGCATTCCATCTAGGGTTGCTTAGTGTAATTCACTTGTTGTTGCCTATAGTGCACCTTCCTGTGGTCTTTAATTCAGAAACGCAGCAAATGAATGGATAGATAAGCAGATGTGCAGATGTTTTTAAAGCAAAAGTACATCAGATGCTCTAATATGTTTGATTGTCTAGATGAGCTTGAGAGAAAACACATCTCTTGGAGCCTTGGGTCCTTGTTGAAAGTCTAACAGTCCAAAGTCAACTAGCTACTGTCATTCACCTATAATCTTTGTAAATTTCCATAATGGAGATGACATTTTTCAGGTGCCTGCAATTGGCAAAAGCACTTAATAATAATCTTTCTATATATACAACAACAAAACGTATTGTCTCCATCCATAGCTCAGCATAACATACTAAACTGTCCAGTGTCCTTCTGTGCCAAGATGTAATATAGCAGCATTTACATGTCTCAGCATCATTCATGTCATCTGGATTCCAGTAGTTACTTTGAATTAATCCCCTCAGGAAATAATACAACATGAAATGAATTCTCCTTCAATTGATGAGCGAGCAAAACATGAGAAAGAAGTTTAAAAACAAAAGGGCAGAATAACCAAAAGAAAGACAAGCTAGAATGTCAAATGAGCAGAGACAGCAAGAAGCACAAAGAAAGAGGGAATTAAAAGCTAGCAACAACAAATGACCAGACCCCACATATATTCCAAAAATTTTATGGAAAACATTAGATCAGTCAACAGCCCCTTAGTATTTGCATCTCTGAGTGCCTGAATTGCACGTCCACTGGGTTTTTGCTTGTTTTCAGATTCATATTGGTCGTTGATGATGTTTAATTGGAGTGTTTTGCCAAGGAAGAACTCCTTAAGAGTACTCGTGCATGTAAACAATTCTGCCCTAACTGGGTTACTCACCTTATCCCTGTTTAGTGTGTGGATGTAAACACACTTGATGACAGTATAATTGATGACATTTGTTCTTTATCTTGGGAAGGGTAATGGAAATGTTTCATGTGAATTCTGTTAACACTGGAGCATTTAAATACTGGACCATGACATGTGCATATAGAGATGCGTATAGTGATTTTAGTCTTTTCTTCCTCCACCTGTTTTCATTACCCATGTCTAGACTTTTTTTTAGATATGCTTCAGACTTGTCTAGTTAATTTGTGATAATTTTAGGCTATAAAATTTGTAGAGCATAGTTCTAATGTTATACAATATATAAAATTTGGAAGTTGGACAAGTTTGTTTTTATTGATACAATAAGAAACAGTTGTATTGATGAATATAATTATATAACCTGAAGAATATCACCTCACTCCCCCTTCTCCTTTTTTTTTAAATACACCATTGTAAGGTTTTACAGAGAAGCAGGACCAAGTGTAACTAATACAGAAGTGGGAACCAATGATATGTTTGTGCTAGGTGTGTTGTTCCTATGATTTTTGTTTGTATTTTATATCTATGTTCAGATTGGCATTATTTTGCCATCACCATTGCTTGTTGGATCACCATGTCGCTCTGTCATTCTTGCACATGCAACAGAATATAAACTTGATAGTGATGTTATGGCAGTCATTTGTCATATTAAAGAAACAAGTTGACAATTTTTTGTGATTTTGGATAAGTCAGATAGTGTCTATATTATACATACTGTGGAAGATTGTGGGTTCGCTTCCCGGTTCCTTCCTATGTGGATAGCGCTTTCAGTACTGAGAAAAGCGCTATATAAATGTAATGAATTATTATTATCATTATTATATGTTTCTCAGTAATCTGTGTGGTATGTTCTAGTATATTTTCTGCATTATTCTATTTTAGCACTTTTTTCAATGCATGTTTCTTGACTGCTTTTTTGGGGGGAATTTGCTTCTTCTACTTGTTTAAGCTGCTCCAATTTAGGAGTCACCATAGCAGATCATCTGTCTCAATCTATCCCAGTCTTTTACCAATCCAGTATGAGCATTCTGTTACTCATCCTCATGTTTGATTTCTCACAGATTTTATGTCAGATGCCCTTCCTGATGCAACCCTTCTCAGTTTACCAGGGCTTGGGGCCAGCACTAAGACCACACCGGCTTGTTCGACCCCAATGGCTGGGTTAATTTGCTGTTCTACTTTTTTCACTTTGTGTCTTTTGTCTCACTTTTTTAAGCTTATTGATACAGAGGATTTCCCCCAGCAGAGGCCACAATCACATAGCAGGGTATACATTAAGATATCCATGCAAAAATATGTTTATTATGCATGAAAATGAAGAACTTTAAAAGTCTCTGAAGAAAACTATCCAGCCTGGGCTGGCTCTAAAGTGGGTACTATGGAAAACATGTAATGAACCATTTCGATTAATAATGTCAACAGTGACATTCTATTCAGTCTGTATTGGATTGACCTCAGATTTAGCCTATTTTATGTAATATGTTCAATGTGAATTTCCCCACTATTAGATTTTGTATTATGGGAACCTAAGCCAATATAAAGCTAATGTATCTTTAACATCAGAGAACCATACACATACATACATAGATATATTCCCTGGAGACCTCCAAGGCAGACTGTCCTCTGCCTTAGAGTATGATTTATGGTTCAATTAGTTTTGTAATGTACCACGTGCAGGTAGCATGTATGCACTAGGATATTAATTAGTCTCATTTGAGGAGACAGGTGTGCTTTATAAAATGATCAAAATGGAATTAAAAACAGTTGGTATTCTGAGTCTGTGCCATTGCTTAAAGCTATAAAAGGAGGATTGGAAATGACAGACGGAACTGTTTGTGGATGGGATTTAGAGAAAAAGATCTAAAGTGAACAAACAAGAGCTGAAATCCAGTAAATACTGAAATATTCTTTCAGTTCATCTCATTAGAACTCTGAGGAATAATATAATTGCTATAACTTTAAAGCAGACCATGTGTGTATCCTGGACCAGTATAAAATTTTAAACAGTTCTCAGGTTCTGAAACCTAGGGGTAGAAATCTTGCAGATTTCATTCTACAAATGCTATCTATAAATTTCTTTAAAATCCCTAGTTAAATCAATGTGCTTATTTTAAAGTTCACAAAAAAATTCAAAATCACACTCATTTAAAACAAAAAAAAACTTGTACTTTTACCTCAACATTACAGCAAATGATCTGGCAGACTCCCACTGCTTATCGCTTAGCACTTCATACATTTGCCATATGTGCTTCCTAAAATACTTTACTCACCTCAGTATGGATCCTTTAGTGAACAGCCCATGCAAATCTTCTGCTAGAAATTTCTTAATCCTCCTACTCTGTAAAATAAAAACCGTCTTCTGCTTTTTAATTCCTTATGTCAGCGTCCAGGTCCTCCTCTTTGTTCTGTTGCCTGCAACAAATATACAACCTGCTTCATTTTCATATGCCCCTATCTTACAATTCATAGTTATTGAGACTAGCTGTAAGAGAACACTTGCTGATTGCACCACAATATAGCCTCTGTCTCTTGTAGTGAATGGTAAGGCCATTTTTTAGGTGTTATTCTGTAATCATTTTGGATGCCATGTGCCCAGCATTGTTCCACCATTCCACATCTTTTAGCACTGGGTTTTCACATGTGCAGACTACAGATGTCGTTGGATGCTGGAAACACAAGACAAATGGTAGTGGAGAACTATTCCTCTTTATTAATTGGTTCAGTGTAGAAATTAACATAATGTTTGTCCTATAGCTTGCGAAAGGAGATTTTGAATTTTTAGCAAGTATTTATCTCTCTCCCTGTTTCTCTGTAGAACCTTAAAGTGACAGAGGTATACCCTCCAAACTTTTCTATATGCTGTATGTAAGGGCAAAGAACCACAAATGACCTAGGCATCCCAGAACTCTTTCCTACCAGCATATCTAATGCACAGTACAATCAATGGTCTATGATCAAGCTAAATTCCCTACCCAAGAGTTTTCAGATAAATGTCCTTGTTTCTGTATACTTTACTATGCACACATAATTTTTCACTTTTCATAACAAATATAAAGCTACTCTGGTGTTGTTTAAAAGTATAAAAATGCACATTGGGAAATGTACGTATAAAAATGCACATTGGGAAATGTAATTATTTATTTCAATAAATTACGTGGAACTATAAAACTGCAGGTATGGTAAATTATATGTTCAAATTAAATAGTAAGACATTACAGCAAAATGTTGTAAACTTTTGCCTTAAATCCCAGCTTTGAATTGACTTTAAAAAGCAAGTAGTGAATACGTACCTCTTGAGTGAACTGCATTAGTTGCCTTGATACTTTAACCAGATCATTTTCATTCTGTTTTAATAGCTGCCTTTACGTATATTACAGTTTGCTAACTCTGTTTGTATTGATAAATCTTGGGGAGTATGTTCATCCTTTTGAAATGATTTCAATTAAAATTACATCTTCTCAAATGTCAGATATGGCATTGCACTTTGGATGAAGGACACATCTGAGTGTAATACTAAAATGTTAAAGTGACTTTAAGAACCTGAAAACAGTAAGAATGTGTTACTAGAAAAAGAATTACAAAAATAAAAACACATCCTATCATCATATACAGTACATCACTAAAACAATGACAGAATTTTTGTCTTGCCCGATTCCTCAAAGCTCCTGTTAATTTGTCGAACGTAGCTTAGTAATACAGATACCAGAAATACAACACTGCATAGTTAAAAACAGACCTGTGCTAAGAGTTTATCTTGAACTTTGGAGTATTCCTGTCGTTGAAGATAATCCCAAGCAACTGGCCCTATTTTCCTAGGATTCTTTCCTCCCCTGTGTGATGTCTTTCTATGCTAGCCATAACCAGACACTCCCCGTCTTTTCAGCTTGGCCACTGTACTCCAATGCTTCTTAATAGACATTTTACAGATGATTCCACAAAGCCTCAACATCCTACTTCTACGGGTTGACGGCCATCCTCTGTCCTACTCCAGTATACTCATACTACAGACATATACTTCTCTCTTCCTCTCGTGTTCTTCCTCTGCCCAAACCTCCCAAGGAACATGGAAAATGGCTGTTTTTGTGTCTGTAGACCACAGCACAATATCTGGCTGGATAGAGGTCATAGTAATCTTTTTGGAAAACTGGAGCTGCCAATCAGTGTCCACTTTCATGTTCCAGCTACAGTACTTCCTGGTGTCAGAACTGACTTCATTCTATTGCTGGTAAATCCCCCCTTGCCTAATAAAGGGGATTAACTGCTGGTGTTGTGAAGGGTGAGGTCTGTTTGCTTTTCATCTACCAGGATCTTTGCTCCCATCTGTAAAGACTTGTGCCAGCACCACCTTGTAGCTGAATAGTATATACAGTATGCTGGGGTGTTAGGTTTGGGGCACTGCATCAGTTTTGATGCAGTTTTACTTTAACCAAGATGAAGTATGCATACGTATACTGTATGTATAAGTAAATATTAAGCTGACAGAGCATTAATGGCATTATTTTAGTTGACTCGTCAGCTGCATACAGTGGTAGGCTGAGCTAGAGAAGAGACATTTTTGATATTTTTATGTGTTTTTATTTTGCTTTATTTTATGATCTTCTGTTACATAGAGCTGCATATTTAGCGCTGTGTGTTGGTTTGCTGTATGTGTGCGCCCATGCACTTACTGGTTCCACCTTACATGAGTCTGATTAATGCAACCTGCGTTTGGTTTCTTACAGTGTAAACCCGTGGTGTTGCATTGTGCAGGATGAAGTTCTGTTTTTTCTTGCCTGTTGGTTTTGAACTCTCAGGATATATGTTGTGAATTGAAATTGCTGTAGGGCTTTATTTGTATTGTAATTTGTATTGCAAACACACATCATCTCTCCAATCCCATGAAAATTCCAGTACCCCCTGCTAATTTATTTTCTGGTTGAGAACCCAGCTGTGTCTGTTCATGCATATGTGTTTTCCAAATTTCATAGTGTCCAGTCATTTGGCCTGCCTGCGCTCCAATTAGAAAAACAAAAGAAATGAAACCAGTTGTATGTGAAATATAGCAAGTCACCTTGGATAAAGGCATCAGCCAAATAAGTAAATATAATGTAACCAAACTCTGCCCATTGTCCACCTTTGAACTACTGCTCACCAAAAGATCTCTGCATGTCACTTCAAGCTATTCCTGGGCTAATTAGTGCAATAAAAAATTTTTGTATCTTACAATGGATGTTACATATTTATGCACACACTTCCCAACATGACGTTAGTTTTCCCAAGTGTCGTGTTAATTTTATTCCATGGTGCCATTCAATGATGAAAGTTGTGGAATTACATTAAATTAACAGCAAGAGGTATGAGTCTTTCATATTATGTCCAGAAAAGTAAGACCACCATGAGCAATGCTCACCAGTTACCAAATTGTCTACATGGAATATTAATAAAATACAACCATGTATGAAAAATAGCAGACAGACATTAATCATTTTTGCAGCAACATTGAGTGATTAGATTAGATTAGATTAGATAAACTTTATTAATCCCATGGGAAAACTGACATGCATACAGCAGCAGAAACATAACACAGATGCAGACTCACAGGTAAATAACACAGCCAATCAATCAATTAATCAATCAATCAAGTCCATGTTTCTAATTTGTGATGCATTTGTTATTTATGTCCAGTTTTACCCAAATTTAGATACCGGGTAATGTCTCATCGTGCAATGCATAATATGTATGATCTGCAAGCCTCCAAACATTTCAACTTGTATATCTTCTCACTGCCTTAGAGACATGTTTATCACATGTGCACGGTTGTGTATGTGCACAGACAGAAAATACTCAATATGTTCAACTGCAGAGACAAAAGTAGTACAAATATTAGTAGAACAGAAAAAGCAACACAACTAACATTATTGTGAAAAGTACATTATATAAGATTTGTGCACTGAACTAAACTGTTGCCCTATTTAATATTTATCATGCTTTGCTCCAATTTCTGCTTCTGTAGGTTTAAGTCCACACATCTTTTTCTTGGATAAAAAGAGTTAAAAAAAATTGGATGTGAGCATCAGTAGACTTTGCGCACTAGGAACCAAGTTACCCAAACTATTCTATAACATTTTAATAATTGTTTACTGCTCTGATGCTGATCTTTCTGATCATAAAATAGATCATTACAATAGCAATTAATGAGAAGAATTCATAATTAATTGCAGAATTATTGTATTTGAGGGTTCCTCTAGAGTGCCTCTTTCCCTTGTGTGATTTTGCTGAAAACCTAAACAGGACATTGTCATCTCATAACAGGCTTAAGTTTCCAGTTTTGTATTTTTCCATCCAGCCGTTTTAGCTCTAGAGTGTCCTCAAGAAACTGACAGAGACAGATAGACACAAACACCCATCATTGAGATATCGATGTTTTCAGTATTGGGCGACCCTAAAACGTTGAGATCCGTCAAAAACTGGAGATCAAAATGTTTGATGAATCTAAAGCCTTCACCCAAACACAGGTGATTGGTTATGGTGGGGGAGGACACAAAGCAAAAATGGATAAATAATGGATATATAGTTTAACACCAATATAAACGGCAAGTTGACACCATCATTTGTTCAAAGTAGTACCAGTACTACTCATTCTATTATTTTCACTAATTTCTGTATACTGTACAGGGTGCGCACAAAGTCCATATACCGCTATCTTTTGGAGGATTTTGAAAGCTAAAGGTTACCTCTTAGGAATCCAAAACATCTGTATGGGTCCCTCCATGATCTCTGCATAGCCGAATGCGCAGCCAGGTTCTCCTGCTCATGTTCTGCAACATTTGCTGGGTGACTTTCTGGAACGCTGCGCGAATCGCATGTTTCAGTTCATCGTTCGATGAATAACAGCGCTTCCGCACGTCTTCTTTGATAAACCCCCAGAGTGCATTATCTGGAGTTGTGAGATCAGGGCTTCTCGGAGGCCATGGAAGAGGAGCGGGATTGTTGTTTGATCCTCGTCCAATCCAACAATTCCCAAAAACTTCATTGAAGTGATCACGCACGGTGATTTCGAAATGGGCAGGTGCCCCGTCTTGTTGAAACCAAACACTGTTAAGGACGGCCTGGTTACTCAGTTGTGGGATAAGCCAGCCATTCAGCATTTCCAGATAAATGATTTGGTTAACAGAACCATCAAAAAAATAAGGGCCAAACAAATGTTGTGCTGTCATTCTGGCCCAGATCATTATGTGTGGTGGGTTATGCTCAATTTCTTTAAAGAAATGTGGATTTTCTTTTCCTTTTCCTTCTCAGCATTTGTTGTAAATTGGTGCAGCATCAGATCATAAGCTTCCTGACATCTGTCCAAGTTGGCACCTGATAACTTGTTAACGTGCAATGGACGGCAACATTTCATTTGCAAGTCCTGTTTGATGTGTTTTCGCATTGTCGATTCCGCTATTCCCAACTCAGCAGCAAGTTTACGAGTGGATTTCATTTGGGATCGTTGGACAGACATCTGCGCATGTTTCATGCCTTGTGGATGGTCTTCCACTTTGCGGCGCATCTCGGACGCTGCCCATTGCAAAAGCCTTCTTCTCCCACTGCAACAATGTCCTCTTTCTCGGTGATGCCTTCCCAAAACGCACAACAAAGTCATCCATGACATTTGTGGTCAATTTCCCAGTAACAGGCCGCTCATGTACCCACACAGTGGCCACCAAACGCTCCTCGATCGTGAAAACACTTGTGTCACACATCGCTTCATCTTGGAACAACTGCCACGTTGTTGCGATTTCTTGAGCGGCAGCAGGTGGCAGCACCAAACAGGATGTCGGAAACACACCTCGAAATACCGGGAAGACTTGGGCTGATGTCCACAGGAACCAAATTGTCATGGTTATTCCTGTAAATGCTCCTAAAGATAGGGGTATACGGACTTTGTGCGCAACCTGTATGTGGCCAGCAATTTGGTAATAAGCAATTTTTCAATAAGCCACTTGATTAACTGCATTTAAAATAAACAAAAATAGTCATTTAATCTTCATTATTTAAGGACAAGACATGTCTTTATCAGGTACAGAGGTTCTTAATTCTTAATAAAGATAGTAAAAGTGACTGTTGATTTCACTTTACTCCTACACTAACAAAATGTTACAGCACTAATGTATTGTAAACTCTCTTGCCATCATTGTGCTTTCTTCTGCTCTGAGACACATGCTGCACGTTTTGTTTGCTTAGTTTTTCACATATTTGCTGTTCTTGTTGTGTACTGTGTGTGCTTCTCTGCTTGTGTTTTCACACTATCCAACATTTTAAACAGTTTTAATTGCATTTTTGTAATTCAAGTTTTTTTCTTGCTGTCATGTGGTTGCTCAAAAATTCTAGGTTTTAGTTCTTTACGTCTGTAAAATTTCCATGTAAATTTCTTTGATTTGTTACATGTTGTGTATCTTGGTATGCATTATTTTTTGATATACATGGTACTCTAGCCCCATACATATCTATACATATTGTATTCATATCTTTACATATGTTTCTGTTTTTGCCAGTTATGCTTTAATTTAATTTACACATTTTTGTTTTACTTTTTTCAAACATTCATACATTTGTACTGCTTATGTTATTTTTTATGTCTCTCGATTTGCTGGCATCAGGGTCCTTTGATTTTCACTCTCTTGTGTCTCATGAAAATAAAAATTGTTTGTATTGCTTGCTACTCTAGTGTGAAATTTTCATTTGCAAACATTTGCTTAGAAATTTACAGAAAAAGTCTCTCATATTTTCTAGAGCACAGCCTGGATTTTTTAACATTTCAGCTTACCAAAAATAACAAATGATTACATTTCTAAAACACATGCAGATTGCATTATTCAAAACTTAATAGTCAATCATTTTTTGCCACATATTAAAAAAATATAGGTTACAGCAGCAGTTACTAAAATTGGCCCTGGGAATTCCTGTCAGGTCAGGTTAGGGAGCATGCACTGGTAGAGTGTGTTGTCGCACACACCACATGGGTTGGCAACCCAACAGGCAGACAGGTTGTCCAGTCACTTTAGCTGGATCTTCAGAGTAGCAACAAGACATCTGTGGTCAGAATTCACAAACTGGGCACTTCTGTAGACCCTGCAGTTTTGTAAGAGCCTCCAGTGTCGGGCCATGAGGATGTGATCGATCTCCTTTACCACACCACCAATACTGGAGTACCAAGTCCAACAATGTTGTTTCAGACACTGGAACCAGGATCCAGCGATCCACAGCCCCAGACCTTTTGCATGGTCAAGGAACACAGAGCTACTTTCACCACGGTCGCCAGACCTATGGGGACTGACAGTCCTCATAGCCAACCCTGTCAGCGCCTTTGCTCGCAATGATCACCCATGACCAGAGGAGTGTCACCTCACAGGGACCCATCAACCACAGAGTTGTGAATAAAATCTCTTCCTCACGGAAACATGACTCACCATAGTCAGAGTGCCTTAGTCTCGTAATACGCTTGTTGAAAGGAGTGACATCAGACACCATCGGAAGAAGCCAATCCGCCACAGCAACAGTTAATCCCTGAGTATACAGTCATCAGATCAATAAAAGATGTGTTCACCTACAGAGATTTGGTCAGTCCCAGGTCTGCATATCTCAGAGAGTGCCACCACTGAAATGCACAAATTAGAAGCTCCTCTAACAACAGAATTTTACAATTAGTGCATCACTGTTACTCCTAATTATTGTTTAGAGAGCTCTTATTCTAAGAAGTTACTGACATATTTGTAATTTTGTAGCCAAACCTGAAATGTTTATATTTCCTATAACATTTTCTTTTGATTCAGCTTTTCCAAAGAGTTTTCTCCTTAAATTATTTCCCAGTGTTGGGCAACACAGAATACTAGATAGATAGATAGATAGATAGATAGATAGATAGATAGATAGATAGATAGATAGATAGATAGATAGATAGATAGATAGATA
>JANRMT010062791.1:67963108-68015790 GCA_026402145.1 Polypterus bichir lapradei
ATAGATAGATAGATAGATAGATAGATAGATAGATAGATAGATAGATACTTTATTAATCCCCAAGAGGAAATTCACATACTCCAGCAGCAGCATGCTGATAAAAACAATATTAATTAAAGAGTGATAAAAATGTGCAATTGCAAGTTAAAAAATGCAAGGTGGAGAGTCCAGGGCAGGTATAACAGACAATAACTTTGTATAATGTTAACGTTTACCCCCCCCCCAAGGTGGAATTGAAGAGTCGCATAGTGTGGGGGAGGAATGATCTCCTCAGTCTGTCAGTGGAGCAGGACAGTGACAGCAGTCTGTCGCTGAAGCTGCTCCTCTGTCTGGAGATGATACTGTTCAGTGGATGCAGTGGATTCTCCATGATTGACAGGAGCCTGCTCAGTGCCCGTCGCTCTGCCACAGATGTCAAACTGTCCAGCTCCGTGCCTGCAATAGAGCCTGCCTTCCTCACCAATTTGTCCAGACGTGAGGCGTCCTTCTTTATGCTGCCTCCCCAACACACCACCACCTAGAAGAGGGCGCTCGCCACAACCGTCTGCTAGAACATCTGCAGCATCTTATAGCAGATTTTGAAGGACGGCAGCCTTCTAAGGAAGTATAGTCAGCTCTGTCCTCTCTTGCACAGAGCAT
This sequence comes from Polypterus bichir lapradei, assembly GCA_026402145.1. Taxonomy (NCBI): domain Eukaryota; kingdom Metazoa; phylum Chordata; class Cladistia; order Polypteriformes; family Polypteridae; genus Polypterus; species Polypterus bichir. Next base: position 67,963,748 of record JANRMT010062791.1, read on the forward strand.
CAGTATTGGCAGTCCAGCCCAATTTATCATCAAGCTGCACTCCCAGGTATTTACAGGTCTGTACCCACTGCACAGTCGCCTCTGATAATCACGGGGTCCAGGAGGGGCCTGGGTCTCCTAAAATCCACCACCAGCTCTTTGGTTTTGCTGGTGTTCAGTTGTAGGTGAGAAATTACGTCAGTGCCCTATTCACTTGTCTGCTCATTTCTTAATAAGCAAAAAAAGTGAAAATGGCAGTCAAGTAATTGCTCCCCTTTAGCTGTCACTGTTTTCTGTGTTTAAAATCTCTGTTTGCACTGCTTATTCCTGATCATCAGCATTAGGGTACCATTAAGGAAACAAATTTTAAATGCAACAGAATCTTTAGTTATCAATACAATGTTCTTGATAAATAATTCAATAACACAAAGATAAACTATTATTACAATTCTCTGTATCTAACTGTTATGGGCTACATAAGAATAGAACAATACTATTGTTGTGAGGAAGAAAAACGACCACCAGATGAAGCACCTAAAGTAGCAGGCAAAGCCATAACTAGGAACAGGTATTGGTTGAAATCAGAATATGAAAACTTTGAAAGAGCAAGGAAAATACTCATAATCTATAGGTTTAATCTGAAACATTTCTAACACTAACTGAATTTTCTTTTTTTCTAACACACTAAATTCTGTTGCAGTTCTGGTTTTTGCAGTCTGCTAATGCCAGGTGCCATTATTTTATAGTGGAGGCTCTGATAACATTACATGCCACAGACAGAACAGCATTATGACCTCCAAGAGCATCAAAATAGCAATCAAATAAGAAAGTTTAAATATATTAAAAAAAAAAAAAAAAATTGCAATGTTTTTATTCAAAACAGCATCTAAATGTTACAAAGTACCAAATTATAACGTTAGCAAATGTTCGCACCTTGTAATACTATAACACGTAATTTGGAATGCTAGTTGAGTCTTTGATTGATTTAATATATTCATTATATTTTCTTTTATTAACTTTGATATGAATGAAATTATTTGTCTCTCAGGGGTTTCCAAATAATGTTGAGAACCACTGGAATGTGTAGTCTATAATGAGACAGCCTTCATCCAATGCTCTGTGCATTTTCCTGCTTCTAAAAAAAAAAAGGCGTGCAGGAAAAAGTTGTTATAATCATATTGTTAACATTTATATCATAAATCTTTGTAATATTGCAAAACAAACAGAAAAATGATGTAATCATTATGAAATGAATGATGCAAATACATTTTAAAAAGTGCTTTACAGCATTTAAATAACTGCCAGAGTTGTTTTTATAAAACTGTAGATGCAGATAAAACTTACGAAATAGAGCTCCATGCTTTTACTATATTATATTTAACATCTTAATGTGTTGTTCATATATGCCTGTTCTTATTAAATGATATGGAACCTGTTGCTTATGTAAATATAAATAAAAATGTTTATAATAATATGTGTCTAGACAATAGTTTTCAACATTTACTAGCATTTTCAAAATTTAATTCAGGGTAGAAGCATATAGTATATCTTCAGAAATCATTGCTTTTTCCAGTGTATAGCATATTTAGTAGTTTAGCATATTTAGCAGTTTAGTATCGTGGCAAAGGTTTTTTAATGTAAAGGTGCAGTTCTATTTTTTATATACTGTATTTAGAATAGCATCTACTGTCAAATTACTTTATCTCTCAAATGATGATAAATCATAAACACTGAATCAGAAAGAATCATGTGCAAAAACCCATAAAATCAAGATTTCATGTCCTTGCTCTGCATTTATCAAATGTTAGTTTGGGAGTAAAGGAAATGTGACAGCAGAAAATGGCATTTATCATCATGAAGAGGTTGAGTGAAATCTAAGCTTGGAAATAGTATATTTTTAAGAAAAAGTGGCATTGAGGGCTTTTGTTTTAAATCTTATGATTACTGTTAAGTGGTTTCTTATTTAATGGTGTCGTGAATATTTATAAAGTAATATTTATGTAAATAAATGTATATGTATGTATACTGGCTATTAGTTTCATAGCAAACAGTGTAAAAAACTCCATATTTGTGAAAAATAATGATAATCATAATAATAACTACCACTACACCCACTTTTAGATTCATTTTTACAACGCACATAGTTGATGAAAAATTAAATTGGTTTCTTTGTGATTACTTTTTATACATTTTAAAGATTAGCCAGTTCAGAAAGCTAAAGGACTGTATTCTGTATTACCGATACATAAATCTGTTCTGAAGCTGTGTAAAATATGAGTAATGAAAAAGTAACAAAAATAAATTGATTTTGTTCATTAAAATATGATCAGTTACATAAATATTGAATACTTGATTTTTATAATGTTCATATTATTATGAGCTGTGTAAAGTATGAGTAATAAAAAAATAAACAAAAATAAATTGATTTTGTTCATCAATATGAACTGGTATTCAAATATTATATATTTGATGTATTTAATCTTCATATTATTTACTTATAAATAATGAGTCTTAGCCTTTTCAGGTATCATACTCATCAAATTAAATAGAAAGCCTATGTCAAGATGGTCTCTCTGGCTAACAGCAAAATTATTTTATTTTATTTAAATTATGAAGCAGCATGTATGAATTCCATCCTTGAAGCATCATTTGTTTGATTGTCATAGTGTACCTATATTTTGGATTCTCAGAAGAATTATCACCATGTACTCCATAGAATGATGTGGGCTATGTTATAAAAGTATGGGATTCGTGTGACACTGCTGTGTACCATTTGGTACTTGTATTTACACACCGAGTGTTCATTAGGTTTTGATTAAATTAAATCCATTTAAAGCTAGCATGGAAATCCTTCTCTCCTGTCCATAATTTTGATGGACAGGGTATTGATGCACAGTCAAGGCTTGAAAACTATGCAATCTAAGCACCTTAGTATTTATTTCTATTATCTTCAGACAAAGCAGTTTGCAGCCAAGTGTAACAGAAGAGGCATTTAAAGTTAAGGTGGTAGTAGAAGAAACTGTGAGACTTAGCAATGGACCAGTGAAGCAGCCGCAGTTCTACATAAATTGTCCTGCACTGTGCTGGCAGATAAATCCTTGAATAAATGTTTTAATTTAATTTAATTTACTGGACAATCAACATTTTCACTATAGTCACAAGTTTAAGTTGCAGAATTAATTCTCCATCCAAGCTTAAAGAGATCAATAATGTGGTGATCTTGAAGAAGAACTGCCGCTTCTCTTTAGCAGCCAGTAGGTATATTTTGAATATATAATGACAATGGCCCAGATGCCTCCCTTCGAGCAGTTATCACAAAAGACATATTGTGTGTTAGTTGGCCTGGGAACGCCTGGCATTTTACATAGTATTGTGTCTTTATTGGCATCATTGCAGGAGAAGGTCAAATTTGGCCTGGATCTTTAAATATTGTTGTCTAAATATTAAAACACACGTACCTACAGTCCTAAAATAAAATGCTACAAAGGCTAGATATAAACAATAGTAAACTCTACTGCCATTGATTACAACTTTAAGAATTTACACTTTATCAATTATGAACACATACTGTATGTACTGTGCTTCCGCTATGTAAAATGTTTTGAATTTCCAGAACATACCAGGTCATAATAATGATTAAGACTGCGATCAAGGTTCTACACCTATAAGTATATACTGTAGAATGTTTTTATTTTTACATCATGCTGATTGATCATTATATAGTTAAAGATTCCATGTTAATCAAAAGCCCTGCTTTAGCCTAAACTGAAAAATTATTAAGACCATTAATTAACAAAAAGAGCTATTATAATCCCTATGTCACTTTTTGTTTTGTTTTCACAAATTTCATAAATTTTCATAAATTTTCATAAACTCTGGGGAATTTTGTTTTGAGTCAGTGGAGTATAGGAAACTTTAGTGCTCCACAGGTTTCTTATGTTTAATGCTGCTATTTCCTAACCTAAAAAGCAAAGCAGAAATAGAGACTCTGAAACTCAGTCTGTTTAGTTTAAAATTCAATGTATTATTTCTCAAAATAATGACACGTATAATCATAACATGATAGACTAATAATGGTAAATGCATTAAGCATTCCCAGAAAACAGTGTCTACCCATAGCAAACTCCAAGCATGTAGTGTATTCAAAAAGAATTACTGCCAATGAGCCAACAGAAATACATACCAATCAATAGCGGAAATTATGTAAAAATAGAAAGTCTAATAGAATTGAAATATCACTAAGTTGAATTTTTGTTGTTTTTAATTTAAGCAGCCTACCACTAGCTACTATATTTCTGGCATGACTGAATGCAGTAATGTGTAAGATAAAGTGAGTATAAAGATAGAAAAGAAAAATATAAAACACATAATACCAATAAGTTTATACAATGTTCTTACGGTCCCTAGCGAAAAGCTACATTACATTTGCATTTCCCATTATGTAATTAGAAAATCTATCAGAAACTCACAAATTGAATTTTTTGGAAACTGCTATGGTGTCTTTTAGGCTGCAAAAATACCATACATAAAGGATAAACAGTTTAACTAGGCAGCATCTCCCAAGACACCAGAATGCCATAACATGAAGGAAACAAGAGATGTAGTACTAAAATCACCACTTGTCATCATATTGTCCAGCTGGAGGACATGGACCTAATCCTCCATACTAATGAATGAAATAACAGGCCATCACACCATTAACCTTTTCAAAAATATCTGTCAGTGTTGCCCTTTAAGGCATTTTAGAAGGGTTCCATTGGGTATTTCATGGAATACAAATGTGTGCAAAATGGAAAAGAAAAAAAATTCTATTTTAAACTCATTTAGAGTAAAAAAAATACACCATAAAGTAAATGTGACAATAAAGGATGCTAAAAAAATCTTTCGTAAAATTGATAAGCCTCTGCAAAGGATCCTCCAGTATAATATCTAACGAAAAATTAAATATTCTCTCTGTAAGTACTCACATGTTTTAAATGTAAAGAAATTGTCTCAGACCACTGATAACGATGTAGTTCAAAGAAATGTAGCTAAAATATTTTTAAAAGCAGTGGAGTGGTGAGAGTTACTACTTCATAACTTTAAGACACTTGACTAGAAAGTCAGGCTAGCCTCTCTCTGTTTGTGGTTTTCACAGTTTCTCTGTGTCTGTGTATCACATCTGTCACTGGATGGACTCTTTTTTTCATTTCCTACCCACAATTAGTGCAGGTTAGGTTTATTAGTACCTCTTGTGGTATAGCAGGTCCACAGCTCACGTCAAGAGGCCAATTTTAAATAAATAATCGCCGCGCTTCCAGCATAGCGAAGGGGCATGGTGGTTGAGTGGCTGAAGCAGTTCCAGGGGGATTCGTGGTGTGGGCGTTTCTCACCTAAGTGCACAGGTGAGAAACCGTCTACATCCGTAATTGTTCCCAGGAGCTGCTGATTGCTACAGCTGCCATGTCCTCTTCATAAATAGAAGCACGAGGCGGCCAGAGAGGGAAAAGAAAAGAAAGACGGAGGTTGTAGACTAAGGAAGTAAGCAGGAAGCAGTGTGGAAAGAATCAGTGTGAGCGAGCGAGTGAGCGCGTGCTCGCAGACATGCAGCTGGACAGTGAGCCCAAGCAGGGGTGTTTGGCCGTCACTCGGTGGGGCCGAAGGAAGTGGTCGCTCCAGCTGAGCAATCAAGGAGCTGGAGTGACCAGAAGAAGGACGGCTGGCCGCGTAAGGCCGAGAAGGCAGTGGGAGTCGGGAGGCTTGGGAGATAGATTCCCCAGCGTGGGAGTCCTGGCCGTTAGGAAACCTAAGTCTCGGTCTGGGGAGAGTGCTGAACTGAAGCCAGGGATTGTGAAGCCTTCAGACCAGAAAGAATAAGGAAGGAAAGCTGCAGGTAGAGTGGCTCCCCTGTTGCAAATCCTGGATAGGAAGAAGCAGGGGAGTCACCAGTTAAAGAATGCACCGGGCTTGTTTTTAAAGAGACTGCTTCCAGCATTGGTTTAACCTAGTTTTAAAGGATTGTTTTTTCTTCTTTGTTTTTTAACCTCCACAATAACACCTGTTTTTATGGATTATTTAATGACTTTGGATGCACTGCACTATTTATTTGAACACTGTTTCTTTTTGTTGTTGGTTTTTAATAAAAGCACTTGGCACTTTTTTACACCATCCCCTTGCTCTATTTGTTGTGCCTCACTGCCAAGCTCATCGGTGACATTACTGACGGTGCTGGGTTCAAGGGCTCCCGGACAGATGATGGAAGCATGCAGCGAACCCGCATCGTCACACCTCTTAACTGCTTCTTATCTTAATGCTGATATCATTATGGGTGTGTACATGAATGTGAAATTCAGAGTTCCGATGTTCCATTAAAAAATGTCATTTATATTTTATCTCATGCTTTGCATCCACATTACCTGCAATTGAAAAAGCAGGTTCTGAGAAATTATTTTAAAAATACAGAATGCAATCTGAAATATAAATACCAAAAAAAATTGTAAAGTGAATGTTATTTACTCTCGCCATTCTTCTAGTCAAAGAGAAGCATTTTAGTGATATTTGTATACGACTTATCTTCAGCAAGCTGCAAGAAATATTACAAAATATAGCACCATATGCAAATAATTTCAATATGGTTTTGCTTCTTATTACTGTACATGTGATGGAGCAAAATTACAGCTTGTGAGCACAGCATGTTTGACAATGGGGGGCCTATCAAAAGCAGTGTCAGTGCAAATTGAGATTCTTGGAGGCTCAGCAGTTCCCTAGAAGTTTTTCCTCTTCACTAAAGGCAGTCTCCTTTATTGATGATTATACACGCATATTCTATAGGCAAGTGGAGCAAGGTTTTATTGGAGACAGCACGGTGCAGACAAAGCATTGCATCCTTTTATTTTGTGCTGCTTTAGTTGATGAGGTCACCTGTAATCAATAATAATGCCAAAACTGCAAGCACTCTTCCTTATAAAGACATACTATCCTACTCTTAACAGCAGTATACAAAACAACCTTTTTTTTAATTGCGACTAATTAAAACATGTTAGATTTATTTTCTTCCTTTTGTTCAAATAAATGAACAATCCTTTATATCAGTGGTTCCCAAACTCAATCCTGGGGACCCACTGCGGATACAGGTTTTTTTTCCAACCAGCTTCACAATCAGTGATAATAACTGATCTCATTTAATTAGCTAGTCTCTTTTTTTTTATTCTTCTCTTATTCTACATTCAGAAAAACACAACTATTTTTTTTTACATTTATACAACATTTAGAAATATTCCTATATTTTTTCTAATGCTATAAATGCTTAACTCTCTTTGGTTGTTTTCCTATTATTTTCCACTTTTCCTGTGTAGTTTGCTCCCTTCATTTAACCGTAATAGTGACAATTAACAACCAGCAGAGCAGAAACTAGGGTGATGAAAGCAGCAACGACTTCAGTGTCTGACCTGCTAATTAGTAAGTAATCAATTAAATAACCAGAACAGCTGGAAAAGGAGAATGAAAATACTGCTAATGATGTAAAAAACAAGATATTCTCCATATAACTGCTTATTACATTGTAATAAAAATCTACCAAACTTAGTTTATTTCTAGATTGACTCCAAAGCACAGAAACTGGGAAATAAGGATTCCCTTAATTAGGTTAAGAGTCCAATGAAAAACAGAAGTTTGCTGGAACAAAAACCTGCAGCCACAGGTGGTCCTCAGGATCGAGTTTGGGAACCACTGCTTTATATTATAAGACACATAGTGGAACAGACATTAGTTTTTAGTTGAATAGTTAAAAACACATAAGAAAGACAAATTCTGTATTCATATGATATCGCAATATAATCCCCACCCTGAACCATACACATAGAGTTGGTTAGAGTGAGCTTGGCAAACTAAGCAGCAACATATCGGGTATACTGTATTTATTATTTCTAGACATCGTGGACACCTTTATTTTGGTTACGGTATTTCTTAAAACCTGATGAAGGTCAAGATAGACCTAAAGAATATTGATCTCCAGTGGATCATGGCTGTACTGTAATGTACTCAGAGTAGTGTGTTTAGTAGAGTTTTTAATACCCTGGTAGGTACATTTTTAAAGGAAAAATTACATTTTATACAGATTTATGTTTAGAAATGGAACTTTATATTGTAAGTATTTTACAGTCACATTTCGCAAAAACAAAAAAATGTCGTTTTTCTTAATTTGGTTAAAGTAGTCTATAACATTTTAGAAGTATAACATTTTAGTTGCACAAAGAAACTGGTCCAGTTCGAAAAACATTAGCAGAAAAATGAGCAAAAGATGAATAAAAATAATTTTAAATAAGTAAAATTAAGTAAATAAGCAACCAATTATTGATCAAGAACTGGGTTGCACATGGGACTCATTAAGATTAAGTCAAATGCCTGCTCTTGGCAAAGCAGGTATTTTTTTGGTATGTCAGTGTGAAGGCATGCGGGTGCCAAATGGTGACCTGGGAAACATCCAGCCAAGCACTGCTTATCTGCTCTTCCAGGCAGTTGTGGCAGATGTCACAGAATGTCTCACACATGCTGTGTTGGAGATGGGAAAGATGTTAACATCTCACCTGCATTCTAGAGAAATGAAAGTTGTTATTGGTCAAGTATTGTCTGATTAGAAAATTACACCAAGCAAGTCAAGAACAAAAGATTGTACTGTATCACAGATAACAGAATTTTCTTGACATGATGTTGGGCAAGCTAAATGTCCCTGGCAAACAGCACATCCTTCTGAATATCTAATGTGATGGGGCCCCTCATCATGATATATTTTTTGGTAGGGATCCTGTTTTGAATATTGTCAAGATTGCACTGTTGTGCGTGTCATATCCAAGTATGAATCCAGAAGTCTCAATGATCTTCAGCTATAAAGGAAAATCTGCTTGATCCTGATGCCAGTTCAGAAATAATGATTTAATGAGACTGGGTAATACCAGGTTTTGGCCTATGGTCTAATGCATCACCCAGCATCACATCTCTACCAATAGTGGTTAGAAATATTTGACATAGACCTGTCGAGTAAGTCTCCCAGGTATGATTTCTATAGGAATAAACTTCCTCAGTTAAAAGGGTTAGCAGGTAATCAATTAAAGACACTCTTATGGTCCTGATGTATTGCAGTCATCAAGTAATCCGGGAGAATATCAAGCAACTTTGATCTTTTAATACAAACAGAGGCTACCAGGGATTTTGAATTTTATAAGGCATAAGCAAACTTTGGATTGATTGTCCAGAAATAATGGCATTGCATGAAGTGTAAATGAGCATGTGCAGTTTAAAAATGTAAATTAGGAAGCAACAAAGTGGTCAGCATTGTTGTATAATGGGTCCAGTGTCCTTTGTGTCAGAGTCCTGCACACTTTTCATTGTTTCTGTGACCTCTGCACATTCTCTCCATGATTGTCTGAATTTTCCTGTTGGTATTCCATGTTCGCCCAGCCTACATTAAGAAATGCAGAATAGGTTGATTTGCAGCTCTAAATTAACCCTGTGTGGGATGTGCACACAATGGATCTGTGATGAACAAGTACCTTCAGCAGTGCTTGTTCTTGCCTTGCATATGGCCTGGGACTGGATTCTGTAAACCCTTAACCTTGAACTGGATTATGAAGGGTTTTCAAAATTAATGTCATGTGAGATGGGGAAGCAGTGCAGACAATGTTGTTAAGAGAAAGCTGATGTAGGCTGAATATCAGTTTTCTGTTTGATGTGTTTTTGGTGGATAAGTACATCATCTGCCCAATCTAGCAAATATAAAAAAATATGTACATAATCAACCACATTTGGAAAGCTTTTTGTCTGATTTACTTGTTTAATAATTTCTTGTTAGTCTCTTCTGCTCTGAGTGTATCTTGCCTAAAGTTAATCTCATTCAAGGCCATTATTCTTGCTTGGAGCACCTTCAAGGAAGTGATTGTGTTTAAGATAACTGGAGACACTCTCCTAACAGCAAATGTGGACTTAGCTAGCAACCATCTCTACAGGTGATAGCAGCCTCTTGCAAGGCACAGTCACCCACACAGCTCATTCACACCCGGCCAATCTGGAGTCTCCACTAAAGTTACTATGCTTGTCGTGGGATATGACAGGAAGCCAGAAAACCAAGAGCAAACCCAAGTGTGCAGGAATAATGTTGTGTTGCTTTAATGATTAGTTAATGGGAGCTCTTTAATTACAACTATTGATTATTTAATATAACACTTATTGTATATCATATTGAATCAAAAAAATATGGCAGAATAAACATTGCTTGAAATAAAGTCAAAAAACTGCATAAAAATATTGTGTAAAGGGTATCTAAAGAACTAATAAACTTTTTAAAGGACAGCATTTAGTATTTCTGTTTTACTGCTGTAAACCATTACAATTTTCAGTCTTTTGTTTTACATGATTTATTATTTTTGTATATTGTCTGCAACTTCAAATAAATTAGACATGAAAACAATCAGAGAAACACTTATATATGTCTCCATACAAAAATGTTTTCACAATTGAATAAGATATGTGACATGGAAGTCTGAGACTTTAGCAATTTATTATATTTAGAGAGCCTGATAGCAGAGGGATAATCAATTATAGGTAGTGATAAGAATAAAACCAAGGCTACAACTAGTATTGCAATTATTTGTAAATCTTGACAGAATGCTATTGGATATAACTGTTTTAAAATAAGCATCAGGTTGTGTGTCTGAGAAATGCTCTGTGTAGATTATAAAGGATAAAACCAGTAATAATCGAGTTTTGTATTGTATAAAGATTAAACAAGCTACATAATTATTTATTATGGTATCAACATTAAAATTATCCTAGGAAAATGTTAAATACATATCAGTGTTCAACAAGACCTTGTGTAGTATAGTAATCAAATGGCAAAGAGTTTTAGTGGTGTAAAAGGGTAGAACCAAACAGGAATGTGGCTTCATGTGTAAACAGGAGTTTGAAAAAGCAGAGGGTTGTCTGTAAGGGAACTTTTTGGAGACACCATATTCAAAAAAATTACTTGGGTGACTTGTGTGATATTAAACAGTAACATGTAGGCGAAAAGAATTAAAGACAAAAGAAAGATTTGAAAAGACACTCACTTCGTGGTGTTAGGGAAAATTCAAAGGCGTATGAGAAAGATGCATGGACACCCATCAACACACCAGTTTTAATACTACAAAGATGTCCTGATTATTTGTGAATTTACTGGATTTTTGACATTGGAGGAGACTTTAGAAACCCTCTCTGCACTGCCTACCCACTGTGTATGCACACTATTTTCATACAAATGTACACTATGTCATATTTTACATCACTCTCTGATCAGTAATGTGCATTTGCCAGCATTTTACATCACATGAGATTTGCTGTGTTTTGATTTCATTAGATAACAAAGAGTATATTGCCCCTGTACAGGATATGTAATTCTTTACAAGCTCTTTTAACTAGAAGCTCTATGTCAAACCAATTAAAAGCATCATCCACGCTTTCAAAGGTTTGATTATAAAATTTGAGGACACACAGCATAGGGATAATTCCCTCCATCTTAACTAAACTGGCATAGAACATACTGTATGCGTTCAAGGCATTGAAAAAGTCAAAAGTTCTCATGACAATCTGTAATACAAACATATAAAATAACACACATTTGCACTAGATATGGGACAGTATCATAAAATGTAGTGTATACCTGCATGAATGTGGTGTACATGTGTAAAATCTAACAAACAGCAGGACACTCAGATTGTGTAGTTTCAAAAATTAATATCACATATATACTAATGCATATAGCAGTGAACTAATCATGGAAGTGGAGAGTGGCGACATGTTACATGTTGATTAGCACATGTCAGTAAAACATTTGCTGTACTCTATACATTTGACAGTGACGATTGTGTAAACCTATATGAGGCCATTTTGAGAAATGAGCTAGCGTTCTGCCCAGGATTTGTCTAAGCATTGGGCACCAATGTTGCCAGTATAGGCTCAGGGTCCTGGCAACCTTGAACTGGAATAGACAGATTTTGTTTCTGTGACAATGGCTGTGTATTTGTTTTCCTTCTTGTGTAAATTTGTTTAAAATGTACACCTTAAAACTAGGTACAGTAGTAGTTTCCTTTTTTTCTTAAAATGCTCTACATTGGTTGGTGTCTTTATCTTTTTATGTCCACTCCACATTACCTGGTACCAGCAAATCATGTATGGGTGCAATTTAGAGGAAGACTAAAATGATATGAGAATGATATGGTGGTGGGCATTCAATATGCTTCTTTGATTATGTTAATAACAGCAGTGTTGATAGGGATTTCACAAATGACAGTCCCATAATTGCATTGAGAAAAGGCACTCACCCAAAAACATCCTAGTTTCAATGGTCCTGCAGTCTTTAACAGGTCACTGATGTAGGCTTTCTACAGAGGTTATCACAACTTTGCAAAGAAACTCCTGAGCTTCACTCAGCCATCTAAGAGCCAATGATAAAAGAGAAGAACCTCATAACGTGTTAAACATTTAAACCCCTCAGAAGCTGAAGGCCAGTTTAAGTTCAATTCCTTCCAGAAAATATCCAGAAGGAGAAGATATAGTGAACTAAGAACCTGGATGCTGGAGGGATATAAAAATACTGGGTTTTCTTCTTAATCCTATTTCTGGCAGATTTATGATATTGGATCAAGCAAAAACCTCTCAAATCCATTAATTCACATTGCTGGTTGTACGTGTTAACAGTGCAAGCTGTTGATGATGATCTAATTATGTTGTTTTTGTTCTTAACTTTTTAACATGCATTGTTTCTTAGGATATCTAAATATCTAAGCTTTTCACATTAATTGTTTCACGTTGTCACTGTAGCTGCTTGTGAATTAGCACCACAAGGCTATATTCTATTTCCATTGATGACCAGACTTCAGTCTTACTGAGCATTTGTGAAGTAAAATGAAGTGAAATATCTGGAGGAGCCCCACTAAATTACATCTCTCTTTTGTAAAAGAAAATCTTCAGACGAGACTATTGCCAAGAGATTTTTTCAAGTCTCACGAGACAAGAGTATTGCTAAGAGATTTTTTCAAGTCCCGTCCTCCTCTCAAACATTTTCAACCACACCCACGTTCCTCTCACCTCTCATTCATGTGAATGCTTTTGTCAGACACAGTTCCTGCACTCTCAGCTCTTATAAATTTTTACGTTTTCCTCACTTTAGATTTCCAATAAAAGAAGACGTATTATGTCCAAATCTTATTGAAGAATTTCATTCCGAAGGATTATCAACAGAAGAAATGAGTACATGGGCAATCCTAGCATCAAGAAAGGATGAAGTCAAATTAATTAATGCGGTTACATGGCAAATTGATTAAATGCGTATCAATAGATAGTCTATTGAAACAGTTGGTGGTGATGGTGCGGAAGATGAAAACATCAACTTACAAAATCCTGTAGAATATTTACAACCGTTAACACTGTCCGGTCTTCCACCGGCTGAATTACTGTGGAAAGAAGGATGTATTGTAATGTTATTGCGTAATTTATGTCTGAGTGATGGGCTATGCAATAAGACAAGATTAGTTGTATTCAAAATTGGTCGATCAATTCTGACGTAAAATTTTAACAGGCAAGATTATGTAGTACATCTTCTGCGGATAACATTAGACATCAAAGGAGATCTTGATATGCCATTTGTTATACGAAAACGTTTACAGTTTCCCATTAGAATAGCTTTTGCTATGACAATTAACAAATCACAGGGACAAACATTCAAAAAAGTCAGTTTACTTATTAGAGAGAAAGAAACGGAATTTACTCACGGGCAGTTATACGTTGCATTGTCACGATGTAAGTCCAAATATGGAATCAAAATTCAATGTGATATTAATGAAAAGTTAATTCAAAAAATTGTTTTTACTGAAGTTTTATAGTAAAAGTGTAAGTTTAAAAAGTTTTTGCATGTTAATTTCAAAGCCAAACAGAATGAAATCGTATAACACAACATGAAACATAATTTTCTTTCAATTTATTACGTTTTACTATTTTTTTACTATGGTTAATTACTCGCTGTAATGTAAAATAACAATATGTTTAAATTGTACATCCGCTTCCACATACATGAGTTGCAGATCTGCGAAGTGGCTAGCACGTAGCGACCACCCAGGGGTTGGTGAGAGAAGCGAACAGGGGGCAGAGCCCCTAGTAGATGAAAAAATGTGGTTAAATATTAATGTCACAGCATCACTTTAAGCAATAATTAAATACATTAGTAATTTAATTTCTAAAGTAAATTGAGATGTCCATAGAATGAACCTTTGATATTATTATGTCAGATCTTTAGGTTCAAATGTTTCATGTAGAATAAAAAAGTAAACATTATAACGTTTAAACAATATAATTTTGAATATTCATTTAAATAGATAGATTACAGATTTGTGCACTTCCTATTTTTACACTTTACTTTAGCATCATTTAAAGTCAAAATAACTTTTTGTAAAATACTTCCCCTCCTCAACTGGATGATACTGTTGTTTGCTTCAGAGTTCTCTTTTTGTTTGACTTAATGTGACCATGGGTTGAAACATTATACAGAGACAGAGATATTTTCTTCTGCATGTTGCAGTAATTCTGGCTGTAGTTGTCGCATTGAAGGTACTTGTGATCTGAGTAAAGATGAGATTTGTCGCTTTGTGACTGTTTTGTTGCACGATATTTTTTACATCCTGGCAAAGTTCATGGATTGGCCTTACCTTTGAAACTTGGCATGCAATGGCAAAGACATTACCTATGAGTGAGGTAATGTATTTAACTACATAGAACAAACAAGATAACCGTGAAGCAGCCATACATCAAACAGAGGCATGCCAATATGGACTACGTTTCTTTCTGGCAGCATTTAGCATTCAGGTCAATATATGTCAATTGAACATTCAGGTTAACTAAGATCTCCACTCCTAACCCCATTATTTTACCTTAAAGCTGACTTTTATCATCCTATTAGCCATATTCCCAATTCTTCATTTCAATCACCCCAAACAGGCAAATCTTCCTTTAGCATTTCAGACTAGAGGGATATTTAATAATTGTGGGAATATCATATGTTTAAATTAATTTTTTTAACTTAGTTATGTTTTGTGCCTTGCAGTTAGAGCAGCTAAGCAGGCTTCAGCTCCTGCAACCCTGAATTGAACTGACCAGGTTAAAGAATGTTATGTTCTATTATAGTGTATTTTTTGACCAGTAGGTGTGATCCGAAATATTTTATAGTGGTGTTTTCATATACAGTTTTTTTTTTTAAATTGACAGATTTGCATATTCAAAAACATGGTTAAATTATTTTACAAAAACTATGAACTTCATATTTATGTGCTTCTAAAGCAAAATATATTTAAAATGAAAATATAAATTGTCCAAAAATATATATTCTCTTAGAATTTATACCAGTAGATATAATTAAATCCAATCAACCTTTGCATCTGTCATTCAGGTGGAGTTGCTATCTGACTTTCAAAGTTTCTCTTCTTCCTCCCACACACCGAGTTTTCACACTATATCACTACACTATATTCAATGGCCTCAGATTGAACCTTTCACTATTACCCCTCCTTGAGAATACTTCCTGGTACTAGTATGCAACTGAAAAGTATGATGAATTTTCTAGAATAGTTAATTTCTGACATTTTAAGAATGCTCCATATAGACCTAAAAGGGATATCTTCACTGGTACCTGGCAGACCTGCAGAAATTCACTGACCTTCTGTCAGTACTCCAGTGCCACATGTGCTTGGTTGGCTGGTCTCTAGAGTCATTATGGAATAATGCATCTAATTTTCCTTGTGCTCTTGGAGGATAAACTTTTAGGATAACACAATAACAAGGCATACTGCCACCTAGCGTAGGTGTTACCCCAATTATTTACGATCAAAAAGATGCATCTGCCCCTTTCCTTATCTAAGTCAAACGTCTTTCAAGAAATGTGTTTGTTTTGCCCTGTGACACTGTATAATGCTCAAAATAATTGGAAGAAAATTGATCTGTTTTTTTTTAAATTAACCTTATAACCATTCCAAATTAATAAAAACATTTTATTATTCAAAATGCAGTAAAAAATATAACTTTTTAAATTCAAGGCAGAAGAGGAACTTGTGAAGTGATTTTTTTTAATGCATAATACTGTATTATTTATGCAAAAAATATCATTTGACATAAAGACACAATTTTATTTTAAAATTGATACATTGAAGCAAATTACCCAGAGCTAGCTAGATGTAAATCAGCTAAGGACATACTGTTACAAGACTCTGAAAACTCTTACTATCAGAAACAGATGTTAAGAAAATCAAATAATTTTTTACCAAAAGAAAAAGAATTCTTCTACTATGAGCTATTTTAAATAGAACCTGTTCCTCAATCAATTAAATAAAAAGGCAATTCTTTCTCCTCATTAATGGTTATATCCCGTGATTACTGATTTATTAAATCAACATTTTGTCATCTGTTATTGTACGAAATATTCAGAGGAATTCTCTGGATACCTTTTTTGAGTGATGGTTAATATTAACCTTGGATATGTATCGTTAATTGTGACTGACAGTAGAAAACTGTTATCATATCAATGTGTAAATTAAAATGTATAGAATCTGTTTAGAAAATGCACAGAGGATTTATATACTAATTATTGTACATTACAGCTTGACTAAACAGGCAATAGTTTACAATGAAATCACAATGTACATGCAGCTAATCAATAGAACAGCACCAGATTTTTAAGTATCCATGTATGGATTGCATTAATCTTGTTTAGTTTTGCTATTTGTTTTTTTTTCTGTTTTTTTTGTTATTCTGTAGGCCTTTAGCCATTGGAAAAGTGTCTTATCTACAGCTGATACAGTACATGGTTATTATTTTTTAAACTTATTTTCTGAATCAGACACTTACTGTGATATACTGTATGTAGCCTGCTGGTTCATGACTGGTTTTGCCGTTCACAAATTAATATTTTCATAGATGGAGTGCATTAGCTGTTTTGAGAAAACTTTGTTCTCCAGATCGTAAAGGGAAAAATAAATCCAATCACAACACTGATGTACCCTTCGAACCTAACATAGTTAAAGGTAGACTTTATTGAAAATTCTCCTTTGTCTTCCAAATGTGCCTGGTATGGATTCATCTTCTTCTGTGTAACTGTTAAGGAATGGAATCTATGGTATACACCATACACTGTTTGACAAAGTTAAATAAAAAAGGTCAATCCACTAATTTTCCAACCTGTTCACTCGGAATAGGTTTGCATGAAAATGCTCTGGGGCTAAGGATCTGCACTGGTATTCCAAAGGTTGCCGGTTCGAATCCCCGTCACTTCCAAAAGAGATCCTACTCTGCTGGACCCTTGAGCAAGACCCTTACCCTTCAGTTGCTCCAGGGGCACTGTATAGTTGCTGACCCTGCGCTCTGACCTCAAGGAGTATGCGAAAACAAACAAATTCCTAATACGAAAAATTGTATAAAGCGAAATAAAAAACAAAAAAATAAAAAAGCACTGAATAATACTGGACAAATTCCTGATTCATTATAGGGTACACACCCAAACTTACTCATACAGATTCAATTAAACAAGTCACTTCATCTAAGATAAACACACGTTCGGAACAAGAGAGGAAAGCTGGAATACCTGGAGAAAGGTGTACACAGAATACAGTATTCAGACTATGCACTGTATTTAGATTCTGAGCTAGGATTCAAACTTAGTATGCTCATCCTGTAAGACAGTAGTGCTATTCAATGCTTTCATATGCCACCCCAATAAGAGAGTTGTACCAGGTAAATCAAAGACTAAAATTAGTTTTTGATGTATTTCTTTGTATCCCAAACCATATTTAAAAAGAGACACAGTACGTTAATTACTTTTCCTATGAATATTTCCATGCATCTCTTTCCTTCTAAAAGATATACAGTAAGAATGTTTACGGCGAGTCGCTGCTGCCCAGTGACAGGAAATCCTCTTCTTTCCCGATTCAGGGACATAAATATTGTTCTGACACACCAATGAGAACACTAAACAGCACAAATCTATTTGTTGTTGTGAAACCTACTAAGAAAATTCAGCCAGCCATTCTTCTAAGGATTTTTAGTCAAGGGCCATTTGTCAGGTTCTGATTGTCAGATCTCTCCAGGTGACTTGGACCCTTTTGTTTTTCTTTGGCATGACAAAAGTAATCTACATTTCAGCTATAAGCCTGTAGAACTGACAGTTGGTTGTGGTTAATATCCAACACTATCTCCTACAGCTACACTATAATAATGAGCGTTTGTCTGCAGATGACTTGAGTATATGTAAATAACTAAGCTCAGTGAAACTGACTCTTTTCCAATAAATGTATCTGGCAGTTGCAGTTTTTAAGTTATGTAACATGTTTCTTTGTCCATAATGACAGTGAGACACTGTAGCCAGTTTTTCTTTATCAATCATTAAACAATATTTTTGTAAATTCTACTTTCATAAATAAGCATACGCACCAATTAATAACCAAAAGACAGAAATTCTGATTTCCCAGGACATGGAGCATAGTGTAACCCGAATCAGGTTAACACGCTATTTTTCACCAGACAACCCAACCAATGCTCTTCTCCAAAATGAATTAGTTATCCAAAAAATATTTCCTCAATAGGTAATTGTATGCTTACAAGAAAGGATGACTGTTTGAAATCGCTTGTGCAACAAGAAGCTGAGAGACTTGGGCAGCAAAATATAGAGTGTAATCCTATTATTTCTACTGTTTATATCTCTCCAATCTGGAGACATTAAGAACATAGGATGTAGTACAGCATTGTAACACCAATACAATTTTGAGGTCTGAGCTAACACATGCAGGTTTGTCTACGGTCCCCAGTTTTTTTTATTGTATTTGGAGTGCTTTTTGTTCTTAATTAGGAATACTCAGTATACTAATCATCTGTTGGTCTAGCCAAAATAGTCAACAATTAACTTGAATGTAATGAAAATTCATTTGATATTAATTACAATAGTCTGTTTATCTACCAGGATATCTCTTAAATATTAGTCGTTTTTAGGAAATTAGCTCCATGTAATAAACATACTCTGTCTAGTTCTTCCCATGTCCTCGCTCTCCTCATTTCATGTATCTTTGTTAAAACTTGACCTGTAATGTTTATGTTTTGTCCATTCCTAACCTCTTTCAATTTGGTACCCATGCAAATACAACTGCTTTGCTCCTCTGATGTTGGCAGGAGGAGTTTGCGCTATTAGACTGCTAGTATCTTGTGCCTCTAGCTGACTGAGAGCAGCTGCCTGTAACTTTGTTGCCAAAAGTCAAACATTAGAGGGCATTTTTTCTTTGTGCCTATTGTTGCAAAAGTGAAAATAAATACATAAATAACAACACTTGGACACGCTTATCTAAAAGAAAATAGAATGAAATTATTAGGAAAAAAGAAAGAAAGACAATAAAACAGGATAGATAGAAACAAGTAGATAGGTGCTGAGATTTCTCTATATTACATTTCACATATCTTGGCCTTTGCCTTGCTTTTACATTTTCAGCTTGACTCAACATTTGTATCTCAGGTTCTACTTGATTAACAAATGTTGGGTGTTAAGTCTTTTTTACATTGTATATCAGTCTCCATATGCTTTTAAAAGAGCATATTCTGTCATACTGTACATTAAGGGAGATACAAGTTTGGTGCCATTGCTTGGTGCCTGAATGACAAATTTCCTGATGGTGTGAAACCATACAAGTTGTAAATACCTAAATATTTCCCCCTATGCCATGTGAATATGTTAATGTTATTAATATGAAAACATATAACACCTTAACAGTTTGTGTTCTTCAAAATACATAATATTTGGGATGCAAACGAAACATATTTCTTTTTTAAACACTTTTGCAGAGGATTAGCTTGTGTCTGCCCACCCGTCTTTACAATGTTTTTGGACACTGTCTCTGAGCTACCATTTTTAGTGAAATCTCTGGAAAGAAATGTCTCTTTGATTAACTTCAGTTTGCTAACAAGCATAATAGAACATAAGATGCTGTAATCATTCTTGGCTTTTTTCACCATTTGGTAAATTCAGTGGTGCATGCAAAAATGCCTTTATATTGATTATTCCATTAATATACAGTAATGACCAATTTTTCCTGTCAAAAATGCTTATAACAGAAAACACTCCATGTACCTATACTACTCCTTTATTGCTAATTTAAAGTAGCTAATAAAGGTTAATAAACCCTGTTCCTCTTTGTCTAAAGCAAGTGCTGCATCTCACAAAGCATTGCTTCTCCATTTTCATTCACCACCTACATGCATGAGTGTGTTTCAAGTGGTCAAAACTTTTATGCCCTTACATTTTCAGACAATATGGTCACAAAGCAGCCTATAATCTAGAAATACCTATTAGAGTGTAAATGCTATTTCTGGGGACATGCACAATGAATTCAGTATTCTGGTTTCTGAGAAGGTTTAAAATCTTCAGGGAGAGCAGTCCACTGTTGCTTTTATTTTTCACCTCTGCAATATAAAGCAGCTAAAGACGAAATGTCTCAGGCTTCTGATGATTTTGCTTTAAAATTGTTCTCCTCGCATTAAAGGAGTTGCTCCATGCAAAATTTTGACTTGAAAGGCTAATTTTCTCAGCCCCCTTAGATGACCTTCATAGACAATGCCAGTTACTCCTTTCAAGACAACAATATAAAGTGCTAAAGTGATAGCAAAATAGGTTAAAGAGCCCATTCATCCTTAATTCAATTAATCTACTCCACAAGCAAAAAGGTTAAAGGTAATGACAAATATTGCATTCATTTATTAGGGATAAAGAAAACAAAATATGAACTAATGATCTCAGCTGCGGTTTCTGACAGTTTTGTCTACGCTAGGCATTTATACTGTAATTGCTTTGTCTGTATTTTGTGTTGTAATTTCTTTGTGATTCTGTTTCCAATATTAGAGCATGTTACATCTCAGCAATCTTGTAGCCAATGAAATGTAGTCATTCTACTTAATTCCAATATTTTTTATATATTGCAGAACATTTTTCATTTAATGTGTATATGATTTTAATCATATATGTTTAGACTGCTTATTTCTATATGATGATGGTGGTGGGATCAGCAACAAACTTGGCTGCATCAGCTGCACGGCAGGAAAAAAACTTGTAGAGTACAACATTTTTACAGTATTTAATAGATGGTTAACTGCATAAAGATAAACAACAGCCAGGAGTAAATTTTGTGCCGAAATACCTTTTTAACTGTGTGACTGTTTGAAGCTAATCTAACGTTTACCATCCATCCATTTTTGTGCTTGTCAACATTTTTAATTCAAGGGTTTGATGGGCAGAGTTTGTCACTGAGCCATTCTCTTTTCAACTCCATCCTGAGTAAGCATCTGTCCATTAGACACAATTAAACCCCATCCAGGAACACTACATTTACAGTACTCCAATAGGGCCAAGTGCCATCACCTTGTGTCCCTGTGCTCTTCATTTTGTATCTATTCTTAACGGCTCAATGGTATCCAAGGCAGCATTTCAGCTGCCTACTCTATTAATGGGCAAGCATATACAGGGGTTGTTGCCCACTAGAGGTCCTTATGCTTTCACACTGTTACTGCAGATTTTAAAAAAAGATTATATAACATCACATACACTGAAAACAAGATGCAGATGTGTGATATTTTGGTAGCATATATTCAATGCAATATTTGCATCACTGTAAGATCCAGCTACGCCTTAGTCTCATCTTTTTTTCTCAGAGCCTTTTATAATATGCATTTATTTGTTATGCACTACTGGAAAAGAAAATATTTTTATTAAAAAGGGATATAATAAAGTAATGAACCATAGCAGTAATAAAAGCCAATGTTGAAATTTATCAAGATGGTAGACTTACCAAATGTTTTTCTTTATAATGCACTGGGGTCTTAAGATGCTGCCTGCTAAGTCTTTTTTCTCATTTTTGAAACCTCTAGTATTTGAATGGGTAGACACATGTGAAACATAATAGTCAAAACTTATTAGTGATGTTAATTTTTATTAAAGCACATAAAATTCAAGGAACAGAATCAATAGATTCCCTTGTTAAAAGTAAATTATTCAGTTTGAATCCAGGTTAATTAACTTCCTGCTGTAACTTAGCAATCCGTTCCCATTCTATTTCACTCCCGCTTTTTCTATTATGTCTTCAGCATGTATAAAGACCACTCTCTTTGATGATTTTGACACTCTTATTTTCACAAAAAAAAAATGAGGCACACATCATGTTATTTGTTACCCAAAACAAAGGAGCGTGATGTTAAATGAAGGCACCCTTATTCCCTGAAGGGGCTAGCTAATTTTGAGGAGGTCAGTGTTAGCCATAGCATATTATAATCCCACATGGAATTAAATTTAACATTGGATAGCATTTGATAACCCAAATAAAAAACCCTCCTAGTATTGTTGGAAATGTTGAAAAGGCTCCTCATCTGTATAAACAGAATCTGCTTATCTCACTTTAAAATGCCATCTTTTTTAAATAAAGACTGCAGATGCTAAGCTTAGCTAAATACAGCTTTGTTTGTGTATACAGAATCTAAACATCTAAGGATTTTTTTAAGAATAAACCTTTAGAAAACCTTGCTTACAATGTCAAGGTTCTTTTCTGCATGTGTGATATGCTTCAGTAAAACAAACTTCCTTTTTTGTGTTTCTAATCAAATGAATATTAGTTGTAGACAGAATATAAACAGGCAGAATGGTGTTCCATTCAGGTAGGGATTCTCATCATGATTCCTTGGCCAGGCAACCTTAAACTGGATTTAGCCAGTATAAAAGGGATGGGCAAGTATTAACAAGCAGCATACAGCAATTTAGGCCCTCCTAAATAAACAGAATGCTGTGTGTTGAGAGATTCAATCTCATTTGTATTTCTGTGCTGCAGTAAAATGATCACATTAGGGATTCTGTTGCTATTACTTTCCTTTGATCATAGAGATTACAGCCAGTGTTTCGAATTGTAGATGCTTTGTATCTTGTCACATGTATTCACTTTGCTCTTAATTCAAAAACGAGATGTCTTACTTATTGCTGTTTCCTTTCGGTATGAACATGCAAGGCTGAGAAAACTGAGTGTATGGACATTTTCTAGATGTGTACATCATTTATCAATTAATACATTTAGCAAGTAATTAAAATAATATATACTAAGCAATATTCTTTCAATGACAAATATTGCTCAGAGTTGTATTTTCATTATATTTGATTGATTCGATCTCAATATTATCAGACTTGGTTAAAAAAAAACGTAAAAATAAAACACTGAAATTGGATTAACAATCTCAAGGAAAAGGACTTTCTTGATAATATCAAAGGTTAATTATGTTACTGTGCACTTGTTGGAAAGAGATAGAACCTTATCTTTGTCAGCCTTCATCAAAATGTGCCCTATGGGTCTTTACTAAACAAGAGGTGAATTTTCCTTTCTGCCAAGAAGATTCTTTATTTATCGATTAGGATTGCTACTGTTTATTACAATATTTTAAAAACGGACCAAAAAGACTGAGAAAGGCAACAGCCTTTGGCAGTTTTAAATACCTCTGTATCCGTTTTATCTGTGGAATTAATTAGAAAGCCAGCAGCACACAATGCCTAAATAAAACAAAAACGAAATTACATTCTTTCCTAAGCCACTGATGTGTAATTTAATATAAGGAAAACAATGCACATTGTGTAATTTACATTATAAGTAAAACAATAAAGAATGAAATAATTGAATTCTTGCAAAAGCTAAGAAAATAATACTTTATTACCTAGGCTGTAGCAGGGAATTGGTCTTATAATTGATGATTATTTATATGAACTGGTTAAGTACAGCCTTTCATTATTTTCCATTTTATCTTGTGTGTGTTTCCTTTGGGAATTTTGTATGTAAAGGCATTTGGCTAAGTTGATATAAATTAACCATATATGAGTACATTTGACCTGTGGTAATCTGGCATCCCCTGCACAGCAGGTTTCAGCTTTGTATCTTTTCCTGAATCAATGAGTTGAAGTCCCCAGCACTGGAATTACAGGTTCAGAATGTACTGTAATATAAAGTGTATAATACTTTAATAAACTTTGTACTTTATAAGTAAGCAAAACAAGCATGATTTGAATGGTATGTGAGAAGGATTTTCATCTGTAATGATATTTTTTTGTGATAAGCAATCTAATGTGACATTGATGTGTATGGATAAATTAAAATTAGATATATACCACTTAAATTAACAAATATTGCAGATTAGCTGAAATAAGAATCAACTCATTAAATCAGATACTAACAAACAGATTAAAAATGAATTTATCATTGTATCACTATTCTAACCATCACAAATATAAACACATACAGTATAGCACAGAAGCTCAAGTGTTCAGTTAATGATGATTGGAGTCATACTGAGTTTAATGCTAAAATGGAAAAAAAATAGTGTTTACAATTTGATAGACTGCTAACCATCTTTGTTACATTAACCCAATCATTTTATCATTTAAATTTGTAAACTATAAAATTATACTCAATCGTGCATTTAATTTTGCTTAAATGATTTACAACGCCAACTTATCAAAGTCGTTATGTGTATTTGAGTGTGCTTTTTATTTTATACTGTTGTGAAGTTGTGAAGTAAATTTTGTCCAGTGAACCTTAGAAGACATTTAAAATATGTCGATAGAAAGAAATATTAAAAATAAGCATATTGTGTCTTAATTTATTGTAGGCATATGCCTTTTTAAATGGGTAACTTAAAAATTTCAACCAGGAAATGTTGCCAAAAGATGCAGAAAGCTGCTCTGAAAGACATTTGCCAAACTGGCACTGTTTTTATCACCAGTATTTCAGTGACACAAAATGCACTACCAACCGCACTCCCCCCCCCCCCCCCCCACCTTACCACCACTACCCACCCCAATGAATTTAATCTGCTTTGTTTCCTGAATTACATGCCTAGTCTTTTTCCCACTCTCTACTTCTCTCTTTCTTCCATGCAGTGAACAGAATTATCATATGACTGTAATTAACAATTTGTCACATTAGAAAAAGAAACTAATAGGATAAATCTGATTCTAAGCTGCAAGCCAAACAGAAAACCCCTAAATTGGCAATTTCTTTGTAATGCCACTCCTCTGAGATCATCTATATCTGATGCTTTTTTCACAAAGGTCAGGCTCATATTGTTCCCTGTACTATGTTATGATCTTTGAAATGGTTACTCTTTTGTGTAAATTCTTTGTAATTTCTGTGTTATACAACCTTGGCATCTGTAAATTCTTCAGTGAGTTTTAAACCACGAAATTTTTCTGTCTGTATGCAAAACACCATAAACCAAGTTCCAGATATTACTGATGACTGATTTATCACGTTGGTGATGTGCATGTGTTAGAACTTGCAAGCTGTGTATGTAGTGAGTATCAAAAGTCTACACCTCTGAGGCCTGGTTAATGTAAATGAAGAAATCAGTACAAATCATTCTGAATGTTTTTGTAACCTTTAATAAGATCTTAAAACGAAAAAATAAGTTGATTTCTTTTTTAGTTAACAATAACTACAAATATAAAGAAACAGAATATGAAATGCCTAGGTTGCATATTCGGAAATGCTAATGCTAAAATCAGAACTATCATCAGGAAAAATGTATGATTCACAAACACAAGGCTTTTCATTTTTATGTGAAGGGTCATATTTGGCTGTAGCTATTGATTTGGTGAGAAAATAAGGTGTGAAATTCTACTTTAAACATTTACTGTGTTTATAGAACTGTATTCCAGTGTCTTCTCACCCCTGCTGTGTAATATAGACAAGAGGGATTGTTAAATATTTTTATTTATTTAAGACCCAAATACCCATGTTGTAATTACAGGGTTTTTTTTTTTTTTTTTTTTTCAAGCATGTGACATTTTAACACTTTTTCTTTGACTTTTCATAATTTCTGCAAAAATCTTTAGGCATGCATTTTACTCATTTGCATTTATTATGATACCAAATTGCAGGTTCTCCTTACCGGGACAAAATCACCATAGCCATATTGCAACTACAAGAAGAGGGAAAACTTCATATGATGAAAGAGAAATGGTGGAGAGGAAATGGCTGCCCTGAAGAAGAAAGTAAAGAAGCCAGTGCTTTGGGCGTGCAGAACATTGGCGGGATCTTTATCGTTCTGGCAGCTGGCCTTGTGCTATCAGTGTTTGTGGCAGTGGGAGAATTCTTGTATAAATCCAAACAAAATGCACAGCTTGAAAAGGTAAAAAAGCATTTTTTAATCTCTGGATTGTACTAAAACCTAATACATTTAAACAAACACACATTTATAAGCCATTTATAAGTCACCTTATCCTGAAATTGCATTGATTTTTTTTTTTTATTTTCACCCATGTATGTATTTGAAAATACAGTATCTTTATAATTTTGTTCATAATTCAACATTTGTCCATATCCCAAAGATCAGTTAGTTTTGTTAGGCTGATTAATGACTCTAAAAGGACCTTGTAGAGTGAGTGCAGATGTATGCTAAGTGTGTGCAGTGATGAATTTACACTCCGTCTAAGCCTTTTTACTGCCTTGCACCTGATGTTCTCTAAATAGTCTCAGACACCCCCACAACACTATAATAATGGGTTTAGGAAATAGGTGAATCCATTTTAATGATCTCAGCATCTGCTTTTATAACCAGTTTCAGTACTTTATGTTGTTGGTATATGGGCTGTATATGGAAGGGCCTGCATTGATATCCTAACCCATTTTTAATAGTGTCAGATCAAATGTTAATAATTTATTGTTTCTCCAACAAGTCCAAACCAATCTTATATATATATATATATATATATATATATATATATATATATATCTCAGTAGTCTTCAGAAAAATCTGTATGTCACCATTACGAGTCATAGATAGATAGATAGATAGATAGATAGATAGATAGATAGATAGATAGATAGATAGATAGATAGATAGATAGATGTAAAGTACTCAGTATTGTTGTGTCAGAGAGAGAATGTGCAACATTGTTCATAATGGCACTCAGTTTTGTTTTAACTCTCTCCTTTGTTACTACCTCCAAGGGTTCCAAAGTGCATTCTATAACTGAGCCTGCCCTTAGTTTGTTGATTTGGTGGGCCTCTCTTGAAGTGATGTTACCAGCCCAGCACACTACAACATAGAAAAATGAACTGGCCATCACAGGGTACTAGAAGATCTGAAGGATCTCATTTCTTACATTAAAGGAATGCAGTCTCCTAAGAGCCTGCTCTGCTCTTTCTTATATAGTTCCTCTGTGTTTGGAGATCAGTCCAGCTTATCATTACCACCTCTACATCCACTCCTTGAATAGTGACTGGACATAGAGACTGTTTAGTGTGGTGAAAATCAATAACCAGTTCCTTGGTTTTGCTGATGTTAAAATTCAGACAATTCTCTTTGTACCAAGAAACAAAGTTCTCAGCCTGACTCCTATATTCTGTCTGATCCTGTTTATTGTTACACCCCACAAGTGTAGAATCATCTGAGAATTTGTGCAAGTGACATGACCTGCTGTTATATTTATAGTTGGAGGTGCACAGAGTGAAGAGAAAAGAAGACAGGACTGTTCCTTGTGGTGCTTACATCTGTATCAGAGACACAGTCCTTCAGTCTCACACACTGCAGTCTGCCCGACTGATAGATAGTCCATTACCTAGGAAACTATAAACTCAGCCATCGGCATATCTCTGAGGTTACCCATTAAGAGGGATGGTTGGGTGGTATTGAAGACACTGGAGAAATCAAAAAACATGATCATCACAGTACTGCCAGCTTTTTCCAGCAGGAAAAGATGGATTACTACATCTTCCACTCCAGTCTTATTAAAAGAGTTAAAGAAATGTCATAATTGGCAGCTAAGTATTTTGTTTTTTGTGTTAAGAAAATTAGGATTTAGAAGCAAAAATTGCTATTAGTTTGCTTCGGAAGTGATGAGGTTATGGTAATACTAAAGGTATTACTAAAATATATGTTGTAAAAGTAAGGTTAAACTCAATGTTCTAACTCTCTATCTAATTTAGAAAAGCAGAGATAAGGGAAGCAAAGGCAGACAGTAGTGCTTACACTTCTGAGTTGCCTCACATTGTTTCTTTGTATATATTATTAACAAGTCCTGCATTTTATAAAGTGATGTTCTCAAGGGGTGAAGCAGATGTCATTTGTAAAGACTATAGGAATGCACTCTATAAAATAAGGGAGGGTCTCTGTTGTTTGGAGGTTTCAAGACCACTGTATGCGTAAAAAGGTTCTTAGCCTTTACATAAAACACCAGTATTGTGAGATGCTTAAGAGCTGAATTTTCCATATTAGCTGTTGACATTTTACTAATTAAAATGGGAGTATGTTTTACAAATAATTTCCTTTCCATGATTATAAGTTAACAAAGACACCTTTCTTTAAGAAAACCAGACATTTTATTTTGCTGTCAAACTATCCATGGTAATGAGGAAAAACATACAAACAAAACAAAACTACCTGCGGGAAAAGACAAGTTTATAATTAAATTCAAATACTTTAATTGACAAAAACTGGCCCTTCTCTGTTTAAATGTGAGAGCATTGCCAGCTAATCAATGCTTTTTTTCGGATTTCTTCTTGTCGGTTCCAACCCCATAAACCAGTATTCCCCTCTAATGAACAGTAATTGCAAGAAACAACATGCTAGCATTTGTCTCTGGTTTGTTTACATGCTGATCAATCATACTGCACATTGAAGTGAAAGGTCAAACTGTTCTTTAACTTTATTTTTAGAGCCTCTTACTGCACTGTTACCATGCTCCCTGCAATAGTATGAGGCACTAATGAAGAGCTGTCTAAGAGATGTAAAAGATGCTCTTATGTTGAAGAAGACTAAAAGTACAGATTTAAAGACATACTGTACTTGTGGATCCATAAGGATACAAACGTAAAATGTCATGTATTTTAATTTCCTTTTACAGCCACAACACTTTTTTGTATGTCTTAATCAAATGCTGAATTTGGACTTATCATGTCTTTAGTTAGTGGTTATTTGCCATTAATGGCTACTTTCTAAAAGGCCACTTGAAAAAAAAAATCTGTTTATATTTGTACTGTATGTTGCTTTGTTAGATTATGTTTTGATAACAAGCTGACAAAGAAAGACAATCCTAAATGGACTCTGCTTCAGGCAGATACCTTTATACTCTGTGCCTACCTTTCTGTTGTCCAGAAATGAGACAGCATCGATATATTAAATGGTCAAAACTGTGGGAAAATATAGCAGAAATCGACAAAGAAATTAGAACTCTTAGTCTTCAAAATGGAGACAATATTCCCTCCTAGTACTGTTTATTCTGTACAGTCTGACTCATCCATCAAGCCTTTAACTTGGCTGTATGAAGTGTATCATGTGGAGTTTAGATGCAAATCCCGCAGAAATATAAAGCAGTTGCTTTCTGAACATAAAAATAAATCAAAATGTGTGCTCTGATTTTTAACCTCTTTGGAAATTACTGTTTCTCCATGAATACCTACAAAATGTTTTGACTTCATTTCCACACATTTATGCTAAGAGCATCTGCATTTGAATCTCTGCCTAGTGTTTTTATCTAGCTTATACATTATTTCATTTTTTACTTATATTACACAGCTTTAGATTCCACATTTAATTTATAAAATGTTTGTATGTACATATTTATAAATATACTGTATATATAAATACTTCAATAAGATATCTGAGCCTTCTGTCAGGCCTGTGCTATATTCAATAATGATATTTCAGTTTCAATAAGGTTTAGGATAGTATTTGAGAGTCTTGCATAAAATGGTTGTGATTTCTTTCATTTAAAATACATCCATTGTCCAAACATATATTATGTAATAAAGGGTTCCAATGAGGCATAGCTTTACAATACAATACAATACAATTTATTTTTTGTATTGCCCAAAATCACACAAGAAGTGCCACAATGGGCTTTAACAGGCCCTGCCTCTTGACAGCCCCCCAGCCTTGACTCTTTAAGAAGACAAGAAAAAACTCCCAAAAAAATGGAAGAAACCTTGGGAAAGGCAGTTCAGAGAGAGACCCCGTTTCCAGGTAGGTTGGGCGTGCAGTAGGTGTCAAAAAGAAGGGGTTCAATACAATACAGTACAATACACAGAACAGAACAAATCCTCAATACAGTATAAAAATAAAAAATTTTGAAGTACGGAGTAGAATTTAACAGAAGATGATATCACATTATATGATTTGGATTTGTTTAGAGTCCTGAAAACCTCATCCATCAAGCTGCCACCCCCATTTGGCCATTCCACAGCTGAAATAGCGCTAATCCGATGAAAGGACCCCTCTTTTCCACGATTCCTGCGATCCTCCATCAGGGATGACTTTACCTTAGGCAGGCAGCACAACTTGGCAGATGGGCCGTGGCACCAAGTGCCACATTTGAGTACCGAGAAGAGAAACAGAATAGGTGAGGGTTAGTATCAAATTATAACTATCATGTTACTTATGTTTTAGTGCTAATGACTAACAACAGAGATGCAGTCTGTACAGTTAATCAGCAGCTCTAGTAAGGATATGCTAAACTGAAGTACTGAGTCTTCAGCCAGGATTTAAAAACTGAGACCGAAGGGGCACCTCTTATAGTAGCAGGCAGACCATTCCACAGTTTAGGGGCCCTGTAACTAAAAGCTCGACCTCCCACTGTTATTTTATTAATTCTTGGAATCATAAGCAGACCAGCATCTTGAGATCTTAATGTGCGCTCTGGTTTGTAAGTCATGATAAGTTCAGACAAGTAAGCCGGACCTTGGCCATTTAATGCTTTATATGTTAAAAGGAGGATTTTGAAATCTGCCCTAAACTTAACCGGGAGCCAGTGTAAGGATTTAGGAACTGGAGTTATGTGTTCGTATTTTCTTGTTCTTGTAATAATTCTTGCAGCAGCATTTTGGATTAACTGGAGGCTGTATAAAGAACAGTTTGAACATCCAGTGAACACCGCATTGCAGTAGTCAATCCTACTAGAAAAACATGCATGAATTAATTTCTTAGAATCCTGTTTATTTAGAAAGCACCTTAATTTCCCAACATTTTTAAGATGGAAGAAACATGATTTCGAAAACTTTGTAATATGCGCTTTAAATGACATGCTAGAGTCAAAGATAATTCCTAGATTGTGGACTGATTCAGTAAAATTAATGGTGATTCCAACTGAGTTAAATGATGACAGAATATTGTTGTGATCAGCGTC
The DNA here is from genome assembly GCA_026402145.1 of Polypterus bichir lapradei. NCBI lineage: Eukaryota > Metazoa > Chordata > Cladistia > Polypteriformes > Polypteridae > Polypterus > Polypterus bichir. Next base: position 67,994,952 of record JANRMT010062791.1, read on the forward strand.
AGCGTATTCAGGTGCAAGGCAGAAAATAACCTTAGATGGGTTGCCAGTACACTTGCAGCATGCACACACTTGGCCAGTATGAATGTACAGCTAATGCAAGAAGCAGATCTTTGGGATAAGAGCAGAAATCATTGTACGTAATGAAAACTCACACGAACATAAGGAGAGCATGCACACTCCACACAAACTGCCCAGGCTAGGAACTGATTCCAGGTCCATACATTTGTGAAACAACAGCATGAATTAGTGCATCACCATGCTGCCTAACAGTAGTTAAAATGAAATGATTAAAAAGAGCACAGAGTTGGGAAAGCCCAGCTCCATAGAATATATGAGCCTGCAGTTTGTTTAATGTATTAAAATTTACTATGAAATATACAGTACAAGTAATCACACACTATTAATGAAAGAAAAAAAAGTCTCAAGTGCCTAGAATCTTTTTTTAAGATATGCATAGTATGGGGCCAAATCTGAAGCTGTTTTTAACTGACATGCATGTCAGACTGCTGGCAGTCTTCAATAGATAGAACTGACTGTGAAGGTTTAAACCAGGGGTCATACTGTTATCTCAGGAGACCTCAGGGGCTGCAGGTTTTCATTCCAGCCACTTTTTCATTAGCAATATATTACTCCTGCAATGGAACATAATTCTTCTGCCTTCATTTTAATTGACTTGCTTTTTTAAGTATCAAATCCTTTTCATTTTTTTCCATAATCAGTGGCCAAACAATAATTGGCTACAATGCAAATCAGTGAACTCATGGCCATACTTTTCACCTCAGCCAGTTTCTTAATTTAACGCCAAATCATATTACTCACGAAACATCTTATTTAAAGATATTGGCTTATTACTGCACTCATTCCACTATACCAGATTTTTTTAATCTGAGAACACCATGAAAAACTTTTGTGGACAGAACAGATAAATACTTCTCTGCCTTCCACTTTTTCTTTTCAAATATATTATTAAAACAGCTAATGTATGTTGGACACATAAGCACAAATGAGATCAAGTTATCAGGTAATATGTTCACTCACCTCCCATCTCAATATTGTTTGGCTGCTCTTTTTGAACAACTGAAAAAAAAGGATTCTGAATCCTACAAAGCAAGACATTTAAAATTTGTTTCATTAGCAGCCATAACTGGATTGTATTCTAAAAAGTGACTGGAATAAAACCCTGCAGCCACTGCAGACCTTCAGGATTCAAGTTTGATACTTTTGGTGCAAACTGTAGAAATCTATTATAAAATTGAAAATGTTTAAAGTATGCTGAGAAACTAATTGTAACTATTAGTAGTCCACAGTTCAAATTTGTAATCAACAGAAAAAAAAATATTCTGTAAAAACTGAATAGAGTAGTTTGACACTGACAATCTGATAAAGGTTTGCCAAAACACAAATTACAATATTCCAAGGTCCATCTTCCTAAAAAAATTAAAATATTCTTCTAATGGACATTACAGCAACAGTGAATTCATTGGTTTGCTCCTTATTTGTCAGATTCCTTTAGAACAATGGGACCTATTTTTATACAGTGTTACTCAAAGTAGCGAGATGAGAGATGTGGTATTAAACAATCCTTTGTAGTCTTTGTCATGTTTAACAGTAAATATTCAGCAATTTGCATTTTATAATTGCTTCCATTTGTATTAAAAGCTGCAGTAATTCCTTATATACTGTAATATGATGAGCAATAACTAACAAAATGAAGGAAAAACTCATTTTATTTCTAATATTAAAACAAAGACAGATTTTGTACAATCAAAAGAATTTTACCACACTACATTTTTTACATCTCACCCAATTTGCTGTTTATAGATTTCTAATGATATTACTTAAAGACCCATATTAGTAATTAGTAATTGCTTATCTTTAAAACAGCAGTGTTAATCATTTGGTATGGTTACAGAGAATCAGACAGAATTGCTGAAATATTGGGCCTTTTAATTAAGTTATGGGATACTAACTTGATTTTGGCCTTAAGTCCTCTTTACTGTACATACTTAAATTTTGACATTTTTGAGACAGACTATAGTGTAATAGGATTACTCATATTTTCTGATAAGAATAATTACCAGATATGCCTCTGCAACATTAGACTTTGAACCAATAATGATACACAAACTAAATGGAAATCTGTTGAATTATGTTCTGGGCATTTTAGTAAAAGTCAAAATTTCATTGTCAAATGTAAATAACAGGATAACCTTAAGAAAATGGGGGCATTTTAACACATTATAACCCATCAATTATTCAAATAAGCACCATCATTTTTCTATATAAAAATGTACTGAATTATTTTCTGTGCATTTTAATAAAAGCCAAAGTTACTGTATACTATTAAAAGTACTAAAAATAAACAGACAACCAAAAGTGAATGGAACCATTTTAACACATTCTAGCCAATCAAGTATTCACCTGAACATTATCATTTTTACATAGAAACAAAGAGGAAAGAGGTTATTTCTCTTAACAGGACAATAAACTAAAGCTCTTTTTCTCTCTCAATGGTCTGTCTGTCATATCAAGTATGATTAATATTTCAACACTGACCAATCCCTCTTGTGTTTGGTTTTATTCACACATCTTTTCAGTGCAGACTATAATATTCACAAATTTCCACATGAAAAACTTTCAACACATTAGTTTTGATCTTAAAAACACTTAACTCTGTACGGTGAGCCAGACGTAAGTGGGATACTGGGTCACTGGCAAATTCACACTTGCAGACCCTACAGAAAAAAAAAATGAATCTATCAGATTTAAAAGATTTACATGCAGAAATCACAGTGGTTTAAATACTATTTATTAGGCTGTGTTTTGAAATGCCTATGTTTTGCAATGGTTACCCTGCAATATCTTTTGGCATTTCACATTACATTTATCAAGTTTTCATTACTTTACAACTGTACAACATATTGCTAACATACAGGATGACTGTTAATTTTTTTCCTGAAAGAAAGATATTTTTTTTCAAACAATGGATTAAAAATAGGTGGTGAACCCTTCTGGCAATAGGAAAATTGACCATGGCAAAAAAGAAAAACGAAAACATAAGGTATACACTCAGTGGCCACTTTCTTAGATATAGACACTTTGTACTTGGTAGGACACATTTTACTTGCAGAAGAATGTATTCAAGTAGGTTCTGGATTATTTAGACATTTTAGTGTATGTTGAATCAGAGATGCCTGGTCTCTGGCCAAATATTAATGCTATTAACATCCGTTCATTCTCATTGCCACTCAAGTCACTGTCATGTTCATGGAGCTAGTCTGACAGGATGTGGAAATCCATTGGAATAGTAATGGACCATGGCCGTAAAGGGGTGCATGTGGTCAACAAAAATGTTTAGGTATGTAGGAGCACACAGATGACGCCCAAGTGGTATTAGAAGGCCCAATGTGTGCCAAGATAACATTCCCCAACACCATCACACTACCACCACCATCCCGCATCACTGATACAAGACAAGATGGGTCCACTGATTCATGCTGTTTATGCCAAATTCTGATGTTATCATGTTTCGGAAAAAAATGGAGACTAGTCAAATCAGATGACATTTTTCCAATTTTTAATGGTCCGATTTTGGTGATCATGTGTCCACTTTAGCCTCATCTTCCTCTTCTTAGATGATAGCAGTGGAACCCAGCGTGATCTTCTGCTGCTGCAGCCCATTTTCTTGAACACATTTTGCATTTATTGATAACATTCTGCACACCATGTTACTGTTATTGAACATGTCTAGTCATTCTACACTGATCATTGTCATTAACGAGGTGTTTTCAACCCCCAGGATCAGCTGCTCACTGGATGTCTTCTGTTTATCGCACCATCTTTCTGTAAACTCTAGAAACTGTTGTGCATGAAACCCTACGAGTGCTCCTGTTTCTGAGATGCTTAATTAATCTCGACTAGTATCATCAATCATACTGTGGTCAAAGTCATTTCATAAACCTCTTAATCATGGGTGCATGTTATTTATATTGAGTCACAGCCACATCATTGGTTGTTTGAAGGAGCAGGCTATATGAATTTAAGCTGAAGGTTTACCTAAAAAAGTGGCCACTCAGTGAATTAGGTAACTGATTATTCAGATATGTATTTTTTCAATTCATGCAAATCATCCTTGTATCCATCAGTTTTCTGAACCCATTTATCCAATTTACAATTGAATGGTTAAACATGCGGCACGGTGGCGCAGTGGGTAGCACTGCTGCCTTGCAGTTAGGAGACCCGGGTTCATTTCCCGGGTCCTCCCTGCGTGGAGTTGGCATGTTCTCCCCGTGTCTGTGTGGGTTTACTCTGGGTGCTCCGGTTTCCTCACACAGTCCAAAGACATGCAGGTTAGGTGGATTGGCAATTCTAAATTGGCCCTAGCGTGTGCTTGGTGTGTGCTATATGTGCTTGGTATGTGGGTGTGTTTGTGTGTGTGGGTTGGCACCCTGCCCGGGATTGGTTCCTGCCTTGTGCCCAGTGTTTGCTGGGATTGGCTCCAGCAGACCCCCGTGACCCTGTGTTCAGATTCAGCGGGTTGGATGGATAGATGGATTGTTAAACATTCAAAGCAAACACCATAAGGCACTTAAAAAGCAAACCTATACAATTTGTTTGTTAACAATAATGATTGTAACAATTCATCTAGAATAAGCACAGTAGAGATACAATGTAAATAAAGAGGAAGTACTGTGAGATTTTAGGTACATTTGCAAAGATTTTATAGTCAAGCTGAAATATTAAACAATTTATTGTATACAAAATAGTAACAGTTGACAGGATAGTAAATTCAAAAAAATCTTCACATGTACAAACAGTTTTTTTTTTAAATACAAAAGAGACAGATTGAAGATTCAGCCTCACTTTGAAAAGCTTTGAATGGCGAAGCCTCATATAGTGACCTAAGGAGAAATTCAAATAAAATAAAGCTGGAGTCACAAAGCAGTGATTAGAAGATCTCAGTTGTCAGACAGGTTTTTATGGGATAAGCAAGCTAGAAGGTTACCCTGGTGAATTGGAAAATGCAGAGCTTTTTTTAAGAGAATAAGGTTTTAAAAAGGATACTTTACTCATTTTCAAACTAAAGCTCTAAAGAATCTGTACCTTAAGTGGTAGTTGATTGATGGTCTCACAGTGTTCTGCAAGTCGCATGTTTAATTCCCATTTGCTGCCATTCACTTTACTGTGATGTTTTATAATCCTCCCTCAAGACTACAGATCTCACTGTTACAAAATATCTTATTCCAGAAAATGTATGGCTTTTGTTTTTATTTCAAATTTAGTAGTGTACGTGTTTACATGAGATAAGAGATCTCGTTATTCCGCTAAATTGTACAGGCTAACAACACCAAGTGCAATTCTACTGAAGATGCAGGAGGAAACAGATTGGCTCAATAACCTTGCCAAAAAATAAATTCATACATGCACAAGAACTTTTGAAACACAAACCTTTAGTTTGTGAACTACATTTTACATTGAGAATTTATATATTTGAGAAACTTTTTAAACATTGGAGCACAATGAGTGGTGGCTAATGTGACTTAAAAACAAGAAAAATGTCAGGAACTTCAAAGGATACTGAAGAGATGGTGCCTACAGCAAGATGAATTCACTATGAGAAAAGAGTGGTCAGAATAGTAGGAACAACACAGAGAAGCAGCAGGGGCCTGTCAGTCCATCAGAGTTCTTCAAGCGTTTTACTATCAAAGAGACTTGTCAAGAGTATTTGGTGAGTTCAGGGGACAGGAATTAGAAGATATGAAATAGAAATAAACTTAAGAAATTGGGGGCAAAGAAGCATAGATTCATGATTGGGCTCATGGAGAAAAGGCAAGGAGAAAAAACACAAGAGAATATAAGACATGAAGAGCCCATTCAGTTATACCAGCCACCAAGGTCAGAAAGAATGCAACTGTACAGCAGTTTCTGTAAGGTAAAGGAAAATAAAATCCTGCCAACATTTACATTGTAATCATTTGAGGTTCAAGAAAATATCACCATTTATACTGTGCCTGATTACTTTTTCTAAATAAAGAAGAAATGTGATTTAGCCTGCCTTTACAGAAGAATTGCATTTAATCTTAAGGTCATAACAAAAATAACTATCTGTACTCAAATCTAATTAATTCATGAATGTAATAATAAATAAACCATGACAGTATGTTCAGCAAGAAAGTTCTTATGGCACAGATGGGTGCATCATTGTACAATAATGTAAAATGAAGGAACTACGAACCAACCAGCCGTGCAGTAAGAAAGCTCTTGCCAAACCCCCTGGAGTGGTTTCTTTTATGAATAACAGCTAATATTGCTTATAATGGAAACAAAATAATAATTTTCCCATTTTAAAGAACAAAATATGATTGAAAATATATATTTATTTATGAGCTGTTTAAAAAATCTTTTTCCTTTTTGTTTTCATAAATGGTATTATTTTAATTTAAACAGTGTAACACCATGATAAGGCAAATTAATTAAAATAATATGTGGATGGAAACTGTGACGTTGAAGCCATGAATTGCCACCCTTTTTGTTTTTCTCCTTTTGAATTGATCCTTTTTAGCAGTGTATTCTAATGTAAAATCATTTCAACTTTACACACTCCTGAATGCAGACCAATGTGACATTTTAAGATCCACACAGACAAAAATGTCATCTTTTCTTTCACAATGGTCCTCTCAATTAAGCACTTGCTTTACCAAGTCACATCTGAGAGGTATAAAGTAGTTAATCTTATGATATTATTTATTCACCCATGTCATTCAGTTCATCAAGTGTCTTCTCAGCATTTTTCAGGTTACCTGAAGTCTGCATTCATGATTACCAATTCTGTTGTATATGTTGACAAATTACATATGTTGTTTTTCTGTGTTTAAACTTTTATAATGAATAAGTTCATATGTATTTTGAATTCTCTAAAGAGCATAATGATACAGTTGTTCTTTATGATATTCTTGCAATAAAGATATTAGTGACTAGATTCCTTTTCCATTCCATTCTTTGTAGCTTTTCACTCCAACTTGTATTGTGTCTTGATGAAAAATGCTAGCAGCTTATGCACATCTTCTAAAAAGATCAAAGGTGTTTAACAATCATTGTGCCACACTGTTTTTCATATACGTTTCATTCAATTTCCCATTAATTAATTAAGTTGTGAGTATGTGTATCAATCACAGCCATATTCAGTATAATAAACAGGTGTAAATTAACAAGCTTTAACATTAATGCAGATTAATATCAGGGTGTTTTGTTTAGAGTAATATAAATTTGCATATACATAACATATGCATTTTTGCATTGGTTTCCTACATCCCAAAAATGTGCATAATATGTAAATGGCTTATCAAAATGTTAGACGGAGTGTGGGTGCATATTTAAATATGCCCAAAAATGGATTAGCATTCCATCCATTGGTGGCTCCTGCCTCCTTCACATTGTCACTAGAATAATAAATGCACCTGACAGGTAATGCTAATTAATATTGTATATAATGCTGACCAAAAGTAACCTGTCCAAAATATTTAAAACATTAAGCCAGAGATTTTGCAAAGATTTGCAGGAGGAGCCAAGCCTAAACTAAATAGAAAATGTTATTCATCTCTCTAAAATGTTGAAAACCAGGAAAGGCTCTTTTTTTAATCTATTTGCACTGTCCTGTTCAAGTGTTCCTTGAATGATCAAGTCTGCTCTGGCACAGAAAGAAAGATTACAAGTAAGCTGCTTCAATCCTCCATTATCTGACAGTGCCAGTTTACACCCTGAGGATCCTATACATATGTGCCAAGGTTTAGTGGACACCTTGCCAGTCACCAAAGCTGCCTGCTGGTTCTTTTCTGACTGTATGCGGTAAAGGCCAGCCAATTTGGCACTCACCCATACTTTCTTTAACTCTAACCCTCAAGAGATAAACAATGTCATTTTAGCCATAATCATGTGGTGAAGCATAGCACCATTTCTGTCTGAGCTAGTGAACTCTAAACATAGCATATTATGGCTATTTTTATGTGTGATCATGCACTTAATTCCAGAAGACTGGAAATATATTTTCCCTTGCTGATGTATTCATTGGAGAGTTATTTTGTGCCTCTCCAGTAGTTGCAAACTGAGGGATTGACAGTTTTTTGCTCTGCATCAATCAAGCACCCCAGGGAAGAGACATAAAGAATAAAAAAAAACTGATTAGAAGCAAAGCTCAGGGCTGGGCCTTTCTAACGCTTCGAGTGAACTTCAGACAAGATGAAAGGAAGTTGGATTGATTTGTCATAGAGGATGGCAGAAAAAATTGACCCATGACATCTGCTATAAGCCACAAAATTACTGTCATTACTAGTTTGAGAAATTTTAACAAGGCCTCAGATAATATCTACAACGGAAGATGTGGATAATGAAAAGCACTATGTAACCTTACCACTTAGGCTGACTATCTGTTTGTGCAATGATACCATGAAAGTAAGGCAAAAGTCAATAAATATGTAAAGTAGCAATAAAAAGAAATTCTGCAGGTTACTTACAAAGAGGATGAATAATCATTGCATTGAAAGGATCCTTTTTTCACTACATTTTCTTTGTATATTGAGTAATAAATATTTAATTGAATAATGCTATAATGGTGCGTTGAACTTGTAATGTTGCATTCAAATATGATTGGGAATGCACCTGAACTTTCAATATTTAATTTTTCTTATGATTGTGAAACTCCATATCTACATGAGACTTGCATTCATGGACACAGGTACATTTCAATGGAAAAGACTTGATGGAATCTTATATATAAACGTCAACGCGTGGAAGTATGTGTGTCTGTCCGACCCGGAAGTGAGAGGTGGAGTCGGGGTAAGGGCTCTGCCTCCGAGGAAACAGACAACTCGCTTAGCCGCTAATAACACAAGTGAGGCAATCACATCAGCAAAATGAAACCTCAGAAGAAAGACAACGTCTCTTAGCCACTAACATCGTCAAACCGGTATCCCTTTTACTTTTCCTCCTGCCGCTAATGCACAAGCGATGCACAAGCACATTGGCAAATTGAATCCTCCTAGGAGAGGAGATGCCCTGAGTAGTTCTTTTCAATTAACTGACATCTCTACATTTCATTTTATTTTCTGACAATTTCAATAGTTTCTAGGACCCCAGGCTTTTAACACCATGGGCTTACACGGCTAGGATAAAATTAGGGTGTGGAATAATTGGGAAGGAACCCCCTTCAGCACATAATCAATAAGACATATTGGGGTGTGGCCGCACTTTTGATTACGATGAATACTCTGCAGGTGTTCACAAGCCACTCTTACTCAATGCCATTCCACCAACAGCTCCTTCAGCCCAAGGAATGTCAGCTGCAACCCTCTCACCCTTATATTGTACGGGTACTTCATTCAGATTATCAGTTTAAGACAATGTGTGAAATTATTTTATTTTAGTAAAAAGCCAAAAGCGAACTAATTAAATGCTTAAACACCAATGTTAAATTGCAACACATATTTTTGCTATTTTTATAAATTAGCGTACATGCTGTGCTTAATTTGTGCTGAAGCTTAGCTAAGATACTTCTGCATGCCGGGACCTCCTCTCATGCTCTGGAACACCAAATTCTACATAAAATATAATTTTAATTTATTGCAATGTTTAAATGAACAAAGTTCATCACACAGAAATTATTTGGTCTCTATAAATAGCCTATTTAGCTCTGCATCCATCTGTTTTTTGACTGGATGAAATTGCGCCAACACTAGAAGATGCGCAAATCAAAATAAATTATCAGGTCATTGAAGTGGAGAAAAAAAAGCTGGTTCTCAATTAGTGGATGTGGATGCTGACATGAAGGTTGAAAGACAAAAGGAGTGCAAGCAAGGAAATAGAGATTCAGAAAAAGTTTAGGAGAGCAAACACTCAAATACGAGTGTGTGGCAAAGAGTGTGGACAATGAAACAACTTAGTATTTTACTTGAATATCTTGTAATATTAAGTATAGGTGTAAACAGTGCTGATTTTATGTATTTATTAGACTGATGGCATAATTCGACATTAACAAGGCTGGGCTCTGGTGCCAAAATTACTGTTGTCATCGCCTCCATACTATTATGGAGGAGTCACAGTGTGCTCTGGCACCTCATCATTTACAAAATAAGCACTGCATACACACCCCAGAGTACATAATTTAAAAGAAATAAAAATAGGACTAACAACTGCATGCTGTAATTAAAATCCCAATCTTATTTATGTGTAGGATTCTAAGTAAATTTGTTAATATGGCAAATTATTTTGATTATAGGTTATAAGTAAATAAGATAATGTTTTGTCTTACATTTATTCAAACATTCATTTTATAAAACCACTTATTCCAACACATAATCAGCGGAAGACAGGAGCCCTGTCCTGACAACACTGGACACAATGCAGAAACAAATGCTGGATGGGAAGGCAAGCTGTCACAGGGGACACTTACACATATGCTCTGCTCTGTTATTCATAGTCAGCTATGAGTTACCAATATACCTCGTGCACGTTTTTGGGATGTAGGATCAATCAAGAGTGCAGAATCTGGGATTTAAACCCACTGTGCCAACAACTTATTTTGGATTGATATAAAATATTCTCAAGCCTGCTTGATCCAACTTGTGGTTAAGAGTCTGGAGCCTATCTTGACAGCACTGGGCACAATACACAAACAAACTATTAATCTATTGCAGGGGACACCACACTCATACGTGAACTTTTAACAGTCACTGATGTACTTCACCTTCATGTGTTTCTGATGTAAGTTGAAACCCGAATGCTCAAGCTTTGCTTTGAGTGCACTGCAACGTTGTGCCACCCGTACTGAACTAACATCACATAACTATTTAATCCAATTAAGGGTTTTGGGTGCTGGAATCCAAAACGGATGGCAACAATAATTCTAAGGGATTAACCAGCCATGGATAGGAAGCCAGTCCAGCACATGGCCCTTTCACACACACACACACACACGAATAATTTAGAAAAAACTTAATTAAAACTATAGAACATTAAAACCATTTTAATGAGAACAGGCCATTCAGCCCAACAATGCCCATCAATCCTATGCACTTAATTTTACTAAAATAACATTAACTCAAGTTTTAAAGGTCCCCAAAGTACTACTATACTACCTGGCAACTCATTCCATGTGTCTGTATCTTTCTGTGTGAATTAATCTAATCTTTGGGAACGTGAGAGGAAAACCAAAGTACCTGGAGACAAACTCAGATAGAAACGAGGAGAACGGCCAAACTGTGCAAAGACAAAGACAAGATGTGGAGACAAACCCCGGATAGCAGTGCTAATGATGGCTGCTACATGCTACTCTTTGCTTGAATTAGCGTTCATAAAATTCAGTTTACATGAAGAACACAGGTTTTTTGATGCACTTCACTTTTGAAATGTTGATGCCATGCACAGTATATCTATTGGATTTTTAAAAAGGTGGACTACTCTTTTATGTCAACTATCAATCTGCTTGCAGTTTCAAGGTGAATAAAGTCAAAATGTCCATTTGCCTGACACACGCCATTGAAAATATGACCCCCACGGCAGACTTGTGCTCAGTCATATTAATATTCTTTAAAGAAGGGAGCCCAGCTGTTTTCCGTTTAGAATTTATGACTCCTTCTGTGCGCATATTATGAACATGCATTATACATTAATTTCCTCCAGTTTTCTGCATTTTTTTACAAATTAAAAAAGTTATATTCTCAGTAATACACGAAATCATAGTGTTGATTAAAAGAACTATAGCTTTTAAGAAATAAAATACTTGAGAAATACAAAATGATGAAGGTATCAGCTTGTAAGTCTAGGTAATCTTAGCATAAAGTATATAATGAGGTCACAAATAAGACAACAACTTCCACTGTGCCCTCCATTCTAATCCAGACACATAAAAGTATTAAAGAAGGATACAGGATTTTGCCCCTTGGTATTTCTCCTTTTCTTTAAACTATTATTGTTGTGTGCATGTAAGCCCTATAGTTAGCACTGGAATGTGTTTAGTTACACTCCTGCTTTTCATTACATTTTTTTTACATTCACCCACTAAGTAGTTTTATACTTCCTGGTGGTTTTTTCAACTTTAGGAGCCACACGGTGGCATAGCTAAAAAGAATTTGAATGGTGGCCTGACTGCGGTCTAATTAGAATTTGTACTTTCTTTCCATGTCTTTATAGATTTTTCTCCTGGTGCTCTAATTCTTTTCCCATAACTTCAAGATGAGCATGTTAGGCCAACTATCACCTTTAAAGGGGACTGGTATGAATGACTGAGTATGGGTGTAAGTAGTTGTGACCAGTGATGATTTTTCACTCTATCCAAAATTATCTCCTGCCTTATGTGGAATGATGCTGAGATAGACCCCAATCTTGAAGCGACCATGTCCTGTAATATATAAACATTCACTGGTCATTGAACACCTTCATAGCTAAGCATTCATTCAAGTTAGTGTCTTTACAATTTCGTCAAGTGTAGCTTCTGTACAAACTCCTACCAAAACAATAAAATGTATCTTTATGATCACTCAATTACTAGGATTTAGTCACATCTGTACACTGAATTCTACCGTCATTATTACCATGAGTTAACACTACTCAGGCCTTTTGGTAGTTGGTGTTTTGATACCATGGGTTACAAACATTCATTGATTACACCTATAAACCCTTTGTTGCTGTGCTTCAGTATTTGCAGGATCTCCCTCTTTATATTAGGCATATAGTCTCCCACTATTAGAATATTAGATCTTCTTCTTTTTTTTTTTGTTATTTTCTTATGCAGTTGTATTTTACTTGTACTGGGAGGTCTGTTACAAACCTTCCTGCCCCTGTTCTTGCAGCTTTCAGTTCAATCCCAAATGTATATATATAATACATTTGCCTTTCAAAGTGGACTTATGTTTGAATTGTGTGTGAATGGCCATTTACCCACTTTTTTGGACTTCCCTATCTTTTAAAATGACTAATCTATTAATTTATATCTATTAATACACTATCATCCCCATCTCTAAACTTCAGCCAGTTGTATTTAACCACAATACCCTATTTATATGCAGGTATATATTGTTAGATCTTCTGATCTCATGTTTTATCTGAGCTGGTAAATTGCCTTGCAAAGCTGGGCAGTTTTCCAATATCTATAATATTTTTTGTAATATAGATAAAGACAATCGGATTCATCCAAGCTCCAGCAAGAACCCTACCCAAATACCAATAAGGGTCTCCTATTTGTGCGCTAGCAGGCCAATACATCATTCTAGACTCCCTGTTTTTGGTGTAAACATGCTTGTCTTTCACCAAATTAAATAAGTGCCCTACTTGTATTATTACCACGTCCCTTGTCAGCAAAGTGCTTTAGAAATGTCCAGCAGGTGTTCCTCAAACTCACCTCATAGTGGTAAGGAGAGCTGTCATCCAGTATAATTTAGTCTGTATAGCTGACAGTGACCCTGTACACTGGATTTCATTTATTAACATATTCTCAGATTAAAACTTTAGATGCTAATCTTCTTACTTTATAGTTCTCTTGTTCAGTCTATTTAGCAAGTACATTATCTCTAAACTATGATGGATTTATTTTACTCTTTTTTTTTTTGCACCCTGATTAAACTTATGAACGCCAACTTGCATGCTTTGCACTTTTTTAGTGTGAACCATCTTCAGTTTGAGTGTGAATAACTAAGTCATTTTGTATTCTTTGCTGCTACCTTTTCTTTTTTCTTCGTTTGGGTATTCTTTAGCATCCTTACTCACTTTTCTCTTACATCTGGTAGTTGACAACTGGACTTTGTTCTTGTTAGGTAGATACTTTTCACTGCTTATCCAAGCAGCTTCTTCAGTGTGAGGAATGTTGTTAAAGACCACAAATATTATCCTCCAGGTTAGTTTCACTTCACACCTGCCCTGAATAGGCTTGTTGAGTAAAACAAAGGAAGGAGAAGGTGTGGGTGGCCCTTAACCTTCAATTGCTCCAGGGGTGCTCTGACCCCCAAGGGGTATGCGAAAACTAACAAATTCCTAATATGAGAAACTGTATAAGGCGAAATAAAGAACAAAAAAAAAAAAAAGCTTCCCTCTCTCAAACCACATGTCTTCTCTATCCAATATTTGGATGTTAATGTCCTCAAATGAGTGTCCTTTTTTCCTTCAAATGGAGGTACACAGCTGATTCCAGCCCTGAGGTGTTACTCCTTCTTTGCTGGGCCATCCTCCTGTGTAGCGGCTGTTTGGTCTCTCCAATGTACAGTTCAGGGCACTCATCGCTGCATTAAATGGCATATGCTATATTGCTCTTCTTCTCTTTTGGTATCCGGTCTTTGGGGTGGACGAGTCTCTGTCTCACTGTGTTAGTGGGTTTGAAGTGGATTCATTTGTGGTCTTTAACAACATTCCTTAGACTGAAGAAGCTTCTTGGATGAGCAGTGAAATGTATCTACCTAACAAGAACAAAGTCCAGTTGCCATGACTCAACTACCAGATGATTTCATCTGGGTGACTGAGAATCTTCACAGACATTTTTCCTCCTACATGTTCAACATTGTACAAATTAAATGTCAGCAAATGTAAAAAATGATACATTTTCATTTTCTTGATTAGATAGATAAACTGAATGATCAAGTAAACAATAAAACAATCTTTTAAATGAACCTTATCTGTCCCAACAGGGATACAAAAACAAACAACAACAATCGCCCTCTGATACATATAAGAATTACAAAAAAGAACACTTCTGACTTGGCACCCAAAATGCAAATTTTAGAATGAAACACTGCAGAAAAAATAAATCATATTCAGGAAAAACTGATGTCAGCACACAAATGACACTCTCAATGTCATTCTTTCAGCCAGTCCAGTAGCTCTTGAATTTAGTAACACATGAAGGTGCTTGAACAGCTTCAAATGCACCCAAAATCTTTTAAGACTATTTCAGAATCAGTCTGAGCAAACTTCTGCCATTAAAAAATGACACTTGATATCGCTCTTCATAGTGGAATAATTTTTAGCATTGTATCACATCTCCAGGTCCCTGGGTGTGATTCCCAGCTTGACTAATTTTTGTGGAGTTTGGCCTTTATCTTCATTTCTACAATGATTTAGGCACACACTTGATTTACAAAGAGACATGTGTTAGGTTTTATTTGTGGCACTGAACTGTCACAGTTTGAGTGACTATCTGTGTGTACATGAAAGAGAGAGAGAGAGGTTCGGAGCACGTACTGATACAGTGCATTGCCGCACCCACCACACGACAAACCAACTCAGGATCCAGATTAGGACCTAAGTGCAGCCATGCAACAGGTGATACCTCAGCACCACACTAGTTCAGATGGAGTGGAACAGTGTGAGTTTTTGTTATGGTGGCCGGCGTGCCAATTCTGCCACCAACACCCAAGTTTTTCCCTGTAAGTTGGAGGATCTGTTTGCAGGGCTGAATGCAGATTAACATCATACTCAGGACAGAGCAATGGCAGGTTAAGGGCCTTGCTCAAGGGCCCAACAGAGCAGAGTCCCTTTTGGCATTTATGGGATTCGAACCGGCAACCTTCCGATTGCCAGTGCAGATCCCTAGCCTCAGAGCCTACTCCGACCTGTATATGAGAGATATCTGTAAATGACTGGCATCTTCTCAAGCACTGGTACTAGCCTTGTGCCCTCTGCTGTTGAGGTAGAATTCAGATCTCCATGACCTTGCATCAGATAAAAGCATGTTTAAATGGATGGACATTTTCTAATAAACAAAATTCTTAATAATTCAGCACTGAACGTATACAGATAACCTGATAATACATGCAATTATTTAGAAAAAAAAAGGTACGCGGACATTACTAGCTAACATTAATGACACACATAAGGGCAG
Organism: Polypterus bichir lapradei; assembly: GCA_026402145.1. Classification (NCBI taxonomy): domain Eukaryota; kingdom Metazoa; phylum Chordata; class Cladistia; order Polypteriformes; family Polypteridae; genus Polypterus; species Polypterus bichir. Next base: position 68,010,811 of record JANRMT010062791.1, read on the forward strand.
TACATTTAAGGCAGAATCTAAAAAGCATTCTTCACAGAAAGGGTTTTAGAAATCTCGACCAATTACTGAGGCATGTAGTTGAAGCCAAAACTGATGGCTTTTAGAAAATGCATGAATGAAGTTTTTGAATCAGTTTGTCATTAACAAAGCAACTGGGCTTGAAGCACAGATTTGATATTTACTACCTTGTATAATTTTTTATCTAATTAACATCCTTTGATATGGAGAAGCTTGGGTGCAAATCATCCGTTTGCAGTTTGATCAAAGTCATGTACACCAAGAATTCAGTTTAGACATTTTATTTAAAACCTAGAGAAGTTAGTTTACTACCTCTACATCATTCTGGAAATAACAGAAAAAAATTAATCAAAGACTAGTTATTTTTAAATAACTGTAAAGTAATTAGTAGGCTGCATGATAGCACAGTGGTTAGCACTACTGCCTGTTTGATCCTTGGTGAATATCCTGCATCATCGGCCATGTCATGTCTGCATTGTCTTCTTCTATAGGGTTTTCCCTCAGGGTGCTCCAGTTTTCCTTGAGTATTCCCAAATTATGCTAGTTTAATTATCAACACGGACCATACCCAATTGACATACAAAAGCAAGCCCTGCATTGGACTGGTACCCTACCAAAGGGTAGTTCCTGCCTTGTGCTCCAGCAAACATGAGATTAAGCAGGTTTCAAAAAAGTCAGATTGCGATATGTCTAAGCAAAATTTGGCCAAATTCTTGGAAAATGGTATTTATAATAATGCCAGCATATATAGTTCATTTTTAAATAGATTTATAGCTAACTGGTATTCTGATATGACCAGCAATTAACTGGTGTCCCAGCCTGGGCTGGTTACTGTGTTCATTTGATACAGCATAAAAAGAATCTTTTTTGTATTGAATGAGTTCATAAACTCATTGAACATAGCTGCTTAATACACCATTCTTGACTTATTAGTTCAACTATCTATTTTTATATTTATAAGTGACTATCCCACCAGCACAGACCTGAAGTTAAGAGCCATCCAACCCATCATGGCATCTAATTTGAACTTTTATGACATCAGTTATCAATATACTATTTTAAAAATATCTGTCTAGAGAATGATTGGGAAACAAATCTTTACTATTTTTACAAAAGGGTAGCATTTAAGTTGGTCATCTCTGATAGCACTAGTAATACATCTTGCCACATTTGCATCCAAGAGGAGGTTTCAGGACTTGCTTAATTCTCCTGAATCCCCTGAGAGACACTGAGCATAAATCACAAATAGTTAGTAACTATAAATATTTCATATTCCACAGACTCTTTCATTCAATCCCAAAACTTGGCAAGGGGTGCCACGCATGCCACTTTTGAACACAAATGACTTAATATGCAAGTGATTTGACCAAGTGCATTGCCAAATTTCACAGGTGGGGATATAAGCGGCCATATGAAATCTCCTGTACGCTGTGTTTCTAATCTCCCTAAATAAACACAGAACGGGAGGTTTTCAGCTCAGTATCAAAGTGTGTGGTATCTCTGACAGCAAGCTTTATCTCTGGCACATAGGCCTTGTTATGAAATCAAATCTCCTTGGACTGTAATCAGAATCCATTCATTTTTGGAAATCGGTATTCATCATCATAACATTTTGTTTTAGGTCTTTTTTTCCTAACAAAGCTTTGAATTTTAAATGTGTAGAGTTGTATTAGCTTCCCAAACATCGACAGTGAGATTACATTTCAAAATGTGAAATATACTCTGCAAGATAAAGAGTTGTAAGCACCGTGAACCCCTAGAATAGCTTCTTAAACCACAACCGTTTAAGGCAGGATTTGCAAATGCCAGTTTAGCTTTTAGGAAATAGAAGAAGCTTAATTAGGCATGCAGATACATGGGATTTGAGTCTGTGAGAATGTAATATGCATCAATGAACAAGCCATGCTGTTTGGCAGATGAGACATTTGGGTAACAAAGTGAAATCCACTGTAGAAAACAGTTTCATTATTATGTGCTGCTTTGTCACAGAGAAATCTGGGAGATGGGAAGCCACATACAGAAATGCTTCTAGGCATAAAAACTTGTGCCAGTAAGCTCTTGCAGTGGCCCGCAGTGCATCCTCAGTTTGTTTTCAGGGGATTCTTTTCAAACCTTTCTTTTCTTCCGCAGAGGTCCTTCTGTAGTGCCATGGTGGATGAGCTCAGGGTGTCTCTGAAGTGTCAGCGCCGTCTCAAACACAAGCCCCAGGCTCCTGTCATGGTAAAAACAGAAGAAGTCATCAACATGCACACATTTAACGACAGAAGATTGCCGGGCAAGGAGACTATGGCATAGAACTGGTAGGAGGAGAAGAGGAAGCTGCCCTGAGCACAAACTGTCATCCTTGTTCAAAACAGTTTGCCAGAAAATGTTTCCTGTGGAAATATGCAACCTGAGCAAAATCAAATGAGTTACCTCATCCATCAGAAAACTACAAGACAACTGTATACAGCAAACAAAATGGGAGATGTGCAATCCCCAAAAGGATAAAAAAAGGAAAGGAAAGAAGAATAAACACTTAAAAGTGAACATCTACTAAAGATGAATAAAGATGTGCGGGTATGCCATGTATCTCTTGGGCCGAACTATCCTTCCCTTGAATGTTTCCATGTGATTCTGTGACAAGTGGTCTCAAATGGGTTACAAATATGTTTCCCCAGTGAACAATTATTATGAAGCGCTGTTAAATGAGCAAACAGAATACATGTAACACATTGGGACAGATTGTGAAAGGAGAAGGTTGCTTTTCTTATCAGTTTCTTTTTTAATTTATTCTTTTTACATATGTGAAAATATATTTTCTATAGTTTAAATCAAAGATGAAGCCACTAACCATTCCATGCTTGTTCTCTGGTGTCACAAAGTGCACATATGTAGGACTCAATTACAAGCTATGATGCACAGGAATAATGTAAGTGTCAATTCTTTGTCCTACCCATAAAATTGGTTGATTACACCCAAGGCAATAACAGCAGTGTTTGTACAGAGTTGGGGATTAGTAAATCCCTAAGTCTCCATTTTAATAATAATAATATTAATAACAGTAGTAAATACGTGCATTACGTCTAACAGAGAGACAAAAGCTGGCTCTGTTTGGCTGACTATACACAGCTTTGTACAACTTCCTGTTTGTTGTGAGCAAAGAAATGGAAGTTCGAGCAGCTGGTTGGTTGCCCACTGCGCGTCTTTAAGGTTGATCCAAAGATCTACTGTTTATTCCTCAATCCTGATGCACAGAAGCCGAGCAGCTCTGGTCGCCCTGACCTTTTGGTCCCATTCCTGTGCAATTCTGGCCAAATATGGGCAGAGGCTTGTTCACCTCATACTTAGATTTAACAGGAGGAACATATTTATTTATTTATTTATCTGTTTTTTTTTATATTTATTTAATGATTTATTTATTCTATTATTTTATTATTTTTTTCCTGAACTTAAATACACCTGTATGCAATCACCAGTTTCTTATAATACACTCCGCCCCTCCTTTTCCTTTGCATTTTATTCTTTATTATTCTTTTTTATTTTTTAATTTTTATGTTTATTTGTGGAAATGCAAGATTTCTATGAAAATAGTTTTTGTATGAAACAAATTTTTCTAATAATTTTTATCAACAAAAAATGAGAAAAACTAAAACCAGAACATGGGCTTTTCTTGTCCGTGCTTGTCCTTGTGGGGTGTGTTGATAAGCATGCCTGGTAGTCATGCACCTCACTGTTTGATTAAACCTATTTTTATCATGTACAGGAAAAAAACTATTTAAAAAATATTTTTACGTCAGGCAAAATTGGACAGGTGCACTACCATTTCTGCTTCTCATTTACACCCCTGCATTCCAATAGGCTGATAGTATACAGTGCTCAACGATTCTGTGTAAATGGTAAACATATATATATAATAAAAATAATGACAAAAACTAATTTTGACCACATTGTGAAAAAAATGGAGTGCACACTCTTTACTGTTTGAAATTGATGCACAAGTTTAAAAGAAATTTCATTAAAAAAGTTACACAATTTCTTCTTGAGTGAGACGTTTTGATTCTTCAGGTGAACCACTTCTTATTGCAAGGTTTCGGGAGGACTGTCCTGACACTACACAACAGAAAGTCTTCACACAAGGTGCAGTTTTTTGCTTTTTGTATATATTTGGTCAAATTAACACCACCGGTCAATGGGAAGGCCTGCTTTATATTTAATGTTCTATATTGGTTGATGTTTTATTTTATGAAAATGATTTAAACATGTTAAATGCTTTGAGACTTGAGAGATCTACAACTATTGAATTCAAACAAATGCCAATAAATATCTAATTTCTTATGATATTATTGCAATAGTTTGGGTGGGGAGGGGGGAAGAAATTTGGTGTTTTGATGTTTATACTTATTTTAATAAATGTACACTAAATAATTTCCAGATTGGTGCTGAGGATGGAAAGCTATAATTTAATGATGTCATCAAGCCAAAATAATGAATCTGAAACTCATTTTTAATGTACACCCTCTTCTGGGATACCTAATGAGAGCTCAATGTGCGCATGTCCATAATACAGTACATGTTAAAAGGGTACAGTGTTCTGCATATTTCTGTCACAAAACATTCCCTATATTTTAGAAAATATAATGATTTAACAAATCTTTTCCACATAAAACATGACTACATGTTTATCTATTTTGATTTTTTATTAAAGAGATGCTTTTAATTTTATTTAATGTTCGTGCATTTTTTAAAATTTTTACTATTTTTATATCCTTGCAGCGCTGGGATTCTCAATATGTCATTCACTATTCATTACATTTCTGTATCTTACCAGAATCGTGACTTATAATTTTCTCAAAAATAACCCAGTGCATCTACCTTGTCAAAAGTGTTAACTGTGTTTATTGAACCAATGGAAATTATATCTGAAAAACTGAGGATAGATAGATAGATAGATAGATAGATAGATAGATAGATAGATAGATA
>JANRMT010062791.1:68019443-68056508 GCA_026402145.1 Polypterus bichir lapradei
AATGCATACAGCAGCAAAAACATTAAAAACAAGAATATAGACTCAAAGGACAGATAATGCATCCAATAGATAGATAGATAGATAGATAGATAGATAGATAGATAGATAGATAGATAGATAGATTTAACACTAGAATTACCAGAGCCTACGAAAAAACTCCTAGATCTGGCCCACCTTAAATCCTATCGCACCTCTCCGTCAACGTCTTTTGTCCTGTAAATGTGCCAATAAAGACAAGCAGCAAGCAGCCTGCTATTCATCCCCCCACCTCCACAGAAAGTGCACAAAGTTGTCATTTACTACTAAAATATGAAAAACGTTTCTGTTTTAACAATGTGTTTACACAGATTATTATAGAAACGGAACACACATGAAATGCATTTGTTCCAAATAACAATCTATTATTTCCACTCTAAAACTCCAGCACTTCACTCCCAGATAATCAAGGCACGTTGATTTAACAAGGCTCTGGTAATTCTAGTGTTAACAAGTACATTGGGTAGAAGTATTGAATTGCCTGATAGCAGTGGGCAGAAAAGTCCCCCAGAGGCTCTTCTTAGCACACCATGGTGGAATAAGCCTGTGGAGTGGAAGGGATTTTTCATGATGGCATCCAATTTTGCCATCATATTATTTTCCACAACCTCCAGTGCGTCCAGGGTTCGCCCTGTGATAAAGCAGTGTAGAACACCACACTGACTACTTATGGACTGGTAGACCATTTCTATCAGCTTGCTGCACACATCAAAAGACCTGAGTCTCCTTAGCAAGTACAGTCTGCTCTGGCCCATCTTGTACAGCACCACTCTGTTGTCAGACTACTCCAGTTTGTTGTTTATGTGAAACCCTAGATTCTTGTCGCTCTGCACCATTTCCATGTCCTCCTCCTGAATGGTGACTGGTGTCAGTGGCATCTTAGCATGCCAGAAGTCCACCACTAGTTCTTTTGTCTTGCTGATGTTGAGTTTCAGATTGTTGTCCCTGCATCACAAGACACAGTCCTCCATGACTTTCCTGTACTCTGATTCTTCCCCATAAATAATGTAGCCTATGATGCATGAATCATCTGAAAATTTCTGTACATGGCAAGCACTAGTATTGTACTGGAAGTCTGTACTGTAGAGGGCAACCAAGAAGGGTGACAGGACAGTTCCCTGAAGTGCTCCAGTTTTACACACCACCATTTCTGACACATAGTTCCTCAGCCTCACAAACTGTTGTCTGTTGGTCAGGTAGTCTGTGATCCAAGAGATTGTGGGAGCTTATTCAGATCCTTGCTGTTAAAGGCACTGGAAAGAACATTTCAATTAACATTATTATGGTACCAATTTTGTTCAAGACAGAGTAGGCTCTGTGGAGCATCTAGATGAGAGCATCCTCCACACCTATATGTGCTTGATAAGCAAACTGCAAAGGATCCAGATGCTCTGTAACCAGGAGATGTAGCTGTTTTAGGATCAGCCTCTCAAAGATCTTTATGATGTATGAAGTAAGTAACTGGTATGAAGTCCTTCGGATAACTGGAATGTTCTTTCTTTGGCACTGGGATGACACAGGAAAACACAGCAGAGGAACCTTCCGCACATATTCTCCCTTTTCCTGAATTTGCAGAAGGACCCCACAGAGCAGTATATGCAGAGTTTTCCCAGCTCTCTCCTCACTTGAACAGCAGAGACACACCTTCCAAGGAGTGGAGACCATAGGTGTAATGTCATTGTAGGGAAAGGCCATGCAGGATACAGATCTGAACCTCTTCAGCTTGCTCACAGAGACAGTGATGGGGGAGGGGGCTGGAGTCAAACCTGTTGAAGAATTGGTTCAGTTCATTAGCTCTGTTCTTGCTTCTTTCATCAGAATGATAAAAGAACTTGAGCCTGTTGTAACCAGTGATAGTCCTTATCCCGTTCCCCAGAAGTTCATGTTGTTTTGTTGTAACTTGTGCTCAAGTTTGACTCTGTAGTGGGTTTTCTCCTCATGGTGCCCTTTATGGAGCCCTACTTCAGTCTCGACTGCACCCCGCTTGATTTTATCCTTATCTGCAGACCTGAAGGCTTTCTTCTTCATATTCAGGAGGACTTTCAGTTTTTTTGTTATTTATAGCTTGTTGTTGGGAAACAGTGCACTGCATTTGTGGTGACTGTGTTATCCACACAAAACTTGATGTAATCTGTGAAACAGTTGCTCAGTTCCTCAATATACTGGCTGTGCGACTCACAAAGCATATCCCAGTGATTGTTTTTAAATGCATCATTCAGAGCCTCCTTGGCCTCAGTTGTCCATACCTGCACAGTCCTAGTGGTGCCTGGCAACTTCTAGACAGTGGGTTTATATACAGGTATGAGCTATACCAAATTATGGTCCAATCAGCCTAAAGGTGGCAATGCAAATTAACAGAGTTATATGCCTCTTTAACATTGGCATATAACAAGTCCAGGGTCCTGTTTTCTCTAGTCATGCAGTCCACAAACTGGTAAAAAGTATTGAGGGTGGGTGAAAGTGAACAAGGTTAAAGTCCCCAGAAATCATGATGAATGCACTGGAATGGTCAGTAGAGAGTTTGTATCATGTATAGATTTAAGTTTAAGAATTTGGAGCCCTTGCCTACAACCTGCTTTGGATTCTTATATTTGGTGAGTACTGTGGCTTATACTGCTGCGTTTTTGAGAGGCCATTCTGGCTTCAGTTCTACATGCAATCGCTGTCTGTGTGGAGTTTACACCTCTCCCCACATAGCATTGGTGTATCTCCAGTTATTTTGGTTTCCCTCCCACTTCTCCTAAGATATTTACAGTACGTTACATATCCTTGTATATGTGTGTGAGTGGGTCCTGCAGTGGTCTGGTGTTGAGTACTGCACTGATGTTGGGATAACTTTTGGCCGGATACAAGCATGAACTGAATTAGATAAGTTTGAGACAGTTATGTCACAAGTTATCTCCACAGAATTTATACATGTTCTTATTACCATAAATCCATGTGTTTTGACTGCTGCAAACAAATAAGACTCACTTTGAACTAAAACAGAAAACACTCATCTTTAAAGTCTGTATGAAGTACCACGTTTGACCCCTCAACAAGAGAGTTGTGTTTAGCTATATGAAATGCTTCTGGCCTAGTGGCCCAAATTTAATTTGCAAGATTGACTGATGGATTATGTCAACAATTCTAATGGTTCTGTCTCTCTGTCTATTCATGTGTTTGTCATAATCCTTAATTTCTTTTAAAGCACGTCTTATCAAATATAACATATATACTGAGAAAATATATATCAAAGTATTGTCAAAATGTACATTGAGTTAAGTGACACATAAATTATGTGTCAGTCATAAACTTGACTAATTTGGTAAAAGCCAGTCATTGGTTCAATTGGAAAGCTCGAGAAAATTCTGACAAGCTGTCATTTTGAATCTTCACGTTTTACAGCCATTTCTGCAATACTAGCCACATATTTGTACATGGTATCTTTATTAGGGCATATACAAGCAATCAGCCACTGAAAGACATTTTTTAATAACCTATCTTGTGGTGAAAGGTCTTTCACTTTTCACAGTCATTACTGCTTTGTTGTAGCTAGCTCTCTTTACATTCTCTTATGGTATATTGGAAACTTTAATCGCCTCATTTTATAGACTTGCATTTGAACTTGTGGCATGGGATATAATTCTGAGTCTTTCTGAGATTTGTTTCATGTTTAAGCAGCAACACTCCTGTCATGAAAAAGTATCACCAATGCTGGAAAGATGCTAAAAAAATGACAATTTAACAATTAGTCATTACAATAACAAAGGTACACTTGTTTGTTTGATGGCATATTGTCTAAGGACAAATTAGGGTGACATGCACAACAAACACACAAGTCATTAAGTAACTAAACTTTGTGGATTTCATTAGTCAGAAGATTGGAACATATGGTGTAGTTTTTTGGAAAATGTTTTGTTTAATTGAAGGAATATTTAGGGGTATGTTTGCACCAAGTCCTGTGGGAAGCAATGCACATTTTACATGCAGGGTATAATTTTATTACAGTGGGCAGAACTGAAATTGCTACTAGGTGGATGTAAAATTAAAAAATCAGTTACATGAAGGCCTATTGGGTGATGTGATTTTAAGTTGCTTATATATATTTGTATTTCTAATCCCTTTTGGAAAAAATTCTAATTTTTTGATATAATTTTTATGTTGCCAGTTTAAGAACACACACTGATATCTTGTACCATATTTACTATTCTCACACATGCAATTGGCATCTAGTAGGAAACAATACAAAGCTACTTATATATTGTAAGCTAAGTTGTAGACAACATGCAAGGCACATAAAATTAACAATGCCAAAAAAAAGAAACAGACCAACTCATAGTATAAACAAAATTACTCAAAAACCAAATTTCATTTTAAAACCAGTCAGCAAAATCACAGACATTATCCCAGTATGGCCAGCTGCGCCATAATTTACAAAAACAAAAAAAAATTAAAAAAAATATTTTGATATGGATTATTATGGAATGCATAAATGACTTCTATTCTGTGCCATTCAGTGAATTTCGAATACTCAAAAAAGCAGATCATAATTTCTAAACCCTAGTGGCATATATTCTCTTCACTCTTCAAGATTCATAGATTTTTTAAGAGTTGTGCAAGAGAAAGAAAGGTCCCGATTTTGGCCACAGGTCATAGTTTCTGCAGTCCATTAGTGCTACAATATACTACAAGGTCTGATGCTATTTGTCGCATATATTCATTGTCAACAATCATTTTTGAGACTTCCTGTAAGTGTTGCCTTTGAGGTTCTGTTCAGAGTCTTTTAAAGCAGCTTATTTCATCCTTTTTAAAAGCAAATATTAATTCAGTTTCTCATCCACAACACACTGGGCCAAATCTCTACTCACATATCTAAAAATACTTATAAAAAGTTAAGCAGTAGAAGACTTCATTAGAGATGAACAAGGATGCAGACCCCACTTACAGGTATGAGCCACATTTGTAAGGATTTAGTTTAATAAAGAAAGTCCGGTTAACAATTTTTCTCTTTGGTTGTCTTTTTTAGATGGCCCTACTCCAGGTATTATGCATGCAGCTATTGTTTCTTATAAGCTAAAGGCCACTGTCCTCATCTGCTTACTTGTGCTTGTTCCATGTAGACTATTCTATAGGGTGGCTCCATTCCTTCATTGGCATTAGTAAGTTTGATGTCTTCTTCATACACAAATACAAAAGGCTTATAACCCACTATGAGTTCAAAATCAGAAATTAGAATAAAGAGTTCACATGGATACATTTGCCAGGATTCAACTTTCAAAGTAATAAAGATTTGCAAATAATCTTTTAAAATGAAGACTTATGCTTACATAAGATGAAACTATTCTTTCCAGCAGCCTTGCATTATTTCACAAAGAGCTAAAATGATAAAAATATATACATCACAGGTAACTTACCAAAAAAAAAAATACAGAAAGAGCCTTGTAAAAAAAGATGCAATTAGTGACATCAGTAAACCAGATTGAGTATGACAATCAATCAATCTCTATTTTATAAGCTGCCCTTTACACCTTCATAAGGCACTTTACAAAGCAAACATGAATTTAATTCAAAGCGGCAAAATAAAGTGCAATACGGGATAATTCAATGATAAATCTCAGGACAATAAAGGCTGGGAACAGCTAACAAAAATGAACAAATCATACTGATAAATGGTAAAGTTAATAAACAGTGCAGTTCAATTCAGTTTCGCTTGCTCATATTTAGTGTTCTTCAATAAGAGCATTCTTAAGACTAAAATTCACAATATAATATAATATAGTAATGCATGTTTAATTCATATACAGAGATCAGTGTCTTTTGCTGAAATGTAATGTAAGTCATGTAAACAAGAGTTTTTAACTAATAAAAGATATGTCCAGTGAACAAAGGTGTAGTGTGAAAAAACTCCAGTTAACAGTTTTCTTAGTGAAAGTAAACCTTTGAGGAGAACTACAGTAGAACCTAAGCTGGGCAGGATAATGTGGCAGATATCTTAGCCCCATTGCAAAGAACTTGGCAGCTCCACAGAAGCCCACTAGAAGGTTTGCTTGCTAGTAGGAGGCAATCACATCTTGTCTTTTGACCACCATAAAAAAGTAATATATCTTCATTGTCTATAGTTTTATAGCACTTTAGAAAGTTGTGGACATTATAAAACAACCAAGAAGAAAATAGTGTGCTTCTGTGGTTGTTTCAGCCTGCCAGCTCTATACACTTAAACCATTACATTTTACAGTTCTTTGGTGCAGGTATGCCATTCTTGGGAGTTTATCATTATGGGCCCAAAGGAGTTTGTCTAACCAATCTTTATAAAGTTAATGGTCCTGCCTATGAAACTTGTGGATATAGCCCATGTAGCAAAATCACAAAAAAAGTTTTCAAATCTAAGACTATGAATGGTTTCTATAGAGTTAATATCTCATTGTTTGTAGTTATTTCAACAACTCAACTCAACTCAACTCAATTTCTGTATAATATGAACCAATGAGAAATTATTACAAGACTATTAGTTTAATTAATGGTCAAACCCATTTACACCATTGGGTGAAAGACAAACCTAATGATTAAAAAGTCTTTCCAGAGAGTCAGAATTATTTGGTGGGCAAGAGACATGTAGGATATTAAGATTATTACTTTCTCCCTGATAAGTTTACAACAAAGACACAAACCTTAATTAGTGTATTTTTGACCTATCAGTGCCCAGTATATACAGATGGGTCTGGTATTTGCATTCTTCAAAAGCATTTTTTTAAGCCATCTATCATATAAAGTTTGGGAACAATGGTTCTATACCTATCATTCTTAACTGTTTGGAATCCTCTTGAATTGTTGTTTATTTCAGGTACAATATCTAAATTAGTATTAATAAACACATCCTTAGACCTTGTCTTTTTAGGCGAATTGCATAAATTGTGAAAAACGTCTATTGTCAATTTCATGTCTGTCTGTCTGTCTGCATTGAAATCTGCAATACTAATTGTTCAAGGAAGTTTATGCTATCAAGTTCTATCTTGAATAGAGAATGCTGTACACATTTTTCTTTAACTGAAAAACTCAAATTAAAAGTGCTGGCTAATTTTCAGTAATCTATTTTACATTTTGTGTAACCTAAATTGTTCATTAATTTTCTCTTTCAAATTTACCTGCAGAAAGGTTATTTCAGCTTGTATACTTTCATTTTTAATTGTCAGATAGCTGCTACTGGGCTAATCCATTAGCTATTCAAAAAGTCTGTCAATGGGATTTGTTGTCTGCTGCAGAGATTTGTTGGGATACTATTTTGACAGTATAAAAGCCTCCTCTAGAAATCCAGATTATCAGTATTAGATTTGTTCATTGTACATATATCACACAACATAAGCATTTTGTATGGATAAGGCTGATTTCCCAGGCTGTCATTTCTGCCCATCTAAGGTGCTTGGCACCTCTATGCATGATTTTTGGGAATGCCCCATGGTGGCGAAATTGTGGAATCGTATTGCAAGGGCCCTCCATTCCATTCTGGATAGTCAGATACGTATATCACCACAATTACTGATTTTACTAGATTTCTCCATTTATCTTTTATCAATATCTCAGCTACACAAACAGGTTATTTCCATTGCTTCTTTGCTTTAAAATTTCTACTAGTGTGTTATTGGAGAGACAAAGATACTGTATTCTTTAGACACTGGAGCTTTTCATTTTATAATTTGATGCTTTTAGTAGGCTCAGCTTTTAGAATTAATGAGGCATCAGAAAATAGTACTAGAAAGTAGGAGGCTATCGCTAAGAAAATCAAAAGCCAGTTGTGCTGTGTTTAAGGTTTTTTTTGTTGTTGTTGTTTCTATTATGATTTGCATGTTCTGGATAATTTTCAGCCTATCTCTCACTTATCATTTCTGTCAAAAGTTCTCAAGTGTGTTGTAGTCTCCCAACTCACCAATTGCTTAACTTCTAATAATCTGATGGAACCCTTTCAGTCTAAATACAGAGCGCAGCTCTACCTCAGATAACTAATGATTTGCTTATTAGACTATTAGAACAATCTAGACGAGAACAGGCCATTAAGCCCAACAAAGCTTGCCAGTCCTACTTATTTCTTCCAAAAAAACATAATTTTGATGTCTTACTGTCTACCACACTACTTGGTAGCTTATTCCAAATGCCTATTGTTCTTTGTATAAAGAAAAACTTCCTAATGTCTGTGTGAAAATTACACTTAACAAGTTTCCAACTGTGTTCCTGTGTTCTTCATGAACTTATTTTAAAATAACAGTCTCAATCCACTGTACTAATTCCCTTCATAATTTTAAACACTTCAATCATGTCACCTCTTAATCTTCTTTTGCTTAAACTGAAAAGGCTCCGCTCTTTCAATCTATCCTCATAATTCATCACCTGCAGCCCTAGAATGAGCCTTGTTACTGCTCTCTGGACCTTTTTTAGTGCTGCTATGTCTTTTTTGTAGCCTGGTAACCAAAACTGCACACAGTACTCCAGGCTAGGCTTCACCAGTGCATTATAAAGCTTGAGAATCTCCTTGGACTTCTACACACTGTGCTACATATATAACCTAACATTTTGTTTGCCTTCTTAATGTCTTCTGAACACTGTCAGGAAGTTGATAGCTTAGAGTTCACTATGACTCTTTAAATCCTTCTCATAAGGTGTACTCTCAATTTTCCGACCACCCATTGTGTATTCAAACCTAACATTTTTACTTCCTATGTGTAATACTTTACATTTACTGACATTAAATTTCATCTGCCACAAATCTGCCCAAGCCTCTATGCTATCCAAGTCCTTCTCTAATGATATAACGGATTTCAAATTATCTGCTAATCCCCTTATCTTGGTATCATTAGCAAACTTGACCAGCTTGTTACTTATATTCCTATCTAAATCATTTATAATTATTAAAAATACCACTCTTAACATCAGTCAATTCTGATGAGGTTCCTCATACCATCACCCTCTGCTTCCTGTGTCTGAGCCAATTCTGCACTCATCTAAAAACATCACCCTGAACTCCCACTTCTTTTAATTTGATGCCTAACCTCTCATGTGGCACCTTATCAAATGCTTTCTGAAAGTCCAGATAAATAATATCATATGCTCCACTTTGATCATTATGGCAGCATATTCTGTTAGACCTAAGTGCAGCTTTTGACATTGTCAGACATGACATTCTACTGTCAAGAATGGAGAATATTCTAGATGTCCCTGGCACTGCCCTCTAGTGGTTTAAGTCCTATCAGACTGATAGGCAAGAGTTTGTCAGTGCCAGTCACTCAAGGAGTTCCTCAGAAATTCAGCCCTCTGCTCTTCTGTATCTATATGCTTCCCCTTGGCCATATTGTTCGTGGCTCTGGACTGGGTATCATTTTTATGCAGATGGTATTTCAATGTTACAAATGAAACTTTATCAGCTCACAACTTACCTCAGTGAAATTAAAACCTGGATGGAGCATAACTCTTTAAAATTAAATTGCAACAAAACTGAACTCCTGCAAATTTGCAGTAAAGCATAACATAAGAAAATGAGTTCCTTTTCAGTCACTCTTGATGGTGATCTCATTAGACTTTCTTCTAACTCAAGGAATCTTGATTCCTTCTTTTCTTACTCCACCCATTTACACCACATTAAGAAACTTCCTTACTTCCACCTCCATAACATATCTTGTGTTCACTTTTTCCTCTCCTTTTCTAATGCTGAGAAATTTGCCCATGCTTTTATCACATCCCACATTGATTATTGTAACTCCCTACTGGCTGGTGCCCCTTCAGATCTTATATGACATCTCCAGTTAATTCAAACCTCTGCAGCAAGAATCCTTACACGAACTAGCAACAGCACGCACATCACGCCCATCCTGCTTTGCCTTCACTAGCTCCCTGTTTTTTACAGGATTAAGTATAAAATTCTATTATTAACCTACAAAGCTTTAAATGGCCATGCACTGGACTACATCAGTGACCTTCTCCATCGTTATGCTCCTGTTCACCCTCACTGGGTGACAGGACTTTCAGCTGTTTAGTGCCCAGACTTTGGAATGACCTCTCTAAGTTAAGCAGACCAGCTGCCTCCATTCATTCTTTTAAAAAGACCTTAAAACTCATCTGTTCAGGAAGGCTTTTAACTTAACCTAACTCTCTGCCCCTTTTTTCAGTTTACTTCTCTGTCCAGATGCTCAGGATAATTTATGTGTGTGTTATATCATAAACTAGCTGTCCCTTGTGGCTCCACCCACGCAGTAGTGAAACAGCACAAACTTTAAAAATCAAAAAAACAAACAGGGTACCGCTAGCTATGCGGAGGCAAGGTACTCTCTAAAACGTGGCGACAGGTAGAATGACTTGAACAGAGGCTGGTGTGTGAATGAGTAGGGCAAACCCCCCACCCCCCCAGGGCTCCCTATTCCTGATGTCACCCTTTCCCCTCCCTTCGGCCTGCAGCCTCTGTCTCGGATTAGCGCAAATAAATCACTCCTGCAAGTGAGCTATGATACTTAGTGAGATGACAGAAGTTGCAAAATCAACCGGAATGTTCAAGCAAATTATAGAAATAAACCCGATCTAAATCCGTTAAGTAGTTCTCTCGTGAATAGTGGACAGACATACAGACAAACAGACAGACATACGTTGGATTTTATATATGTATAGATTATATGATTTGTTCAGGCATTTCGTTTAGTATTGAATTTAGTATTATACTCTGGTTTATTCTCTCTTTTATACTATTTGATGCTTTTGTATATCCTGTTTATTTGTTTATTGTTCTATGCAGAAACTGTTTGTATCATTTTGTTTAAAGTGCCTTGAGCATGAGAAAGGTGATATATAAATAAAATGTATTATAATTATCATAGACAGCAGAGTTACACATGTAACCAGATGTCTCAGCTTCAGCAGCTTATGCAAATAAACCTCAGACCTACTTGTTGTCATACCAGGTAAGTTATATAATCTTTGTAATGGTAAAAGTGACAATGTAAACAATGGAAACAAAAGTAACTTATCTAAAAAGAAATGAAAGAGGCAAAGAGCTCCATAAGCATGTCTTTGTAAGCTTGAATATACAGTATATAATGAATTAATATGTACTCATTATTTACTTTCTACTAAAAACAACCACACAAGTTGCATTGTTTGCAGAATATAACGAATCAATATTGCAATGACAATCTAAGTTATCAGAGAAGTAGCACAATGACCAGGAGCCTCATGAATAACGGCGTGCATAGAACTCACACTATAACATGGTGTAAGCACAAAAGCGGAAATGTTCGAATGCACAAAAAAATCCAGATGCATAAATCTGTGCGAACACCACCTTCTACATTCTTCTGCTACATAAATCCCAGTCAGCGTGAAAAGTAACACACGTGCATGCGCCTTCTGTCCCTCCCCAACTCCTCCCAGAATTACGCCTCTTTGAATATGCAAATCAATACAAATAGCCCTTAAGCGCAGCCTTCTGTGAAAAGACAATGGCAAAAGCACGAGGGAAAATAGAAGAATTTCAGCAAATACCAAGTGGAGGCAAGGAAAAACTTACTATTTGTTGTTTAAACAGTGGTATAAATAACAAAAGGAAGTTGATCGAGTGACACAGCGTGTCGGAGAAACTCAAAAGCTCAAGTTCACAAAGTCGCACAGTGCCCGAAATAAAAAAGAAGTTGTCACATATCATAGTCATCGTGAAAAGGCAAGTCGTAGCCCACCGTCTGAGTGTCATATGAAAGCTTATTAGGGTACAGAGAAAAAAAAGGCACACAGTGGGAAAAAAGCACAAAATGTCAAATTTAATCTCTAAATTTCCACTTTAATCACAAAGTTTATTTTGTCATTAAAGTAGAACATCATAAACTTCATCTTAAAATGGTTTAATACTGGAATTACCAGAGCCTACGAAAAAACTCGTAGATCCGGCCCACCTTAAATCCGTTCGCACCTCTCCGTCAGCATCTTTTGTCCTGTAAATGTGCCGATAAAGACAAGCAGTAAGCAGCCTGATATCCCATCCCCCACTGCCGCAGAACGTGCACAGTTCATGCCTTGATTGATTATTATCTGGGAGTGAAGTGCTGAAGTTTTAGAGTGGAAATAATAGATCGTTATTTGGAAAACATGCATTTTATGTGTGTTCCATTTCTACAATAATCTGTGTAAACACATTATTAAAACAGAAACGTTTTTCATATTTTAGTAATAAATGACAAAATGTTGGCATAAACTATATAATGTGTGAAGCCTGAAGATCAAATAAACCCTTTCACAAAAGGTTCAAGGATGATACAACAGCTTCTGTGGTGCAGCGGTAAGATTTGCTGACTTGTAGTCAAGAATCCTCGGTTCGATCCCAACTGCCTCCTATATTTACCATTTTCAGTAGTCAGTTGCTCTTATTGTTAATATTATACAGTACACTGTGACAGATAGGGGACGCTGTCGTCCTCTTGAATCCTCAGACCAGACGCCAGACACCAGATAAAAGTTCAAATATTAAATTTATTTGTACAATAATGTACACAAAGCACACTCCACTCCACAATACTCCTAAATAAACAATCAACTAATCAATAATACAAATCCTCCACTCCCAGACGAGTTGTCACCCTTCCTCCCAACTCAGCTCCCCGCTCTGGGGTTTCCCACAGTTCTTTATAGTCCTTGACCCGGTGAAAACTCCTCTTTTTTCTTCAGCCCGGAAGTACTTTATCTCTTTTGTCCTCGTGACTGTGAAGTACTTCAGGGCTATACTGAACATATGAGTCCTTGAGCCTCCCTGCAGCGTCCTCTGGTGGCCCACACAGTATCCAGCAGGGTTGTGAAGGGAAACTCCAAGGTCCATAAAGCCCTGCTGGAATTCAGGGTATCTCCACGTTGCAGGGAGGGCTCCATCTGGCGGCTTGGGGGTATTGGCTGGGATAAGCTGCCGGCCATAGTCCACAACACACATACATTTGGTTTGCGTAACAGCCGCTGTACATTTATAGTACTTGTAAAAGTTACCGTTTTTTTTTTTTTTTTCACTTTTATTTTTTCAGTCACGATCACGATGCATACTACCACCCATCCACTCAGGGATCTGATGCTGTTACTTTTTATCTGAAACTGGGAATAGCTGTAGATGTGAGTGGTGTTTTGAGGCAATGGAACTGGAAATTCTCAGATCTGGATGGATAAAAGACATAGGTATATATGATATTTGGAATAACTCATTTTATGACTTGTATAGTACATTTCGGAAAACATTGTGGCACGGATGCAACATTATTCATATTTATTCACATAACATCTTGTGGTTGTAATCACTGACCGCCTGTTTTCTTTTTTTTTTCTCTGTTTTTCTCTACGTTGCTGTATAGTGCTGTTTTTTTGTACTACAGGACATGCAGAGGAAAAAATAGTACAGAGAGGTCAGTTCAGGCTATATGCAATCATCACATTCAAATATTAACAGTTTACACACACGCATTGTTGCATCCATGCCACAATGTTTTCCAAAATGTACTATACAGGTAATAAAATGAGTTATCTCAAATATTATATACACCTATGTCTTTTATCCCTCCAGATCAGAGAATTTCCAGTTCCATTGCCTCAAAACACCACTCACATCTACAGTTATTCCCAGTTTCAGATAAAAAGTAACAGCATCAGATCCCCGAATGGGGGGGTGGTAGTATGCATCGGGATCGTGACTGATAGAATAAAAGTGAAAAAAAAACAGTAACTTTTACAAGTACTATAAATGTACAGCGGCTGTTACAGATGCAAACCAAATGTATGTGTGTACTGTATAATATTTAGAATAAGAGCAGCTCACTACTGAAAACAGTAAATACAGGAGGCAGTCAGGATCGAACTGAGAACTCTTGATTACAAGTCAGCAAATCTTACTGCTACACCACAGAAGCTGTTGTATTGTCCTTGAACTTTTTGTGAAAGTGTTTATTTGATCTTTGGACTTCAGGCTTCATACATTATATAGTTTATGCCTACATTTTGTCATTTATTACTAAAATATGAAAAAGTTTCTGTTTTAACAATGTGTTTACACAGATTATTGTAGAAACAGAAAACACATGAAATGCATGTGTTCCAAATAATGATCTATTATTTCTACTGTAAAACTCCAGCACTTAACTCCCAGATAATCAATCAAGGCATGAGCTGGGAGAACTTTGTGCACGTTCTGTGGCAGTGGGGGGATGGGATACCAGACTGCTTGCTGTTTGTCTTTATCGGAACATTTACAGGACAAAAGACGCTGATGGAGAGGTGCGACGGATTTAAGGCAGGCTGGATCTACGAGTTTTTTCGTAGGCTCTGGTAATTCTAGTCTTAATTTACTAGTTTCTTAAATCCCATCATAACTAAAGTAGCACGTTAAATGCTTTGTTTTGTATTTGATCTTCTATGTGCTCTATGTGTGTGAATCACTATGTGCTTCCAGGCTGTCTCTTCCTCCGACAGGACACAGAATCCATTACATTCATAATATTACAGCTCTATGAATAATTATAATACTGAGATGTATACGTGATATAATTTTCATGATGATAGGAGTTAAAGCATGTTATTAATCATTGTTTACACGGTGGCACAGTGATTGTTCATGTCTCACGCATGTTGCTTGCTGCGCCATGCACGACCTTCGATGAAATACTTTATTGTAGAAGTACTGCCTCTTTCAAACGTAAAAATCCCCAATTCCTGTCCTTACTTTTCTTTCTCCAAATACCCAGTCGCCACACAATCAACTCTGTAATAGACGTTAAGCCATCAGTAAGCTTAGAACGACGATTCTTCAAAACTTTTAAGGAACATTGCAAATATCTTCGTAGTACGTGTTTAATTATTCTATCCATCTATCCTTCCAGTATCGCGCCAGCACCAGCAAGAATACAGCGCGAGGCAGGAACAATCCGTAAACAGAGCGGTTAGTTATTAACAATATAGATTATTTAAATGAAGTTAAAGTTTTATCTGTATAATATAATAAATATATTTTGTTGCATTTAATCTTAAAAATGATATCGTCATATGTAAATACGCGCTTTATAAAGTGGTTCAGGTTGTGCAACATTATAAGTGCATTTTACTGTGAGGTGATTGTACTTATAAGTACAAACAGTTCTACATGGAGCACTTGATGGAATGACTGAGTGCATTTATAGTTCTTGGGATGAAACTGTTTCTGAACCGCAAGGTCCGTACAGGAAAGGCTTTGAAGCATTTGCCGTGTGAGAGCAGTTCAATAGACAGCATGGCTGAGGCAGCGTGTGCTTGATGCTGTATGCCGATAATTCTCTTTCCGATCAGCTGCTGAGCTGTTATTCCCCACTCAGATATAGTAATATAAATACTCTGAGTGGTGCAGTGAGAGTAATATGGAAAAAGAAGATCCATTGTGGCAACCCCTAACGGGAGCAGCTGAAAGAAGAAAAAGAAGGTGCAGTGAGAGTAACAACGCTAAAGCAGCTATGGTATTTGGAATACTTTGGCTATTCCCTGGACCATTATATTGTTACAGGTTAATTACAATCAGATGCCTTAAACTGATAAACAATATGCAGTTAGTTTCAGTGTATATGATAAAGTCTCATTAGGGATGTGGATCTAAAAAAGAAAGGGTAAACACACAGAAACAGTAGCACTGCTTTGACGCTGGGTGCCGACAGTTTGCAAAACTGAGCGGAGAACTTGCGTACGCCAGGGTTGGAGCTATCGAGAAAATGTGCGTGGCTTTACACCAAATCTAGGCTTTATACATCATGATTTGACCGTGGAAACATTTGTACGCATCATTTATACATGAGGCCCCTGATCTGCCATGTATAATGGCCAACACCGATGCAGGCATCAATTTTAGATTTAGGCCTACAATATAGATTTTTGACTTGTATATTGGGTACTTCTTCCAAGAAACTTATGTTTAAGATACATCATCCACAATTAGCCTAGACCCTCCACATCCAATAACTAACTGTAGGACAGCAATTGATGCAATTTTTGCATCACTTGAATTGGAATCAGCCATCCATGGACACTATTTCAGTGTCCACATGCCTATTTGGGCTGAGTTATAATGTTATAAAATATTACTAATAAACATATTATATGTACTCAGCTAATACATATAATGACTTTCTGTAATCAATGTTATTTTTTAATATTACTGCTGTTATTTTTAATATAACTACATTATTGTCCTTATCATTACAAAAATACTTAAACAAAAATGTGGCATCTGTTTCTTTAACAAAGTAAATAAACAAAACAAAAATTTAAATTCTCCAACTTTCAAAGTAGTTAACTAAGTTGCCCGATAATATGTTGCAACATGTGTACTTATTTTAAATGGTTTAACTTTTAACACAGAAAAACAGAAACAGTATTGATCTGCATTAGACAAAATGATCATTAATATATTATGTTTAAAATCAACATTGGAAATTCAAAAATGTGCACCAAAAACAAAACTGTAAACTTCACTGATCTATGTACAAAAATGATCATCGTTTCTAAATCACATCAAATGTGCCAAATTGATAACAAAGACATTATTATGAAGAAACACTATAAATATCAATCTACAGCAAAAATTAAAAGAGCAAAATACTTTTATACCAAGAGAAATACCAGAGACTGCTAATAAGGATAAAATACACATTAAAATTGGTTTCACAAGTTCTCCAGTAAAAAGCAGTAATAGAGAATTTATAATGCCTCAAATATACACAATGAAAAAACATTTAAAAATAAACAGCAAAGAGCCAATGATCTACTGTAAATAATATTTTACTGAGGTAATTTTTGAAAGAAGAACTTAATCCATCAGGCAGAAACAAAAACACACTCCACATTTAATGATTTTAACATAGAAGTACTTGATTTGCTTCAAGCACTTAGTGCACTCAACACTAACAAATCCCCCAGGTATGATGGGATTTTATTCATTTTGTAAACATACTCTTGCAATTACTTCAGACTGGAGACATGAATGGTAACTGGAAATTTGCCATTAGATTCCCATAACTGCAGACTACTATCCCTTAAATCTTTTCTTTGTAAAATTATGTAATTTATGAAAGGTAAATTAAAATACTGCTTTTATAAAAGTAACAATTCAAATAATAGCCAGTTTGATTTTATAATACGAAGATCCTGCAAAAACAAATTTGTTGAATTTTTTGTTAACAGAAAACAGAAGTTGTTAGCAAAAGCAATGCATAAAATGTAATTTATTTAGACTTTCAACAGGCCTTTGGTAGAGCTCATCTGAAACTACAGTCCAATGGCAGGCAAAGAGAATGAGTGGGCCCCTGCACTTCTGGCCTAGTTTTGAAAAAGAATATCTAAATCCAGTTCTACAAAATTCTCCATGGTATTAATCCAGCAGAATTATTTTTTCTAAATAGTGAATCAAAAGCTTAAGGAATCAAGGAAGCATGTAAGAACTGAAACCAAGTAAGCGGCACCCCACGACTACTTCAGTGTTTTCATAATAATACAATATTTCTTTAGATAATTGTAGACATCACTGAGAAAACATCTTAGGTGATCCAACAGAGTATGAAAGTCAACCCTATCATAAGTGTATTCTTCTTTAGACTGTGTGAGAAACAGCAAACCTTTCGCTCCACTGTGTATGAAATGTGCCCAGAATTAAGCCCTATCTATCACTGAAGTCTTTATGTGAGCACCTTCTCCAGCCACACATTCTATTTATATTCTTAGACTGCAATGTCTATGATTAACAGTGACAGAGTTACCATTACAGTTTTTCTTGATTGCTAAGACACATTCCTGGAAAGCTGCTCTCCTTTTCCCTAAACTGTGAACACAAAACCCAATTTTCAAGCTACATTCACAAAACCTCTGACTCTTCTTGCAAAACCAAACTTTCTCCCCAAAACAGTTCAATCTGTGCTCAAAACTGAACTATGCTGTCAAATCATGCCTCAAGTCAATCTAAATTAAATACTCTACTGAGTAGTCACTAAACACTACATAGAAAAAAGGAAAACACAATGCTCAGGACATGAAGCGGTAGAAATAAATGTTTATTTAGGCTAAATGCATGTTGCAAAACAAAATACCTGGGCATTTTTAACACTTGTACATAGAAAAAAGAATTTGCAAAAAAACAGAAATTCTGTGCATTTACATGTAGCACTTGTACTTAAAATAAAGCACAAAAATATACAAATGAAGTACAAAGAAAAGAAGTGCATTACTCCGCCACAGCATCATTTCTCCGTACTGGGTCAGGCCACAGGACTGCATCTACATCACAGGCCACATTTTCTCTGGCCAGGCAACGGGGGAAAAAACCCCTGGCATGCCGTATCCAGGCTTGACATGCCTCCACACCCATGTCACCACAGGCCAGTTCCATGGCTTGCAGGAGATTTACCCTGGTATAAGGTTGGCGTTCATATACCTTCCACCGCCATGAGGAGAAGAATTCTTCAATGGGGTTCAGGAAAGGGGAGTACGGTGGAAGGCAAAGATTGATAAAACCTTGGTTCATATTGAACCACTCTCTAACCTGGAGACCTCTGTGAAAACTCGCACTGTCCCAAACAACGACATAGATGGGCTGCTCATCCTGCTGCCCTAACAGAGCATCTTGCATGTGATTGAGGAAAATGAGGAGCTGGTGAGTGTTGTAGGGCCCTAGGTTGGCCTGATGGTGGACAACACCATGATTGCTGATGGCAGCACACAGTGTGACATTGCCACCACGCTGCCCAGGGACACCAACAATGGCCCGTTGGCCAATCACACTACGGCCTCTCCTTCTCCTTTTGGTGAGATTAAACCCAGCTTCATCCATGTAGATGTATTCATGGAGTTTTTCCATTGCATCCAGTTCAAAAACTCTCTGTAGGAATAGATATATATTTTTGTAAGTGATGTAGGCCAACTACAGTAAATCACTACTTACAGTAACCAACATTTATGTGTCTGGATATATACCAACCTGTACATACTGGAATCTTTGCTCTTTGACTCTATCAGAGTTGCGTTCAAAGGGCACTCTGTACAGCTGTTTCATGCGCAGTCTGTTGCGCTTGAGGACACGGTCAACAGTAGAGAGGCTGACACTGTCAATACCCTCAAAATGCACATGGTCCTCAATGATCCTCAGCTGAATTTCACGCAGTTTAATGGTGTTGTTCTCATGGACCATGTCGACAATTAGGGTCTCTTGGTGTGGGGAGAACATAGATGTCCTACCACCCCCATGTGGCAGTCTTTCAATTCTACAAAAAGAGAACATGCACTTACAAAAATACATACATGGAATAGGCCTACAAACAGTCAGACTAACCCTCCATTACAATACTACAGTACACTGGCACAGTGATGTACTGAAACATGTTTACTGTGGTACAGTATATAGTACAGTCATTGTACATATGTAATTGTTGTCAACATTTACATACTATAATGTCAAAAAAGGTAACTACCTGTTCTCTTCTCTAAATCTTCGGATTATGGTGGACACAGTGAATCTACTGATGTTTGGTTGTACCCTTAGTCCAGCCTCCTTCATTGTCATACCATGGACAAGAACATGGTCAATCACAGTAGCTCTGATTTCATCAGATATTACTGTTCTTTGTCCTCGCTGACCACCTCGACCACCTTGACCTGCTTGACCTCCTCTCACACGAACTCCTCTTCTTAGATTTCTATCCATTGTAGTGCCTCACAAACCAGTGCTCTGGCTTATATGTACCCTCACATCATTAGCCACAAGTGTGATAAATTTTGAGTTGTTGTGTTCAACCGGTGACAACTGAGCTTTAATTGTGTTTGACTTTTGCCACCTGTGCTCACCATTATGCAACACAGGTGCATCACAATGACAATGTGTTGACAAGATGTGTCTAAACAGGTGAAAAGTGCTTATGGTTTTGCCAAAAGTGTGACTGATTCAATAAGTGGGTTCAGGCAATTGAGAATTTGGTTCAGACAATAGGGTTTAGTGTTTTAGCAATCGAGAAAAACTGTAATAGCCATCTTTAAAAATTTACTTTTGTTGACATACTGGACACTGCTTAATGGACACAGTTAAGTTTCAGTTGACAACAACATAATTATGGCAAATGGTTAATGATGGAAAACTTGGAGAGGAGTTTAAATAATATTAAAAATTAGTTTGAAATGCGAAAAAAAGGCTATTGAACTTGAGTGTTGTGGAAGAAATTAAATTTGGACATATACCGTATTTAATCGTGTACCACGCGCTCTTGTGTAAGACGCGCACCCTAATTTTTACAAAGAAAATTGCAAAATTCGTAAGATGCAAGTGTGATTGTATACGAAGCGTTTAGAGAGAGAGAGCGCAATCGAGCGAGAGCGCAAGCAAGCGAGAGAGAGACAGAGCGCGAGCGCGAGTGCACGAGCAAGCGAGAGAGAGAGAGTGCAAGTGTGCGAGTAAGCGAGAGAGAGAGAGCGTGAGTGCATGAGCAAGCGAGAGAGAGAGGGAGAGCGCGAGTGCACGAGCAAGCGAGAGGGAGAGCGCGAGTGCGCGAGCAAGCGAGAGAGCAAGCGCGAGCAAGCCCAAGCAGAAGAAGTAAACATTACAGAGTTATGTTTCCTCATGTATGACGTACATCTGATTTTCTAATGGTAATTTTCGGGAAAAAATGTGCGCGTGGTGCACACGTAAATATGGTATATTAAAGAAAGAAATCTTGTGTTTGAATTGAAACCTCTTTCTATCAGAAACCAGGCAGGAAGAAATTTGTTCTATGTGTCTTTAATATCTCTTCATCAAGAGGGAACATTCATCACAGCAGTCTGTTACAGAATCATCAAAATATTAAGGGTACAGGTCTGTTTTATGAGCAATTGAATTTATATAACAGTGTCAATCAATGCACACATTTACTCCGGTTGGGTCATTGGCTTATTAACTTATTAAAAATAAAAGTCTGTTCTATTATACTCTTGTTTTTTCTCATATCCTTTAGATTTAGCCATCAGCCTTGAAATTTTTGTGTGTGTAACAACTGCCCAATTTTTTTGTTTACAGGACATCTGCCGATCTCTTGGTCATCTCTTAGTATATTTTGTGTATATTACATCAACATTCATACATTATTTGTTTATTTGAGCATCTCAGTAATCCTCTTTATAAAACTGCAAATCAAAATACTTGACTACTGTTGACTATACATTTTTCTCTGACAGCGTGGTTATATCCTCTTTGTTAAGCATAGTCTTTTAATATCTTTTTTGTCATTTTTTCTTCAGACTTTGCACTGCACTTTTCCCAGGATAACCTGTAAATAAGGAAACTGATGTTTCCTTGCAAATGTTCATTCTTTAAATGAACCTGATGAGATCTACTTAAGTGTGGCAACCTTTACAGCTCAGTTAGCTTGCTATTACATTCAACCTAACTGGAGGAATTCTAGCCTGCCTTTCAGAGTACAGGTCAAGTCAAGTTGGGGAGCATGCACTGCTACAGTGCGTTGCTGCACCCACTACACGACGAAACAACTCAGGATCCCAGTTGGCAACCCCCCAGGCAGACATGCAGTCTAGTCCCACCCTCCGGAAATGACCCCCTATCTGCTGTAGCCAGAGGTTAATGTGAGCGTTCCCTTGGCCTGATCCAGCCACTCGGGTCCCCAACAATGAAGATCTTAAGAGCTGGATCACCCTTGGGGAATCTCGCCACATGGCCATAGTGCCATAACTGACGCTCCCTCACAATGCAGGTAATGTGCATCATTTGAAACTCCATGAACAACCGCTCATTTGACACAAAGTCATACCAACAGTACCCAAAGATTTTCTGGAGAGACACAGTACCAAAGGAGTCCATTCTTCATCTCAGGTCCCTGGATAGCATCCATGTCTCATAACCATATTGCAAGACAGGAAGCACCTGCACTCTAAAGACTTGGACCTTCGTCCTTTTGCATAGGTACTGGGAGCGCCACACACCCCTTCCCAGCGATCTCATGACCCCCCATGCTCTCCCAATCCATCTACTGACTTCATAGGAAGAGTCACAAGAAACATGAATGTCCCTGCCAAGGTAAGTAAACCTCTCGACAAGGTTGACACTCTCTCCATAGATAGACACACTGTTGATGGCTGTGCCTAAGAGGTCATTAAAGGCCTTGGTTTTTATCCTGGACCCTCGCAAGCCCAGACACTCAGACTCCTCGCTCAGTCTTTCGAGAGCCCTGATCAGACCCTGAATCAACAGAAATGTTTTAAATGACCATAAGTCTCAGAAGATTACATTTACTCAATTCTGAAAATTGGAAAAGTTGTTCGTTACACAGCAGCCTTTTATCAGGGCGATCTTAAGCTTGAAATCTGCAACAACATATAATTGTAGCAAATTTCGAAATCATTTTAATTTTTCTGACTCATTACTTTTTTTTTTTAGTTTTCCCCTCTCTTTTTCATATTTTTGTCATGGGGATGTGAGGTTTTAATGTAATTTTGAAATAAGTATGTATTTTTATTTGATTAACTTGCAATATAGCCACTGTAAATTAGAAATCAAGAAAAAGTCAGTTTGTACCGTAGTACTTTATTTAATAAAAATGAACTGAAACAAAGCAAAATAAAACAAATGTATGTGTACTTGCTCTTGTAATAAGGTCTAAGCACAATCTATGTTGTTTTTCACTTCATATTGATTGTTAGATACAATACTCCACCAGCCTCAGGACTTAGTGGGGAGGTGATAATTTGGAATACAGCCCTCCTATTGCCCATCTGAGCATTCATTGTTCTGCCTCCTTAGTATAATGTTGCTCAACTGCTGAGTGTATAGGAAAATGTGAGTGGCGAGAAGTTTACAAAGAAAACCAAAGGAAAAGTGAGCTAGGCCAATTAAACATGGCAACCAAAACCAAAGGGCATTTGCAAAAAACTTTTTTTATAAACAAAATCAAACCTATGCACCAAATCATAGTTGCTCAAGAAGCTTGTCTTGTGCTGTTTTATATTTAAAATTCAATGTTCAGACACTATTTAAAAGGTGTTGTGACCTTTTATAGGTAGCCACTATAATGAAATGTACATCTGTACAAACACACACACACACATACTCATCTGTATTACATTGCAAGGTGTAATAAGACAAAGATGCACAAAAGAGAGCTGGCAATGTGTAATGAGTAGTCCGTGGCACAGGGCAACTTTTTAAATAAACAATCGTATCTCTGCAAAGGTGCAGGACCAATTGGGTGCAGGTGTGTGCGAGTGCATTTTGATCCATGGTTAATTCAGGTGCGGGCTGATCATGCCACACACATGTGCATAGGAGGGTGGATCAGTCTGGTGCCTCAATGGGGTCGCAGAAGAAACTGCTCCATGCAACTGCACCCAGTTAGGCAGCAGAGAAAAAGAGCCTTCACACGAAAGGAAAGGAGAGTTTCGAGAGAGCAAAGGTTAAATGAAGGAAGAGAAGGTCAGGAGCGAGCAAGAGCTGTTGTGATAAGAAGGAAACAGGCGGATGGGAGTGGAGCCTCAGAGAAAGGAGTGTGTGGCCAGTGCTCAAGGGAGCTGAGTCTTGCTCCTGTTGAGCATGGAAGTAGGTGCAACGTATTACTCCATAGGACTCCCTTGCAAGGCTGACGATGGCAACGGGAGTCAGGGGAGTGGTGTCCTGTGAATTGCAATGGGATGGGTGGCGGGGATACGAGGAGGACTGAAGGTTGTCTGCGCCTGTTGAAAGATGTCTCTCTGTGCTTTGAGATCCAAATAGGATTTCTGCCATGTTTTTAACAATATTTATTGGAGTTTAACCTCCACTGACACTAACTTTTATGGATTATTTACTGTTGGATTTGTAATAAAAGCACAGCATACTTTTTGCACCCGCCCCTTGGTTTGGAAGGTATGTGTCCTCATCTGCCTGGTTCATCTCAGTTACAGTAAAGATGGTGGCGGGTTCACGAGGTTCCTGGACACAACAGAAGCATGGAGCCAACCTATACCCTTACATTTGGTGGTAGCAGTGGGATGAGCCATGGTGGTGGGGGCTGAATTTTAAAGAACCCACAGACTCAATCCAAAGGAGGACATTTTAGAACTTTGAACTTTTTAATGGACATTTATTTATTGCTGAGTTTTATTTGTTATTTTAAAGTTCTTTTTGTTTCTATTACTTGTCTTTTACTACTATTTCCCATTGACACTGTGTATCTAATTTTTACTCTGCTTCCCTACTTCTCTTCTCTGTGGCCTTTCCTCCTGATTTATTTACCTATTGTTCTGTAAATTCTATGACCAGACTGCTTTCATTCTGTTTCTCTTGTTCATCCTCACTCATCCAGTTCTCTCCTGTCTTCCCCAGCTCTACCTAACATCCACTTTTCATACTGCTGTCAAAAATGTAAGCAGAAGAAATTATCACTCTGTCTTTTTTTTCTCATTATCTTCATTGTTTCCGGGAGGAAATCATTTTTAATCTGTCATTGAGTCCCCAGGGAGAGTGTTTATCGGCTTTTTGAACTCCACCTGCTCCTTGTACACTTCCTCCATTTGACTTGAACATTTTTTTTGTTTTGTTTTTTCACTTTGAATGTTTCATATAACCAAAAAAAAAATCATACTTCACATTTCCATCCATCCATCCATCCATTATCCAACCCGCTATATCCTAACTACAGGGTCACAGGGGTCTGCTGGAGTCAATCCCAGCCAACACAGGGTGCAAGGCAGGACACAAACCCCGGGCAGGATGCCAGCCCACCACATACTTCACATTTCCTCCAACTGAAAATCCTTCTTTGTCCTCATCTCTTCTATAACTGACTTTGTTATTTCAGATGTATTAGTGATAATAGAGAAGTAATCTGCAGAGTAACAACAAGAAAGACTATACAAATACTGTATGTCGGTCACCATACTACTAATTTTATCAATTGCATTTCCCTAGTAGCAGCTGCCATGTTTCCTAATTTGTGTGTGTAAAGTGACTGTCTTATTCTGATCCCACCTTATACAAAGTCAGGCATTACACACATAAGCTGTGGATTTCCCCCATTGAGATGGAACTGGATCACAGTAGATCTGGAGGATATGAACAGTGGATAACAACGTAAAGGCATCAGCCCTCTACATTTAATTGTCATACCCTTGAAAACCTGCAGACATTTATAAATCATCGGTACAATCATCATCATTTGCAATATCTGTGAAAGTGGGGTACACATTAAGTCTCTTTTTTGAGATGGAGAAGGTTAATTAATAATTAAAATTGTACTGTGATTTATACTTTTAAGATGCTATGAGGCCTGCTTTTCTGCTATATTTAGAGATTTTGCTTGTGTTTACACTCACATCGTATTAGGAATGTGTACATGCTTAATAGAATCATTTTTTAGCTATAAGGCAGACAAATTATGAAAAAAAGATTTAAATGTCAGGCACAAGATTATTTTATACATTAGAAGTTTCTAGTTAGAAAGAGACAAGTAGAACATGGATGAGTGCTGAAAGCAATGGTATCATTTGTTCAATTAGTTTTTGCAGGACTGCAGTTTTATACAGTTTGACAGTTATATAGTTAAATACACTTATAAACATGTTCCTAACACACCCTGTTTCTGGCTGTCTATCAGAATGAGTAAGCATCTAATTTTTCTCTTGTTGGAGCTGATCAAGTTGTCCAGCTATTCAACTTTCCCTTCAAACCATACTGCTTGCACATTACTGAAGATTCAAGGAAACTGAAAAGACAAGAACCTCGTCCCTGCTATATTCCTGTTTTCACTGTTAGACAAGAGACATTTGCCTTGATCAAATACTGCATAATTTACATCTTAACTACTGTTAGATTCAAGAAGTTAAAAGAGTATTAAAAGTTATGATAATGTAAAGTTCCATTTTTCTCTAACGTTTGCATGTTTTGTCTTTGCTCACCCATTGTGAGGTGTGTGCATGTAAGGTTTAGATAATTAAAAAAGGCTCTGAGATAAAAGAAGTTATTTTGCCAGACAGCATTTATTCCTTGAAAAATACAAGACCCGTAAAGATGAAGGTAAGTATATTTTAATCTACAAACATAATATGTAATATGTAAGAAACTACATGACAATAATTTGAATATAATGATAAAACTTCATTTGAATATTTTAAACATTTATTTTTAAATAAGTACTTTTCATTTTCTATGTGGTAATTGAGATATATCCAGTGTTTGTGCAGTTTTGCAGAATTCTGCAATGTTTATTCAATATTAAAAGAAAAATTACTTTTAGCACAGTCTGAAATGCTCTTTGACCTATGATTAGATTAAATTGTCTAATTTTGAACTGCAGTCAAGTAATGTATGTTAACATTTTCTTATAATCACTAATTAAATGGAAAAGAATTATTATGATATTTTACAAGGCCAATAATGACACATTGATATTTTGCTAAGCTAGTTACATTTAAATAAATCCAAGCACCCCAAATCTACAATCCTACAGTGTCAATCTAACCATAACCTATGAAATCTTTGAATGCTTTTAACATTCAATGTTTATAACAAATGCCCTTTCTGATGTAAAAGAGTTTCAATCAGCTGTGCAGCTTGGCACTGAAGGTCGCCAATATTTGGACATGTTGACCTCTGAAATCAAAACGTGATGTGTTTGCATCTCTGAGCAGCAAATCATATTAAGGTTTAAACAAGGAAAATGGTTAGCTGGGCTATTGGATTCAGAATGTCTGTTCCAAGAATTGATCTTACTGAATAACAAGATTCAATGGCAACTCTCTAGACAGACTAGTTCTCATTTATGTGCATAAGCAACACTCAGAGATTTGTGAATGTTACCTCCTTGAAACTGTTTGTTTTTGAATTCAACACCTTTTGATAAATTATTTACAACAGAATTGTACAGTGACACAGCTGCAAGTTTTACAGCATGTAGCCAAATCAAAGCAAATAACCTTCAATCTGAGATGTTGGAAGGGAAATAATTTCATAAAACAAATACAAGTTTTACTTTTGAATGTACTCAATAACCTAGAATGCTCTTAGATATAATGTAAGGTTTAAAAAACTTACAAATTAAAGCTGCAGACGTACTGGAGAAATCAAATCATCTTAATTTTATTCTCAGTGTATGCAAATTAACAAAACAAATCTGTTTCTACACAGCCTTTACTGCTTCAGATTATGTGTTTATTTTTTAAAATCCTGCCATGAATAATGTTTCCCTTGAAATAAAACAATTTTAATGTAACAGTGGTATTTTTGTGTGTCTGTCTGTATTGAGTAAATTATGTTTATTATTCTTTTAAAACGTTATTGAAAAAACTGTTGTTCTTCTGTATTTAAATATAACCAAGATAAAAAGATAATAATAGTAAATTTGGTAAATGATAATTCCCAGAGTAATAAAATGGAAATGATTGCATTCATAACATAAAAAATATCAATTTGTTTTTTAAGTGCTTATGTACTTCATAGACAGGGAGCTCCAGTGTTGGTTGAGCAAGGCCACCTTACTATGTATTATACATTAAAGTACTTATAGATACCTTGAACTTATGATATGCATTACTCTAAGCAGACAAGTCACATCATACACCAAATAAAAGCCACGTCAGACCAGCATCATGCAGAACAGCCATATAACGCTTAAATTTCAATTTCAATATATTTTCACGTTTCTGGAATATGTCCTAGAACTAGTTTTGTGGAAAGTAGCGTAGGTCCTCTGGTGAAATTTCTGTCAATTGAAATTGGTGACCTTTCAGCATGGATTTCAAGTTTGGGAAGAAAAAAAAATCCATAGGAACTGTAAACCCACATTTCATTGCCTGTTATGACATGTTTCAGATACTTTTCAGCAGCATTTCAATGATCTAACAACTCCTGACTGACTGTGACAAGGTTCGCTTTATGGTCATCTGTCAAAAGACGTGTCACAAATTTTGCTGCAATATAATGCATCTGCAGTTTTTTCAGTCAAAATTTTGTGACACAAAGTTTCGCAGACAGTTAAGCAATAATTTCCACAGATCAAAAATCCTTCAAAAACTGTGTGCATGTGTACCTAGAAGAATTGATGCTGTTTTGAAGGCAAAGGGTGGTCACACCAAATATTGATTTGGTTTAGATTTATTTTCTGTTCATTCACTTTACATAAACTATAACACTTCTATTTGTGTAAGCTTTCTTAGTTAAAATGATATTTTTACACCTGCCTAAAACCTTTGCACAGTACTGGACAATTGATGTGTTTGATTTGATGTTGACAATTGTGTTGGGAAGTATGACTATTCTATAAGAAAAGAATGTTCTTACATAGTCAGTGTGTGAAATATCTCTTGGTGAACAAGGGGTCCCATTAGTGCTCCAATGCACTGAGCATATTACTCTGGAACTATGAAATATACAAACCTTGTTTCTAAAAAAAGTTGGAACACTTTCTAAGAATGCAATAAAAACTAAAATCTGTACATTTTGGTAATTTACTTGAACATTTATTTAACATTTTAAAGGACAAAGAAAAGATTTTAAGTGTTTTCAATGACAAACTTAATTCTAATGCATTTACACAGGTTCCGCATTAAACGTGGCAATATAGATGTTCCTGTAGCAGCACACGTCAACAGCCATGGACACTGTGAGAGGGACTTTAATGTCACAGTGCTTATGGGCAACTTCAAAAAACAGCAAGAAAGAAAAGAATGGGAAGTTAAACTCATGCTAAAATTGAATACATTATAACATGGTTTAAATAGAAACAAGAGTTTTATGGCCAGATATGAGGATTGTTTGTATCTGCCAGACTGACACAGACAGCCTGTCTACAGATCTACGTTGTTTTGAAAAACTCATTAGAAACTTTAAAAGACTTTGTTGAACAGTTATCTTATCCAAAGATATTGACCATACACTGTTCTTCTCTCTTGTTAAATGAACCCTAGCTTGAAGGAATCTATTAATTTTTTACATTTAAGATTTCTCACTTAAAGATTTACAGATGTTGTTTCTTGTCCTAGTGTGTATATAAACGCAGGGAACTCCATTTTCTGTATTATATCTTGCCTGAAGAAGGGCCTAAATTGCCTCGAAAGCCTGCATATTGTAATCTTTTTAGTTAGCAAATAAAAGGTGTCATTTTGCTTGACTTTTCTCTACATTCATAATGGCAAACATGGTACAACACCCTAGTACTTAGTTCATATTCACAACTCAAAATACCTGATATTGTGAAAGTAATCCATTAGCAGAATTGTATTTTAAAATATGTCTCCCTTTTTTCAATGGTTTTCTTTCTCTCTCAAAATAGATAGTTGAACTATCATATTCTTTTTGTTCTTACTGTAACATCAGCCTTATCATACATATTGCATACCAGGGATTTTTCCTGCCTTACATCCAAACCTGCTTGGGTAAGCTCCAGGTTCCTGTGATCCTGCTCTGGATAAACAGGTTTAGATAATGTATATATTGTTCTTAATCTGTCTCTGTCATTTTATGCCTGTCCTTACTCCTATTACCTGCTCTTGCTCTGCTCATTATGGGTTTACTGTCCTTTATGATGGGCTATTCAAGTCTCACTGCCCTTAACCTTCACACTACACGCTTGTTTACCTTTGTTTCCCTCAATACAGCTAGGTGGGGTCTGCACACTGATTCAAGTCTAAGAGCCCTGTTCTTCCTAAGCCCCCATGATTTTCATGAGAAAATATTTTAAAAATTATAAAAATGTTCATATTCAGTGTCT
Source organism: Polypterus bichir lapradei (assembly GCA_026402145.1). Lineage (NCBI taxonomy): Eukaryota > Metazoa > Chordata > Cladistia > Polypteriformes > Polypteridae > Polypterus > Polypterus bichir. The sequence continues at coordinate 68,049,179 of JANRMT010062791.1, forward strand.
AGTTTTGATTCTGCTTGTTTTTATCAGACAAAAACAAAACAAGATAATAAGCCACATAGTGTTATAAGCTTCCACTAACATTAAACTCGTATCCAGATCTGTTAAGTGTACAGTTCTGTCTGATTGTGACACAAAACTAAACTCTGTATGAGCTCCTTACCATAATTACCAAAATTAAAACTGAAACTAATAGATATTTAAATAAAATGGAAATGTCTTTGTGAAATAAAAACTAAACTAAAACTAAAAATACACAATGAAGGAAAACTAAAACTAAACTGAATTTCCAAGTAAGGTCAGAAAAAATATAGAAATAAAAACTAATACAAAAAGTCAAAACTATAATAACCTTGGTGTGTATCAAGATTGGGTGTAAGAGGAGCATTCATCAAAGGTTCAGTCTTCGCAAGCAAAGATGGGTCATGGCCCCCCCACTTTGTGCTGAACTTTGTGAGAGAATTATCTGTAAATTTAAAAGCAATGTTTCTCAGTGCAGGACAGCAAAGTATTTAGGTCTGTCACTATCTACATTTAATAACACTGTGAAAAGATTCAGGGAGTCAGGAGAAATCTCTGTGCGGAAACCACTGCTGAATGTGCATGATCTTCGAGCCTTTCGGCAGTATTGCAGTAGAAACCGTCATACTACTGTGACAGACATAGGCACATGGGCTCGAGAGTACTTTGGGAAATCATTGTCGCTTAACACATTCCGCTGCTGCATCAAGAAATGCTACCTGAAACTGCATTGTGCAAAGAGGAAGCCATACATCAATTTTGTGCAGAAACATTGGCAAGTTCTCTGGGCCCAAGCTCAACTGAGGTGGACCAAAAGACAATGGAAATGTGTTCTGTGGTGTGATCAATCCACGTTTCAGTTTGTTTTTGGAAAAAATGGACGTTGGATTCTCCATGCCAAAGATGAAAAAGATCATCCAGACTGTTATCAATGAAGGGTGCAAAAACCAGCATCTGTGATGGTATGGGGGTGCATCACTACCAATGGCACGGGGGATCTGTATATTTGTGAAGGCACTATTGATGCAGAGGCTTACTTTGGAATTTTAAAGAGACATATGCTCCTGTCAAAATGACAACTTTTCCCAGGAACTATGTGTATATTTCAGCAGGGCAATGACAGGTATCATTCTGCACAAATTACAAAAGCGTGGCTTCATAGACAGAGTCCCTGTGCTTGACTGGCCTACCTGCAGTGTAGATATATTTTCTATTAAAAATATCTGGTGCATCCTGAAGGGGAGAATCCGACAACGGCGACCACAGACTGTTGAGCAGCTCGAGTCTTGCATACAAGAAGAATGGCCAAAAATTCCACTTAAAAAACTTCAACAATTAATTTCTTCAGTTCCCAAATGATTGAGAAGTGTAACTAAAAGAAAAGGGAATGCGATCCAGTGGTAAACTTGCCTCTGTCCTAACTTTTTTGGAGTAAGTTACAGGCATCAATTTCAAAATTTATTTATTTTTAACAAAAAGAATTAAGTTTTCTTTGTCCTTTAAAATGTTAAATAAAGGTTCAAGTGAATTACCAAATTACAGATTTTAGTTTTTATTGCATTTTTAGAAAGTGTCCCAACTTTTTTGGAAATGGGGTTTGTACAATAACTCAGCTATGAAGAATTCTATCAATTAGGACACACATCTTAACCAGGTGATTTGCTGCATACACAAATACACAGTCTGCTAACAAAAGCCACATCACCATGTACCTCTGACCAGCATAACACAGAGCCATGTTATGTTAAGTGGCATTTTCATGAGTGTAATGCTTCACATTTTGTACCACCGATCTTACAACTCAAAAGACTGCAACCCAACCTCACTATAACAGCATAACAGGTGTTTAAAATGTATTTTCAGAGACACGTCACAGTTTTGAATTGGAGAATTTCAGAGAGTTCAAAAGGCCAGTTAAGGGGTCCACCTATATTTTACACCTTGCAAACAATCCTTTGTGAACCAAGACTAAAAATCTGCAACAGCATTATATAAAAATAAAATAAAATTTACAAGTCCCAAAAACATTAGTAACATTTTTGCTTGATTTTATTTTTATTTATTTTTTTTTAGAAAAGGGTTAACAATTAGGACATAGATGAGTTTGAGGAATCACACAGCCTTGCTTTGGCCCTTAGTTTAATAAATAAATAAGTCTGAGTTAAGAAAGAGTAAATTATTTTATGATATATCATCTAAAACATGAGAGAAGAAACCATACATATAATACCTGAGTCCCATTTGCAGTAGTACAAATGTATTGTTGTTTGTTACATTTCTATCATTCTTGAGCTTCTGCAAAATCTACACTTCTTATTAGGGCATATCTATCTATCTATCTATCTATCTATCTATCTATTGTAATAATAAGACAGAAACAGATCAAGGTTTGGGGGTTTGAGCCCCGTATACTGTAACAAAAATGTCCAACTTCGTTTCAACAGAAATAGCATTAGACAAAAAGCAATGGCAGGACGGACATTATAAGGAGTCGGACCGGAAATTGTTACGTGGAATGCTGGGAAGGCGTGATGGTGGATGGGTAGATGACGTCATCAGTGGGGGACCGGAGGGAAGGAAGGAACCCGGAAGCGTTGATGTTTTGGTTGTCCGGGCAGGATTATGGCAGTGGCACTTCGTCTTTTCTACAGGAAGAGAGAGAAAAAGGTTAGTACACCGCCATCGTCCTCTGGCACGGGTTGTTGCGATGCATGTTGGGTCCTTAAGCTGCTCCAAATGCGCTCGTGCGTGACATGACCCCCCCTTCAGCCCAGACCCACCGAGTCGGGCGGCCCGAACCAAGAGGTCGTGAACCCGGGAGAGAGCATCAGCATTGGCTTGGAGGATGCCTTGGCGATAACTGACGGTAAACTTGTAGGGCTGCAGGTCCAAAAACCACCTAGTGATGCGAGGGTTCATGTCCCTGTGGAGAGCCATCCACTGGAGAGCCGCATGGTCTGACACCAGGGTGAACTCACGCCCCAATAGGTAGTACAGCAGATACGTTACCGCCCACTTGATGGCCAGGGCCTTCCGCTCCACCGCTGCATACCTGGTCTCCCGGTCCAACAGTTTCCGGCTGAGGTACATCACAGGGTGCTCGACACCATCGATGCTCAGGCTCAGCACAGCACCTAGACCTGTGTCTGAAGCATCGGTCTGGAGGATAAAAGGAAGGGAAAAATCAGGGGTTTTCAAAACGGATGCTGTCATTAGGGCTGTCTTTAAGTCACTGAATGCTTGGTCTGTCACGCTATTCCATACCACATGGTAAGGGGCCCGCTTCTTTGTTAAATCGGTCAAAGGTGCAGCCCTCTCAGAGAAGCGAGGCACAAACCGGCGATAGTAACTCACTAAACCTAGGAAAGCTTGCACCTGCTTCTTGACTAATGGCAGAGGCCATTCCAGGATGTCTTTGACTTTGGACAACTGCGGCTTCACCATTCCCCCTCCAACGGGGTAGCCCAAATTTTTGGCCCCGTTCAAGTCGAAAAAACACTTTTGGGGGTTGATACAAAGGCCGGCCTTCGCTAGCATGAGGAGAACGGCGAATACCTGCAATACATGTTCCTCCCAGGTGCCGGAAAAGATGACCACGTAGGCGGCACAGTAGGACTGGTGGGACCGTAGCACTCTATTTACCAGATGCTGGAAGGTCACTGGTGCCCCGTGCAGTGGAAATGGAAGGAGCTTGTACTGCCAGTGCCCGCTAGGGGTGCTAAAAGCTGTTTTCTCTCTTGCGGATGCTGTTAAGGGAATTTGCCATTATCCCTTTGTCATGTCAAGAGCAGTCAGATAACGGTCCGTCCCTAGCCTCTCGAGGAGCTCATCCACTAGGGGAATAGGATAGGCATCAAACTTGGAGACCTGATTCAGACGTCTGAAGTCATTACAGATTCTCCAGGAGCCATCCAGCTTAGATATGAGGACGATAGGACTGGACCAAGAGCTATGGCTTTCCTCGATGATGTCCAAATCCAACATTCATTGTACTTCTAGCTTCACCTCAGCACGTTTTGCCTCCGGGAGATGATAGGGTCGTTCCCTGACTACCACCCCTGGGTCCATCACTATGTTGTGCTGAATCAACGAGGTCCAGCCTGGTGCTTCACTGACCACTTCTGGGACGGACCAGATTGCTCCTTTGAGCTCCTGTCGTTGGTGGGCCGTCAAATTGGGTCCGAAATTAAGCTTGCGTTTTACCGAGAAAAGTGAGAGGGACGGCTCAGAGGGTGAGGCTCTTCCCTAGCCCTCCAGGGTTTCAGAAGGTTCATGTGATACACCCTCTCGCTTGGCCGACAATTTGGCTGGAGGACCAAATAGTCAACGTGCCCTTTTCTCTCTTTAACCTTGTAGGGGCCCTGCCAATGAGCCAGTAATTTGGAATGGGAAATGGGAACAAGCACCATTACATGGTCTCACGGCTGAAACTCGCGTAGGGAGGAGTTCCTATTATAATTCCGGGCCTGCGCTGCTTGAGCCCTCGACATGTGTTCCTTTAGGAGGGGCCGGATTCTCTCTAGTCTATTGCGTAACTGCATGATATGTTCTAGGAGGTTAGTGGAGGGACGGGCCTCCCCTTCCCAGCCTTCTTTCAATATGTCCAAGATGCCCCAGGGCTGGCGTCTGTACAGGAGCTCAAAAGGGGAAAACCCTGTGGAGGCCTGTGGCACCTCCCAGTAGGCAAAAATCACCAACGGTAAAAGTTGATCCCAGTTCCTACCGTCCATGCTGACTACTTTGCAGAACATCTGTTTCAGGGTCTGGCTAAAGCGTTCCACGAGCCCCTCTGTCTGGGGGTGGTACACTGATGTCCTGAGATGCTTAATACGGAGTAACTTGGCAACTTTCCTGAACGTATCCGAGGTAAAGGGAGTCCCTTGGTCTGTATGGACTGCTTTGGGAATGCCCACCTGGGAAAAAAGCGCTACTAGTTTCCGTGCGATGTTTTTGGAGCTGGTAGCTCGCAGGGGAACTTCTTTGGGGTACCGAGTTGCATAGTCGACCATCACTAATATATGTTTATGGCCTCTCGCCGAAGACTCTAGGGTTCCTACTAGATCGACACCGATCCTTTCAAAGGAAACGTCTATGAGGGGAATCGGGACAAGAGGAGCGCAGTCCCGTTGGGGAATCTGTGGCAGCTGACAGACCGGGCAGGACTGACAAAAGCATCGGACCTCCTCGTTGATCCTGAGCCAATAAAACCGGAGCTTCACTCTCTCCAGCGTTTTTTCGACCCCCGAGGTGGGTGCCTAGGAGGTGGGCATGTGCTAGTTCACACACTTTCCACCGGTTGGTCTGCAGGACTACCAGCAACTTCCACACCTCGTCTTCGTGGTCCACAACTTGGTACAGCAACTCATTGTGTAAAACAAAGTAGGGTCCCGGTGGTGTGGAATTAGCTAACAATATGTCGTTCGCAGACACAATAGCATTCCGGGGAAAATTCAGGGAATCATCGTTCCACTGTTCTCTTTTAAAGAGTGGAGTGGAACTAATATACCATGCCAGAGAGTGGATCGGGGCTAGGCACATATTGGCGCGGAGCCTCATCTGGTTGGATTTCTGGGGAAAGGTCCGTGGCCAAAAATGGCTCGCCCGGCTCGTCCACGTCATCATCAGTTGCCGAAGAGCACGGTGTGGGAGTAGCTGGGGTGGGCGCTTACCCGTCCATCATCAGACCCAACTTAGACTTTGGAGTGGTAATAGCTCTACCGCATTTACTTTCCGACCAGTCTTGTCTCAGTATAACTGGGAAGGGGGGCTCGGGCAGCACAGCAATGAGCATCTCTCTAGGTTCCCCCTCCCAAGTTATGAAACACTTAGGGGACCTGTATGACCTGGTCTTCCCATGTATACACATGACTCTCATGTTTAGAGCCCTCCGCTGTCGTGGTAGAACGTAACGGCAAGCAACAATGGTAATGTTACTCCCAGAATCGAATAACGCCACCACCGAGTGACCATTCACTAACACCACTCCTGTATTCTTACTCGCCAGGGGATTAGACAGTGCACAATACCTTTCACCCTTGGCCCAGCTGCAGTCCATCGGTTTGTGGTTGAGGGGACAGAAGATGACAATATTCCCCACCTCGCCACACTTGAAACAGTGCGGTAGGATGGGCAACCTGTCCCTTGGTTTAGCCAGAGCCTCCGGAGCGCGGCGGGTGGGCTCCGAGGTGGTCACCCGTCCTGGTCGGACCCTGCGAGCTGGCTTCTCAGGCTCCCCGTGTTGGTTCACCACCAGCTGACGTTCGAGTACCTCCAAAAGACCATCCATGTCCGGCATACCATATATGAATGCTTCGCACACAACCTGCTTAACTACCTGGTGAACCTGGTTAATGTCTGGCCGCAGCCAGTGACCAATCTTGCCCCAGAACTCAAAGGCCTGTGCTCTAGGCGGGCTGCTGGGGTTGAATTTTCAGTGCCACCATTCTCTCGCCTACTGGCCGGAGGTTACGCCATAGTGTTTGTGGATCTCGGCCTTAAGGAGGTCGTATTGGGTGGCCACCTCCTCGGGAAGATCATGATAGGCCCGCTGCACTGGGCCCTTCAGGTATGGGGCCAGAATGGACGACCACTCTGCCCGGGGCCACTGGTTAAGGGTGGCCGCTCTCTCGAATATGGAGAGATATGATTCTATTATACCATTCTCAGACGCGGAGGATGTGCGGGCTCCGGCTTTACTGCCTCTGCAACTGCCAGCCATCTCTTCGTCTCGGCATGGCAGCCTTCGTGGCAGCTTGGTTCACTTGAAGCGCCTGGAGCTTGTTGGCCATCGTGGTTAGGACCATGTTCAGATCCTGCCCTTGTGACATCTTGTTCAGGCTGTATCCTGCCGACTACGCCACTGTAATAATAAGACAGAAACAGATCAAGGTTTGGGGGTTTGAACCCCGTATACTGTAACAAAAAGGTCGAACTTCGTTTCAACAGAAATTGCATTAGACAAAAAGCAATGGGAGGACGGACATTATAAGGAGTCGGACCGGAAATTGGTACGTGGAATGCTGGGAAGGCGTGATGGTGGATGGGTAGATGATATCATCAGTGGAGGACCGGAAAGAAGGAAGGAATCCGGAAGCTTTGATGTTTTGGTTGTCCGGGGAGGATTATGGCGGCGGCACTTCGTCTTTTCTACGGGAAGAGAGAGAGAAAGGTTTGTACACCGCCATCGTCCCCTGGCACGGGTTGTCGCGATGCACGTCGTCCTTAAGCTGCTTCCCATGCGCTCGTGCATGACACTATCTATCTATCTATCTATCTATCTATCTATCTATCTATCTATCTATCTATCTATCTA
>JANRMT010062791.1:68065433-68093546 GCA_026402145.1 Polypterus bichir lapradei
AATATTGATTTCATTTCTTTTTTGTGGTGCCCAAATTTATGCACCTGTCTGATTTTGTTTGAACAATTATTGCACACTTTCTGTAAATCCAATAAACTTCATTTCACTTCTCAAATATCACTGTGTGTGTCTCCTATATGATATACAGTAATCCCTCCTCGATCGCGGGGGGGGTCTGGAACGATAGGTGAAAATCCGCGAAGTAGAAACCATATGTTTGTATGGTTATTTTTATATATTTTAAGCCCTTATAAACTTTCCCACACTGTTTATAAATATTCCCCGCAGAGTTATACAGCATAATCCCTTTGTATTCTCTTAGATATTAGGTAAGATTCATTGAAATTATGTATATAAACACACTGTTTATATACAGTAAAACCTAAATATTATTTTAAAGATATTGAGAGTCTCCGATATCACATATGTTACAGCCATTACGATAGACAGGCCACCAGCAATAAATACATACAATGCAAGAAAAATAGTATACAGTAAATGTGTGTACAGTGACACTAAACGTACGTACATGTACTAAGCACTGTAAGAAGAAAATTAATTATGGTTACTCACCAACAATGACACGATGACTTGTCCGATAACAATGAGTTTAATTTTACTGCACAACAAAGGAGAGCGTTACAGCCCTTGTAAAGGAGCCACTTCAGGCGATTGTGTAGCACTGCCGTTGTTCTTCTGGCAGTCTTCAATCCAAATCCCTAAAGCAGATTCCATCCAGACTACTGCCTTATTACATCCACTTACAACTCGTTTTGCACCGTGGTTAAAAGGACACTGCGGCCGTAGATCTTATATTTCTTTCCTACTTTTTAAATAAAAAGAATCGTAGCCTTCAACAAATCCAAAACGTTTACCTTTTCGGCAATCGTTAACATCTTCTTCTTGCGCTTGGGCACGGCCCCTGAAGCAGTAGCAGATTGTTTTGGAGCCATAATGAAGGGCTTGACTATGCACAAAGATAAACACAAAAGAGCACAACTCTTTACACAGCAGAATGAGCGAGACGAGACTTCCTGGTTAACACTGCATTCAGCACGCAGGAACTCAACTGCGTGCTCTGATTGGTTAGCTTCTCAGTCAGGACAACTTAACTGCGTTCTCTGATTGGTTAGCTTCTCAGCCATCCGCCAATAGCGTCCCTTGTATGAAATCAACTGGGCAAACCAACTGAGGAAGCATGTACAGGAAGTAAAAAGACACATTGTCCGCAGAACCCGCGAAGCAGCGAAAAATCCGCGTTATATATTTAGTTATGCTTTCATATAAAATCCGCGATAGAGTGAAGCCGCGAAAGTCGAAGCGCGATATAGCGAGGGTTTACTGTATTTAACTGACATTTTTTATCGTAACAACCAACGATTTATACAGGAAAATAATGACTATTAACAAGGTTGCCCAAACTTTTGCATCCCACTGTATGTTGTCGTAGAGTCGCCCTTTGGAAGTGTGGGTATTTCAAATTCTAAATAAATTAGGTTATGATTGAAAACAGTTTTGTTAATGTAAATGAGGATGCTTTGAAATAGAAAAAGAAGCTTGGGAAGGATGTTCATCTTAACTGTTGATTCTTCCTGCTAATGTGAGATGGAGGATGGACCATCTACTCACACCTTCCTTATTTTTTCCATACAGACAGCACCATTTTATGGAAAAAAGCTTTTATATTTATTTGTTGGTATTTAGCCCTAGGTGTTTAAACTGATCTGCTAGGATAAATGTGAAGGTATCTAGTCTAATATTGTGCTATAGAGTTCACTGGAAAAAGCACTTTTATTCAAATTGATTTTGAGTCCAGATATTTTTTCAAAATGTGCTATTGTTTTCAGGACTGCAGGCATGGAATTTTGTGGGTCATATATATATAGTACCATATCATCTGTATATAGTGATATTTTCTATTCAAGTCCTTCTCTGAAAATTACCTTTACCTCAGATGCATTTCAAAAGTAAACAGCCAATGGCTCAATGGCAATTGCAAAGAGCACTGGTGATAGGGGGCACCCTTGTCGAGTACCACATTGCAGTTTGAAGTAGTCTGAAATAATGCTGTTAATTCAAACTGTGGCTTCTGGACTAGTATAGAGTAGTTTGATCCATGCTCATATGTTTGGGCTGAACCCAAATTTGTGGTGAATAGGGAGTCCCATTCAAACTATATCAAAAGCTTTTTCAGCATCCAAAGATAAATTGATCTCTGGGGTGTTAGATTTAATGGGTGGATATATTGCCTTAAACAAATGTCAGGCTTGGTCTTGTGATATTATAGAAGGAAGCACTTTCTCAATCCTTCTGTCTAGAACTTTGGAGAGTATCCCAGAAGTGAGATTGGTCTGTATGATGCATATTGTAGTAAGTCTTTATTTTTGGTAGTAATGATGGTAATTAATGTTTAACGAAAAGCATGAGGTAGAATTTTGTTGACTCTAGCTTCTATAAACATTGCTAATAATAGTGTAACTAACTTATTTGAACATTGTTTTTATAAAATTTCACTGGGTAGCTATCAGGGCCTGCTGCTTTTCCACTTTGAAGTAAGGTTGTAGCATCTAGTAATTCTGAGAGTTTCAGAGGTTTACCTAGTTCCACTGAACTGAGAATATGTAGTGATGGTATCTGTAATCAATCAAACAACTCACTAGATTGTGTCTTATTTTCTTTAAACTGAGTAAAATATAAGGACAATTTTACTCTCTAAATGTGTAGGTTCTGTTATTATAGTCAATTACTTTATCTCCACCTGTGTTGGTAATTACTGTTATTGCATTGCGGACTTCCTGCTTGTGGATGTGTAGAGCTAAGGTCTTCTCTCCGTGTTCATAGAAATGATGACGTGATTTGAAGATGAGCGGTTTCATTTCTTTAGCTGTCGAGAGGTTATATTCTCATTGAAAAACCTGTCTTTGTGACACCCCAGGGTAACGAACTTCTACAATTCCCAACTCGGAGTGTCAGTAGACAAGACTGAGCAACCAGGGGATGGAGTAACAGAGACTTAAACTGAAAAAGACTGTTCAAAAACAGGAATCTGTTTTATTCCAGCAGTGTCCATACTATTTTACAAACAAATGCTTTCGAAAAAATGTTTACAAACAGCAATGCAAAGACATTTCCAAAAAGAAAAATAAGTGCAGGTGTTACTTATAATATTTACAGTGGTTTCCAAATCAAAAGTGAAGAAAAAAAACACCTCCTTCGTTCAGCTACAAAACGGATACCGAAGGACAGACTGAAAAAAATTATCAAAACAAAATGAAAAACTAAGCACCTACTATATACACAAAAGACAGAACATAGTTGCACGGATCTATATTAAAGCCTGAAGACCTAGTCAAAAGATGACCTGTGGCTTTCGGACCCTGGTTTTATTTTCACAAGCCCTTTTGGCCTTTACGTTTCCCATGGACTTCCAATAAATAGTCACGTCGGGACATGCACCATTCAACAACACCTGCTCAGGAACAGTCCATCCTATTTAAATGTTCCTGCTCTCTCTCGCATGTACCCATCTGTCTAGGTGAATTGCGGCTCCCCGTTCAGCCTGAGTGAGTACTGTTTTACTTTCTCCCGCTTTCACTTTTATGCTTTGCCACACGTATGAAACTGAAAACAGAAACAGAAACCGCGAGCGTACTCGAAAACTGGCCTCAGGCGCGTGCCTTGGCGTCGTCAAAATTGAGCCTCATGGCTTGTTCTTGGAGCACCTGTAGGCCTCCAGGCAGCCCTTCGAGCATCCCGACACTCAAACCGCCACTAAAACTTTGTACCGCTGCCATGTTAATCTGTGTAGGGGCGCTACAACAGGTAAATGAAAACTTTATTTCTTTCTTTTTTTTTTTCCCAAATGTCCGTGACAAGTCAAGTGGCTGCCTCTTTATTTGCATTACTTACAACCACTGTACTTGTTTTATTACAGTCTTCTTCTATAAAGTGCCTCATTTTAGATACCTGGCATATTCTAGATCTATTTTGGTAATTTTGCTGATTAACTATGATGTCTTCTTGGCTTCCAATTTATTTTTGTGAGAAATATATAAAATAATTTGTTTTCTTAAAAATGCCTTGAGATCACCACTGTTGCTGAAGACCTATCCAGGTCAGGATTTAATACACAATTAAAGTCTCTAGCTATTAGAATTTCATGAGTGTTCACATTAGGAATAGATGCAAATACATTTTGGATCTCTATCATCCATGTTAGTTGCACAGATATTTATCAAAATCATTTTGTATTAAATAAATTGCCCATCACCTTTCAGGATCAGATATTACGTCTGATACTACAAATGGAGTATTCAATGTATTAAGACTCCCACATGCCCTCCACTGGTGGATTTGTGAGTCCGGGGGGTAATAGCTGCACTTAACAGCTTGGATAAAAAGGCTATGGAAGAAGTGGACTTTTGAAGGAAGGAGAAGAAAATGAAGAAAACGTGAGATTATGTGAAAATGAGATTAGTGTGACTGTCTTTGGTTTCCTGTGTGTGGGTGTTTGGGGCTCTGCTATCTCCCCTACAAGCCACAAAACATAATGTTAAAATTAAGCTTGAAATAAAAATTTTCTTCTGCCCTTATTTACTTTCAGTTATTTTACCAAAAATGATAAATGGTTTGTTTTAGCCCATACATACCTGGTTCTGCTTCAGCCTCACTATAAACCAAGAGTGAAGGCGCTACCTACAAGCACACGCTCATTCAGGAAGTGGTCCCCTGAGGCAGAGCAGGCTCTGAGAGACTGCTTTGGAACTACAGACTGGGATATCCTGCAGGGGTCACATAGTGAGAATATTGAAGAGGCTGTTGACTGCACTACTGACTACATCAACTTCTGTATGGACATTCAAGTTCCAGTAAAAACTGTATGCTGCTATGTTAACAACAAGCCATGGATTACAAGTGACATCAAGGGCCTTTTGAACCAGAAGAAAAGAGCTTTTAAAGGTGGTGATAAGCATGAGCTCAAGCGCATGCAGAAGGAACTCCGAGTCTAGCTCAGGGCGGCGAAGGAGCAGTACAGGAGAAAGCTGGAGCACAAGTTGCAGAATGACAGCATGAAGGAAGTGTGGGACGGGATGAAGATCATCACTGGCTACAGCTCGAAGCGGGGTGCCACCATTGAGAGAGACGTGGAGAGAGCAAACCAGGTGAACAACTTCTTCAACAGGTTTGACCACCCTAACCCACTCTCACCTCGGAGTACTGCACCTTCCACCCATTCTTCTGCTGATACCAGCATAGGAGAGAGTTTCCCCCAACCCACAATTACAGCAGCCCAGGTTATCAGAGAGTTGAGGAGACTTTGTGCCAGCAAAGCAGTGGGTCCAGATGGAGTATCGCCACGACTGCTGAAGGCCTGTGTGTTGGAGCTGGGGAGTCCTCTACAGCGCATCTTCAACCTGAGCGTGGAACAGGGGAGAGTCCCGAGGCTTTGGAAAACATCTTGCATCACCCCAGTCCCAAAGGTATCACGTCCTAGTGAGCTGAACGACTTCTGGCCTGTCGCTCTGACGTCACATGTGATGAAGACCATGGAGAGGCTGCTGCTTCACCACCTGAGGCCACAGGTCCACCACGCCCTCGACCCTCTGCAGTTCGCATACCAGGAGAAGGTGGCAGCGGAGGATGCCATTATCTACATGCTACACCGATCCCTCTCCCACTTGGACAGAGGCAGTGGTGCTGTAAGAATTATGTTTCTGGACTTCTCTAGCGCCTTCAACACCATCCAACTTCTACTCCTCAGGGACAAGCTGACAGAGATGGGAACAGATTCATACCTGATAGCATGGATCGTGGACTATCTTAAAGACAGACCTCAGTATGTGCGTCTCGGGAACTGCAGATCTGACACTGTGGTCAGCAACGCAGGAGTGCCGCAGGAGACTGTACTTTCTCCGGTCCTGTTCAACCTATATACATCGGACTTACAATACAACTCGGAGTCCTGCCACGTGCAAAAGTTTGCTGACGACACTGCTATCATGGGCTGCATCAGGAGTGGGCAGGAGGTGGAGTATAGGAAACTAATCAAAGACTTTGTTAAATGGTGAGACTCAAACCACCTACAACTTAACACCAGAAAAAGGAGCTGGTGGTGGATTTTAGGAGGACCAGACCCCTCATGGACCCCGTGATCATCAGAGGTGACTGTGTGCAGAGGGTGCAGACCTATAAATACCTGGGAGTGCAGCTGGAAGATAAATTGGACTGGACTGCCAATACTGATGCGCTGTGTAAGAAACGACAGAGCCGACTATACTTCCTTAGAAGGCTGGTGTCTTTCAACAGAGCTGGACAGTTTGACATCCGTGGAAGAGCGATGGGCGCTGAGCAAGCTCCTGTCAATAACGGAAAATCCACTGCATCCATTGAACAGGATCATCTCCAGACAGAGGAGCAGCTTCAACGACAGACTGCTGTCACTGTCCTTCTCCACTGACAGACAGAGGAGATCGTTCCTCCCCCACACTATGCGACTTTTCAATACCACCCTGGGGGGTAAACGTTAATATTATACAAAATTATTATCTGTCTGTTATACTTTCATTGTTATCAATCTTTAATTTAATATTGTTTTTATCAGTATGCTGCTGCTGGAGTATGTAAATTTCCCCTTGGGATTAATAAAGTATCTATCTATCTATCTATCTATCTATCTATCTATCTATCTATCTATCTATCTATCTATCTATCTATCTATCTATCTATCTATCTACAGCTATAGGACAAAGTGGATAGTGAACCATTGTTACACTTTCAGAGAAAATAAGAAATGACTTAATAGAGTCACAGAAAGCCAGTTGCCCCTCCCCTTATCATTGTAAATTAAGTTAATACATTTTTCTTCATCAAGTTTTAAGTTATTTTGTATGTTTTGAACATAAAATAATAGTTTTTATCAATGCCAAGGTGAATTACTGATAGCTAGCAAATAGCTGGGTAAGAAATTGATTTCTAACGTATGACTGCTAATGCCAGGTAAACGTCTAGCTTTGGCAAGTATTTAACTCATTTGAAAACAAAAGTCTCATTTTGTGCCCTAACCCATTAGCTCTCTCTCTTCCACAGGTTTTGCATTCAAGTAGGGGTGAACTGACTGAGAATTCCAAAAGTAAGCCAATAAATGAAAAGGGCTTTTAAAATCAAGAAACTACAGAAAACATGGACTATATTAATGCAGAAACATTTATATTCATCTACTATAACATGTATAATTACTTACCAGCTTTGCTTCTGAAGGATTAAGAAAATATTGTTGAGGATTCACAAAAGTATACCTGTGTGTGCTAGATAGATACACTCCCACCATCTTCCAGATTCCTTGTTCCTTTCTAAACAATAAAGTCAACACTGCCTTTTGTTTTTCATTTTTCAGACAAACATCTTGGCTTACCTAGAAGGTGGAACAACTGGGTGAAAAAAGGAAGACATAATAATGTAAGACTAAAATATTTAAATTATAGCTGAGGGTAATGTTCTTGCATTCAGTCAATTTCAATACTTGCTTTCAAAGTTAATGGCCTCTGGATGAGTTTTGGGCACTTTTTATATCACTTTCAATGTTTTCTTTTAACTGTCTGAAGCTTTTGTTTTATTGTTTTTATTACTTATATAATTTTTTCTTTTCTTTCATTTCTTTTCATTTACATGATATCATGCATATGTACAGTATGTAAGTACTCATCTACGAGTGATTAAATGAAAGCTCTATAAACATGACATACATATAATGTGAAAGTACAGTGATCTCATCTGTGCACTGATTTTATCTTTTTGATTAGGGACTGGAATTCTGCAATGAGTTTTTTAGCATTCTTGCTACTTTCCAGTATTTATGCCTGACCATATTATAACAGATGAAGACCTTGTAATGCCTAAGCATTTCAGATTACTTTGTAATTGTAAGGTGGATACAAGTCAAAAAGTCACTGATTCAATACCATCTTTTCAGATTGAAGTAATTACAACAATTATTATTATTATTATTGTATGATTGGCACACACTTCTAACAAAGGTGACACGTAACATCTGCATACATTAAAATTGTTATGGATCATTTTTTCAATATGAGCACAGGTAGGTGAAATGACTTTCTTAGGGTCACACAGTGGGAAGTGAACTGATGCATGGTGCTTTAAGCAGAAATAAAGTCTCAGACTGTAGATGAGCTACTAAAGTGAAGGGCATAATTTAAAACACCACTGTATGTTACTCTAGTGCTTCTAATTTAAATGTATTGTATGTTTAAACAATAAATGCATGAAAAGATTTAAATCATATAATTATGCTGCTTACTACTTTAAATAATTATAAGTATGGGAAAGCAATCTCACAAGAAGTAAGATTCAAAGCAGAAAGATAACTTTTTAAATTTATAATTAAATCTGTGTAGAAAAAAGGTAGAGTAGTTAATTTATCACTTTGGTTAAATAAATAAATACATTTTATAGGAAAATGAGTATGTGTTGGGAAAGAAAGGTAATATATTCACTTTACATTTCAAAAGAAACTGGTAAGCAGAACATCTAAGTCAATGATATATTTTCATTACAGGTATCTGGGAGCGAACATTTCATTGAGACATCTATGACAGGGCATGTCTGCACTCTGCCAATCAATCATAGCGTCTTACAGTACAGAATGACGGAAAACGTACCTCTTAAGCAAAGTTTAAAACAGATATGCGACCCTTTCATCAAATCATTCTGACTACAGGCAATCTTAATTATCTGAAGGCTTTAAGCAAGAAAGATTTTTTTTTTTTTTATTTTATTCGAGGCTGCAATCATGTCATCATGTCTACAGTAGCTAGTATTATAACTGCCTAATATCGACTGTCAACAAAGCAAATAACCAGTGGGTGGTATATCTTATTATGATCCTGAGGCAGATGGGTTGTGATCTTTGGTGGAATGTACTTTTTAGTCAGCAAAATGTGAATTGATTTATGCATATTTAATTTTGTTTTCCAGCAATTCCACTCAATTCATATTCATTAAGCAGAAGCAAATTCATAAGGCCTAATCCAATGATCAGTAATCAGAGGAGTCTTTAAAACTGCCTTTATTTTTATGTTGATGTCCGCCAGTGACTTCATATAATATAAATCGGTATCATACACTGCAAACTACAGTCGGACACTATCAACGTATGATTCAGCTGGTACAAATGAGTGTGCTACTGTGGCATGTGATGGTTGCTGAGACAGCGAGACTTAAAAATAAGCATTATAAAGCATACAGTACCTGTATCAATCCTTGATGCTAGCCTGAAAAATGTAATAGAGTCTGGCTGCAGTCCTCCAGTACCAGACCCTTGACTCTGTGGTATCCGTCAGGGGTTTGTGGCTGGAGGTGTGAAGTAGAGAGTCTTGGCACAGGGTGATGTATGCATGTAAAGACAGATAGGGATGTTGAGCCCATAAATAAAATAAATGTAGCTACATTTTAATAAAGAAGCCTAATATAAAAAATGAATGAGTGTATAACTTCCATAGAAAAATATAGTTTAGTATTTATATATTTGCGTCATAGCAGAAATGTCTGTAAAACTAATTATATTGTATATATGTTTAACCAGCTAATATCTAACTCTCTTGTTTAACAATATTACCGTCACACAATGTTACTTTAAAACCTTCCTTGTTTATTTTTGCAACTTAATATTTTTGCAATACATACTTAAGCAGTGATTGGCAGGCTGGTTGTACCTCCTGCAGTTGCTAAAGCTGTACGACCATGGCATTGTCTCATGGAAAATATCACAGTATATTTAACATTAAGAATATTTTTAGATATCAAATATGAAATATTATACAGTAATATTGTAGCAGCCATCTAATTGCCCTGAACATTCGTTCGGGCTTCATATCAGATTGACAGCAGTCTGTCCACAGGTATACGTAAAATAAGTCTTGGGAAAGTTCACACTATATTCTACAAGAACACAAAGATTCAAGAATGCAGGCAGAGACTTTCAAAGGAGAGAATAAATATGGCAGCAGCTCCATGCAAAATATCAGAATAGTTTTTGGTGGATTGCAAGGAGACAGCGTGACAATGGGAAGGATAACCAGAGGTCTTAGCCATGCTACATGACTGGGGACAGTGTAAGGCAGTATCTAGTGCCAAGGCACATTTGCTATTTTATAGGCACTTTCCTTAGATGTTAACTACGGAAAAGTGTGAGAATTCAGCATTATTAAATAAGCAATCCCATTATTTGACTTAACTGCCAACGATTTATGTCTCAGTTTTTTCATCTTGGTTTTCATTACAGTAAATAAAACATACTTGTTTTACAAGAGTACTTGTAAATATTAGCTGGTTAAACACACAATCCATTTAACTATCTTTAAGGAGTGTTCTGCAACAGTACAAATGTAAAAGTAGTAAACTATCTTTTGTTATTAAAGTCGTATGTTAAATAATCATGATATTTGACTTTATTCATTCACAATACCTTTTTTTTTTTAATGTATGGCATCTACATCAGCCTATCCATGATAAATGTATCTTCTAAAACAATATTTTAGTCCCGGGGACCCACTGAATTGCACATTTTCCTGATAGCCTTATCCCAAGTCTCTCCTCTTCTCTAGCCACAGGCACCCAAATGAAGTCACAGGGTTGCATTGCTGGAGAAGCCACAGAGGGTCTGTCACTGAAGGTCTGCAGCCAAAAGGAGTAAATGCATAAGATCTGTTGTAGAACAAACAGAAATGTCTTTTGACCACCAGATACTGCAAGGTCAGTATAGGGGCCTGCCTATTTTGAATATGCTCCTATGGAGTACATCAGAACATCATGAGTAACAAAACAGGTAAACCAAATCATGGAAAAAATGCCAAAACACTAGGAGTGCTGCCCAACCAGGTTAATCTACAGCAAGCAGCAAAACAATACAGTGTCTACAGTAGGTCTCCAAAAAATGTAAGAAAACCTGGAAACCTACCTGATTAATTATGATCCTTTATGTGAAAGAAGCCGCAGCAGTTACTTGTCAGTGCTAAGCAGCATACAACAGCTCTCAGCAACTGCCTGGGTTTTCTTAGAATGAATAATGTTGCAAGACAACACCCCTAGGTTTACTGGAATTATATAGCAATTTGATGCAGGGTTTGTAGTAAACAAACAACAACCTCTAAAGCATACATTAGAACTTCTGGCTTGGATAACGAAGAGCTGCTGCTGTCAACAACAGGCTTTGAGGTGGCTGTACAATGGTGAGACCGGTCCAGATGTACCACAAGTTTACATTAAAATGGATTAACATTTGACTACAGCAGATCCAACTTTCCGAGTCCACAAGAGGAACATGTGGTTTAGACGTCTGTTCTATCTCGAGTTGCCTGGTTGAAGACATTAGCATTCAGAATATTTCATCTTTATAGAGTGTTCTCAACTTGGTGAATCATTTCTGTTGCAGAGTTTAAAAATAAGCACCAATAAGATGATGCAACCCCACCAACGTGGACGAATTCAAGCTGCATTTTAAAGTCTGGATCGCACATTTCAACTTTAGTATTAATGTGCTTTATTTTTTAATATATCTTATTCACATAAGTGACCCCCTCCTGCTTTTTCCACTCCATCCGATCATATCAAATGTAACCAGTCCAGCATTAAACAGCATGCGAAATAGCAGGTTTAAACCAGTTCTCCACAATACCCAAAATCCCACAATACCACCATGACATGTAACATGACATGTGTCTGTCAATTTAAGAAGTCATTGAGGCTGGCCATTTTAGAATCGTTTCCATGTTATGTTTCTCCTTGCTCCAGATATCTCAAGTTGGACGGTTGGGAGACAAAGTCAAAGAGGTGAGATTGTGTTGGTTTAGACATGTGCAGGGGAGAGATGCTGAGTATATTTGGAGAAGGATGCTAAGAATAGAGCTGCCAGGGAAGAGGAAAAGAGGAAGGCCTAAGAGAAGGTTTATGGATATGGTGAGAGAGGACATGCAGGTGATGGGTGTAACAGAACAAGATGCAGAGGACAGAAAGATGTGGAAGAAGGTGATCCACTGTGGCGACCCCAAAAGGAAGCAGCCAAAAGAAGAAGAAGAAGCTCCTCTTTCTTTTTCTCTTTTTCTTCCTTCTTTCTTTGGTATAGCACAATCACAATGTAGATGTCAGTTTTTCAGCATATTATTTGCTGCTATCTAGAGTTTTTGATTTCCCCTCTTCTCTTGTCAACTGGCCCTATTTTTGTATCTGGTTCTTCTGTTAGCATGAATTGGATTACATTTTAAACCAAACTGATAGAGCTCTGTATTGCTTTTGTCCTGCATGCACATCTGAGGGACACCATCAGAGGTTAGCCAAGGTATTGAATACACCACCAGGGCAAGAGGGGGAGCCTCCACTAAGGGCTTTTTCCTTTTTCTCTCCCTCAGCAGCAACATGACGCCCATTAAGGGCAATTAACTCCAACGCTTCCACCTGCCCTCTTAGAGGAGGGCATTTCATTTGGACCCGGATGGATCTCCAAGATACTTACCTGTACTTCAGAGCCATTACCTTGAAAAGTCACAAAGGTTACTTTATGGTGTATTTTGCACCCTTGAGCTCTTGTTTTGTTGTTCACTACTATTACAAGTGGCCACCTGGCTGGCACCCTAACACTTTCTACAGGTTCCTGTCTCTTGTGATATTTATTTTTACGACTTCTGATTCAATTCTGAACAGCATTACCACAGTATTCTCGCTGAAACAGACTTAGCACTTTTGTGGTGAAGGTCATAATTTCAGCACTACATAATATTGTTGAATGTTCTGACAAGTAAAATTCACACATTTTTCATTGTTATACTTTCTAGCTACTTGTCTATTCTGTGGTTGTTTTAACTGTGAGCTTAGTTGATCCTTTGAGAATGGTGCATGAGTGATGCTTTAGACCCAAGGGGTCAGTTTCTATATACCTAACATAGTTCTGTACTAGCACTGTATCAAGACCAGACTGCATATTACAGTACTTGTATGGGATGATCCTCAGGTCTAAGTTGTGTTGCAGTGAATAACAGAAGAAGTTCTGAAATAAACGTAACTAATCAGCAGATATCCCTGTTGTAGCCTGACATTTATGTGTACCAAGCCGATTTAACATTTTGAGATATCTCAAAATACATTCCAGATATCCAAAAATACATTTCCTATTTAAGATATCTGTAATACATTTTGAGATATCTCAAATGAATTTCGATATGTCTCAAAAACATTTTCATAAATCTCAAAATAATTGTCTGTCCACTTCAAGATATCTGGAATTTATTTTTAGACATAAATCACTCCCTATAAAATATGCTCTTCTTTCAATGGGAGTTACCTTGAAATGCTTTTGTGATATCTCAAAAATTGACAGGTGGCTGTTTTGAGATATCTGCAAAGGTATTTAATATATCTACAATTGCAAAGTATTTATCAGAAAATGACATTCAGATACTTTAAAATAAATCTGAGTCTTGATAAAGATATCTTAAAATAAACTTGAGATATCTTGAAATAAAATTCAGAATATCTTGTAATATATTTTAAGATGTATGAAATGAAGCATAAATTTAATCTAAGATATCTAGGAATGTACTTTAAGATATCAGAAATGAGTCAATATAAAAATAGCTGAAATATATTTTAAGATATTTTGATTACATTTCCAGATATCTGAAAATTACATCCAGACTATTATAGGATATCTGAAATGCATCTTAAGATATTTCTAATTAATTTCAAAATATCTTAAAATAGACAGGAAGCCCCATTGAAAACACAGACCATATTATAGGAATTCATGTTGAGATATCTTGAATTGCATTTCAGATATCTCAAAATGACTACAGAGGTATTTTAAGATGTCAAATAAAATTCATAAAATTTCAAAATAGGTCTGTGTTCCATTTAAGATATCATGAAATTGGTTTGAGATATCACAAATTGTACAGTGTATCAATTCAAGATATCTTAAAATGCATTTAGGATATCTCGAAATTGATTTATTTTCAAATACCCATAACTCATTTTAAAACATCTTAAATGTATTTACAAATACCTTAAATTAATTTTCTGAGAAATATTAATATGGCTTGTCATTTTGTTGGACAGCATAGTCAGATGTTAATTGCACCACATCAGTAATTGAGGATTTGCTATTATGCATTCCTTCACATTTAACCAAGCAGAGTACTGAAAAAAAATATATAAACATCATCAAATTCATGAACCAGAGTTGGAAACACTACATTAAGTCATCCATCCTTATCACACATTCTTTGAAACACTACATTATATCATATAAAAATGACTATTACTTCAAGACAAACTGCAGTATTATTGTAAATATTATTCACTTTGGGGCTTATGAAAAGAATTTGAAATTGTCATAACAGTACCTGGAAAATATTGAATTGGAAATTGAATATTGTATTAATATATTCATTCTTTGTGTTGAGTAACATTAACCAGTACATCTATAGTTTAAATGTTATATCCTATAAATAAATATATAGTTATATCCTATAATTAACTATAATGTTATATAGTTCATTAAACAAGGTGCCATAATTATGAAATCCTTATAATCAGTAAGCATGGATGTAAAAGAAAAATGGTATATGTATAGATAGAGCGATAACTTTATGAAACTTTGGATAGTTGCATGTTACTAGAACTGCAAAGAAGTGGTGAAAGAGGTGGTGAAATAAAAAAGTTGCTAAGTTCCTGTTAATGGTGAAACCTCTTAGCTATTATATGCATAGTTTATTCTAATAATGTTAACAATCTAAGCATTACCAAAAGGTATATAACATATCTTAAGATTTTTACAATATCTGTGCTACAGCACACACTTTATACAATACACATTGCGAAAAAATTAATACATGGAGAACACCCAAAAAAACACTTACAGAGGACTTAGAAGGATTGCAGCATGACACAAACTCGCATCACCATTACTATCAGCATTGCCAACACTGAAGAATAAGTAATTGTTTAATGTACAGTATATGGTGATCCAAAGTAGGACAATTTGAACTGATTCATATTTAATTCTGCATGCATCTGGGCTGCTGAGTTGAACAAAAGATGGGCAGAAGAAGACCAAGCAAATAAAAGTTTTATTTTGGCACTTGCAGGAATAGTACTTGAGCTTTATTCAATATAGGCCTTAAGTCAAACGCAAAGCAAAGGGGATAACTTCCTAGTGATCCCATAGGTTTCTCAACTGAGGACTCAACTGTAAAGAGGCACAGCAGGGGCTGTGACAGGGTACAAATGCAGTCTGCACCGGACAAGAGACAGAACAAGACAAGAGATAAGTGAACTGGCTTTAAAGACTCACAGAAATGAGCGTTATACAGTATGGCAGCAGCTGAACTGACATTTGTTATTCTGAGGTTATGTTTCTTTTGCATTAGAATGCTGTTTAAAAGGGGGATGAAGTGCAGTGAGAATGATCACAATATATATATATGCTGGCTAAACCACTTATGCAGCTAAAAATGCAATTTGCAAACCGACAGACCAGCTTTGCAGAAGGCGAGGTGCGGAGTATGGCAGAAGTGGCAATACACTGAGAGTGCACCTTGGGCCCCTCTCATACTCCTCCAAAAAAAACGATTATATTCAGTCTTGCTGCTTTATAAATAAACCATGTAGCTGGCCTAAACCTTCCTCTCAGGTGAGCCTCAGAAAGTGTATTATGATATGGATGCTGCAGCTGCTGCTGAATATGAAACTTTTAAGAAGCAAATACTTGCATACTACAGCATCACCCAGGATGTGTGAGCAAAAAAAATGTTATGACTGATAGTTTGACACCATACATATGGTGGGAGCTTAAGCCTTAGACCTGTTGGGGAAGGTACCCTGGTAGCTCTAACTGGATGAGAATTACAAGGAGTTTATCATTGAAATTGCCATGTGTGATTTTTTAGTTAATTGTATGCCTGAGTCTCTTGCAAAGTTGGTGTGATGCCAGATGTGTAAAACCAAGGAGCAGTTAATTGGTATCATAGAAAGAAACCCAACCACCTTGGACAGAGACTGAGGGGAGGAAAGAAGAAAACAACTGCCGCCAAGTCTAAACTGGCCTGAAGCACTGCAGCATGAAGGGAATGTTGTGGCATGTCCAAAGGAAACATTTCCTCCAGTCATCAAGTGCTACAAGTGTGGGTCCTAGGCATATAATCACCTACTGTCCTTGCTACTATCTGCATCCTCACCACCTGTACTTCAGAACAGGTGACCAACCTGAAACTAAGCATATTTGGATGGAAGACATCTAGGAAAAGCTAGGGTTGCTGCTGGAACAGGTATTGGAGAGACCACAAGGGGGAGCTTAACCTGTGGCCTGTTTTTGGAACCCAATGCCCCAGTGCAGTAATGAGGACATTGTGCTGTAAATATGACACTGTCATCGGATGAGATGTAAAATGAAGGTTCCGACTCACTGTGGTCATTAAAGATCCCTGGGCATCTTTCGAAAAGTGTAGGGTTTATCCTGATGTCCTGGCTAAATTGTTCATCATGACCTTGTTCATTCTGGTCCCCTAATAATCCCCTACAATAATCAATAATTTTCTAATTGCCTATTTCTCTCAGCCCTTCACCAACAAATAGCTAATATGTGTTGAACGTTCTGGCACAATAATGGCTGCTGTCACATCATCCAGGTGGGTGCTACATTGGTGGTGGTTACAGGTTCCCCTCTGTCTAAGCAATGCATTTTTAATAGTGAGAAAAGTTCTATATAAATGTAATTAATTATTATCATAGTTCTTATTAGTACACAGCTTAAGTGTACACTACAGCAGCACTAACACCAATAGAGAGCCTTGTTACTGTAAATACATACTAAAATTAAATCCTCTCAGGATGATTTCAAATGCACACCAGAAATGACCCATTTTGTTTAGCAAAATGTTGATTGCTGTCTACACAATCAGGGGCATCATGATGTGTGACATCTCTGTAATTCAGGGCTATTCAATTACAATTTCAGTTGGGCCAAGTAAAACAAGTAATGTTTATTCATTGTTTCCCTTTTACATTTGGTCACATCTAACACAGGCACATCAAAAATGTATTAAAAAAACTATAACTGAACAGATTTTGCTCACATCTGAAACAGGCACATCTCAAAGTGTACAAAATCAAAAAAGTGCACAGTATTAGCAATAACATTTGTTTCCGTTTTGAAATATGAGATCCTCCCCCAGTTTAAATGGGTGGTGGTCATGACAAGCAAGGTATTTTTTTTCATAGAACTTAAACTATTTAATTCACAAGGTTTTAATCATTCATATGACAGAGGTTAAATCTGAGTTCCACAACAACGCCTTTCCTGTTGAAATTGTTTACCCCAACCCCAGCAATAAACTACCTGAGTAAATGTTTAAGAGCAAGGCACCATGTATAGCATGAAAGTAGACTGGTACATTTATTTTAATGATATGTCTTTAAAATGTCTTTGTAATAGAGTTCTTGGATGTCAAGAAATGAATTATTAATTATAATTATTTCTATTATTATTTTTACTAAATCTTACTTTCCATGTTTCTTTGTTGAATAGCTCCTATTGAAGAATTTATTGGTAACAGGACATATAATGCTCACGCCAAAACAACTGAAGTAACAACTAACAAATTAGCATTTTTGATACCATTTTAACAAAGTTTACTGTCCATCATTAATTACAAATCACCCCAGTAAAGCGACTGTAATACACTTTCAACCTTGAAATGCAGAAGGCGGGCAGGTGACTGCTCATTCATTTTTACTGACGTTCAGGCTGACATTTTGCATGGGGTATGCGTTATATCAAAAGAGAAACTGCATGCAAAGATGGATGAACACAAGGAGATTGGTGACAATCACACCTTCATGTGTTCTGCCAAATCAAAATGGACAACAGAATTCCATAGGTCACAGATAAATTTATAACAGGGGACCTATATGAACGGTAGATGAATTTCAAATGTTTTACATGCCTACCTTTTGTTTTGATAAATGGTGGCATCATGTTCAGCCCTTCGTTCATTATTCTGGCCTAAGCATAACCAGCATCTCACTGAAATTCACCTTTTGGAATACATGGCTGACCCATCAGAATTGGCTTGTACTTAGAAATATTTTCCAAAGCGTGTCTCCAAGACTGACGTCTTTTTTGGTGCAACTCCCTCACACCCAGCGCCACATAAAAACTAGCCTTAATGCAGCTCAGGGATATGCAAAGGGAGCCCATACTGACACATATGTTAACAGAGCATCTGCTTAACAATAAAAAAATGGCCTTTTGCATCTGTTACAATATAATTAGTTTAAAGTTTCAATGATTTCATTCACAAACTGGCAAACTAAGCAGAAATGATAATCACCAAAGCCTACTTTTGGTTGCATTTGAGACCTTTTTAGTTGCAGTCTGGAGCCCTGGCAGGAACACAGCACGGACCACTTGGAGGTTGCTTGTGGGACACGTGGCCCGTGGGCCGCAATTTGAATAGGCTTGCTGTAATTGCTATAAAAGATGTTATCACTGTAATATGAATATCCAAGCTTTTGTGTATTGCAAAATACTTCACACATATTCTTTTTCAAAGATTTTTAGTTATGACTTCACAGTTGTTTTAGTTTAGATCACACCTGATAATCAGACATTTTAACCTTAGCATGTTCCTCTAAACATGCATTTTGTAGGCTCATTTTTTCTCCTATCACCTGGTCAATCACTCTGTTAAAATACATCTAAGGTACTTTTACCTTGTATTATAAAGGTGACCTTAAAAGATTTCTGTGCATGTAAATGTAAATGTACAGTTATATTCTTTTATGTTTCTATATTTGCAAATCTGAGCCAGTGTTTGATAAAGATTGCTAAATGAGAATAAACTGAATTTAAACAAATTAATTAACCTGAATGGTAAACACACCATACTTACCTCTTGTGTTCATCAAGCCTTTCATTTAAGTTCTTACTCATAGTATTTGGCGGATTCTGGTTGATCAAGCACCAAACAATTTCACCAGTACTAGTCATTAAGAAAGCATAATAAAAACTACATTTATATTTCACTTAAATATTTCTTAAAAAGGAGAAATGAATGGAATGCCTCAGGCAAAAGCAAAAATAAGCACATATTTACAGATTTGAAGAGTATGTCAGGTGTATTGAAAACAAACAAAAATCCCCATGTCTGTTGTGATTTTATTAGATGTACTGAAAGAAATGAAAAACATTGACAAAGTTGTCAATGTGATTCCAATCCGCAACAAAAGAGGGAAAATAGAATGCAGCAATTATAGACCAATAAGCCTTTCTTTTATGTATGTAAGACTGAGGAAACCAGAATTAGAAAATAATTAAAAAACTAATGAACATAATATACTAAACAACAGCCATCACAGATTCATGAGAGAATCATCTGTTAGACTTTTTTGAACAGGAAACTGGAGTAATAGACAAGAGAAAAGTATGCAACATAATTTACTTTCATAAAGCGTTTGATACATTAGATTAAGTTTGAAGTTAGATACATCAGGGTAAATTTAGAATCCTCAATTCCAAACTGAATCTGTTAATTAGCAGAAGAAAACAGAATGGATAAGATAAGAATGCTCTACACAAGATGAGGTTATCAATGGAGTCCCTTAGGGATCTGTGCTTGTACTGTTAGTATTTCTGTTTATTTTGATAACATTAATTCTGATATAGTTAGTGAATTTTCTGCATTTTCCAAAGGGCATCAAAATCAGAAAGATAGTAAATACTGTTGGGGCAGTAAAACCCATTACAACCTACCATTCAGGGACATAGATAGTCATGACCGAGATGGACCAGGGCGAATAAGCAGACAAGCAAGTGTCTTTCTTAATAATAATAGCAGAGTTTATTAAAGCAATACAAACAAAAATGTTCAAAAAGGTGCAAGATAGCAGTAAAATAAAAAGAGTAATTGGATAATCCAATAAATATATTTAAAATCAGCAAGGTCAATCAGTAATATCTTCCCAATCACTTTCTCATTCTATCTATCTCTCTCTATCCTTCTCAAGACATTCAGAATCTCAAAAATGCAGCCATCTACACTCGAAGCCACAACACAGACCTGTACTGTCACCTCATCCTGTAGTTCCTGGAGCTGTCACCTCAGCCTGTCCCTTCGCACTCCTTGATTCTCCCACCTCCAGCAAGCTCCTGTGGCCTCACGCATCTGCTCAACAAACTTGATTATATCCATGCAACAGAATCTCCACAACTGCCCTCGGCCTTGGTCTCTTTAACATGTCAGCATAGACAGTGCTGCCTATCCTGCTCTCTCTCTTTCTCTCTGAGACCTTCTCCCAAAAGTGATTGCTTCCTCTCATTTCTCTCGGATGAAAAAAATATTTCTCTGAACAAAACTTCTTTATTCTCTGCACTAACCCACCCCTTTTAATCTGTCTTGAATCCCAGCTGGTACCCATTCATTACTGAGTTGCTGCTGCTTAAATTGTAATTTTGTCATATTTAGTTTGCATCTTGATCCAGTGCACATTAAGCTGATGAGTTGTGCTAAAACTCACTAAAATCATTAATAAATTAAAGCATTAAAACACCCCCCCTGTACTCATCTCACCACACCTGGACAATTGTCAGAACTGGAAAATTCAATTTAATGTAAACAAGGATAAAGTGCTACATGTAGGAAAAAGGAACATTAATTATAAATACAAGAAAACCAGACATATGGCTATTCATTAACAAAACAACAACTAATCAAGGCAATGTGCAGAAGCAAATAAAAAGGCAAACATCCATCCATCCATTTTCCAACCTGCTGAATCCGAACACAGGGTCACGGGGGTCTGCTTGAGCCAATCCCAGCCAACACAGGGCACAAGGCAGGAACCAATCCTGGGCAGGGTGCCAACCCACCGCAGAAAAGGCAAACAGAATGTTATTATATAATGTTATACAGTATATAGTAAAAATGGTTCAATATAAATCAAATGTTATGCTTAAACTGTATAATGCACTAGTGAGGCCACATCTGGAGGAATTATGTACAATGCTGGTAACCACTCTATAAAAATCCCAGGACTGACGGGAATATCCTACTCTGATAGGCTTGGAGAATTATGGACATCTTAAGGAGATGTATACAAGACTCAAATCATATGAAGAGGCTGACAATATGGTGAATATGATCTAAAAAAGGATCTAGAGACATGTCATTGAATTAAGTTGTCTAAATATAACCTGCAACTTGATTCTAATCTGAAATGGGAGCCTGCTGCAGTCAATATGAAGCCAGGTTTCTTGGAATATTCATGTTCTGAAATGCTTTGTTTTTAGCGTTTCTATGAAATAAAAAGTATGATTTTGTTTCTTTTGCCTAATAATCAAGTCTGATAGGTGAGACCTCTACATAATTTAGACAAAAAAACAAAATCAGAAAAATGCATAGAATTTGCACTAGTATTTAAGGCACACTAAGTTTCCAGGCCTACCGCAGCATACGGGCTTCAAACAGAAGGTATGGTGTAGAGCTGGGTCCAGATCAGGCAACAAAGAATATGATAGGAAAAGACTTCATAAAAAGAGAAATCTGAAAAAAAGAACAAAGTGAGTCACAATAGATTGGCTAGGATACAGTAGATGAGGACATAGGAATGGCAGAAACTTTGACAGGAAACAAAAAAGATTCCACAGGGAGAAGACAAGCAGAAGAAGAAACATAAATAAAATGGTATGGTACATTTTAATGATATTAAGAAAGAAGGGACTGACCATTAGTTCTTAATGAAGAAGTCAGGTAGAAAAAAAATTGTACCAGGTTAGGATATTTATCCATTTCCTTTTTCTGACTAGAAGGTATTTGATATAATCTTAAAGTTTATGTGATAGATGCCTAGGTATTTTAAGAGCACTGCTGTTTAGAGATCAAATGGTTTCACTGTGGAGGAAAAAAAGGCAAAGGAGGAAATATTAATTATTATATAAGATATAAGACCTGGATTAATTTGTTAGAAAAAAAGTTGTGAGCAACATTAGACATGTGAAGTAAAAAGATATAAATTTTACTACAGAATGTAGAAGAAAGGGTTAATAAAATTGCTTTAGTTGCATTATTGCCACAGGATTTCCAATGCAATATTGCCAGCACTGGCCCATTGGATTTTTTTTGCCCATTTCATCTCTCGTTTTGTAGCTCGCTATCATTAGAAGGACCGCTCGCTTTAGCTGAACTACTTTTATAGGCTTCCCTGCAGCCAGTGCTGAAGTTGTCATTGGAATGATGGAATGCCAGCTCATACTGCTACTAATTCAGTGATGAATTTATTCCTGGGATGTTGGAAGGGTTATCATCCTTACTAATCATTTCATGACAGTTCTACAGAGTTCAGTTGTGGATGGATAAGCTTTTCAAGAATATGGTTAAAACAATCAAGGATGAAAAAAATATGTTTATGACATATTTCATGGAAAATAATTTGCTGAAAGCTTTATTAAAATTGGGTAAATGGTAAATTCAACAACTAGTGACTTGAAGAAGGCAAGTCTCACACTATGTAATTTAGATTTGTGCTCATTATAATACCTTATTTTTAAGGTGAAAAGACAGAGTTTGTAAGTATCAGGATCACAATCTTAAATTAAAAACACAACATTCTCAACCTATGTAGAATAATCTAGGCCCAAAGGGGCCAGAGCCCTCAAATCATCACTGGTCTATGATAGGGCACATTTGCAAAATCCCACACTCAAACATGGTCATTTTTCATTCCACAGTTTACCAAGCCTGCACATCTTTGAAATTTTTGAAGGAAATCTGGAGTAATAGAAGGAATCATTCTTAAACTCCACATAGACAACAACTAGGCAGAATACTAATCAGGCATCAGGATCTTGTTTTAAAACATTAAATTACGATTACAAACCATTTTCTGGACCATTGATTGTATTCTGATAGACATCTAAAATTTGAAAAACTAATGTTCAGTATACTTAGTGGTATTCTTATCTTAGATTATAAAGTAAAAAATTGAGGCTTAAACAAACATATGTGATTCAGAACACAAATAAATGAATACATACATTTAAAAAATAATTAAAAACACAACCAGCCTTTTAAAGTTTGCACTCTATTTTTTCTTAAAGATTATAAGTTTTTTTTAAATTAAACTTGAAAAGATCAAATTAAAGACAAAAGGCTTTCTTTTAAATCACTGAAGTTGTAAATAGCTTTGTGATATTTTGCTTTATTTCCATCTTTTTAATAATAACGATTTGTGTGTCACTAAGGGATGGCAATGACATGATAGGTTATTGAAAAAGGGTCAGCCGGCATTTTAGATTTTTTGAAAAGTTGCGTATAGGCCTAAATTCTTCTGAATGGTCACACTAATCCACCTAATAAAATTTCATTTGTATAATAAAGTCAGAACATGTTAATAATTTTATTATTTCTGCCAATAATCTACAAAATCTATTCATACAGCATGTTTTTCATACACAAGCATTTTACAGTAATAATACCTAACTGAATATAGTTACAAAAAAGAAAGTAAAAAACAAAAAATTATTTATAAAGATATTTTATGTCTGTAAAAGGAGAAAATAAATTTCCAGCTTAATTAACTAATACTGTTGTCAGATGGACAGAAATTTAAAGAAAAACAAAAGCTCACTGGGTCGTAATGCTTCACTCTTTAAATTTTGAACAAACCAGTGTAAAAGCAGCTAGGATTATGATTAGGAATGTGAAAGAAAAGTCTCTCCGAAATATGACAAGGTGCAAGATTGTTTAGTCTTGTATACGATTATTACTATTTTAAAATATTGTAAAAACTATAGAACATGGGCAGCCAGTGTAAAAATGCTGATGCTACGTCCAACTACTACATTTTTGTTTAAAAACACAGACATTAGTCTCCGTTATCACCTTTCTTCCACACTACACTGAAAACAGAGACTTTTGTAAACACTGTCCAGAGGTGTACATTTTTGAAAATGCTGGCTGTGCATTGCAGTGGGGATGGGTGAAAAAAAAGAGTTTGGAAAATGTAGAATCTAATCGCACTCTGATAGGTTTGTGCTTATTACAAGCCCCTTCCCTGAATGGATCCTGCTCATTACAGCATCTCATTCCATGATTGGTTGCCATTCATGAAATAAAAATGTATTCCAACATGGCTGTCATAGAATAGTTGTTTTCTACAGCACTTGTTTTGTTGCTTATGTGCATGTATCTGAACTCTGTTTGACAAGGCCTGAATGCTGAATATATGCACATAAAGCAACTACTTTACTGATCGTTGTAAGCACCCCTTCAAGAAGGACACTTTTTCTTCCTGTTCCACAAATGTGTGCATGTCTGGTATAGGCAAACATTTATATCATATGTGTTTTCAGTTGTTTTATTGTGGATTTATTGTTGTATTCATAAATAATACGAAAACAATAGTGTGGCTGGAGATCATTTTTGTTTAAAAACACTGTTTTAAGATGAAAGTGTAGTAGTGCAGACATAGCCTAAAACTAGTGTAATGTGTTTATCCATCCATCCATCCATTATCCAACCTGCTATATCCTAACTACAGGGTCAAGGGGGTCTGCTGGAGCCAATCCCAGCTAACACAGGGCGCAAGGCAGGAAACAAACCCTGGGCAGGGCGCCAGGTAATGTGTTTAGATTTTCTTTTTTTCTTTTTTTTGTTCTTTTTGTTAAAAAGTAGTTTAACTACTATGGTTTTTAAGGAATCTGGAAACTTGTTAAAATCCAATTAACAGATAATTTACGTTGGAAACACTGTCCATTACCATTTCAGTGAAAACCTGTGAGGACTGAATCAAGAATACCTGTTTCATTTTCAGGTGCTACACTAGAAGATTAAACATTTATAAACTTACTCTAATTTTAGCAAATAGTTATGGTTAGTTGGCAAGGTAACCAAGTAAAAAAAATCTTGGTTAAATAAACTGTTAATGTCCTGTGTTCAGTACATCATTTTCAGGTAAGACAAAAACAAAGAGAAAAATAATATGGCATATACAGTACACTTGCCAGTCCACCTTCAACAATCTTATAAAGTGGCATAAGCTTTAAAGCTTACTAACTAAGGCAGGATACCCAATAAAAATTATCCTCTTGATTTTCCTTAAATGCCATTGGCCAACTAATTTGATGGTAGGCAAGCTCAAAAATTAAAAAAAAAAAAAAAACCTATTTGATAAATGGGTATTGTTTAAGCCCACACAAAACAGTTTTACTTTTTTAAGAAACTTCCACTGGAAAGAAAAATCAGAAAGGATTTTCAACCTGTTAGTGGAGAGAACACTGAATCCAGAACATAGCCAGCATCTAAGTGCCATGACATGACTGTGCTAATAAATGTTTTAGCATGTTGGCAAGAAAGGGATAAGAAACCACTTCAGGCAGCTTTAGTTTTTAATGAAAACTCTTTCACAGCAAACAGTACAACTGAAATTATTAATTAATTTCCACTTTTAAACATGTGAATTTAAGTTAATTAACAACTCCAGACCTGAATTAAATTTGTTGAGAAAGTAGATGGAAGGAAAGTTCCTTAAAGAGCACAGCAGTTGATGAGACTAACTTTTAAAATTTGACAAGAAATAAAAGGTATATTAATTATTGTCCATCTAACTATTAATTTTCTTAACCTACTATGGCCAATGCAAATAGAACTTAAGAGGGAAACATCACACACAAGTCAATTGCACCAGACAATTTAGGGATGCCAATTAACATACATGGGGACGAAAACTGGAGAAGCTACAAAAATTCTAAGACATATGCAAGGAGGGCTTGCAAACTCCACTCAATCAGGGGCTGCTTGGAGAAGCAGATTTTGATCTATAAACTTGGCTGGTATGCACACCTTACAGGGACCTTAGCATATGTGAGGAAAACAAATATGCCTAATAACAGGAAAATTGAATATTTTCACAGTACAGACACACACAGCAATGCAATATCCAGTACACACCCAACTCCACTTTGATCCTTACAATTACAAACCTACCCCATCAAACCTGACTAAAACATTTTTAAAAGAAAAATATGAGTCCTGGTTGGTTGATATGGGCAGGGCACGATCACGGCAAATATCTCATAGGTTGTACATTTGTTATGTTGCTATGCCACAGTAAAAGAAGTAAAAATGGATGGTAATTCAAAATGACAGTAAATGACATAAATTAAATTTAGGCTGCTCAAACCACAAAGAGAAGGTGAAATCCATTATAAGACATCAGATTTAAGTGCCCAGATTGTGTTCTTTGGAGCAGAAAAAATGAAACGAGTTAATAAAAAAGAGTGTCCCTTGAACCAACCATCCATCTATTTTCTGCCGCTTATCTGGGTCTGAGTCGCAGGGGCAGTAAACTAAGTGAAGATGCCCAGACATCCCTTGTCCCTGCCAACTCTTCCAGGGGGGATACTGAGGCGTTCCTGAACTACCTGAGTGATATAATTTCTCCAGCATGTTCTGGGTTTGCCTTGAGGTCTCCTTCCAGTTGGACATGCCTGAAAACCTCCCCAAAGAGGTACCCACAGGGCATCATAATCAGATGGCCACACCAGCTCAATTGGCTCTTTTCAATGCAGAGTAACAGTGGCTCTAATTTGCACTCCTCATTCCCTCTCTAAGGGTTTGTTATACTTACCACATAAAGCCTCTGCACAGACTGTAATGCAAAACATGCATTAATGGTCAGCAACTAAAACACAGTTATATTTCTTGTGGCTTAGTCAATCACCACGTAGATACTCTACTAGTCAGTAGGTGACAGCTTTTAGTCAATGTTGGAATGTTTCAATGTAACTTCCTAATAATGCTACAGCAGAGAAAATTACACTCTGTTAATGCCCACTTGTAAGAAAAAAATGCATGAAACTGCTTGCCTGTTAAAATAGGACATTCTGACTTCATTTGCAGAGAGATGTACCAGTATGTTTAAATTAGAAAATGAGGTTATATATAATATTTAGCTAATATTTTTTTCACTGATAATATTTATGTACAAGAAGTCTAATTTCTTTTAACCAGGCATATACCCATGACTCTTAATAATTAACTATTTTAGGACTTTACACAATACATAATAGAAATGGGGTGCTTTTGGACAATACCATTTATCTGTATGCTCATTGGTGTGATTGAAATGCTTTGTAGTCATTATATGAATCTAGATGATTTAAGGAAGCTTTCTGTTAGATTTCTTGAGTGTGCCACGTTGCATTAAACAAAGCACATGGGGGCTCTAACTGTTGATGTAAATAAAGGATGCCCATTCTTGAATTTGATATATAACAATGGCTCAAAACACTTCTTTATCTACCAAGTATTGTCACAAAATAATTAGCACTCCAGCCAGAATTCCATTCCATATGCATAAAAATAAGACGAAAAAACCTATATAATAAAACTTGCAGTATTCTCAATTGAGGGTTACATTAGCTGGCCATAATGAGTACACCCAAAGAATATATATAACACCAATCCATGGGCATTATCGACATCACAAACTAGCAGTGCATGGCTAATATGCATGCAAAATTAGTCATGTGCCCAGCTACAATCTCAAAACAAACCTTAGAGATCTCTTGCCACCCCTCCTCCTCAAATCAAGGTGAGACCCTATTAAATAATATTAATGAAAGAGTTCTTGACTTCAGTGTGTTTTGTGGACTTTGCCAAAGTTTCTGAACATTTCCATGATCTAACCAAACCCATGGTCAAACAAATTATGAGTGTTTGCTTGTCACTACTGAATCTAATAGTCATAAAATCAATAAAGGTTTACTATCATATCATTTTTAAAGACAGCATTACTGATGGAACCAATCAAAGTGCTAGATTAATTTGCATTCTGATGTGGCTCAAAATAAAAAAGCTTACATTGAATCGTTGACTGAAACACTAAGTGTTTCACTGGTTATTCAAATGTTGCTGTTACTTTTCAGTAAACTAAATGGAATAATTTAATATGCCAGGCAAGTGATTACTGTTTTGTATCAGAAAGTAATCACTTAGTTATTTCTGCTTTATAAAAATTATAATGAATAAAGAAAATATGTAAATGTTTGAT
>JANRMT010062791.1:68108546-68159256 GCA_026402145.1 Polypterus bichir lapradei
GTTTTGGAGCCATAATGAAGGGCTTGACTATGCACAAAGATAAACACTAAAGAGCACAACTCTTTACACAGCGAAACACGTTGATGCTGAATTAGCGAGACGAGACTTCCTGGTTAAAACTGCATTCAGCACGCAGGAGCTCAACCAACTGAGGAAGCATATACAGGAAGTAAAAAGACACATTGTCCGCAGAACCCGCGAAGCAGTGAAAAATCCGCGTTATATATTTAGTTATGCTTTCATATAAAATCCGCGATAGAGTGAAGCCGCAAAAGTCGAAGCGCGATATAGCGAGGGATTACTGTATATAAAATGATCTCGCGGGCCGGATATAATTACACGCCGGGCCGGATGTGGCCCGTGGGCCTTGAGTTTGACTCATATGGACTAAATAGAACTTGAAAAGAAATATTTTTTGGAATGTGATCACGCAAGTCAGTACATCGAGCCCGCGTGCTATTGTGGTTTTGCTTGTGTGCTTCAGTAAGTTACCGTCCCCTCGCTCTTACTTT
This sequence comes from Polypterus bichir lapradei, assembly GCA_026402145.1. Taxonomy (NCBI): domain Eukaryota; kingdom Metazoa; phylum Chordata; class Cladistia; order Polypteriformes; family Polypteridae; genus Polypterus; species Polypterus bichir. The sequence continues at coordinate 68,109,059 of JANRMT010062791.1, forward strand.
TTTACCGTTCATCTAATGAATACACTGAGTATGGCTTTACCAAAACAATCATTGATCGCGAATAAAGTATCCATTATTCATGAAGCTTCAATAGGTGAATAGGTGATCTGTCTTTCTGCGTTAACCGCATGCGTTTTCATACGTCTCAAACTAAGGTGATGCGAGGTTAAAATAAATCGAGAAGCGCGTACATACTTAGTGCATCCCCTCTCGGGAATCGAACCTCGGACGTGGGCGCTACAGGCGAATGCTTTACTATCGCGCCACGGCGTGTGGTTTATCTATTTGAGCGTAGCAGTGTAATTCGGTTTTTGTTCAGCACTCTTTGGAACTGTTACTTTTTGTCTGCGCACTGCGTCAGTTCACGTGAGCCGCTGAATATGGTTTTATATGTCATTCGCTCGCTAATTGTTTCGCTGCCTTCTTAATTATATAATGCATGTTTTCTAAAGCGCGTTTTGTAGCTCTTCCTGGCTTTCTATGTAATGCGTGATTACGTGAGAGGCGTGATGATGTAATGCGAAACTCCGCCCCTCCAGCTGAACTCCATTACAGTAAATGGAGAAAAACAACTTCCAGTTATGACCATTACGCGTAGAATTTCGAAATGAAACCTGCCCAACTTTTGTAAGGAAGCTGTAAGGAATGAGCCTGCCAAATTTCAGCCTTCTACCTACACGGGAAGTTGGAGAATTAGTGATGAGTCAGTCAGTCAGTCAGTCAGTGAGTGAGTCAGTGAGGGCTTTGCCGTTTATTAGTATAGATGTATAATGTAAGAAGTGGATTTGCCTAGTGTTCCAATTTTGGAACGCCACGTAACTCAACAATGGAATGTAATACATTTTTTTTCTCTTCAAATTCTTGTTCCTTATATTTTTCTATGCAACATATGTGAATTTCATGCACAAACTCCTTAGGCATAAATGGGTTTAATGCTGCCATCCCTTCAAATTGTGCACATGCCACTTCTTAATGTTGCCACTCTTTGATTTTGTGTGCGTCATATCTTAACGCTGCCACCCCTTTGATTTTTGTACTGATTGCTACTATTCTTATGCTGCTTGCCATCAGAGTGTCTGTGTAAGATGTATAGGACGTAAATGCATCTATAAAGCATATAAAACACCTGAAATGTAAGGTGGGGGAGTCTATATTCATTTAGTCAGGCCTAGACAGTACATATCTTCAGTAAGCATGAGGCATTCCATGACGAATTAGATCTTCAAGAGGTACCTGCACATCAGGAGATACAACCTTTGGATGATTTGCACTACCAAAATCTTGTTAGGAATTTAGACAACCTCAAATATCCAGGGCATCTACACCAAGCAAAGTTGGAGCAGGGAAAAGAAAATTATCCATAACACCAGTTATCCCACCAACAGTCTTGTTGCTGTGCTACGTCTGGTTAATGCTACTGCTGCCTAAAGTCCAGTTCAGAGGAACTGAACAGGTGCTTTTTCTTATAGTCCATGCACATCCTAAATAAGGAAAGTATCTAGATTTACATGATGCCCTATTGTAAACTCTCTAACATTGCATTTTATAAATTAAGTTGTTTATTTAGTTATTATTTATTATTTATCACATATTTATTATTATGTTCATGAATTTTGATATTTTTAAAGTTGTGTGTTTTTGTTATTGTCATTTTATATTTAACATAAAGACACTCATTGGAGATGAGCAAACATTTCACTACATATTGTACTATACCTATAATTTGTATGTGGCAAATACATTTGATTTGATTTGATTTTTGAAGTCACTGTGTAATTTAAAGCTTATTGTAATTTGACTAATAAGCCTGGATATATGTTTTTGACAGCCTACTGCAATTAATAAGAAGAGCTTTAATCTAATAAGGCACATTCCAGTCCTATTGCCTTAAGGCCATGATAAGAGGTTGTATCCTTTGGGAAGTATCACTTTGCAGAAGGTAATTGCATAAGATGATTTTTAAAGCTGATCAGCTTTCATCTACAATATGTCTTTTTATTTACAGTATATTTCAATAAGGAAAAGGAAATAAGTTTAAGAATATATTCATGCCCTCTTGGCTGTATTCAATCTAACAATGTATCATTTTTAACTACAGCATATATGTTTAATTTGCTTTTTTTTTCTTAAACCAAATAAAAACATATATATTTTAGGACTTTTTAAACAAAAATAGCTCATTAATTACATGACACCACATTTCCAGTTTTAATTTCCTTAGGACATTTAAAGAAATGGCCATTAGTGTGTTGCACTTTTACCACTTTATCTTCATTTAGGTTACAAGGTGTATAGTTAATACAACAACTGTGTCAGGCAAGGAATGCATTAAACATGACAGTTTGTTTTATTATTAATTCATTTCTCATATATATTAAATGCTTTTAGTTTTAATTTTAGTTACTGTGCCTTATGTATACTTTTAAATATAAAATTACATTTGCTTATGTATACTTTTAAATATAAAAAGAATTTTAGTTTCAAGAATATCATGAAATGTAATCTGTTAGCTGAAAATCATCACAAATTGCTGTCTTCAACCAGGCTCCAATGGGCAGCTCGTCTTAAATGAACATAGTACTCTTGACCAGAAACTAACTTATTTTTAGAAAGTGCTGGAGGAATGAAGATATTTTCTCAGTAGCAACCACTTGAGAATTCATGGCCAGCCTCACATTTGGACAGTGCTGCAGCATAATATAAGGCATACTTTCAATTACTTCCTTCCAACTACAAAAAAGACCTGGTAATTCAAATAGCTGGCAAAAAAGCAGTTTAAAAAGCATATGTATGTGTATATCGTGCACTATTCCCCCTTGCACCTTTGTAGGGTAAGAGATTTCATAGGAGATATCCCAGTACACTATATGCAGAAAGTCCTTCAAGGTGAGCTAATGTGCGTGTATCTGCTTCAGAGGTACACCGTGGAGAGACTGAGTAGTAGATGCTCTATGAATGTGTGATCATCTACCTCAGTGACATGTCCAATTAATCAGCCCCTTCATTGATGTAAACAGAGATTATTTAAAAAATTAAAATCTCAAAAAAAAACAAGCATTTTGATGTGCTTTTTGTATTGATTTATCATTTAAAATAAATTCTATATATGTGAAGCAACACTGGAGCACATGCATTCATTTCTGGTAGAGCTGTATGCCTTTCATCTGAACCAAAAACCAGCATGTGAAATGAAATAAATTCCTTTTAACATTCATTATAGTGACGCTGAAATAGACTCTTTTTAATGTATGAATATATTTGAATTGTTCAGGTCCTTGTAATAGGCTTCAACTGTGTTTTACTCTTCACTAGTATACCCCATGTATGATCCTGGCAGTAAAGCTCTCCACTCTTCATGCCCACTGAAAATGAAAGTTTTAAAACAGCACACTATAATCAATGCACAAACAATTAGCTTTTACATGTTTAAAGATAAAAATAATGTATATTACTTGGCCATTAAAAATTAATTCTTTACATATGTTTTATCAACAAAAGCCCATATCAGCTGGCGGAGGCTACAGAGGTGCGAGTGGCTCCGACCAAAGGGGCACGAAAACCTCAGAGGGGGTGCTGAAGGAGTACGCCCCGGGCTTCCGAACCTGACCCCGGCGCTTCAGGAGTAGGACCCACTTCGAGGGGTAGGGTGCCCTCGCGGGATGTGCCGCTCCACCAGACAGGTCTTCACTGGCGGCAGGTCACTGTTGGAGATGGCTGGGGGGGGGCGACCCCGCCAGGACACCCAGGAGGACTTACGCCTTCCCCAGGCCATGTGGGGGCGACCGCCCTGGTACCTTTGGGGGCCACGGGTACAGAGGTTTGAAGCTCAACCCTGTAGGGACCTGTGGTCACTGCCAAGGGGCGCCCCTATGCATTTGGAGCCCTGGACCTCAGCACTTCCGCCACACCTGGATGATACAGGCAATAGTCAAAGTGTGATTGTGCTGACTTGTAGAAGGACATGCTACCATCTGCTCTCTTCTGAATCCAGCATAGAGTGAAAGTAAGATGGCTATTTCCAGCTATTTAATTTGATAACATCTATACAATTTGTTCACAAGTAACTTACAGTGAGGTTGGATTTTTCTGGGAATCAAGGCAATCAGATGACTCTATTCATGAAAATCTCTTTTTCCATAGGGTGCATACAGATAACCAAGAATTTCTTGTCAGTCAGTTAGTCAATCAGATTTATATATACATATATAAGAATCATACATAGATATATTTAGTAATAGAGTTACAAAGAATATATAGGTTTTATGTACTTGAACTATAAAATAATTATAAACAATATTAAAGGCCACTAAAGAAACCCTGTATTTTAGCAATATCAATTCAAGTCAATGCAGATGCAAATGCCTATAATATATAAAATTATATGATAAATTAGAAAAATTCTCTTAATAAAATATTGCTATAGACTCTTGTCTTGAGCTCACAAGCTCATGCTTTTACTAGACTTTGTTTTGCCTTGTGCTGATCAGCTCTGAAATGATGCACAAGTTCAAGAAAATTAGCCTGCTGAGCTGAAGAAACATTGCTTTAGCCTGGGAAGCTGTAGTTACTCTTCCTTAGTTCAGGACAGTTTGAGCACCAATTGATGCAACAAGTTGACTCCTCCATTACAATATATTTGGCTTAATGGGGTGTTTTTTACACCTTAGTGGTTATTAGTGTCTGGCTTCCTGCCTACATACTTCTTCCTACATGCAGTAAGTGAGTGGTAGTCTTATTAGGTTGCAAACAGATAATATTACTGTCATTTCTACAAAGAAAAATTACTACATTTCCTAAGCTGTTAACTAAATAAAACATGAACTGTTGTTTGATCGGACAGCAAATAATTAATGTCACCTTTTAGTTAATTCTCTTTTTCACAGGTGGTTAAATAAACAATACACAAAGTATAACACTGTGTGAAATAATGCAATCCTTTTTTACAACTATTGCCAACAGCTTGATAGGGTCTAAAGTAGTAAAAAAATAAATCCATGATGCTTTATTCCACTTTTAGGAGACATCTAAGTGAAGGTCAGAGTTCCTTTGCAGACATTTAGGAAATAAAAATTATTTAAAATAATTACTAAGAACGATACATTTGTCACCATGTGAAAGGGTTACAAACAAAGTAAAGGACGAAGGTTATGTCCTATTTGAAAATAATATTTACATGCTAGCAATTAAGGGTCAACTGATACTTTTGATTTACATAAGTCATTAATCCATAACATAGAATATTAATTCCAGCAAAATCAATGTAATTCATGGCACAATATTTCTGAACATTGCACTAAAGAGTCAAAATGTTTTCTGATTTATACGTTACAAAATGAATATAAATTACTCCTATTGCTTCAAAACTGTAATTAAATGTTTAATTACTGTGTCTTAAAATATCATCATCTAAGCATGTGTAACATAAAAACAATTCAGAATATACAGTTTGTCAAATATAAATAACTAGCAAAATACCCGCGCTTCGCAGTGGAGAAATAGTGTGTTAAAGAAGTTATGAAAAAGAAAAGGAAACATTTTAAAAATAACGTAACATGATTGTCAATGTAATTGTTTTGTCACTGTTAAGAGTGTTGCTGTCATACAGTGGTGTGAAAAACTATTTGCCCCCTTCCTGATTTCTTATTCTTTTGCATGTTTATCACACAAAATGTTTCTGATCATCAAACACATTTAACCATTAGTCAAATATAACACAAGTAAACACAAAATGCAGTTTTTAAATGATGGTTTTTATTATTTAGGGAGAAAAAAAAATCCAAACCTACATGGCCCTGTGTGAAAAAGTAATTGCCCCCTGAACCTAATAACTGGTTGGGCCACCCTTAGCAGCAATAACTGCAGTCAAGCGTTTGCGATAACTTGCAATGAGTCTTTTACAGCGCTCTGGAGGAATTTTGGCCCACTCATCTTTGCAGAATTGTTGTAATTCAGCTTTATTTGAGGATTTTCTAGCATGAACCGCCTTTTTAAGGTCATGCCATAGCATCTCAATTGGATTCAGGTCAGGACTTTGACTAGGCCACTCCAAAGTCTTCATTTTGTTTTTCTTCAGCCATTCAGAGGTGGATTTGCTGGTGTGTTTTGGGTCATTGTCCTGTTGCAGCACCCAAGATCGCTTCAGCTTGAGTTGACGAACAGATGGCCGGACATTCTCCTTCAGGATTTTTTGGTAGACAGTAGAATTCATGGTTCCATCTATCACAGCAAGCCTTCCAGGTCCTGAAGCAGCAAAACAACCCCAAATCATCACACTACCACCACCATATTTTACTGTTGGTATGATGTTCTTTTTCTGAAATGCTGTGTTCCTTTTACGCCAGATGTAACGGGACATTTGCCTTCCAAAAAGTTCAACTTTTGTCTCATCAGTCCACAAGGTATTTTCCCAAAAGTCTTGGCAATCATTGAGATGTTTCTTAGCAAAATTGAGACGAGCCCTAATGTTCTTTTTGCTTAACAGTGGTTTGTGTCTTGGAAATCTGCCATGCAGGCCGTTTTTGCCCAGTCTCTTTCTTATGGTGGAGTCGTGAACACTGACCTTAATTGAGGCAAGTGAGGCCTGCAGTTCTTTAGACGTTGTCCTGGGGTCTTTTGCGTCCTCTCGGATGAGTCGTGTCTGCGCTGTTGGGGTAATTTTGGTCGGCCGGCCACTCCTGGGAAGGTTCACCACTGTTCCATGTTTTTGCCATTTGTGGATAATGGCTCTCATTGTGGTTCGCTGGAGTCCCAAAGCTTTAGAAATGGCTTTATAACCTTTACCAGACTGATAGATCTCAATTATTTCTGTTCTCATTTGTTCCTGAATTTCTTTGGATCTTGGCATGATGTCTAGCTTTTGAGGTGCTTTTGGTCTACTTATCTGTGTCAGGCAGCTCCTATTTAAGTGATTTCTTGATTGAAACAGGTGTGGCAGTAATCAGGCCTGGGGGTGGCTACGGAAATTGAACTCAGGTGTGATACACCACAGTTAGGTTATTTTTTAACAAGGGGGCAATTACTTTTTCACACAGGGCCATGTAGGTTTGGATTTTATTTCTCCCTAAATAATAAAAACCATCATTTAAAGACTGCATTTTGTGTTTACTTGTGTTATATTTGACTAATGGTTACATGTGTTTGATGATCAGAAACATTTTGTGTGACAAACATGTAAAAGAATAAGAAATCAGGAAGGGGGCAAATAGTTTTTCACACCACTGTATATATATTTATATATATATATATATATATACACACACACACACACACACAGACACACACACATATAAACATATATACATATACATATATACATATAAACATATCTACATATACACATACTGTATCTAAACATACACATATCTATATACTGTATATATATATACTGTCAGGGATGCCAGGGGCAATGACCCGGCCGGGACGCCGTGAGGGACCGGATGTGGGTCTGCGCCCACCCTGGATCACGTGGGGGCCGCCTTCCTGGTTGTTTTGGGGGCCACGGGTTGAGGGCATGGAAGCCCTACCCTGTTGGGGCCCGTGGTCACCGCCAGGAGGCGCCCCAATGCCTTGGGGACCTGTTACCTCAGCACTTCCGCCACACCAGGAAGTGCTGGGGGGAAGAATTAAAAGGGCGCCCGGAGAGCTGCCGGGAGAACAGCCGGCACTTCCGCCACACTGGGGCGTGGCCAACGGGGGAGTGTCGGAAACCACCTGGAGCTCATCCGGGAGCATATAAAAGGGGCCGTCTCCCTTCATTCAGGGCTAGAGTCGGGTGGAAGGAGGACGAGGCAAGAGAGGCGAGTGGAGGCGGCCCGAAGAAAGGCATTGTGGCCCGGACTGAGACTTTGGGGTTTGTGCACGTGACTTTAATTGTAAATATATTGTAAATAAACGTGTTTGTGGGTGACATGAACGTGTCTGCCTGTCTGTGTCCGGGTCAACTTCCACAATACATATACACATCTACATATATATACATTGTCACGCACGCGCGAATAGGAGACCACGGACGGACCTTAACATGCTTCGGAAGACGTTCGCCGGCAGAGAGTGGCGGGGTACTAACCTTTCTCCTTTGCTTTCTTTCAGGAAAAAAGACGCTCCGCCACCATAAGCCTCATTCCCGCAGTATGCTACTTCCGCCCTTCCTCTGCCATCTTCCTTGACGTCATCAGTCCCATCCTCCCTCACGGTTCCTTCCCAGCATTCCTCCACTTCCGGCTCCTCCCTTATAAAATGGCCGCCGACGTCTTGTATGGCGTCGCGCATATGAACGTTTATTGTTTATATATTTTGACCCTACTTATTTGTGTTGTGACTGCAATATACGGGGCCGGAAACCCCAAACCTTTTTGCTGTTCCCTTGTATCTTTTACAACATATATATATACACATATCAACATATATATACACATACATATACATACATACATACACACACATATACATATATACATACATACATACAGATAAATATACATATATATATACACATACATATATATATATTGTGGAAGTTGACCCGGACACAGACAGGCAGACACGTTCATGTCACCCACAAACACATTTATTTACAATATTTACAAATTATTAAAGTCACTCAGACTCAGTTCACAAGTGCACAAACCCCAAAGTCACAGTCCTGGCCACAATGCCTTTCTTCGGGCCGCCTCCACTCTCCTCTCTTGCCTCGTCCTCCTTCCACCCGACTCTAGCCTCGAATGAAGGGAGACGGCCCCTTTTATATATGACCCGGATGAGCCCTAGGTGTTCCCGGCATTCCTCCTCTAGCCACGCCCCAGCGTGGCAGAAGTGCCGGCTGTCCTCCCGGCAGCTCTCCGGGCGCCGTCCTAATTCTTCCCCCCAGCACTTCCTGGTGTGGCGAAAGTGCTGGGGTAACAGGTCCCCAAGGCATTGGGGCGCCTCCTGGTGGTGACCACGGGCCCCTACAGGGTGGAGCTTCCATGCCCTGTACCCGTGGCCCCCAAAGCAACCAGGAAGGCGACCCCCACGTGATCCAGGGTGGGTGCAGACTCACATCCAGTCCCTCATGGCGTCCCGGCCGGGTCATGGCCCCTGGCATCCCTGACAATATATACACATACATAAATACACACACACATATATATATATATATACAGACACATATATACATATATATACAGATCTACATATATATACATATCTACATATATATATATATATATACACATACATACATACATATATATATCTACATATATATATACTGTATATAGCAAAATCCCCACGCTTCGCAGCGACGAAGAACTGCTTTTAAATTTTTATTAAGAAGAAAAGAAAACCTTTTTAAACTGAGGGAAAATACACCAATAACTATCTGTTAAGGATCTCTTTGCATACCACGTTGTCAGTTCAGCACTCCGGTTGTAATATGCTGTGCACTGAGATTACTTTTGAGAATGCAACGTATAGTTGTCCAGGAGAAAAGCAATGTTGCCTCAAATCAATACCAACCTTTTGTAGGGTCTGTCCCTGAGACTTATTAATTGTCATTGCGAAGCAGAGCCTTACTGGAAATGTGAGGCATTTGAATTGAAATGGGAGATGAGAGGGTATAACGGTGATGCGAGGAATACATTCATAGTGTGGCGCTCTGCTGTTTTTTTATGTAGCTGCCTTCGCACAGCTTCTCCGCTGCTTTATAAACGAACGCCATATAAGGCCGTCGTTTCTCCTTGCTTCGCGGTTCTGAACTGTTTTATTGTTCGTTTATTACGATTGTTATAGTTATTGTGTAGCTATTCGAGACTTACTTTACTGTTCAGGTACCCATTTCCTTTATTTAATCTGTGGCTTGTACACTATTTTTTGTTCGTCTATTACGATTATAGATATTTATTGATTCCCTTCTTTAGCTGACTGCCTGCTCATATAAGGCACTCAGCTGTTTTTTTGTGAAGCAGCCTTTACACAGCTTCTCCGCTGCTTTATAAACAAACGACATATAAAGCCATCCTTTTTCCTTGCTTTGCCAAGGAAGCTGCCTTTTTATTTAATCCATGGGTTCTCCGCTGTTTTACTGTTCGTTTATTACGATTATTATAGTTCTCTTTATATAGCACGTTGTCAGTTCAGCACTCTGGTTGTAATATGACGAAGCTGCGCGAGCTCACTCTTGAGAATGCAACGTATAGTTGTCCAGGAGAAAAGCAATCTTGCCTGAAATCAATGGCAACCTTTTTAAGGGTCTGTTCCTGAGACTTATTACTTGTCATCGCGCAGCAGAGCCTTACTGGAAATTGTTGGCATCTGAATTGAAATGGGAGATCAGAGGGTATAATGGGGATGCGAGTAATACATTGAGTGTGGAGAAACTCTAGAGACAGCGTGTGTATTAACTTGTGGATTTTTCTGTGAGTATTTGGTGGCAGCGTGACGAAGTTGCTTCCGCAAGACCGCGTTAGCTGTGGAGCTCAGCTCGGAGCATATTTTTTTCCTATCTTGTTAATTGTGTAATGCGTTTTTTGAACAAGTTTGATGCATGGAAGTGATCACTCGTACTGTGTTCAGTCAGTTCACGTGAGCTGCTCTCTTGTGTGATGTTGCGATGTCCACGGCTTTATTTAATGATAGCTAAGACCCGGCACTTAAAAGTTTCTCGCTTCAGCAATTTTAACTCCGTTACAAAGTGATCCAAAGTCTCGTTTATACCTCGTGTCTTCTCATTAAACTTGTATCTTGCGAATAAAGTATTCGGCGTTTTTCTTCAGCGCTCTTTGGGAGCTCTTCCTTCTTTTCTACGTACTGCGTTCACAGTCAGTTCACGTGATTACGAGGGAGGCGTGATGATGTCACACGCAGCTCCGCCCCCCACAGCCATCGAGCTAAAGTCCATTACAGTATATGGAGAAAAATAGGTTCCAGTTATGACCATTACGCGTAGAATTTTGAAATGAAACCTGCCCAACTTTTGTAAGTAAGCTGTAAGGAATGAGCCTGCCAAATTTCATCCTTCTACCTACACGGGAAGTTGGAGAATTAGTGATGAGTGAGTGAGTGAGGGCTTTGCCTTTTATTAGTATAGATAAATGTGCTTTACAATGGAATATACTGATGGAAAACAGCTCAGCTCAGGCTTCATCTTCATAGCACCTTGGAATTCTTTATCTGGTTCTTATTAGAATATTGGTTGTTAGCAAATGTGTTTCCTCTGGCACTGGCACCTGTGTCCTTACCTCCATAGTACCACATTGATGCCCCTGACAAGCTCAAGCCCAAATGGTTTGAGTGGAACCAACCATGATGTTGTGGATCCAGGAAAGGGCATTGGCATTAAAGTGGAGAGAACCCCTACTTTGGACCACACATAAGCAGTAGGGTTGGAAGTACAGTATACCATCGAGTGATGCAGAGGTTAGATTCTTTATGTGCGGCTATCCACTAGAGGAGGACATGATCTATCAATACGTTCTAATCTGGCCCCAAAAGGTAACACCTCAATTGAGTAGTGGCCAACTTGATTGTCCAGGGGATCTCTCTCCTTTGCCATGTACCTCCTCTCCTGGCCTAACAATTTCCAGCTTAGGTACATAATGAAGTGTTCATTACCTTCAACAACTTGATTTTGTACCACTCCCAGGCAAGCATCTGAGGCATCAAGCTAGAGCAGGAGTGGCTAACTGTTTTTTATGTGGGGGCCACATGAGAAAGCCAGCTTTTTGAGGAAGGCCAAACACATTGTGTCAACTGTTACATTGTGGTAAACATGTTATAATTCTTTTTTTCACCATAATAAAATTAGTATAGAACATATATTCACAGATTTTGTTTGATTTGCTTTCTAACACAATCTACAATTCCTGTTTGTGTAAAATAAAAATACAAATACATTTCACTGCATTAATCACTGATTGAGTATTTTACTGTCGTTGTACCTTTGACAACTTAGTGGGAAGAATCAAGACTTTGTTGAGCTTCAGCTAGTGCACTGAAGTCAGGTGTAATTCCTGATGTTGCTATTCGTAGCACAGCAGACAGATGGTCATAACTGAGAGAAGATCTGTTCCTGGATTTGTTGAATTTCATTACTGAGAATGTCTATTCACATATGTATATTAAGCTAAAGAGGACAAGAATTCTCTGAGGTAGTCTTCTCAAGTTTGGGAAATTCTCCTTTTTGAGAGAATTGTAGAACAGCAACTTCCTCATGAAGACCTTGACTAGGCTGTGCATATCCTGTGCAAAAAAACCTTTGCCTTGCAATTTTGTATTCACTTCATTCATAAGTGTAGTCACATCAACAGCAAATGCTTTGTCACCTGACAGCAGTGTGGTAGCCCAGATCAGTGTGATCAATCTAATGCTATTCCAACAGTGTAACAGACTATTTGTGATTTAATGACCTAGTCCTGACAAACTTTTCAGTATTTATTATAACATAAATGTCATGATTAATTTTCAGTATTGATTACATACCACTTCTTGGTAAATATTACAATATAAAAATATGAGGTTTTGGGCTGGGCTAATCTTAGCCACTTTTTCCTGCATCCAGAGTTCTTTAGTGGCCTTTATTATTGTATCACCTTCCACAGGCCAGACAGAACCAGACCGCGGGTCATACAATGCCCAGGTCTGGTTGGGAGAATGAAGGGAAAAGAGAAATTAGGGGAGATCAACACTGGTGTGAATCAGAGGACCTGCTTAATGTAATGAAATGTGAAATAAGCTTCGAGAGTCTATACTGCCATTGTGGGCGGGTGTTATTTACTGTACATTAAAATACAGCTCTTTTGGACCTGCTTTTTTGTTCTTGGCTGAGGTCAGTTCTGTATGGCAGTAACCATAGAACATGGTGGTCTCGTAGTGCAATGGTCAACCAGGATGCCTAAATATTTGGCCTCCAAAAGACTGAAATAACACTTTTTGTGGCTAAAATGGAGGCCAGCCTCGTGAAGGGTGGACACCAGTGTGAGTACTTGGTATATATGCTTTTCCCAGCATTCGGAAACGATGACTATGTCATCACGGTATGCAGCACTATAGGCATGATAGGGCCTTAGCGTCCTTGAAGCTAGATGGTCTCTGGGGCCCTGTGTCACACAGTACTGTCAGTGTCTACTAGGCTTGACAAACACAGTTTTATCTTTAGCTGTGTTCTTCAAGTGAATTTACCAATACCTCTTGGTCATGTCTAGGGTGGTCAAACAGTCTGTGCCACACAGCCTCTAGCAGATCCTCTACTTGTGGTACAGATTAGGCGTCAAAGCGAGAAACCTGGTTGAGCCAGGGTAAGTCATTGCAAAATCTCTAACTTCCATCCAACTTTGGGACCAATACTGTTGGTATGAACCAGGGATTATTACACTCCTTGATAATACCCATTATGAGCAGCCATTTTATCCTGAGATCCACAAAAGCTTTCTTCATTTCCAAGGAGTAATATTACCATTCTTAAGCAAAAGCCATGGGTTCAGTAATAATATCATGGGCAATCAAAGATGTCTGACTGACGTTTGAGATAACTACTGTCCCTATGGAGAAGATGGCTATGGTTAGCTTGTATTTTTGATTCTGAGTCAGACTTGGGCCAAAATTCAACTCAAATTTTACTTCCCTTGACCAGCTGCTTCATGGGAATGTGTGGCATGGGAGCATCCAAGGACAACTTTTAATCATCTGCAACCAGGGTTTTAGGTGTAGTTTTTCCAAGGGGTAGTGACTTCTTTTCACTTTTGCTTTGTGACCCATCACACCCCAGGATCATAGCATACAGAATGAAGAACAGCCACCTGCATGCTCTGTGTCTAGTTCTGGATGTTTACCATGCAGAGCTCTGCCATGAACACCTGAGTTTCCCCATGGGTACAGGTAAGACTGGTCTTTTTTCCATCACATTGCTGTGGCAGGACATAGTGACAGACAATGATGGACACATCACACATGCTGCCGGAGCCTATCATTTGTGGTGATCCAGGTTTGATTGACTTTTACTGCTCCCGGAAAAAAAGTGTGAGAGTGTTAGATGCAAGTGCTGCATGGTACCTTCTTAACTGAGTCCATGGTCAGTTAAGTAAAATATAGCTGAGCTATCCACACCTAATAACAGGGTAGGGGCAGGGATGTATCTTTCCGTTGAGCCCCCAGTCCATGTATTGATTGATTTGCACACACCATAAATGTCAAGGTGGAGGTGTCAGAACCTTCTGGGAGGATGTGGGAGAAGAAGTTTTTGAAATGATTTCAACCATTTTCTTGACTATGTCCTCCCCCAGCTTTAGCCACCAGGCCAGTTTTCCTCACAGATTGAATGTTTGTGATTACATCGAGCTCTGCACGTCAGATTTCCAGTCCCAGCAGTGCTTCACCCATAGACCATCCAAGACTGAATACTGGGCAAAGATCTCCCTCCCTCTGGCAAAATGTGTGAATCATTTATAAGGTCTGTAATGAGAAATAAAGACAAAGAGAGAGAATATAATGTTGGAGACTTGCCAGTTCCCTTTTTATTCAAAACAAACGATTGGGGAAAAGAAAATGAAAATATCAATCCAGTTTCCGCAAATGGTATGTGTTCTTTAGTGCCTCTCAGCTCAGGCTGCTGAAGCTCTGTGCTCTTCTTTCTCCTGTACGTATATAAATGCCAAATTCAGGCATCAAAGTTGTATAAGCAGAGCACTGGATGGAAGAAGTGGGTTTTTCAGGACAAAGCTGGAAGTGACGTTAGTGGGTGTCATCTTCTGGAATGTAGAAGAAAGTAGAGAGGCTGTTATCAATCCAGTTTCTCCAGGCAGCAGCCTTTGCGTCTTTACTTTCATAGTACCATGCTGATGTTCCCAGCTTGCTCAAGTATGACCGGGTAAAATTTCTTTGTACTTACACTTGCCAGGTTTGAGAGCAGTGAATATATTGAAAGCATCAGCCTTTAAAATCAATGTGTCCTAATATGTGTTATAGGAGTGTCATTAATAGTTTAGTCAAACATATAGAATTTTTTTTAATTAACACCGGTTTGTGGATAACATATCCAAATATACCTACAGCACCTTGTGTTAGTAGTCAGACCCCTTCACTTTAGAATATTTAATATTGTATTGAGTATTGTATGATAGGGTAAAAATCAATGTAAATGATTTTAACATAAGGCTGCAATTTAACAAAATGAAAAATGAAAGGGTCTGAATACTTTCTAAAGGTACTGTATACCCAAACAACTCAAACCTTTTGACTTGTATTTATTTTGTAATAACACTTTTTAAACTAATTCCTTTCTTCTATCTTTGATCAGAAATTACCAAATGTATACAGCAATGTCTGATTGAATCTACAGGATGTCCACATAGTTGAAGACATGACAGTAACTGCGTTAAAGTAATTAAAGTATATACAAACATTTAGAACTGTCTATAATGGATCCACATTATTATCCATAGATCCATATCAACAGAATGCAGCATTAGAGAGATGAAACATTGATCACAGACAATACACAACAAGTTCTGAATGAACCATGGGCCTAACCTGAGCCAAATTGTGACAGAGAAATCTTATCTGACTTCACTTTTACTGTACAATTTGTGTTCTCCCATTTCTGTATCCCCTGTCTATGGATTTGATTTAATAAACACAACATTCTGACACATCTGGTCATGATTCTGCATCCAGATCATCACTGAGAGGGTGCCATAATCTGCCACAGTACAATAAGAATATGCATATAGATAACTACTTGGCATCCTCCTGTTAGTTATCTTAAAAACTGACACCATTAACACTTTTTCATTATCTCTTCTGTACTTGTTCATAATACATATACAGCATTACTTTTACTTCCTTTGTCTTTCCTCATCAATCGCACCAATGCCTTTATACAGCACTTAAATTGGACAGTCTTAAAAGTATATAGCACTATTACTTCGTCCAGTTCTCAAATATCTATGTGATTAAGTATTTGAAGGAGTGAAATTTTGAGTATGTCCTTAAGGAGTGGAATGAAGGTCATATTTTAGTCCACTCCTCCTTCATTTTCTCCAGAAAGGCTTTAATAATATTTAAGATCCAGCATTGAATCAAATCCTGTGCAATCTAATGGGCTTAAATGTTTATGGCTATAGATCAATAAAGATGTGACTCCCTGCTTCTCTGTTACATTAATTTTACCATCATCCAAGATTTCCCTCTTCTTTCTTTTTAGATTTGTATTGTTAAAATTATTATACAACCAAATATTGCTCCGTGTCCACTTTTACACTTTTTAAACAGTTTCAGATAAGAATTTCAACCTTTGACTAAAATGTATCATCAGACTTCCCAAATCTCAACCAAAATAAAATTCTTTTATTTAACTAATTGATGGCTGTGTTTATGGAACTGATATGACTCTCCTAGATATGGAGGATCTGCATCCTTCAGTCTGATAACATGTCAATGTCATTAACATCCACTTAAGCCCACCAAACTAACCAAAAAGGAATGGGGTGTATTTCAGAAAAGGACTAAAAAGGTTCCAACTTAGTCTGCTTTCTTTATAGTTCTGGAGGAAAAATGTGGCCCCCAACTGTATCACAACCATTCTGACCATTGTTACTCTCTTATTTGAATCTCTTTAACAGGACTCCAGCAGCCACCAGGGGCTGTAGAAGACTTCCCATATCTGGTATAATGGAAAAAAAGAACTGTATGATTATTCACTCCTACTTTTCACCTGGGACAAATTGGTAAGTCATGCAATAGTGATGATGACACCTGAGTTAAAGCAATTATTTATAGCCTTTTGCTTTCATTTAAATAATTATGAGTGGGGTGCTTTACTTGAACATTTGGAAGTGGTGCTGATGAGAACTTGTATGAAATAATTGATAGGGTAGCGCCACGGGTGTGTGACTCCATGACAGTGTTGTGGGGAATGGGGTTGTCTACTGGAGTGCTACTCGAGTCGTACATCACTGGACAAGAGGAGGCATCCCGGTATAGGAAGCTGCATAGGAAAAAAACAACACATTTATCTAAGACAAGAGCCTCTTGAGCCCAAGAGAGATAAAAGGTATAAACTGTGTGGTCTATGGCCGGCTTGTCATCCTGGCCAATACCCCCAGGCCACCAGATGGAGCTCTCCCTGCAGCATGGAGGTGCCCCGGATACCAGCAGGAAATCATGGACAATGGTGTTTTCCGCTACAGCCCTGCTGGATACCACAGGGGCCAACAGAGGACGCTGCAGGGAGGCCCAGAGAGTCACATGTGCCCTATAACCCAGAAGTACGTCATAGGCAAAGCGACAGCGGAAGTGACATACTTCCGGGATGAAGAAAAGGACTTTTTTTATCTGACCCGGAAGTGATATGAGGTCACATGGACTGAAGGTTCGAAACACTTCCGGGTCAAGGACTATAAAGGACTCTGAGAAACACCAGAGCGTTGAGCTGAGCTGGGTGGAAGGGTAGCAACACATCTGGGAGTGGTGGATTGGTTTATTGAGAATTGTATTGTTATTTAATGAGTATTGTAAAGAGGAGTGTGTTTGTGCACTGTACTATTGTCCGAATAAAATAATATTCAGACAATAAAAATAAAATAATTATTAGACTTTTACCTGGTGTCTGATGTATTGTCCGAGGGTTCAAGAGGACGACAGCGCCCTCTATCTGTCACAACTGAGATTACTTACTGGAGAGTAGTCAAAGTTGTAGTGTCTAAGGCTGTAGGCACAGATTAATTGAGTTCCTTCCAGATTACAGCACCTAGAACAACCTAACTGAATGCACACAAAGTAATTGGAGGGAGCTGGTTTAGGTGTCTGTCGGGATTGGAGGAAGGGGATACTGAAGGGGAGTATTTAAACGGGAAGACAGACATCAGAGATTGTCTTTGTCTGGTATTAATAGAGTGTGCACCGTCATACTTCTGAGTTGCCTGAGTAAGGTTAGGAGGAGGTTTTTTTAAGAAGGCCATTATTCCCTTGAGCAATGTGGGAAAAAGTAGAAGTTAAAAGGGCTAGGTTTATTGTGTTTTTGTTTGATTTGGATTTTTTTTTTCAATTTTAACATCTTCATTCATGCACCTGTACTTGGATAGACTTGATTGAAAGACGTTTTCACTTTCGACTTTTAATAATTTGATAGTTTTTAGATTTTACCAGTACAGTGGAACCTCGGGTCACGACAGTAATTCATTCCAAAACTCAGGTCGTAACCTGATTTGGTCGTGACCCAAAGTAATTTCCCTCATAGGATTGTATGTAAATACAATTAATCCGTTCCAGACCGGATGAACTGTATAGATTTTTAAGCACAAAAATAGTTAATTATACCATAGAATGCACAGTGTAATAGTAAACTAAATGTAAAAACATTGAATAACACTGAGATAAACACCCAGGCTCCCTGCTCAGCTGTACGCTCGCTCGCTCTCTCTCTCTCGCTCGCTTGTTGTCTCTCGGTCGCTCTCTCTCTCTCTCTCTCCTGCACCAGCTTTCTCCTCCTGCTTCCTGCCTTCTCCTGCTTCCTACCTTCTCCTGCAACCACCCGTTCTTTCCTGTTCTCTTCTTTTTCCCTTTAGCCGACTCACGCTTTTATTTATGAAGAGGACGTGGTAGTCGTGGCAATCAGCAGCTCCTGGGAACAATTATGGATGTGGACTGCTTCTCACCTGTGCACTTAGGTGAGAAAGGCCACATCATGAACTCCTCAGGAACCGCTTTGGCCACATACCACCACGCCCCCTCGCTAAGCCGTGAGTGTGTGATTATTTATTAAAACTGGCCTTTTTGATGGGAGCTGTGGACCCGCTATACCACAGGAGGAAGCTGGGTTGAGAGGAGGTTACAGTTTTGAGGGAGAGTTCCTCTGCATGATGCACCGAGAACAATGTACAGTACAGGAGAGACTAAACACATGCGGAAATCATCGGCGCGTACAAACCAGAAGGGAAACGAAATAGAGCACAAAGAGTTCACAGCGAATGCACAGGGAGAGACTGAACACATGTGAAAATCATATTGGAAGGGAAACTGGATTGTTCGTCACCCGAATGTGTGGTCGTGAACAGATGCAAAAGTTTGTTGAACTTTTTGGTTGTAACCCAATTTGTACATGTTCAGAGACGTTTGTGACCTGAGGTTCCACTGTATTTAATAACAACCTGTCTGTTTTTGTAACATCTTGACTGTGTCTTTCTTATTCACCCTGTTTTATCTTTGGTATAATTGCTAGATGCCCCAAGGTAAGGGGTATGTTTAGTATGTGGCAAAGGCTTCACAAACCGCAACCATGCTTTCACATCTTTGTGGTTTCTTTTAAAGGCAGTATTATTTACAGTCAAAAGACACACTTGATGGCACATCACTATCACTCTGATCATTGAGCAAAATGACCATAACTCAATTTTGCTAACCTTAATGGATAACACTGTGTATCAGTTATGAACCAGTATGTCTGTCTTGTGTGCACCCAAGAAAGCAATGGCAAATTGTCTACTAATTCCTTTAAAATCCATTGTCAGCACTACCTCAGAGTACAAGAAGGTTGTGGAGGACTTTGTGTTGTGGTGCAGGGAGAACACAGCGAGACAAAACAGTTGGTGGCTGAGTTCTGGCATGCCAAGTAGCTACTGAAACCAGTCAGCATCCAAAGGAAGGATGTGGAAGTGGTGTGGACCTACAAGTACCTTGGGGTTCACATAAACAAAAAACTGGACTGGTCTGAAAACAAAGTGGCGTTGTAAAAGAACATCAGACTGCACTTTATAAGGAGACTCAGGTCTTTTAATGTGTGCAGCAAACTGCTGGAAATGGTCTACCAGTCTGTAGTAGCAAGTGTGGTGTTCTGGGCTGCAGTTTCCTGGGGAAGCAACTTCAGCACAATAGAAGCACAATGCCTGAACAAATTTATCAGGAAAATCTGTGCCATCACAGGGCAAATGTTGGAGACACTGGAAGCTGTTGTGGAAAAGAGAAAGATGGCAAAATTGGATGCCGTCATGAAAAATCCCCACTATCCCCTTCAGGAGGCACTCTCTTGGAGTACATTTAGCCACAGGGTCATTCCGCCATAGAGAGCTAAGAAGTACCTCTGGGGTGTTTTCTGTCCACTACTATCAGGCAATTCAATGCTTCCACCCGATGTACTCATTAAATGTATTATTTATTTGTTTGTTTACTTATTGATTGATTGATTGGCTGTATTATCTGTCCTGTGAGTCTGTATCTTTCTTCTTCATGTTTCTGCTGCTGTATGTATCTAAATTTCCCCATGCAATTAATAAAGTTCATCTTATCTAATCTAATCTAAAAAATGAGGACATTAAGGTGTTATATGAACATTTGCCAAAGTATGAACTTTGTTTAAAAATTTTAATTAATTTCTCTGCTCTCATAATTCTGGCTTCTTTCCTTGAATGGGAGTCTACAGTTATCATTACTCTAAGTTTAATAAACTTGCGGCAACAAAAACAATTCCTAATCAACACAGTAGACCTTGATGAGCAATTTTCACCACTCACTTCTGCTCCTCACAAATTAAAAGTGCAACCCTTCAGTTATATATTTAACTTTCTGGTCAAATTCCCTTAATTCTTCAGTTTATAGAAATGCCAAGTTCTTGTTAACAGAGCTATAAATGTTTTTGTTTCTGTAGGGGTGCAGCGTGCAAGTAACCTTGTTGTGTATGTACAGTCTTTTTAGATGAAAAAATGATAGCAATCTTTATGCATTGTGAAGCACTATAAAGCCTTTAAATTAAATGAAAAAAATAGAAAAAATTGTATAAGGAAATTGGTGAAATTGAGATCACAAAATGACTGTTCACAGACGCAAAAGTAGGAAGAGAAAGAAATGGAATGCAGAATACAGTGAAAGGAGATTTAAAAGAAGAGAAAACAGACAGAAGATATGTATCCATGTGATAGCTTGGATAAGAGAGTGGTGCTTGTGTTTTTTAGGTTGAGATTTCATTCAATTGGAAAACTTAGAAAAGTTTTCTGGTAATACAGATAAATAAATAAATAGTTTGTGTGAGCAATATTTTACTTCCTAGGGCATGTCCAAATGTATTTTGTTGTACCACAACTTTATAGTTATATATATTACTGGGACTAGAACTGCTGTACTATTAGGAACCTCTGTTTTGCTGTCTGTGGGAAAAAAAAGCCTTTCAGGGACAACAGCAGGGCCGTGGCTTAATAACCTTAATCTTTTGACTAGTGATTCTTGAGGGCATTTCAAAGGAAAGTGTCACAAATTTCTGAGCAGTGACTGATCCTCTGAGACTGCGGTACAGACATAATCCCGAATTTACACTGAGTGAAGCTGACCCTAAACCATGCAGACCATGACCAGATTACTGTGCACAGTTCACCAAATCTTTCCGCACAGTGCATCATGATACAGCCCTGCTCTTTTTAAAGAGCTTTAAGGCAATTTTCTGCAACAGCTCTTCAATAATCTCATGACATGGACCTCAAGGAGGAAAGCACATGGTAGCTGTCATTCAACAGAAAAAGTATACATTATGAGAAAAACATTAACAACTTGTAGGAGTCAATTGAAAACAAACAAACCTTTAAAAAATATACAGGTATACTAATACAATAAAACTACATTAATGTGTTAATTTTTTAAATTTTGCAATAAATTTCAGTATTTTTCCATTTAATAATAATAACTATTATAAAATGGAATTTTAAAAGAAATGTAGTTGATCAATACAAGTTCTAAATGACATGACAGTGCTTTTTTATTCTTTTCAAAACTATGTGACACTTTTGTGTATATCTGTTGAAGACTGCATTCAAAGAATAAAGTCTTTTGTGTTCCTTTTATGGTGCATAGCATTGTTTGTCAATGTTCACTCTTTTAGTCCATTAAGGCAGTGGGGAAACACCATTTCACTAACTCAGGTCAGCCGTATGTATTCAGTAGTATGAATGCTAATGGAATGGTTAAAGCTAAACATAAACATTAAATCTAAAAGATGTAACTGTGCACCTGTGATCCACAGATAAATGAAATAGGCTCTAACCTTCACAAATATAGCTGGAAACCACATTGTGTATTAGACATTTTATTCTAGTAACAGACTTTTTCTTAGAT
This sequence comes from Polypterus bichir lapradei, assembly GCA_026402145.1. Lineage (NCBI taxonomy): Eukaryota > Metazoa > Chordata > Cladistia > Polypteriformes > Polypteridae > Polypterus > Polypterus bichir. The sequence continues at coordinate 68,131,124 of JANRMT010062791.1, forward strand.
AATTAGAATTGCAGCCGAGGTGTTGTGGGAATTTTACAAAACTCTCTAGTGGTTAGATTTATTTTGCTATATCTCTGAAAGACAATCCTTAGCCACTACTTTATTTATCACTCTTCTGCCCCAAATGATATTCATTTGTTCCCCAAATCCAATACTGTTATAAATGGCATAACAATTAGTTTTCTGTCCACAACATGTGAGCTGTTAAATCTTGATAAGGAAAATATTATAGATAGAAAAGACCAGCTGATGTGATCATTGCCCATATTATTAATTTTAAGGTTACATTGTATATTGTGGGTGTCCCAGAGGAGGGACAGGCATCCTGGATAGGATGAAAGAAGTTTTCATACCCGGCCAAGAGGCCATAATGGGAGGACCAGGAAAATGGACTCACCAGGAGCAGATCATTCCCCCACATAGCAGGTGGTAGTGTTCCTCAGGGCTAAACCCGATTTGGACACCTGCAGGGTTGCATAGGAAATGGAGACTGTAAACGCAACCCTGTTAGGGTCTTTGGGGTCTGCCAGAGGGAGCTGTCAGGGGAGGACTGCACTAGTTTCCACCTGACCCGGAAGTGTTCCGGGTGACTGCGACAAGAGACCAAAAGCAATTCCCAGGTTGGGCTTTAAAAAAAAAAGCCTGCTGCTTCATTTGGACTGAGTGAGAGTCAGAAGGCAGTGAGTTACGCTTTTGGAGGAGAGAAGGAGAAAAAAGAGAGATGGCAAGAGAATGTAAAAGGCTGTATATTGGCTTTAAGTGTGATTGTATTCAGTTGTCTGGAAGCTCATTAAATAAATAAACACACACACACACTATGATCTGAACACACCTTAGAATGACTGGAAAAAAAAAAAAACTTCAAAATTGGCAATTACAGTCACATTAGTCAGGCATATTGCTGTTGGTATAATGGTGCCCTAGCAGTGATTCCTAACACACATCTGAGTAATTCATTAATAATAAATAAAAATAATAATACATTTTATTTATATAGCGCCTTTCCCATGCTCAAGGCACTTACAGAATATAAGAAAGAATGACAGGGTATACAGTATATAGCATTGTACAAACCAAATAAATAAGTAAAGAAGATTATGACAGTGAATTCAGAGAAAAAAACCTAACAGACAACATAATTGATGGTCTTGCACACACACATACATGTTACATGAGCATCTTGACAGAGAGATAAACTGAGAGAAAGGTAATAAAGTCAAGCAGAGCTAAAAGCCTTCCTGAAAAGAAGAGTTCTGAGTTGTTTTTTAAAAGAATTCATGGAGTCAGCTGACCTGATTAATTTCGGTAGGTCATTCCAGAGTCTGGGCGCTATACAGCTGAAGGCCCTGTCACCCATGGAGTGTAGATTAGTGTGGGGCACAACAAGATTGCCAGAATCAGAGGACCTTACTGGGCGGACGGGCAGGCACATAATGATGGATAAGGTCATTGATGTAGTTTGGCGCGAGGTTATTTAAAACTTTGTAGGTTATTAGTAGGATTTTATATTCAGTTCTGTAAGACACAGGGAGCCAGTGAAGATGGAGCAGGATGGGTGTGATGTGCTCGCTGCTGCTGGTTCGAGTAAGGACTCTTGCAGCTCAGTTTTGAATCAACTGGAGCTGTGATATAAGATTAGAAGGGACACCTACCAGTAGGGAATTACAATAATCGATGCAGGATGTGATAAAAGCATGGACAAGTTTCTCAGAAAAGGAGAGGAAGGAGCGAACATGGGATATGTTACGGAGGTGAAAGTAAGAAAGTTTCTTAATGTAATTTATGTGGGCGGAATAAGAGAGGGAGGAATCAAAAATGACACTAAGATTCTTTGTAGTAGAGGTAGGTCTGATGAGATCACTGCTAAGATTGACTGGGAAGGAGCTCATTTTATTAAGTTGCATTTTAGTCCCAATTTGCAGAAGTTCAGTTTTGATGCAATTTAATTTTAAAGAGTTCTGCTCCATCCAGGTTTTAATTTCACTGAGAAAGCTCTGAAGAATTTCCACTTTTAACAATGAAGTAGAGTTGAGTATCATCTGCATAAAAAATGATAGCCCAGTCTATAGCTACAAATAATATGGCCAAGGGGAAGCATATATATACAGAAGAGAAGAGGACCGAGGACAGAGCCCTGTGGAGCTCCTAGTATGACTGGCGCCAAGCTGGATCTGCTGTTGCCAAGACTAACAAACTCTTGCCTAACAGTCAGATAGGACTTGAACCACTAGAGGGCAGTGCCAGAGATACCCAGCATGTTCTCCATTCTGGACAGTAGAATGTCATGTCTGACAGTGTCAAATGCTGCACTGAGGTCTAATAGAATTAATATGCTGGTTTGTCCAGAGTCTGCTGCCATAAGCAAATCTTTGCTGAAAGTCCTCAGTGTTAGTGTGTCAGAGAGACCTCCAAGTATTTGAAGGAGCGCACCAACTGAGGCCAGGATTAATCCCATCTGTGATGGGTCTGTGTGCAGAGGGTGCAGATCTATAAATACTTGGGAGTGCAGCTGGATGATAAATTGGACTGGACTGCCAAGACTGATGCTCTGTCTAAGAAAGGTCAAAGCCAACTATATTTCCTTAGAAGGTTGGCGTCCTTCAACATCTGCAATAAGATGCTGCAGATGTTCTACCAGATGGTTGTGGCGAGTGCCCTCTTCTACGCAGTAGTGTGCTGGGGAGGCAGCAGAAAGATGAAGGACGCCTCACACCTGGACAAACTTGTTAGGAAGGCAGGCTCTATTGTAGGAATGAAGCTGGACAGTTTAAAATCTGTGGCAGAGCGACGGGCGCTAAGCAAGCTCCTGTCAATAATGGAGAATTCACTGCATCCACTGAACAGTGTCATCTCCAGGCAGAGGAGTAGCTTCAGTGACAGACTGCTGTCACTGTCCTGCTCCACTGACAGACTGAGGAGATCGTTCATCCCCCATACTATGTGACTCTTCAGTTCCACCCGGGGGGGGGGGGGGGGGGGGGAAACGCAAACATTATTCAAAGTTATTGTCTATTTTTACATGCATTTTTATTACTCTTTAATGTAATATTGTTTTTTTTGGTATCAGTATACTGCTGCTGGATTATGTGAATTTCCACTTGGGATTAATAAAATATCTATCTATCTATCTATCTATCTATCTGTCTATCTATCTATCTGGTCCTGTGGCTTTTCCTGTGTTTAGCTTCCTCAGTTGTCTCCTCACTTGCTCTTCAGTTATGGATAGCCCATACTAATGATCTCATCAGTGTCCATTCCAGTTGACATAGTAGGAACTGTTGATGTAATAGGGATAGTATGGGGGTACTGGTTGTTGGAGGAAGGTGGTAGAGGGAGGGAAAAATCTATTAAAAATGTTTTTAGGCATTAGCTTTGTCCACATCCCATTCTAGTACTTGGGTCCCAGATTGTTTGACTCCAGCAATTACGCCCAGTCCATTCCAGATATCTTTCATATTGTTTCTATTTTAGCTTTGTAAACCTTCTTTCCTTCACACAAGAACTTTATAATGAAAGATTTCTTGGCACATAGGAAAACTATGATATTACTGAAAGACTGTAAGGAACTTACTATATTCTGATCGACGACTTTCCTCCCACATTTCCAAAGATGTTCATGTTAGGTTGATTGGTGAGTCTAAAATGGTACTTTGTGAGTGTGAACATGGAATTGTATATAAATAAGCTCCATGATTGACTGGCACCTGGTATAGGCCTGGTTCCTACCTTGTTTCCAGCACTGCCAGGATACTCACCAGCCACCAATGACCCTGAATGGATTAAGTGGATGCATCAGTATTATGTTATGTTACTATTGTCTTTGGACCAAGAGAAGGTTAAAGCAGAAGTACATTGAATCTAATGTAGTTCAACATGGGATGCAGGAATCACAGTGAAAGGTGAAGTGATGGAACTCAGCTATGAAAAAATTAATTGTTGCCTACAACAGTTTCTGTTCTTCTCAGCTTTTTGCCTTAACGTGACATTTCTTTAAGAATAACACCTTCCATAATGATCTCCATACTTGGAGGAGGGTGTTAACACCCTAGTGATTCATTATAGTAGTATCCTTTTGCAGTGGTGTCTCTGAATTAAGAGCCAGTGAAGCTCAACACCACCAGATGTTGTGCAGAATAGTTATAGTAATACAGTAATCCCTCCTCGATCGCGGGGGTTGCGTTCCAGACCCCCCCGCGATAGGTGAAAATCCGCGAAGTAGAAACCATATGTTTGTATGGTTATTTTTATATATTTTAAGCCCTTATAAACTCTCCCACACTGTTAACATTATTAGAGCCCTCTAGACATGAAATAACACCCTTTAGTCAAAAGTTTAAACTGTGCTCCATGACAAGACTGAGATGGCAGTTCTTTCTCACAATTAAAAGAATGCAAACATATCTTCTCTTCAAAGGAGCGCCGTCAGGAGCAGAGAATGTCAGAGAGAGCGCTCGCTAAGAAAAGCAAACAATCAAAAAATCAATACGTGCTTTTAAGTATGCAGAAGCACTGCGATAAGGTGGCATTTTGTAGAGGAGCGTCCGTATCTTCTAGGCAAACAGCCTCTGTGCAAACAGCCCCTCTGCTCACACCGCCTCCGTCAGGCAGAGAGAGTGAGAGACAGAGAGAAGCAAACAATCAAGCACCGCATGGGATGCATATCTTATATCATTGAGGAGTTTTAGTTAATATGTAATACATGCTCTGATTGGGTAGCTTCTAAGCCATCCGCCAATAGCGTCCCTTGTATGAAATCAACTGGGCAAACAAACTGAAGAAGCTTGTACCATAAATTAAAAGACCCGTTGTCCGCAGAAAGCCGCAAACCAGCGAAAAATCCGTGATATATATTTAGATGTGCTTACATTTAAAATCTGCGATAGAGTGAAGCCGCGAAAGTCGAAGCGCGATATAGAGAGGGATTACTGTACTGCATTATTAAAAATGGTTATATCAACTACCAGCTCTGTCTTTGTAAACAATTTTAAAACATTTATGTCATATGCACAACGTAAGTATTTATCTAGTAAAATAGTGTTTCTTATGGTATATGGAATCGTGCTGGGTACTGCAAGCCTTTCTCTGGGTGATAATGCTGGACCAATTGGCCCTGCAGTGTTCTCTATATACTTGGTAGCATGTGCACATGTGCAAACACAACTTCCCAGTTTAGCAGTGGTGCTTGAAGGTCATCATTCACATTAAAAAAGACCACCTGCCTTTTTTCATGTATTTGCACTTCCAGTTAAAGTATTTCCCAGTTGAGGTCATATAAAACACACCAGCAAAGAGGTAAAAGAATTCAGTAAAATGTGCTTTCCTAAAAGTTCTCACAGTAATGTGAAAAAGAGAAACGAGTGCAATATCAGAAATACTCTGTTAATAAGATATTATGCTGAATATTTATTTTTACCAAGTGCTTAGGACACCCCCACTAAATTTGAAAAGGCAACCAAGGAAGCTTTAGTGTACTCCTTCCAAAAGAAGCCAACAGTATGATGCTCCTGTTTCAAAGAAACACAATTGTGGGGAGGAAAGAACAGGTACATATGTAGAAAATAATTTTTCTAATTGTTTGCTGGCCTCAAGCAGACCAGCAAACACCCGGCCATACTATGGTTAGTATTGCTATTGGCAGCTAAAGTCGTGCAGTGTGTGTAATCTCAGGGCCTTCTGAACAGTCTTTTAGGCTGCCAGGCAAAGTAGTGCACTTGGAGCCCCTGTTTTGATAGCAAAACAGAAACATCATGGGCCTCTATGCTTCTGGGGCCTCCAGCCAGTGCCCATTGTGCCCATATGTTAAGACAGTGCTGTGTGTTCTTTCCATGTTATTGTGTCTTTTTCCTTTTTTGTGTCCTTTTCACCTCAAAGGTGTTCAGTTCTAAACTTCAGATGTTCCAGCTTAAGCAGTTCATAGGCAATAGATTTAGTTGAGCAGCATCTACATGGCTTATTTTGCATTACAGCAGGTATGCATGACAAAGATTTAAAAAGCTCTCTGCATCTATGTCACCTTTGCAATAGAGGAAGACCAGGAACCAGCATCCTGTTATATTTGATTGGTTTTTTTTATATATGAAAAGTGCTTAAACTTGCACATTTCTCTAGTAAACAACAAAAGGCGGATATATGCTATTAGTTAGGATAGTTAATGTTTATATTAGAGAACTGTGCCCAAATATAGAAAAACGCCAGAAAGACCACTGTCCTTTAGTAATATTGATGTTTATCGACTGATGATATAACATGCTAAGGCTTCCAACACTATGCAGCTAGTCATACTGTACAACTGAAAGAAGGATTGTTTCAAAAAAATTAAAGAAAATACAGTAACTAGTTATACAGACTGCAGCTGCCAATGCTCCTTAATATTGTATTTATAAATTGAAAATTTTAAATATTATTACAATTGTCCCTTTACCCAGGAAGGGTGCTGTTCAGAGAATGAGATAGTTAAAATTTATATTTAGTTTATCAAAGTGAATGTTTTAAACTGCAGATATGACAATGATATTAAATATTATGTACAATTTTGCACAGATCTCTGTAACTGTAGCTAACAAGCATCAATGTAAAGGGTTAGGGACAAAAAGAGGTAAAATATTCTCTGTGGCGGGTACTGAGCCATCTTTATTAGAGCTATTCACTTCTCATAACATCTGCTCATGTCAGAAATGCTTAAATAATGCAGAAGCTGAGTGATCGATGGCTAGATGAAAGCTAATTTGTGTCTGTCCTGTCTGTGGCAGGTATATGTACACGTGAAACATATCATGTGGCATTTCACATTCTTTTTAGTTCTAAAACGGCTCTGATTTGTAATCCCCCGTGTCATTAGATATCCATATCTAATTTAGGCAAGTGGAATTCTGAAGGATTGTCTAAAACTATTATTCCTCCCTCAGTTTGTTTCTGTGGAAGCTTCTGTGATGTTCACTCATCTGTACAAAAGATTCACTGGAGCATATCTTGCATTCTGCTTCATGTTGCCCCTTGAATATTAGCATCTAGTTTTAATCGAATCAACATATGCTGTAGAAATTGTTTACCATAATTATTGTCTGGATACATTATATTTTCCTTCCAAATAGATAATACCTAATCCAGTATGAAGCATTCTTATGTGTAAACTATGGATGCAGCGTGAAATCACCTTTAAAAGTTTTTCTTTTTTTTGATGACCTTGCCTTTGGTGTTCTTGTTGTATAGAAACATCCAAAGTCCCACTGAGCTGGGAAATGTTGTATGGACTGAAAATGGATTAGACTGAAAAAGGAAAAGAAAAGGTTATGATAAAAAAACAAATTAATAATTTAATAACCCTTTTGAAATTCCAGTGTTCCCAGCTGTTATGTTTGTCTTTGTTTCTGTAGACATCACTACAAAAAGCCTTTAATTTTTACAATTTATATTAAGTGAAGATGCCTGATTCATTTTAGCCAACAGATAAAAAATTGAAATCAAATAACATATATTTTGTGCATACTTAAACATGTCAAAAAGGGACAACAACCATTACGAAATACTTTAATACAAAAAACACTTTGTTTGATTAATTACAAAATATTGTCATCTATTCTGGTAATTTATGTTTTCATTCTTCAAGTGATTATTAGTTTTTAAATGGTGATATCAAAATAACTTATTGCATCTCGCACTATAACACTTATTTCATACACTGACATTTTCATCAGATAATATGTTAATCTAATGATATATTAATGTTTGAGATTGCATTGCTATTATGAAATTATCAAGCCATCAAATGATTCTGAAAGCAGCTGGAGCTTTTGTTGTATTACGGCTGATTGTGCATTCTGCTCTTTGTCATTTTTACATATCTTTTTTGTGTCATTTAAACACTTGTTTTGTAATTTCATGATGAAATTAATAGGAAGAAGGGTTAACGATATCTTTAGACCTAAACCTCACCTAGCAAACTTTTATGGCTATGGGTAGTGCAAATTAAAATGTATCTTCCAACAGTGCCACATAAAATTGTTATATGCACAATATCAAAGTGCTCTTCCTAACTAGATAAGATATATTTATTAGATCCAACAAAACAGCCAGCATATTTTTGTATTAAATATCTAATGAGCAGATTGCATTTCTTCCTTGTATGTATGAAAGGAAATTGTAATTGGTGAATGAGTTCAAAAGAACCACAAAACCAATCTGAGAGAAACAACAGGAGGAAGATGAGTAGAGAGAAATGGCGTAATATGAGTGTGTAGGGAAATTAGCAAAAAGAATTATGACCATAAAAGAACACCTACTCATTTAAAAATTAACTAGGGCAAAAGGAGAGTTAGTTTGTGTTATAAGGATTACTAAACCTTTACTTGATGTCAGCAAGACAGAGGAGATCTTGCAAAGGTCTTTATGGACTCAAGGATGTCTGTACATACCTTGTTGCTTCTCAGTTGAATATTGTTTTGCTTTATTGAATAATTCCGCTGTGTTGTTAAAGCCATGACTATCTGATAGTTGTTTGAATGTATATTTCCTGTTTAAGATTTTAAGGGTATTTTTGTATTGCAAGTTAAGAGATATTTCAATTAAGGACAGGTTAACCTGAATATGTGACTTTATGCTTTTTTTGAAGTGATGGAAGCAGTTTTGCGGGATTTGGAAAGAATTCTGATTATTCTAGTCATAAACCTGTCCAGCACCATTTATGTTTATTGGCAGAAGGTAAAATTATGTTCTAAGTTTAATCAAGTCTACCCTCAACACAACGCTGATTTTTACAGATAAAACTCTCACAGCTGGTTTGTATGAACCTAAGCACTATTTAGTGGACTTAGCCTTCTTCTATGTTCTTGGTCTTTTGTGACTAGAAAGAACACTCTGCCTAATTTGAATATAAATAGTTTTTGATATCTGAGCTAGTCATGAACTCACCAAAGCAAAAAATCATTTTAATACAGTGACAGTGATGGTCACTTTGAGAAATTTAATGCTGCTTCAACAGGATCACCTCCAATGTAGATAGAAGTGTGATCTGCTTCCTACTTTGTGAAGTCTATGACCAGTTCCTTGGTTTTTCCTGACGCCACTGAGTTAGCACGTAAATCTCTTCTCTGTAAGCAGTGATCAAAACTATCATGATCATGCCATCAGAGTCATTACTTGTGGAATAAAAGACTTACTGTAGATCATCTACTTTTTCAAATGAAGGAGAGGTGCAATGCAATGAATGGTCATACTAGAAAATTAAAAGTCATTGAAGTGGTGAAAGACTGCACTGCTGCAACAAAATTCGATGTGTCTGACAAACTGTTGCAAAATTGGAGGAAGCAAGATGTAAAAAAAAAATTAAGCGTCGTATTTTTGAATGGACATAAGTCGGGGGCTGATTTTATGATCGATTTTTCAGGTTTCAAGACCCAGCTTATATGCGAGTATATACTGTAACTGAATTAGGACAAAAGCCTTTAAGTATCATGCCTTATTGTAGTGAATTGTTTAAGGATTTAGTAATCTTAAAACTATTATTATTTATGACTAAGGCTAGCAATAACAGAAACCCAGACTGCTAGAGGTATACATAGTTTAGAGTTTCATTAATTTATTGGGTTGGGTTTGTGTTTTGGGTGAAAGTAAAGTACCTATTTTGAAGAATCAGAAAAGTCTCATAACTAATTTAAAATAAAATATATTACACAGGAGCACAAAACCTGTATTGTGGAAAACGTATCATTTGACTGGCTAGGTCACAGAAAATCTTAAATGCAATGTTCACAATTTCCAATTCTGCAGGAAAGCAGAAAAACTGTTAATGATACATGTAGATTGAATGTTGAAGTAGGTGAGTAAAAGGCTTGTGGCCTGCACTTTAAATGGAAGCAGAGGCAACTGTCTAAAATACAAGAAAAAGTTAAGTGTGCTTTGAATACTGAGACAGTGAAGTTGCTAGGTGGAAGAAATTATGCTATACATTGACTACATAAAAAGTGTATATGCTTATAACTGTCCTATGTTAGATTGGATTAGTTAGTAACTCAACAAGTTTTCTATTGTGAAACATAGTTAAGCTTTACTGGACACAGTTGTGAAAACTTTATATAACTTTCTGTATCAGTGTGACGATGTGGGTTCTGGCTCCACACTCCCATTGCTGTTTGGGAAGCCCTGAACCCTACACCGTCGATAATGAAACCGAGTGAGCTATTCAGTGAAGGCAATAATTGAGCATCTGAGCAAGGGGATGGTTAAAGTGAAACAGTGCTTTTATTTAAAACAATCAAAACAAAGTGTCCATAAACAAATAAAGTTCAGTGCTCCAAGTTCTTCAATAAATAATCCAATAAAATGAAAACGTGGAGGTTAAAACACTAGAAAAAATCAATCCGTTAAAATTCAGAGGTTAAAACATTTTTCAGGAGCAGTCATTAAAAATCCACAACAAGAAGTCCGGTGCTTTTCTGTTAGCGTCTCACCTGCTTATCCCGTTTGGGCTTAGCAGCAGGCAAGACGCTCTCTGCAGCTGCCCTCCTCTACACACTCACATACGAGACTGGAGACCTCCCAATCCCTGGCTTCGGTCTGGCACTCATCCCAGTCCCCGAGACTTGATGTCCACCAACGGCCAGGACGCACACATTGGGGACTCCACCACCAAGCCTCCCGACTTCCGCTGCCTTTCCGCGGCCCTCTGCGGCTCGTCGCTTTCACCTGGTCACTCCCGCTACATGGTCGCTCAGCGGGAGCAACATCAACTCAAACGCCTGGGTGTCGGCCTAACACCCAGCTTCCTCGCAGCTGCCCACGAGCGCTCGATCGCGCGCTCACCACACGCTCCGCGTGTCTGTCTCTCACCTACACCGCCTGCTTCCTCGCTTCCTGTAACCTCCGTTCTCTCTCCTTTCGTTCCACCCCCTTTTATGATCGACTCGCGCTTCTTTTAAATGACGAGGGTCCATCACAGCCGTAGCATTAGCCACGGGAGCAATCACGGATGTGGGCAGTTTCTCACCTGTGCACTCGGTGAGAAACGCCCACACTCCCGAGCGTCCCGCGGCTCGCCATGGACCAACGCCCCTCTCATGAAGCCGCCTCGAGTACGGTGATTATTTATTTAAAAGAAATGGCCTTTGCTCAATGAGCTGTGGACCCACTATACCACAATCAGCTTTAACTTGATACATTAGAAAGACACTCAAGCTTAAATCTGGGAAAACAGTCTTTAACCACAACTCAAGTGCCCAACATTATCTAATAGTACACAGAATCAGAATTGATTAATGTAATACACTTATCTTACAGTTTTGAGCATCAATGTGGCATTTCTGCACTGCATTGTTGTACTTCACATGCAACACAGCATTATTCCTGTTTAGTTGGACGTGTACAGTACAATATTTTTTTTTCTTTGCACACAGACCCATCCTGTTGTGATGGAAAAGAAACTGGCAGAAGAATGGACGATGGTACTTGTTTCTCTTTATCCTTTTCTTCTTCTCTATCACCCTCTCATTCACTGTCACAATCATGATGATTCTGCTGTCACTCCTGCATCTTTGTTCTTAATTTGTTTTGTAAGTTTGATATTGATGGTGTTTTTCTTTCTTGGCTTTGTTATCTACTTACTGTTACCTTTTTATTTAAAGGACATGTGCCATACACATAGCATCATATTGTGACCAGACAATCAGTAATAACAACACCATATATCAGTAATGGGAGCAGCAAGTGCACCACAGAAGGATGGAATGGCTAATCCATTATGTAGATTAGCCACTTGCTTACGTTCCTGCCAGAAAAGAGCTCATATAGACCAGGCTCTCACCCCACAGCCACTGTTACTCATCCACTGTGGTATTTCAGAGGATAGTAAATTAACTATTTTCCATCTGATCATCCTGCGTTGGATTGGTGCTTTGCTAAAATATACTTGCTTTGTTTGTAAATGTAAGTGTATGCTGCATAATACAGTAGCTATGAACTAACTTAATAGGAGCCAGTAAACAGTCATAATATTGAGTCATTAAGGAAGGGAAATTACATCTTTAGAGCATCTTCTGGTTGCTACTATTAAAGACATTGTGTTCATTTTAGGGGAATTTGGTTTTACTTTCACAAAACTGTTTGAGTCTTTGAGACTTAAGCACAACCTCATTTTGTCCTATTGAAATTGGTGATTATTGTTTCAAATTATAAAAGTTTGCTTGATTTTTTTTTTTTAAGAAATTACTTATGGTAGCAAAGGAGAAGACAGTAGTATATGTTATGGTACATACTACATTCTAAAAACATATGTTTTATAATAGATCAAAAATCCTCCACTCTCCAATTTGGAGGGTAGTGTGAATAGAGGGTGCAGTTTGAAATACAGTAGAACATTGGTTATCCAAACGAATTGGGACCAAGGTTGGTTTGGTTAATCAAATAGTCTGGATAATCAAACATGCATGAGAATATCTTGTTTATGCAGAACATAGTGTAATCTGGCCTATAACTTATTATTGTATGCAATTGGTCACCCTTTAGTTTAGGTACTACAAAAATAAATCTATTACTTATTTACTCTTATGTAGCAAGACCTTAACAAACACTTCTTTAGGCCTTCATAACACTTACAAAGCATCAGTAAAGTGTTTATTCATCTCTGCAATGTGACCTACTAACAGATCTTCACTTTGGAGTCGTCTGAGGTGGCTTAACTGAGGCACATTTCTACTTATATTACACCAGTAATGGTGCACTGCACAGTAACGTGCAGTGAATACACTTGACTTGAGCATTCATAGTTTTCTTCCTCTTTTTCTGTATGTTTAGCATTCGTTTGCTCAGAGGTTGATGCGTTTGCTGCTTCCTGAGCAGCTCTTCTTTTCTCCACTCTAGCAGCTCGCTTCTTCTCTTCTTTCGTTGGTATCTTTTTGTGTTAAAACTGATTAAGTCAGTGTTTGTGTTGCAATTACTTTTAAGTACTCTTTACTGAATGTTTCACTTTAGCTGGCACTTAAGTCTTCAATCTGCCTCAAGAATGACTTAAGATATTAAGAGGTAGGGGAAGTGACAGCAAAGGTGGTAGGGATGAGAATGGTGCCCGTACACATGTGCAACACGGCCGACCTGCTGGCTGCTGCTGAGAGTTGATTCTACAACAAAATAAAATAAAAATAAAAAGAGGAATAACCTTGGAAGTCAACAATCACCCCGAAAGCAGATAGTAGACCTCACGTAGTATATATGTACCAAATTTCAGGTCAACTGTTCAAACGGTTTGCAAGCTACAGGTGATTTAAAATCCTGGACAGACAAACTGACAGCAACTGTAGCATATTATATAAGAATATATTTAGTAATAAGACTTGTGAATCCTGAAGTAATTTTACCATCATGTCAATATGCCACACTGCACAGAGATGAATAACCTATCTACTTCATTTTGTTATAAAAACCAAAGGAAACCTTTGTTAAGGTCTTGTTACATAAGAGTAAATGCATAATAGACATATCTTTGCAATACCTAAACTAACATGTTACCTGCATGTTTATTACTTTTGTATTTTAGTTTAGCTTATGGAGTTGGGGAATTTGAGTGCAGATGGCGTTACCTTTGATACAAAAGGACTGGTGTGAGGCAGAAGTAGAATTGTGAATATGCTGGCAAGTAGTGTGTGAGGCAAATGAAAATGCATGGAGCCGTATGATAAGAGATGTGAAAGTATGAGTGGCATTGGAGAGCCAGGCTGCAGAATAACCTTTAAGGAGCAATGTTCCTTGCTTTTCACCTGAAACAACTTAATAAATCCTGCAAAAAACATGTGAGTTTTACATTTCAGAGTGGCAAAAAGAATGCAAAACAATTTTTAGGAGCACCTTTACTAAATTGTATGTGAAATGAAACCTCACTGTTTTGCTCATCACTAGCTATATTGCATGTACCTTAGAAAAAATAATCAGAAAAAATAAATGCATTAAATGGCCATGGTAATACCTCAGCTTAACAAGCAAAGTGTCCTAAAAGTAGATACTGTTTTTCAGTGGAGACTGTGCAGTGGCTTGGATAGTTCAAATTTCAGATAATTGACATTCAATTAATCAACGTTCTGTTGTAGAATCTCATTTAGAGTGAAATGTAAAAACAGGTTATACAAGGTTGCATCTTATTTGTTTTGCAACATCATTAATTCATTCTTACTAGATTCTGAAAAAGAGCTCGACCATTACAAATCCTTTGTTTTATAGTGTCTTCTATAGGGTCTTTTAAGAACAAGACTGGAGTTCCTCACAACTGTGGAATGGAAGTTAAAATCTATTGCTAGCTTCTGTATGAAAATCTGCATGTTCTCTGTATGCCTTGGTATTATAAGTGTGCTTATTAGGGTAGAGCTGCCGGTGTGGAATGCAGTTTTTGACTCTTCCCAGTTGCTTAAAGCAGTGTCTAGATTATCCTCCTAGTAAGATGCCAAACATATGACAAGTTTTCTGATAAGCTTCTTTCCAAATATAAGACTAGAATTTATGCTTTCCGTTGTAATCAACAAATTTTGTAAAGAATGTTCTGTGGCCTTGGATGGAACTGAGCTATTTTTTTTCTAACCATTCTCTTTGAAGATTTTGTTATAAATGCAGCTGAACGCCCCTTGTCAGGGGCCTTCCTTGCATTTTCCCTCTGTAAGGAAAAGCCGCTCTGCTCACCAAGAAGTCAGAAATAAAGATTCTGCTTATTAGAATTGGTGTCTGCCTGCTATTTGTTTGAACCTTCGTCCACACAACATCAATGAATTCTAAAGTATGATTGCTCTGTTTTAATCTAGATGTCACACTGTTGTAGTTTTAATCAATGAACTTATTGGGAAGGACAGGAGCAGAACAAACTTAATTAAATGATGATGTGAAAGTCTCTCATTTAGAAGAGAGATAAATGTGCTTTGCATATTGATGCCACAACTAATAATTAGATTTAACTTATGATTGTAAAAGTTTCTTTTGCACACTTTACAATTTGGTATACTAATTCAAAGATTAGAATTTGTGTTTACAATTTAGTCATTAACAAATAATTCTTTTTATCTCCACATAAATGACTGTTTCATTTAAAAATGGTACAACGAACTGAGATTGGTATTATATTTAATGGTATTCTTTGAATTAAATTACTAAACCAGACACATCTTGTGGAGGATCACATTTAGTTCTATGGTCTGTACAGGTTGGTTAATTTGTTTATTCCTAGTTAATTTTGATTCTGCCATATTGGTCCAAGTTTAACTGCATGTTGAGAGCATGTATCCAAATTACTGACCTTCATACTGAAGATATAGCCTTTGCCTTCTTTGAATACCATCAGATTCTACCTCAATCACACTGTGGCTGAATTGGTGCTGTTAAATGTTGGTCATGCACTGATTAAACAATCTGACTTGATCTAATGTTCATATTACTGAAAACCTTACTCAGGTCCTTAACACATTCCTATTGTGCTTATCATTCCCATTAACTCATTCTTAACATTTAATGCTGGCTTCTTACTGTACTATACAATACAATAGACAACACGTAAATGGGCTCCTGGGTAGCATAGTAAAAACAGAAATGAGCTTACAATGGATTCTATGAAGGTATGCAAAGTGGTCATGTTAAAGGTGCAAAGTGTTATTGATATGGTTTTCCTTCAAAAAGCTCTTAAAATTAATCACTTGTGTACGCGTGCATGTACAAGGGAATTTCTCAGAATGAATTATGGCTATCCTGATCAGGTGGATCTCTGAATAACAACAAGGAAGAGCTCAATTGCAAGGTATGACACAGTAAGGAGCTACAATAAACAGTGACTGACTAGATAAGACTGTAGATTATAACCTAGTGCAAAGGTGGGGAAGAAACATAATCACTTATAATTCAAGGTCATTATTAACCCTGAAATGAATAACTGCATATTAAAAAAGGATTTTTTTGCAGTTGTATGAATAGTGGAAAAGTGGTAACACTACCTAGTGGGAATACTATTTAATCAGTAATCACTGACTGCTATGCTATGACATGGACTGTTAATTTCCGATAGACAACCTATTGGTTACCCAGTTAGGTGTTATGGCTAAGGCTGGTTTGTTTTTTTTTGAGGTGCAATATCAGAACAGTTGCGGAAACATGGTTCCCGATGCATTATCCAGGGTAACAGGGCTGCTTAAAACATTAACTGAAGCCATAGTAACTTGTTGATGTAGGACTTGCAGTAAACTGCCAAAGCACAATTGCATAGCCTTCTCTGTCTCAACCTGAGGAAGTGCCATGGCAAAGGAATGGGTCAAACTGTTTTCAAGAAATTTCAAGGAGTACTTTTTGGTGTGTTTCATCCAAATTAAGGGGCAATCATTATTAGCATTTTGTCCCTGAGGGCATAAAGACTGAGTTCCTGGAATATTTTCATAATATAGTTCAAAACTATAAAGAAGATCTTTGAGATTTGCTGGGCACCCCACTGTGCGTGTATATTTAAGTCAAGTGGGTTATACTTGTTTTCGTTGATTTTGTGAATACTGCAACTTGTTTTGTGAGAAGAAACTAATTTCATATGCTAGAATATAATGTTTTCATCAATTCTTTATATTTCTGTTTAGATCATTGTGGTTATTGTGTCATTAATGGAAGTGGTAAAGTACATAGCAATTTAAGTCTTAACATTTGTCTGAGATCCTTATATCCTTATAAAAAAGCTAGATATACTGTACCACAGAGTTGGTTACATGAATGAATAACATTTCCAGGTTTATATAAATAATCTGCAGAGATTACAACCTTTATAAATCTCCCTGGGTCTATAATTATGTCGCTGGGTGGACAGGAAAATGCTGCTGACTTAGAACTCTGGCTGGTATGCCTTTAAAGTGCCCAAATGGCGTGGTTGCAAAAAAGAAACAGAGAATTAAAATGAGATATATATAGTACAAACAATCACAGTGAATAAAATTCTAAGTAGGAAGCTCATTTTTTTGTTATCTTTACCAGTGTAGTGTATTAGTACAGCTGTCTTTATATGCTATTTAAATTTTTCTTATTAATCAAAGCCTAATTTAATACACTATACAAATCATCTTTTTTCCAGACAGCCATTCAAGCAATAAACAAAATTAAATTTAAAAAATTCCTGACTCATGAATTGCCCATTATGACCAAGAAATCAACCAATAATCTCACATTAAATTTCACTACTTTATGTGAATGAAAACTGACAATCAGTTCAAGAAAACAAAATACTCATGTAAGGGTAAACAACAGTCACTGTATTAAGCATGAAAGACACCGTACACAGTAAATATTAATTGACTGCTATACTTCAGAATACAAAAGTTTTGATAAGAACAAATAATTCATCTTACATATCTTGCCAGTTCCTATTTTCTTAATATTTCCAAAATATTCTTGAGTTGAGATTTCAAAATTTTTAAGGTGCTGATTGTAACTGCACTGCCAGGTAACGTTTCTCCCTGTATCTGCCTTCCTCTAAAGAACTAGTTTAAAAGTCAGTTGAAAAAGCAGTCTTAAACAGCCTCCATCTGTGCCTCTGGTATTGTCAACGTACACATTTTAAAGAAACAACTGGCACCCATCTGTGATAGTACAGCCTTGAATTTTCAGGATCACTGGTTCAAATAATGGCCCAGGCATTGTCTGTCTGAAATTTGCATGTTTACATAGCTGAGAGAGATTTTAATTTTTTTCAGTTTAATTTTTAAGTACATCTCACTGCCATTTTAGAATCTCCATAGGCAGATAATGGGTTGCTAAAAACCGACCCCCAAAAACAACCATGGTTCACATCACAAAGTCTTATTTAGAAATTCCATCACAGCACCAGTGGTCCATTTTCTAAGATTGTTAATTTGTCCTGTGAATAAGTGTATTTAAGCGATTTAGGTTCAGGCATTCGAGTTTACAATTTGTAGTATTCTAGTCTTGACTCGATTCTCTGGCTCCAGTTGAATAATTGTACTCAAGTAAAGACTCCTTGCATTTGAAGTCCGACTGCACTAACGATTTTGCCCTCTGATTTTAAATAGTAAATAACAGTATGTTGACAAATCTGTCTTGCCTTTAGTTTCATTGTCAAACGACATGCACGTCTTCTGGTCTGTTGCTAATTACACCTGAGCAGTTGCTCTCTGTCTTTCCTTTTGTCAGCAGACTATTTCAAAGGGTCAGGCTTTCACAACTGGTATAGCACACTGGGGGGGAGAGTGGTGTAAAAACACATTCTTCTGGATATAGTGAATTACTATCCAATGGCTGCTTATACATTTAAATTTTAATGTCATGTTTTTCTTCAATAAATATTACTGTCGCTGAT
This sequence comes from Polypterus bichir lapradei, assembly GCA_026402145.1. Taxonomy (NCBI): domain Eukaryota; kingdom Metazoa; phylum Chordata; class Cladistia; order Polypteriformes; family Polypteridae; genus Polypterus; species Polypterus bichir. The sequence continues at coordinate 68,149,425 of JANRMT010062791.1, forward strand.
ATCAAATGTATGTTCATATTTGCAAATGAGGCCATTGCTGCTGACAGAAAACCTTGCCAAGCTAATTTCCATTGGGTAACTAAGAGTCAGAAATGTCTAAATGAATAATATAAGCAAAAACTGGCATGGGAATTAAAGTAAATCATGCATGCGGTATGAATAATTATTTTCCAGCGATAGAGATTTTTAAACAGTGTTTTCACTGCACTCAAGTAAAAAAAACAAAAACACATTAGATCATTTACAAAGATAATGGAAAATGTACATAGTAGGAATACTTCTATAAATAGACTTTTTCCAAAGGTAAATACCATGCTATTGCTATTTAAAAGAAAAAATACAAATTTAAAGATTGTGGTATTGTACACAAATGCATCATTCTAATTGCCAATAATAGATAATTGATTAGGAGGCGATGCTAATGTTTCATATGTTATCATTTCCAAAAGCAAATGATAAAGTGCCCACTGTTTTAAGTGGACTGAATGAATGAATATTAAATAAGCAATTCCTTGAAACAAAATATAAGAGTACTTGGAACATGAAAGGTCATTCAGACCCTTTAGGACATTTCACTTGTGGGGAGCTATTCTTAGCTTAAAACGTAAATCATTCCTTGAATGGATCTTATTTTGTGCAACTAACTGGCTCATAGCATCAATAATCTCAAAGTTTATTCTTTATTGCTTGAGTGATGTGCATATATAGTAATATTTACCTTCTTTGTTTTAATTTTTATCACTTTTAGATTAGTGCACTTATAGAACTATTAAACTTATAGCTCATTTTAAACCTGCAGTCAGATAATAAAAATCATACTTACATGCCTTTTTAGGTTCAGATTTAAGTAAGATCAAATTTAAGTAAGCTCTCAATAGAAAAACAATGGACACAGTGGTTACATCCATCAATTTACTTAATCCTTAATCCGCTTAGTAATTATAAAAACAATTTATTAGACACACTCTAATGCATGAAAACACAGCCTGATACATAATGCAATACTAAATAAAGGAATGTTTAACGATCAGACAGTTTAAAAGGAGACAGGGGCCATTTGAAACCACAGATTTGCATGGTGAAATCCTAAAATAAATTATTCAGAATTATAACTTTCTATACTTTTACAGAGACATGTACAAAGCTTCAGTTAATATTTTCTTTCCTTTTCTCTCTTTTCCCCATTAGGTGTATGTACTGTATATCAAGTTTTGTGTCTTACTGAAAGAATAAGCTGTCCAAACGGTTGGTTAAAGTCCTTCTGTGAGAACCCTAAATACAAAGAGGACTGTTTCATTTATGTTAGGTAGAATGCCCAGAGGGGACTGCGCAGTCTAATGGTCTGGAATCCCTGCAGATTTTATTTTTTTCTCCAGCCATCTGGAGTTTTTTTTGTTTTTTCTGTCCACCCTGGCCATTGGACCTTACTCTTATTCTATGTTAATTAATGTTGACTTATTTTATTTTCTTACTGTGTCTTTTATTTTTCTATTCTTCATTATGTAAAGCACTTTAGGCTACATTTTTTGTATGAAAATGTGCTATATAAATAAATGTTGTTGTTTTTAAAAGTTTATCCAACCAGGAAATGTAACAGGCTTTGGGTTTTGGAAAAAAAAATGTAAAAAAAAATGAACACGTGGAACTGTTACCAGGCAGTCAAAAAATCTTAAATGTCCTAATTGAAAATCTCTGTCAAAAATACAAAAGCCATTCTATGTTTGGAATAAATACATTACAAAGAAAATTGGCTAATATGTAGTCTCTGTCCCAAAGCTTGGATATCTGGATCAGCATGCCATCTTACATAGGAACTGCCCTGTGATGTCACACAATGACTGCTTCTGGTTCTGGTCACATGTAGAAGCCACAAAAAAGAAAATGGTGCCAAAATGACATCATCAAAGTATTATAGAAGTAAAACAATACTTCTTGCAAAAAATAGCAAACAAATGAAAAAAACTAAATCCATTATGTTTTAAATGAATAATGCAACACTATGGCCATTAAACTCCCCACTTAATTCCAGCTAATGTTAAAAATTTAAAATAATATAAAAACATGTTTTCTAGTACAAATATTTTCTCATAATAACTACTACCATTTAGTCACTGGTCTGAAAACACACCGTCTTTTTTGAATGCAAAGACAAATCTTTGCCCAAACTACCAAATTTCATAGACATGCTGGCAATTAGAAACACACAAAGATGCAAGGAGGAAACTCAATTCAGCTCAGTTTATTCTTTCATTGCACTCTGCACTGAATGCAGGCACAGAGCGCTGTGACATGTACTCAGGTAAAATGCAAGTATAAATTTTACAAATTGCTAATTACATAATGAGTAAACATAAAGACACATTCATAGGATAATTTGGGCTTGTGACTTGTCAGCAAAGAATGATCCAAGAAATGCTGAAATTCAAGGAGTGTAGCAAAGTAGATGAGGTAGTTGGGTGCTGTCAAGTCATTAGTATTTTGAGAATGGAAAAGGTGCAGTAGAAATAAAATGTGCTATTTTTTTTATTATTTTAGAATTAATATATCCTTTTGAAATAATTCAGGGTACTTAGGAAACTGGCACCATTAAGAAAATAAGTTATTAAAATACCTATCTCAATTTTCAATAGCCAACTCCACTTTTTAGAGGAACCTTATCTATTTCTCAGCCTCCCTCTATTCTGAGCATCAATTTAATAAACAAAATGGAAAAAGTAGTGTGCTTAAGCCTTATTTGCTTATATTTACTTGTTTGGCTGATGTTTTTATCCAAGGCAACTTGCAGCATCTGAGATACAATTGGTTACCCTTCTTTTGTTTTTAAATTGGAGCAGAGGCAGGTGAAGAGATTTGCTCATTGTCACATTGTCAAGAAATATTAAAACAAATTCAAAAGTGTTGTCTTATAAAATAAAAGTAGACTGCTCAAAAAATGAAGGGAACACTTAATCATCACAGTCTAACACCAAGTCAGTTAAGTTTCAGGAATATCAATCTGTCCAGGAAGCATAAGCGATTGTGAATCAACTTCACCTACTTTGATGCAAATGTAAGTGACAACAGGTACACTTGAGAAGCAACAGCAAGACAACCCCCAAAAAGGGAATGGGTTTGCAGGTGGTGGCCACAGACAATTGCTCTCTCCTCATCCTTCCTGACTGAATCTTTTCTAGTTTTGCATTTGTTAGTATCCTTGTCACTATCGGTAACATGAGGTGGTGCCTGGAGCAGATTCAGGTTGCACAGACAGCCCAGCTCCTCTGGGATGGCACATCCATATGTGAAGTAGCAAGAAGGTTTGCTGCATCTTCCAGCACATTCTCAAGAGCATGGAGGAGATAACAGGAGATGGGCCATTGCACAAGGAGAGGTGGGGCATGTGCGGGCCAGTCAGTGGCATCAATGCCTTCGTCATCCAGGAATTGCATGCACACTGTGGTCACATGAGGCTAGGCATTGTCCTGCACCAGAACGAACACAGGGCCCATTGCACCATGATAAGGTCTGGCAATGGCTTTGAGGATTTCATTAGCAGTCAGGGTACCATTGCCTAGCACGTGGAGTTCTGTGCGACCCTCCAAAAATATGCTTCCCCAGGCCATCACTGACCTACCACCAAACCAGTCATGCTGGATTATGTTGCAGGCTGCATTAATATTCACCACAGCATCTCCAGACTCCTTCATATCTGTCACATGTGCTCAGTTTGAACTTGTTCTCATCTGTGAAGAGAACTGGGCGCCTATAGCGGAGCTGCCAATTGTGGTATTTTCTGGTGAATGCCAATCAAGCTACATGGTGATGGGCTGTGAGGACAGGTCCTACTAGAAGATGTTGGGCACTCATGCCACCTTCACGGAGTCTGTTTCTGACCACACTGCACACCAGTAGCCACCTGGAGGTTATTGTGTAGTGCTCTGGGAGTGCCCCTCCTGTTCCTCCTCACACAAAGGACCAGATACCAGTCCTGCTACTGGGTGGATGCCCTTCTACAGCCCTGTCCATTTCTCCTTGTGTAAAGGCCTGTCTCCTGGTATCTTCTCCATACTCTTGAGACTATGCTGGGAGACACAACAAACCTTCTTGCAACAGTACGTATAGATGTGCCATCCTGGAAGAGCTGGACTACTTGTTCAACTTGAATCTGCTGTAGGTACCACCTCATGTTACCAATAGTGACAAGGACACTAGCAAATGCAAAACTAGAGAAGAATCAATCAGGGTGGATAAGGAGAGAGCAATTGTTTATGGCTACCACCTGCAAACCCATTCCCTTTTCGGGGGTTGTCTTGCTGTTGCCTCTCCAGTGCACTTAGTGTCACTTTAATTTGAACCAAAGCTGGTGAAGTTGATTCATAATTACTTATGCTTCCTAAATGGACACATGAATATCCCTGAAGCTTACTGACTTGGTGTTAGACTGTGATGATTAAGTGTTTCCTTAATTTTTTGAGCAGTATATACAGATCATTATCTAAATACAGTATTGCAAAAATAATATTACAGATGTCACACATATCATGCATATATTATTCACATTCAAGCAGTGTGGTGGCTCTGCGCCTAAGGATCTGTGCTGGTATCCCGAAGGTTGCCGGTTCGAATCCCCGTCACTGCCAAAAGAGATCCAACTCTGCTGGGCCCTTAAGCAAGGCCCTTAACCTTCAATTGCTCCAGGGGTGCTGTACAATGGCTGACCCCAAGGGGTATGTGAAAACTAACAAATTCCTAATACAAGTAAGGCGAAATAAAGAGCTAAATAAATAATCTCAAATACTGTTGACATTTATCAAATACACAATGATGTTTTAGATTAGTGTACAATGACTGTAGAATGCATTACATTTTTTATTAAATGCCACACATTTTTTTTTGTTTAGCACAGAACACGTCTAGACTGACAGCATCTAAATGGGTAGCAGTTGCATATGATATGACATCAAAAACTAAAAGTTTCAACCGGTTTTGGTTCATTGTTCAGCCATTTTTAATTCTGACTTCAATTTCTATTTCTGTGAAACACATTTGAAGGAAAAGGATGACAATTAAGTAGTATTTAGAACTAATTTAATCATGAAGATGCAAAATTCCAAGTATGTGCAGAGTATGAAGAGTTTAGTTTGAAAATCAGCTTGCATCCATAAAAATGAAATAAAATATACCTGTTAAGATGCTGATATCTTACATGTATTTTTGCCCTTTTACTTTTTTTACACATTCAGGCAAAGTATGTTCTTTTTTTTTTCGACTGGCTGACATTTCCACACATAAACAACAGTTATTTTTAAAATAAAAACCTGACTTGTACAAGAGAAAAGAAAATGTGATTGCTGTATTTCACAGTTTATATTGGGTTTACAGTGAAATCTGAAAAAAAATCATCTTCACAGGTTGGGAGTATTTTTTTTTTCAGCTGTGCAACTTTGAATCCTTAAACCATTTTGTAATTTGCTCTGCTTTTCATCAACTGGTGTCCTGATATGATGAAGCTTTTTTATTTAAATCACAACTTCCTATTACACAATATTAGTTATTTATTTTAGCAAAGAAAATAAAATATTAGAAAGTTAATTCTATACTAAAAATAAAATATTACTTTTAAGTTGTTAAGTCTTCATCAGGTCTTCATGAATGGATATAGGCTCAAAAGCCAAATTGTTGGGTTACTGGCCTCCATTTCATTTTTCCATGTGTAAATACCATCCTCTGTTCCTTTGTTTTATAAATCTGCATATTAAAAACAAATTTATTGTGGAAAGGTAATTTGAAATTGTACTTACAGTTAAAGAAATAAGATCATAGTGAGAAGTTAAGCAAAATGACACCATTTATTGGCTAACTAAAAATAAGTTAGCCAATAAAAGATGTCATTTTGCTTGAGTTCTCACTACATTCATAATGGCTAACACGGTACAACACCCTAGTACTACAAAAATAAGATAAAAAAATGTTCATCTGCATTTTTGTTTACAATGAACTGTTCATGGTCTCAAGCTGCACGACTCCAGCTCAGAGTTGTTTGCAATACTAATTTTATTGTTATTTTTTTTTTGATTTACCTTGGATTTGGAGTATAGCTTGCTGCAAAATTAACTTACCTAGTGTCATACATTCAAGGATTGTAGTCACTGAGTTTCTTTTTTTTCCTGTTTACCACTGAAGGTGGTTACAAACTGCAACATAAGAGTATCTGGTAGGGTTCTTGACAGGTATTAATTGCTTCAGAAGATGGAGAAGAGTGAGAGTTGATTTTCAACAATGTTCCAAGGTTACTTTGTATTAAATTCTTATGAAAGGGCTCCTGGGGTCAAGAGCATATAATATAGAATTATAGATAAAAATAGAAAATAATAAAGTGAGCTTGGTGTCCAGGTCTTTCATTTCAAAAAATAATCCTCTCAGTGGACTGTGCCATGACACCTTGCATATCATAAGGCAATAATGTCATTGCAAAGGAACAAGGTTAATTTTTTTTTTTGCCTTATTAAAAAAAAAGTAACTGCCAATAATCTATGTGGTATTTTTTGATGCTTTTAGAATTGTGATGAATTCTTTCTTTCCAATCCTTGGTCTGTCTGCTACCTCCCCTATCCTTTCAATGTTTGGTTTTCATGTTAGGTGTACAACAATAAATATATGTAATTATTATAATATTAAACAAATTTCGGCTTTGTAAACTGTTGCACTGAGCTTCCAGAACAGCAAATTCATAGCTATATTTTATTTATAGAAGTTGACTGTCTAGACGACAAGGATCTTGCAGAGGCTTAGCAGTAATAGGACTGACATGACACAGATGATGGGTTTGGCAGTGTCCATAATTTAAATCCGGAATCAAACTGATGAAAGAAAATTAGCTTAATGGGGGGCCTAGAAATAATACCTCCCTGGGGACTAGAGTTAGAAGGGGACATGGGGTCCAGGCCATGTGTTATGACTGTCAATATTATGCTTCCTTTCAGAACATATGCAGCTGTTTTGAAGGATATGCAATATGGGACTCACAGAATTTAAAGCAGTCAAGTGCATTAAGGACTAAACGGAAAGAGAATTCTGTGTGAGGACCTAATCCCGGTGTTCAAAATATTTAAAAGCAAAAATAAAATTGAGCCTGAAGAATTATTTTGATTAAACAGTGAATTACATACTCAGGGACACTGATATAAATTAAGTAGGAGTGCATTTAGGACTGAATCCAGGATATTGAGGCAACCTATAGCTGTACTAGCTTTATAGACTGACTGCTCTCTGCTTGTTTGCCAAAATTATGTTCCTATGTAAATGATGTCTCTCTCTCTTGTTCTTTCTCTCTGTGTCTTAAAGTAAGAATTGGCATGCTGGAAGGCAGAAATACCAAGTGCTGCTTCGGTAATCCATTTAGGGTTTATAGACTTGGCCCCAGCAAGTTGACCGCTTACTTTCATGGGGTGAATTGAGACAATGGCTTAACAAACATGGATATAAGCGTGAAAGCAGTTTTTCTTTTTTTTTTTTTTAAGATTAGGGCATCAGCATTGGCTTTTGGAAGGGTGGCAAGTACACAAACCACTGCACCGTGAGGCTGCATTTTTCTTTCTGTGTTTATTTTGATTTGATTTGTCATTTTAAACATTGCTCATTAGTAAAGTATTTGTTAAAGAAAAACATAATATGTTTGGAACTTTGGCACAGTTTGCTCTAATTTAAAGTGGAATTCATTCCCACATACAGTATATATTAGTACAAAAACTGTTTCTTTCTAACACGCTCTCACTAAATCAGAAAAATCCATAAATAAATACTGAAAGCAGCATGTGCATGTGTCATATTTTTGGCTTCCAGAAAATTCAGACTGAAACAAGAATCATTTTTCACACCTATTGGCAGCCTGATGTGATACTTAATGTCATTTCTATAGGGCACTACTTTGATTCATTGAAAATGATCACAAAATGTGTTGTTGCTAGAAACTGAAAGTCACCTTAGATAAAAGAACCACGACCTCTCTAGGGCCATCTGCCTGTGCATGTCTTTGGATCTGTGAATGGTAAGCTGGCCAGCAAATATCTTACCACTTTCCCAGTGAAATGCACAACTGATGATGGTTCGTTACATTTTATGTTTTTTTATTTAAATTACACCTTATTGCCTTTCATCCACTGCCAGCAATGTTATAATGGCTTGAGAAGCAACAGGAAGAAAACAGTCAAATTCTATTCATGACAAGAAAACTACATTATATTGTCCAGTTTGACAAAGACACAGGGTGAACTGATGGGGAGCCTCAACTGAATGTGAATTATAGGTGAACCGAAAGTATATTCAGTATGTGACATGCCTTTGGAAAGCAAACTGCCTGCTTTGCATGGCATATATCGCACATTTGGTTACCTTAGCAACATCAATCAAATAGCACTGATTCTATGGAAGATGGCCTTTGTGCTGCTCATCAGTTTCCTAAACAGGGACTTGCTCACAAAGTTGTCTTGTGAATTTTGCATAGACAATATGTGCTGCAGTCCAAGGGTATTTGTTTTCATGTCATACAGCATAGGGAAGTCCAGAGCTCTATGTACATTTACTGTAACAGTGGAGGATGATACCATCAAGAGCATCATAGGCTGAAACTGAAGGGTGTTTTTTTTTGTTATTTAAAAACAGCAATTTCCCATTATGCCAAAATATACTGTGTTACCTTTTAAAGAGAGCTCTTTTGCTTACCTGTGATCCAAAAAAGACTTTTTAGGAGGCAGAATAAATCAAGTCAAGCACTTAGATAAAACGGTGCCTATCACTACAGCATAACAGACTACTGGCATACATGATCATCAGAATGGTATTCTTTACCACTGCTATTTATTACAACAAACATTGAAAGGTAATTTAACTTCCATTAAGCACAATAGTTACACAGTAATATTGTCTGTCTTTTCTTTACTTTGTTTATATAATTCTTCTTTTTCATACTTACATAGTTTTTCTTCCTTGAAGTGTTGGCGATGGGTAAACTCTCTTCCACTTACACTGAACAATAACAATAATTTATTTCTTGTATAGCCCAAAATTAGACAAGGAATGACTCAATGGGCTTTAACAGGCCTTATTTTTTGACAGCTCCCCCAGCCTTGACTCCCAAAGAAGACAAGAAAAAATTCCCCTAAAGAAAAAATACTTTGCAAGAAAAAAAAAAACAGCACAACTCTTGAGGAAGGCAAATCAGAGGAAGACCCCCTTTCAGGTAGGTTGGACGTGCAATGGCTGTTAAAAATGGGGTAAAAACAATAAACAAAAGCAATAGCAGAACAGTTGCAGGATCACAAAACAAAGGCTCCTGTAATGTCTGTCTGGGTCAGCTGCAGTGTGCTATCACCTGAGAATGATCCCATGCTGATCTGGACTAACTTTCATGTTTACTGCTATTGCAGTGTGCATTGAGCTGTGGACTAGCAGTGGGCCAAGACTAAGACTAAATGTGGCTGCAGCGTGCTTCTTGGAGTCAGAGAATGGAACAAAATTGCTTACTTGGGCCACTCTGTGAACTTCGTGCAGTGAGTGATGTTTCAAAATGAATTTTACATGTATCAGACAGTTACAGACATGAAAAGGCAATTATGTGCTATAAAAAATATGAAAACTATATTTTATATTTATATTTGTAATGAAGTAAAATGTGATACATTATCGAATAGATTTACCTCAATGCCAAAGAAAGAGACAAGAAATGCTTAGAAATTTTTATATTGCATAATAAGAAATAGAAAAATACAAATCAACATACATTTAACCATTAATTTTCAGTAAAAAGACACAGTCAGTGTTTCTAATTAAGAAATCGCTTGGCTGCTGGTTCGGG
>JANRMT010062791.1:68169256-68210830 GCA_026402145.1 Polypterus bichir lapradei
TGGCTCGGCGTAATGCCGTAGCGTGCCAGGATCTCCTGTTTCAGGAGCTTGTAGCCCGCGGCCTCCTCCTCAGGGAGGTCATAGTAGGCTCGCTGCGCGGGCCCCTTCAGGTAGGGCGCCAGAATGAACGCCCACTCGGACCGCTGCCACTCGTTCCGGGTGGCCGTCCGTTCAAAGATCCCCAGAAAAGATTCGATGTCGTCCGCCTCCGTCATCGGGACCAAGGACGGAAGTTTAGGACGAGGCGGGTCGGCCCTTACCCTCTCGGCGTCCGCGAGTTTTGCCATCGCGGCCTCCAGCTCCCGAGTAGTAGTAGCCTGGGCCTGCTGCAGGGATTGGATTTGGGCACTCATGCCCTGCAGCACGGTGTTGAGGTCCTGCCTTTCGGTCATTGTGCTATTCTTCAGTGCAGTAAATCCTACCGACTACGCCACTGTAAAAATAAACAGAACACAACGTGAAGGTTTGGGGTTTTTAGCCCCGTATACTGTAAACAAAACAAAGGATTATTCGCAGTCACAGTCAACATAAATGTTTAACAATACGCGACGCCTTTACAGGGTCGGCGGCCATTTTTATACTGGTGCAGGAATGCTGGGAAGGAGGCGTGAGGGATGACGGGACTGCTGACGTCAGGGAAGATGGCGGAGGAAGGGCGGAAGTGGACGTAGTGCGGTCAGGTTATGATGGTGGAGGATCCTTTTTCCTGGAAGAAAGAGCAGAAAGGTTAGTACTCCGCCATTCCCTACCGGCAAACGTCCTGCGCAATGGTTTCGGATCCGTCCGCGGTCTCCCACTCGCGCATGCGTGACAATATATATATATATACACATACATACATATACAGTGTATGTATGTATATATGTATATATATATATATATATATATATATATATATATATATATATATAAAAAAAAAATAGGTACTAAATAAATTTGTACAAGTAGGCAAAATGCAGGTGTATTTCTCAGATGAATGAGAGGGCTATACGGACATTTCAACATGTTTCTAATGGCTGACTCTAATGTAATGTTTCTTAACAACACAGTAAAAGGAAATTCTGAAAGAGAAGGTGACCATAGCATAGTTTACATCTTTTACTGTAGAGCACAACTTGCCATTTAATATTGCGATAGAATCCAGAGGTCAGCTCATGCATGAAACTCTTGGGAATTTGCTGTCTTTCAAAATCAACAAATTCAACAACAAATAGTGCTATTATTTTGAGCTACCAATGGATCTGTTAGTTAGATAAACATGCTGCCTGTAACTATAACAAAAGTTTAAAGTAAAGAGTATTAATTGTAGTAGTGAGTTATTTAATTCTATACTCAGAATTGAGGTTCCCTCCACATCAACACAAAAAAGCCAACCTCCCTGTGATCAGTTCGGAATCTACAAAGAATTGGGAATGCCTACTCAACTGGAGGATTAAAAGTGAAGGAGCTCTCAGGAATCTTATGTGACCCTGGAAATAATGATCAGAAATTGCTCAGTCTGCAGAATTTGAGCCATATACTGTCATTACATTACAACCTGTTGACTGACGCTTACTATGTCATTGGCTTAGGTTACAAGTTTCTGCTGACCTTATATGTGACGCAAGTGGACTGTGAATGAAGCCTCTACACACTGAAACCTGTGAAGAACAGGGAGCATACCTCTGATACACAGGTACACCTTAAGGCCTTTATGCTTATGTCAGTAGAGAGGGAGATTCTTGATGGATGTAACGCTGTCTGTATAAGAAACGAGCTTGCAGAAAGCAGTGAACTCTTACATGTTCTGCTGATTTTCTTGGCTAGGGTAACACAGCTGTTTTTTGTACATCTTTTGTGTGACCTGAATTTTAATCCTTCCTATCTGTCTCTCATATCCTGGGGAGCTATGTGAACAAAAAGCCCAATACTGTATATAGTAGTCCCTCCTATATGATAAAACAACCAAAAAAGTACAGCATAATGTTTATTGTAGAACAGTATTATTTCCAAATTCTGTAGTACTATGGTGTTGTACCATGTTAGACATTATGAATGTAGTGAGAAGTCAAGAAAAATTACACCTTTTAATGGCTAACTATTGGCACATTGTAATCTTTTTAGTTAGCCAATAAACGGTGTCATTTTGCTTAACTTTACAAATTCTGAAATAGTTTCGGAACCATTCCTCACTGAGAAAATTGAACTTTTCTAATTTTAAATTCAATAAAATGTCTTTCTCCCAATAAGTTATTACAGTACAACTAAGTAGGATAAGTCAGCAAAGGAATAGTGTAATATAACATGTTGCAAATTGAATTTTAAAGACAAAGCATTATCCTATTTGATGTTGTGCTGAAAAATAGTATTAGAGGATTTTTGAAGCTATTGTAAATGAAAGACTGACTTCAGTGTGTGTATTCCCATATCATATGTCCTTGTCAAGGCAGTTGATGACATCATTCACAATTACAATTTTGTCCTGAATATACATGTATATTTTGGAAATATGGATTAAATATTATCCCATGCTTTTCTCAAATTAATGATGAGTGTATGTTGCTCATGGCTGAATTCCATCCATTATCTGTGATTCAAATGAAGAAGTTCCATTCTCAGTGTTGCCTTTGAGGTGCACTTTGAGATAGGTTGGTCACCAAATACCAGAAATCTGGAAACGCTGCCTATAACTTTATTGTCACTATAGAGTAGAGTTAACCATGGATAATAATAGAAGATTTAAAAGTTTCAAAAGTTATGTTTAGCAAAGATTCTAACTTGCACTTGTGTCCAATACATTCCCTAAATCACCACTAGAATGCTAGTAAATTAACATTGACTCTAAGTTTGACTCTAAGACATACTGTACAAGGGAACCCAAAACGATGCAAGTTGAGTGAAAAATGAACACTTGCAAATCATTTGGCAAACAATTACATAATAAATGTAACTTGTATGTCAGTATATACCTTTATTTCATCTGGTGTGGCATCTTCTTTTGGGTCAGTTCATTAACTCATTATATAGGGTGGTCCAGATCTAAGTATGTAATTTTCATTACACTATAACTTGTTAAGTTTATTACATAGAAAATCACCCAAAAAATTCCAGACCATCGAGAAGTGTGTGAACTGACGACATGAAGAATCGTCTTTGCACCGAACTGGAATCGTCCCTGCATAAATCAAAGTCATCCAGACGATCTGGGCCACCTTGTATGTATGTGCATATAATTATTTATTTATTCATTTTTTATTAAGTTGAATATGTGGACAAGTATTAGATTTTTTATTGCTTGAACTTGTGGAACAACCATGATACAACTGGTTGTATAATATTCAGTTTAAAACTAATTTTCAGCAGACATAAAGGCATACGGTAAGAATTTCCACTCTTTTTTGAAAGCCTATTATACTGTATAAACTGAATTAATGTAGTGTACTTCATGATCATCTTACTTGTATGATTTAATTGGCTGTCTGTTACAACAAGATCCTTTTATATTATAACCTGATTTAATAAAGAGCTAATCAGTTCAAGGTAGACGTTGTTTTAAAGAAATAATATCCTCACACTTTAGATGGGCTATATTTCCACCTACAAGACATGATCAATTTTAAGATGCTAATTTCACTGATGAAGCATTTTTTTGACAGCAATGATTAACCTGTAAAAAACAGGAATTGTGTTTTTAGTATACGGTACAAATACTACTGCCGATTTTTTAAAAAGTTTTTTTACATATAGAGCATTTTGAAAACAGAGACAAATAAGCATATGAACAGATAAATGGCAAATGTAAATGAATGTAAGACAAAGGAGTCTTACAACACTTAGTTAGAACCAACAAGAAAGTAAAATGAATTAAAATAAACTGAAATAAATAAATATATCTCTCTATTATAAAAAGAATTCCTGTCCTGGAAAGCAAAAGCAAGGCTACGATACGTGATCTTCTCAGGAAGACATTTAAAAGACCTGCAAGACGAAAGAGACTTGCCACGGTGTGTCTCACGGGAACATAGAATGAGATTCTTGCAAGACACGCCCTACAAGCAATATCAACAAATAAGACCACGGGCAGAAAAAACAAATCAGTACAGTAGTGTAAAGGCAATCACACAGCACACACAGCTCCAGGGCTCTCAGTGCATATAAAGTGTATAAGGTCAATACGGTAGAAATGAATAAGGCAGAAATGAAATGAATAGGGTAGAAATGAAACGTTGACGACTAAACGAAGAAGAAAGAAAAGCGCAGAGAAAAGAGACCCATGGCCACAGAGCGTCTCACTGGGGACCTTAAACATGAGACTTTGTGCCAGGACCGTCTCGCGATGATGTGGAACATGAGATTCTTGCAAGACATGCCCTACTTACAATCAATATCAAATAAGCCAAGAGACAGAAAAATATTCAGTCGTTTAAAGAATTTGAGCACACACAGATTCAGGGCTCTCAGCGCATATAAAGCATACAAGGACAGTACGTTATAAATCAAATGTCAACATCTAAGCGAAGAAGAAAGCAGCGCGGAGAAAAAAGACTCAAAAGCATTGGAGAGAAAAAAGAGCAAAAAAGAATAATCGAGGTGCAAATTCTGAGAATAAGGAAAGTAATTATCAGCCCAGAACAAGTGGAATTGGAAAAAAAACTTCATAAAGACATTTACAAACGTTGGCGCTAAACACATGCAGAGCAGGTTATAGATTATGAAAGCAGTAAAATTAGAAAGGCTCAAAAAAAAAAAAACGGCGCTATGCACATGTGGAGAAAATTAAAGGATATGAAAGTAGGAAAATTAGAAAATATAAAAAAGAAAGTAAAGATCGCAGTAGCGCAAACAAACAAACTCCCTCATTGAACTATGCACCAGTCTAACTTTTTGCACAATAATCATTACACTATTGCACCGTAACACTTAATTCTACTTTATTCACATAATTTTAATTATTTATTATGTTCTACTATACTGTTATCTTTCAATCTATGACTTTTTGTTAATCTAACTGATATTCTTGTAACTTTGCACAGTTTTTGATAAGCGGATCAGGATGCATTTCACTGTGTGTTGTCTTGTATAACTATGCATGTGACAAATAAAGAATCTTGAGAATTTCAAAAACAAAGTTTAGCGCACATGGCATTTATTGGTTACTTTGTAAAAAAAATTATTAACTGCTGATGATGTAGATCATTTTGTCTGTGCTGAAATTCCAAACAGAGAAACCTATCCTGAATTATGGTACAAAGTCATTAAACACATGTCTCACTGACCTCATTAAAAAGATTCAGCATACTGGGACTCGCAAGATTACAAATATTGTTTTTACAGAAGTTCAAGGAAAAAAAAATCTTAAAAGTGTATTTGGAAAACCAAACACGGGGGTTGGCGAGCAAAGCGAGCAGGGGGCAAAGCCCCCTAGTTAATAAAATAATAAAGTAAAAGTGGCAATACAAAATGCTTGTGTGTGTGTTTTTTATAATTATATGCACAACAGTCATGATCGCATAGTGAAATGCAATGACCAGAAAGCATTTTTAGATATGCCTTTTGCTGGTTTTCTTTTTGACAGTTAATACTGTAGCACTAGCGCTGAGTGCCAATGGATTTTCAGCTCCTTTACAACGCTGTTTTAGGCAGCTCAGTATCCTTAGGACAGCTTGCTGTTGCTCCACTAGTTGAAGCTTGGCTCTTTTGCATGATTGGATGCCAGCTGTATCACCATCACCTTGAGTCATTTTATATATAGTTTTTACTCATGTTTTTATCACATATTATTGTGCATTCCAATGTAATTTGTCTAAGTGTAGTCATGTATGAGTACAGTACCTACTTGAGACTACCAATACTGTAAAAAAAGCTGGCATGGTTCTTGTAACATCCCTAAACAGCATCACACTCAGGTCCTCTAAAAAGCAACCACAGAATTACAAAAAGAACTACATTAATCGTACATGTCAGTTTTCTCCTTCTCTTCAAAATTTTCTCTAGGGATCTAAGTTTACATAAAACATACTGCTGAATCATTTTAACACTGACTGTCACACAAACAGCACATAAACAGGCCCCTGCACTGGTGTGAAAAAATTGAGTAAAATTACTCATAATTTATGTTTACATCCACAAAGTTTTCTTTTGTCCTCTGATTCCTTCATAGATAAACATGTATGACTGTCTAATGTAAACAATACATGCACTACAGTTCTGTAAAAATAGAAAATGAAAATGGCCTAAGACAAACAAACATATGCAAGAACCTACTTTAAGAATAATTAGCCAAGACTTAAACAATAAAAAGTAAAATCAAGTTTGTTATTACCATGCCCAGAGATGCTGTTGAGGAGAATTTCCCATTCAAAAGGATTTGCTGGAGTGGGCAGATGAGTTTTAACCAAAATTAAATCCATATAATTATTAATACTTAATAATATTATATAAACAAGTGGAAAACCACTTGCAAGTAGTATCATCAGGTCCTTGCACTAGATGCACAAATCAGCAGTGTTTTTGTTTTTTTCAAAAGATTTAAATGTTGGTAGAGAGAATTTTTTTTGAGTCCATATCCACCAGCACCTGACCTTAAGATTTTGTTGTTCTTTTAAAAGGATTTGCTTATTTGCTTTCAGGCATGGACAGCAAAGCAGCCAACAGCAAGGACCTGGCCAGATGATTATTGTGGACAATAATTCTCATAAACATACAGTACATTTGGTGAGGTATGCACCAAAATATGGAATGAATTGCAAGTTGTGGAATGGCACAAAAGAATAAGGGGACAGACATTGCTATCTATTGAAAACAACTGGGCCAGGAACTTTGATTGGGGGTCTTCAATCTTGGCTTTGCAGAAGGCATATCGGTGTTAAGATTTTGATGTTTTAGAAGACCAAGATTGCAATTATGTAGATTATTCCTTCTGAAGATGTGGATATTTTTATCATGGTTTTGTTTTTGTTTTAGGGCCACCATTATATGTTTTGCTACATATTGCTTTTGTCTCCTATCACTATCATGTGACACTCAGAAGTCACAACATATGAAATCATATAACAAAAAATATTTCAGGTGGTGGTGTGTTATCAACAGCTTCCAATCTTTTAGATTTGTCGCTTAAAAGTTTCACTAATAGTGAGTTATGACTTTTTTTGTGTTTTTATTACTTTGATTTTTGGTATTCGCTTTTGGGCTTTCATGAATCTATATTTTTGACAACCTGGTTTTTAACCACTAGTCCCTTTCTCTATCTCATCTCCTGGTTGTGCTTTCTTTCCTGCCCTTGTAGCCTTCCAATTCCAGCTCTGGCAGTACAATCTGATGAGCATGTAATGACTAAGCAGGCCAGTCTGTTTCTGGTAGCTTAGAGTGATTTTTTTTCTCTTACATTTGCAGGTCATATTTCAGGCAAGGTGGCTGTGCTCGGATGGAAATGATGCAGCTCATTTTATTTACATATACTAGGATCCTGCTTTTTGTGATGCTAGTTGCATAAATTCAGCAGATTTAATTCTTAACGTTCTGAGAATAGTACATGCTACTGAATATTCAGTTTTTAATACTTTGCTAATTTCACAACCAAATAAAAAAGTCAGTTTTGCTGTCATTTCTGACAAATTTCTCTAACTATGGGAGGTAAGGTAGGTGTTATGTATAGCGTCTGTAACATGTTCTGGGAATATGGAGTGAGGAGGTTCCTTGGGAATGTTGATGTAACTGTGGAAGATATGGTACAACCAGTTCATCTCATGGCACATTCACACAATTGCTCTTATTCATAATTTAAAGGTGCTTATCAAAGAAGCAAGCATGACTTTGCAAAGTAAGAGGAAAGTAGAGTAAAAGACAAGACAAAAAAGGCACAAGGAGAACATGCAAAGTCTATACATGGTATAAAAAGATTGGGATTTGAACTTAAGCACCAAAGGCAGATAAGCTTCTCTGTGCTATTTGGAAGATTCTTGAGTACATCCTAATACATCTACTGTTTATTATTTGTCATGAAGATAAGAAGGTACTGTGGGAGTATGTTTTTGGTTTAAAGTTATCAAATAATAAAGCTGTTTACCTGTTTGAATCCTGATTGTTTCAGGTCTTTTTCTTTTTTTGATCCACAAAAATACATTATTTGACCACTGACAATGTTTCTTAAACCAAGTTTATAATTAAATATATTTTAATTATGTTTATTATAAAAAGTTAAAGTCAAAGTGAACTTTATTCTCATCTCAACCATATACAAGTATACAGATAGACGAAATTGTGAAGCTCAGGGTCCACAGTGTAACAACATGATGTGCAAATAATAAATTAAAAATAGAATTTAAATTTAAATTTTAAATTAAAACACAAACAAGACATTGTGCAAAGACAAGACAAAGAAGTAGCAGCAATATTGACATGTAGTTAACAATATGAACATTGATCTAGATACATAAATATAGTTAATATATGTAATATAATAAATAAATATTAAATATAGATAATACAGAAATTATCAGTATATGATAATAGTTGTTTAAGACATGTGTTAACAATGACAGGTCAGAATGTTTCACAGCAGAAGGATTTCAAGAATGTCAAAATACTTAAAGGTCAGTATGAGATTTTCAATTCTTTTTCTACATGCACACTAGTCTTTGCAGGAAAGTGGCTTGCATGTATAAAAGTTCTGTTTTTAGAGGTGGTTGAAGCAGTGTGGAAGATCCCAGGGGGCAGCCTGGTGTTAAGGAGTCTGACAGCCTGGGTGTAAAAACTCTCCTGCAGCCTCCACAGATAGTGAACCTATTTGAAATTCCAAATTAAAACCTTTCTCTACACATACAGAAGTTGTGGGTGTACTTAATAATAACAGCTGCATCTTTTACATTTTCTGAATGCAATCATTTTGTGGATATGACAATATCCTTTGTTTACATGTAAAAATATTAGTTATTTTATTGTTTCTGCTAAAGCACCTTCTGTTATACAGTATCTACATTTGTAAAGCATTCAGTCTCAAAAGAACATTTGTACTATTTGTTTCATGCCATTTTTGACATGCATAACCAAACAGAATAACTTCATACTACCACTAAAAAGTCTTAAGTAAATGCATACATTAGAATAAAACTACTATACACATACTGTAATGACAATGGATTTTGGTTTACATTAGAAAAACTTAGCATAACTCAGTTTGTCTGTACAGATACCTTCTTTTAATATTTCAGCATACTGCTAAATCACTGTTCTGTAGAGAAGTAATTTAGTAGACTTAACGAGGGAGATACACAACCAATGCATTGACTTCAACGGCCACAATGAAAAAGTGCTCCTGAGAATTAGATTTTTTGCTTTTTTCTGTTCTGCAAAAGAGCTGGGAAACACAAGTCCATGGGTTCCAGTCCAAGAGGTTACCGAGCTTGTGGCATGCCTGACAAAAACCCAGACACATGAGACATACAATGCTCTCCTGTATCCTGGGTTGAGGATAATAGGCTGCCTCCAAAAGTATTAAAATCTCCCTTTTATTCTGATGCCCTCAGCCATCCAGGATTTAGCATCTATTGCAAGCTCTTGTCCTGCCACACAGATAATTAAACATCCTCACTCAATGCCAGTGTGCTGCCGTCTTGTGTAGTTTCATTGAAAGGAACCTGCCCATTGCCATCCTGGTGGATCCCTTAACCCAAGCAACCCCTTGCCATCCTGACACCTTATCACAGTTATGATGCCCCAGTAGACCTGCACTCTGGCATCTTCCTGTTCCCAGGACATTGATAGTCATGAAACCATGGATTGACTAGTGCATTGAGGACACAAACAACAAGCTAGTGCAAAATATGCTTTATGCAGATTTATTCCAATCAAAGCGGGTAGTGCCCAAATAAATAAGGTGCAGTGCAGTTCAATCATTAAATAAATAAGCAAATAAATAATCCAATAAATAGTACAAAAAATCAGTGCTTATTTGAGGAAGAAAAAATCAATAAAATATATTTTTCTGCAAATAAATAGGTAAAAAGCAAGAGTAAAAACAAATAATTAATATCAGGTTCTTTCCTTCTCTTCCCTTGTGTGCCTCAGTGCTTCATTCTCTCCTGTCTCCCCACAACTCACCCATCAGGTAAGCTGAGATACCATCAAGTGCAGTAATCCACTAAACGACTTTCAGCCCAGCCACCTCAGCTGGTCACCTCTGGGATGCACAAAGCCCAGGACCGTCACCCCACCAGCATACACGGGTGTCAGTATGACAAACATTAAAGCCAAATGGGTGCTCCTGTTCCCTCAAGTTAAGCACAATTAGAAAATTCTGTCATCAAAATATATGTGGATGCATGGTTTTACACTGGTACATACCCACACACTTCAAGCCTAAGCCACACTGTTTTTATTTAAAAATCACACACCACAATAGACCCCTAATGCACTTCACCACAATAGTGGGATTTTAAATGGATGGATGGAATGATGGATGTAAGGATTAGAACAAACATTGTTTAACAGTTAAGCCAAAGCTTAATTTAGTGAACAGAAGTTAATTTGCATCCTTATTTGTTTATCTGTCATGGATTCAAATGTATACATGTAACCAAATAACAGCTATGTTCATATGGTTGCTCTATTTAGCATTCACATTACTTTGCCAGAACTAAAATAATAACACAGATGTTTGGAGTATTACAATTTGCGCTTAATGGGCTGATGAGTTTAATGTGCAGTGTTCATAAGATTAGTTACCTTTGAAACAACTTAATAGCACTCTAGTGAATTCAGTGGACAACTTGCAGCAGTATGTTTACATCAGACAAAACATGTTATCTCAAGGATGCTTATGTCCAGGAAAACAAAACAACAACGCATTGAAACAAGAATAATCTCATTCTGAATTCAAGTGAATAAACTAACTTAGGCCATTTAATACAAGAATTTTAACTATCTATTTCTAATAGGTTTCCATCACCTTACTTTAACAATTAGCTTCAAAATCTGACCAAACTTGTTTCAAATGGAATTCCAGAATGCAGGCAACAGTAAGTAGTTCAATGCATTTAACATACTGTATATCTCATGCCCCCAAAACAATTACCTTGCCAGTGCTGCAAGAATAAATGAAACACAATCCATGTGAAGCACACCATTAATTATTCTCAAATAAGTGTACTTTGGAAATTTGTAATGTGTAATAGTCCAATGCTTAAAAAAGGAACCTACCAAAACACAAAAAGGAGCACACAACTTTCATTACAGAAACTCATAAACAACAGTGTATGATACAAAGTACTGTGAGGAATATCAGGCATTGATTTTATGAACAAGCATTTTATGCTACAGTATGTACAGTATGTGTAATATTTTTCATTTTATCATATACAAAAATAATAATAACGTACATTTTGCATAAGCAATCATTATGTTACGCCTCATGAGATTACCAGATACAGAGTACAAAATAATAAAGACAATAGCAAAAACACGTCATGTTTGACTTTGTAAAAGAACTACCATAGAATGTTTCCTAAAACAGATTTGTGAATGTTCCATTTTAGTTGAGTTTAACACATAAAATTTGAGATAATTTCAATAATGTGATCATTGTGTTAGGATATAGCGGGTTGGTTAATGAATGGATATTTAGAATTGTTCTAAACACAATTAAGATGCACAACCCAAACTTTGCTCATAATTATGACAGATTTTTGCTCTCCTTGAAATGAATTATAAAAATACCCCAACAATTTATTTTGTAAACTGAGCTAATTTCAGTTTTAAAAAGAATGAATACAAAAAAACAAAAAACAAAAACTAAAGCCAATCATAATACATAAGCAATTAGGTGGTCTGAAACAATGTCAGCCAAACAGCCACATCTGTTATCTGAGCATGCTTTTTTATTACAGGGGCACTTGAACCTTTGGGCCAATCCCAACTGCATCAGGCACAACAGAATATGGCAAAACAGGCCACCAGTGGGCAGACTTCTGTAAAAGCCAACACTTACATCTAGTGGACATACTAAAAGGTGCGCATGTACAGCTTTTGACTGTTAAGCAACCCCACATATTAAAGTCTACCCACTATATAGGAACATATCTTTGAAGGTTAGGAATCATGTACAATAAATGGCAATTGAATTATTTATCACAATTTTTAAAATAGGTGCTGCAAGTTGCAATTTCTTTGCAAGTTTGTCTTACAAGCTTTAGTATTTTGTTTTGCTATAAAACTTTAGTACAAATCATCACTAGTATTGTTTCATTAGAATAGGCACAGATTTCTACTACCCTGACCAGTAAAAACAAAGAGATGTATAATAGGGTTCCAAAACATGCAATTGTATTGAATATATAAAGTTAACATCTGAATATATAAAGGTAGAATATTTGGAGTGAAAAGGCTCAGGCACATTTGTAGCAAACCCAGGTGGTCCTAATACCATATTGTGAATTAAGTTTACTAATTAGCACTTGGATTTATATGAGAATTACTATTAAAATAATGTGTTCTGTAATTCAGATTTTTGTGTTGGCATATTATTGGAGTTATTTTACAAGACCAATTGCTTTGATATGGAACCCTAAATAGAAGTTTTGTACCCAAGTGACAAAATCCAAACCAGTACTAAACTTATATATGAAGATTAAGATTTAGTACAGAAGTTATAACGTGGACGAGGTGGTGGCTCAGAACTGCTGTTGCAGCTTTATGGGGCAGGTTTGATTCCAAAGCTGGTCAAGGCCTGCATGTCGTTAGCATGTTCACCCCATTGTAGATGTGGATTAATTCGTCCTGTAAAAGTGTATGAAACTGTTTTATGACTGAATACTGGGAATGCATCATCAATCATTTTCTGTTACAGAGATATTTAATCCTTCATGTTCTGTGGAGTAACAACATTCAACCACTTTACGGCTCCCTATGCTCTTTATGGTTAGGAAGTGCCAGGGATTAATACAGCATCACTGGGCAAAAGAGGAAATCAACCCAGAGCAGGGCACCAGTTCATAGCAGGCACATTCATACACCCACATAGGTGCACCTGCCCTGCCAATGGTTGCTTCCTGTCTTTCACTCTAAGGTGCAGGGACAGACACCAGCTCTTGAAGAACCACATCTGGAAAAGATGGTTGGAAAATGGATACAGAGAATGCATCTTACATGCACATCTGTGGGATGGTGGAGGAAACACACAAACATAATGAGCCTGTGATGTGTCTTCAGCAAAAATCATAAAGATATGAAGTTGTGCATGCCATCTGATGTTAGGAGTTATCCCCATAATGGGATATGAGGGGTCAAAGTTAACACTGTTTGCAAAACTTAAAAAAATTAGGAACGGTAAATAGGCATGTAGAGTGTTGTTTTATGCTATGCTTGTCCTAACCCTCTAAGAATCACTCCCAGAAGGTGAGGTGTCATTTTAGAATATTCCAATGTCAATGATCACAAATTTGATGTTATTTTTGATTCGGATCCTTTACTAGGGATCTAACCCTCTATGTACCAATATTTCAAATATCTGACGCAACTGCTTTTGTTTATTCTGTACTTCTACTTCATGAAATAAATCATTACACTTCTTATAAACACTCCGAATTAGGGCACCTTATGCTAATTCTTTTTTTTTTTTGAGTAGCAGTAATAAGTTCAGTATGTCAGGATTTACACATAGACAAGATCAGTCTTATAAGGTATGTCCAATAATGTGCCTATGTAAAAAAATAAATCTTGCCTGCAAAGATGTTGGGTATATGTATAATGTTAAACACATTATTTGAACTCTCTTTTAATATTATTACTCAGATTTTGGCAAAATTAATTTATTATACCACATCACGACACCACTGAGTTTACAAAAAGTGTTTCTGTGTCTTTTTACTTCATATGTTCAGAATTTCACTTTATATGTTTTGATAGTAATATACACAGACATCAAAATTATATATTTAAATGTAAATTTTATATATTCACAATTGATTTATATATTCATGTTTGACTTCATATACTCAAACACTGACTTTATACACTCAGAAATTCAATATATTTGCCTGTTTGGGACACCATAATATATAATATTCTATATATATATATATATGACAGCATACTTTTATCAGTGATGCATTTTTGCTCCTAAAAACACCTTATATTTTTTTCTTGAGATATGCACATATTTCTAAAATGTTATTAATATTTGTATCATAATAATAAAGAATTACAGGTAGTCACTTAAAATAAGGAAATTAATAAATTACATAATTTAAAAAAATTAAAATGCTTTTCAAAAAGTAATTTAGACCAAAGTATATGTTTGCATGATTGGGGAAAAGCAGATCAAATACTGTGAAAAACAACCTAACAAAACTATCATTTGTCTTGTTAAACTGTCACTGCCACTGTGTGTGAATTAAAAAGGAAAGAGTTCCATCTTTGAATCAGTATGCCTTATAATTTGCCAGTTCCATACTATAAAAATGTAAATGTAATTTTGTTAAAATGAAACGAGAAAATTAGTTAGCGAAGTCTTCAAATCAGCTGCTGTTGTTAAAGATAATTATGAAAGGCATGATATGAATAAGCTGTAAGACAAAAATTAAAATTCCAAAGTAGTCCTATATTTTAAAGCCCACATACATATTTTGTTCTTTATCGAAAACTTTTGTCTTTGGTTTTATAAATCTCATAATAAGCGACCACTGAAGACTTCCGCTTGTGAATTTTTTATTTGGGCTTGCCTTAGTTAACTGCACAACTCGATAAAATGACATATTTCTTCAGTACCATTAAAAATATATAAAACTTATAATTAATCATTTTTATAAATGATTTGTACAATAGAATGGTGTGTTTTCTATGATAGAATTTATTGTGCTAGTTGTCAGTTATTTGTGAAAATGAAAATGACTTAACAGTTGATATAAAAGAAACACTTTTTATCTTTCATATTTTTAGACAATACTTTTTAAAATTAAAAATGCCTTTTTTAATTCCTACCAGCCAATTGGTTCCTACCATGTTTGAAATCACAAAGTGTATGTAGTATGTGGTTTGTATTCTTTTACAATAAACTGTCAAATATATTTACTGAACATAGCATACACTTTCAGCTCAGAGTTCTTTTATTTTCAAACATTAAATATATCAGTTTTGTTCAAGATGATAGATATTTCTTGTCAGTGCAATGTAAATTGTGCAAACTCACTTAACAGAAGATCAATTTATTTTGCACAAACGTTGAAATATCCTTACATATGAGTATCAATATATAGCTGGAAATGACTCTCTATATCAAAAAAAATGCCAATAATATTCCATTATACTTCAGTGAGATAAAATAGTAAATAGATGTATTATTTGTATAATTTATTTTTTAAGTTTTACATACTTCAACAATACTATACTATTAATTGAAAAGAGGGCAGTATGGTGGCACAGTGCTTAGTGTTGCTGCCTGTTAGGCTATTAGCTTTTGTAAACTGGCCCAATGTAAAATTGTGTCCTGAAGGGTGCTGGATTCAGTCTATTGGACTAAGTTAATTAATAAAATAAATGTACAGAATAAGGCATCCATAATAAAGTTATCTGTAAATCACAGGTGTCAAACTCCAGTCCTGGAGGGCCGCAGTGGCTGCAGGTTTTCATTCTGACCATATTCTTCATTAAGTGACCATTTTTGGCTGCTAATTAGCTTCTTTTTCTTTAATTTTAATTGACTTCACTCAGGCCCTTAGTTGTCTCTTTTTCCTTAATTAGCAGCCAAACAATAATGAGACACGAGACAAGCCTCCACATGACCAGTTCACCTGTGTCCATAACACAATATGTGAAAATAAAGAAAGGTGGAGGTCTCAGTAAGGTTGATCTCCGAGGTCATCCAAACATTTTAACGGTGTTCTTAGAAAAAAACAGAAAATCAACAGTTTTGGAAATGTCTGCTGTGGTAGAATGAGAGCAGCAACAAGCTGTGGAATTAAATAACAAGTTTAATGAACAGCAAGAATTGGCTTCTCATTAAGAAACTGGTTGGAGTGAAATTGGTTAGAGTTTAAAGCCCCAGTTTAGCTGGTCATCTGTTAGCTTGTTTCACATCTCATTTCTGTTTGGCTGTCATTTAATAAAGAAACAAATCAATTCAGAGGGCTGAAGTCTTCTAACAAGGCTATTAAAGTGATGGAGAAAAAGTTAATTAGCAGTGAATCCTGGTCAATGATTAGGAAAAGGGTTAGAATGAAAACCTGCAGACATTGCGGCCCTCCAGGCCCGGAGTTTGACACCCCTGCTGTAAATCATTTTACATTCAAATATGGTCAAATTTCGTTTGAATGAAGTGCTCAGGACAAAAAAAATTCATTATAACAGGGTTTTCATTATAATAAAATTGGAACATTGTGCATCTTTCAGCAAATAGTTGATAAAGCTGACTGTGGAATGCCGATTTCAATGGCAATTTCAATTTCTGCCTGCTAGCAACAATGATATTGAGACATTCCACCATTTTCTGTAAAGTTAATTGCTTTAATTATATAAACAGAATGCCTTGGCGTCTATAGCACGAAGTCAGTATTATTAAACTTCGAGGTTCAGGGGACTCGACGCTTAAGTTACATAAATGGTGCCCATCGGTGTCCATAATGCACGCCCCTTCACTTTTATAAATGATGTCCCTCAGGTGATGTTGCATAATGGATTGACCAGCTCTCTCTGGCTGCTATCTGTTCTTCTGTGAGTTTCCCTTTTTATAAACCTAGAAAGGTATTACATAAAAAGATCCTTATAAAAAGTCTGAGAAAATGAAGGTCTAATATGTAAATAACAATCACTGGATGTATACATATACAGAAAATAATTCAAAGAAGCATTCAAATTCAACACATTTTTAAAAATAAAAAGATTATGTTGAGCAGGTATTAAATATCCGCAGATTTATGAAACACGCTGAAAATTATTGAGCAGTGTAAACACAAGGGAAGCTCAGCAGTCTGCACTTTGTCTAAAGGGTGAGCCAAACATGTATCCTCAATCTGATCAATACGATCAGCAGAATCAAACCATATCTTGAGAAACCCAGAAATAAGCGACAGGGTCTAGCTGCAGTGAACCTCCGGAGCTCTGCAAGTACATCTGAATTTAAATTTGATTGACCACCTATTCTGCCCCATGATATACCCAAAATGTCTCTGGTCTGCAGTAACGCTTTTTGAGCTTTGTTCTGCTACCAGGGTATGATGACTATTGAGTAAATCAATTGACATAAATGTGCAATCTAACTGGCTGTTCAGCAGAACACCTGAATCATGATTATTGGGACAAGTACAGAAGAAATACTGTTTTGCTGTTTTTTTATGTAAAATGACTTTGTTGTAATAAGTGTGCAAATAAAATGGACTTCGCTTATAATATAAAAAGCAGTATTAAATTTGCCTTAAATTTTAAATTGTGAAGTATCATATCAGTAAATTCTGTCTTATTTAGTAGATAGCATTTGCAATATGGCATTACTATTTCATTCTTGTTCTGTCAGTAAAAAGTAATAATGGCAAATAACAAATCTGAGGTTTCTGTTGCAAAATATAGTCTTTCCAATACGGCTATCCATAGTGCATATGAGAACAGTAGTTATAAAGCATGCTAATAAATCTACAAGGAAGATAGACAGAAAGAACCAATGCAAAGAGATTTTTTCAGTGTTTTAGAAGTTAAAGAATGGTCAAGAAGAAGGTGGAAGTATATCAAGAGCACTATGATGGTACAGGTTGGCCCCTTTGCTTCCTCTTCCATAATGGGACCTTCTTGAACCCGACACCATTGATAACGTTACCGGATGAGCTGAGCTGATGAGGACAAAACACACCAAGCAAGGGGATGGTGAAAAGTGCAAGTGCTTTTATTATAGAAAAATAAGAAAGTGCCCAAAAAGTGCAGTGCTCAGAAAAGTTCAACAAATAAATAATCCATAAAAAAGTGAAAAGTAGAGGTTAAAATTAACAAATAGAAAAAAAAATCAATTAAAAATATAGTTAAAATTCAGATAGGAGTCTTCTTTAAAATGGTCAGTCCCCGGTGCTTCCCTTTAAAAAAACAATGCCTCTTCGGCTGTTCCTTTTAGGATCTCAGAGCATGGAGAGATATCTACCAACAGGTACAGACACCCATTGATCTTGGCCCGTGTCCCCACCACCTGATCCATGGCATTCCACAGGGAGCCACCAGACCCTGCTCCCGCGCCCACCACTACCAATCCAGGCTCCTCCTGGCGAAAGCATGCTGTGTTCCCACTGCTGCCACTCACAGGCTCCACCTGGCGAGAGGATCCTGCTGAGCATAATGATCACTTCTGCTCCTGGCTGCTCAGCAGGAGTGATCCTCAGGCCCTCTCCTGAGTGCTTGCCATGCGCTACCTCTTGGGGCACCATTCCCCCCCGCCTGCTTTGACACTATGCACCGGTTTGCTGCTGCTCCTGCCTCTCTCTCTGTCCTTTAAACTCCTCTCTCTTTTGTTCCATTTGTCATTTTTTTGGATCTTGCGCTCCCCTTTATAGGCTGGGGAGCTGTTGCAGGTGAGATCATCTGATTATCGCCCCGGGCTGATAATAAGGCAATCAGACTGCCTTCACTTGCTGGCAAGGCAACGCATGGATGGCTGACTGCATCACACCAACCCCAAGACCGGACGTCTTCCCAGCAGATCGCTCACACCTACTCCACCCCTCAGCACAAGCATGTTCATTATTTATTTATTAAAACAGCCACTCTTTTTGAGCAGCGGACCCGCTATACCACAAAAACACCTAATTAAAATATGGAAAGACTGAACCAGGGAATTAGAACATCAGAACTTTAGAAAGATTTATACAAGATCAGGCCATTCAGCGCAACAAAGCTCATCGGTCCTATCCACTTAATTTCTCCAAATTAACATCAAGTCAAGTTTTGATGGTCCCTAAGGTCCTACTGTCTACCAGACAGAGGAGCAAAATGATTCACCTTCAGAGTAGATTACTAATTTTTTCTTTGGAATTTACTGTTTTATTATTTTCTTATGCTTGATATCTAACATGTACATAGTGAGATTTGGCAGTTATTCACATAAACATGGTGTTATGCTGCAAAATGCAATATTTTGTGTTTAACAAACTTTCTGTTGATTTCACACAGACACTGTTTTACAGATATTCAAATTTAACAAACATTCAGTGATATCAGACACCGCATGCTGACATTACTTTAATTAAATGTAGACAATATTAAATTTATTTGCTACAGGTCATTTTCGAATAGGTTATCAACACAGAAGTCAGAAGAGACATTAAAGAGTAATATTCCTTGTTTTGCATTCCATCAAAGCTTTGAAAACCCCAAAAACTATTTTTTGAGAGTTTTGAGTTTCACGATTGTGAAAATGCCGATCCTGCTGATTGTCTATTACCTGTCTGTTGTGTGCACAAACTGTTTAATGTGTTAAGATTCTGCAGTGGCACAGCTATGTATCACAGGTATTCTATTATAACACTGCATTACTTGAAATGAATTATTTTGCCTGTGCTTTCACTCATAAAATTACTTGAATTATTCAGAACCTCAGTTACATTCAGTTGAAGCTTCAATCAGAAGGGCATTGTGAAGTTATAATAAATATGTTGCTTTTGCGTACACAGCACATACAGAAGATTTGTAAATCCAAGTGTTCTCCGAAGCATGAGAATTTTAATTTAAATTATACATTACCAACATTCTAAAATCTGGAAGCTTTTGACCTCTTAAATATTAGATATTTAAGGGAAAAAAGACTTCTTAGCTAAATTAATTACTGAAAAAATTATTTGTTTTGCTTGGTAGATACTTTTCAGAGTAAAGCCAAACATCTTTGTGTAATTGAATGAGACAGCTCCTACCAGATTTACCTTATGATGGTTTGGCATTGACTTATTGTTCAAATTTGTAAAATAAGATCAAAAATCAGTGCCTATTGATAAACAATCATTTGACTGTCTTGTGTTTACATTAACATTTTTGATTTTAGGTTACCTTCTTCCAATGTTAAATGTGGTTATTATTTTTTTTATTCATTTATTTTGCTGGATCAGCTATTCACCTTTTTCCCACATTTATGTTTTGGTTTAGGTTGGTGATTTTAATATTCATGTTAATGTGGTGAATTGTTGTTTTATTATTGACTACTTGGATATGTGTCAAGGCCTTTTCGAGCACACACTCATAGACATACTTTCAATTTATTGTATTCCATGGGATTATCTGTCACTGTCTAATGTTATGTAAGCCAAGTGAAGATCATCTTGTTCGGTCATGGTTTTTCTCCATATGTAGTCATGCACAACAATGAGAAAATAAACTTTTTAAATATAAATTGTTACTTCTGAAAACAGAAGTTTCCTTTAGACAACCTGACCCTTGATACATTAGTACATTGCTGTTTACCAAAGCATATACCGTAGATCCCGGAATACAAGCCGACCCGGTATATTAGCCGATCCCCTTCTCTACCGACTAAATTACATGTATTTGCCGATGACCGGTATTTAAGCCGACCCCCTCCAAGCAAAATTTTCTAAATTTCCTTAAAAGTGTCTCTTCGGGTATATTTATAATGTTTATCGGCGAGAATTTGAGACTGCCGGCATTTTTGATGGAAACTAGGAAGTGATTGCGGAGAAGTTTGGTAAATTGGAACCTTTGTGTTGAAACTATATACGCAAATATGGTACATCGGCGGGTGGATTTCCGGAGACTTGTTATAAATTTGATTAACTTAAATACGCAATACAGTGGACCCTTGACTTACGAACTTAATTCGTTCGCAAAGGCTAACCCATAATGTGTTCCAAACCTCCCACTACAACACTTACTTAACCTTTTCATAATAAAAAACACCAATATTTTTTCTAATGTACTAACCAAAAAGTTATAAAAAGTGCCTAGCCTACTTCGATTAGGCTAGGAGCATGGCGGCGCGCAGCGGCTCAGGGCTGTCCTTTTCAGTGCACTTTTTTGTTGTTTTTGTACTTTTTTTTTGTCCTTGTTTGTGCATGATCGGTTCGGCGAACATCCGCTACACCATTCAGAACCTTATAGACATCGGTGTCCAGAGCCATACATCTGTTTTGAGTGTTTTTCATCACACGCACAACATCCCAGACAACATAGCGAGACCAGCGGGCTCTCCGTGGTTTGTTGTCGGGTCTAGGAGACGACACAGACGGAGGAGGGAAAGAAAGCAGAAGCGGGGCCGCAGATACGGCGTTATGCTAAGGCTAAAAAACAACCATACAAGCCCTATACAGAACTTTTTTCTGCACTGAAGGAGCTGCTTTTAATCTCATTGTAGATCCGTATAGTGACAGTAAAAGGCATTCTATTCTAGAAACAATTTCATACTGTACTCACCATTTAATTTGACATCTTTGGGCTGCAGGAAGGGAGGAGGAGGAGATATTTCCACACAATGTCCATCTTCGTTTCGAAATTACATCCACAAACACATGTATCTGGGCTCCGACTGACGCTACTAACGCTCTCTGTTGTTTGTTTACAATCGCGCAAGCGGATACACGTGACCGCATCCGTTTCGTAACGTAAGATGTGGATCGTGAATCAAAATAAATTTTATTTTAAACTTCCCGAAAATTTATTATAAATTTTATTAACAAAATCAAAAACTAAAACACTTTTTTGAATAAATTATTTATTTAATTTAAAGTACCGGCATGCAAAGTTACTTCTTCATCTGAAAGATGGCTCTGTGGTTTCATCATTATTTACTTCCGTATTCATCGGCAAAACCGCCATTGCGCTGGAAATCTGGAATCTTAAATGATACTTGTTGTATAAACCGAACCCTAAACTCCAAGCCAAAAATCTAGGATGAAATTCTCGGCTTGTATTCCGGGATCTACGGTAGTATTATTTTCTATTAAATAGAAAATAAAGAACACATCTAAACTTTACTTTAACAACGAAAACTAAAATAAATGCTGCAACTGTGTCTCAAATAGTACACTACACAAATACCATCAACACCTAGATGTTACAGTGCCATTTAAAGCTAAACTGCAATAAAACAGAGCTCTTACTAATAGGATATAAGTACCAGGAAAAAGTTGCCACACATAAACAATTTTGTTTGAAAAGCATGCTGCATACTCTCTAAGAGTTTCCAAAGAAGGAAACTAAGGTGTTGAGTGGTGCAAACAGGCCCTTAAATAAGAACCTAACATTGTATGCTCAAAGCCAAATATACAGGAGCATGCTTCACACGTGGACACTTGCCTATTTTAAGCAACCCGTGATAGGTACAAACATGGTTCTAGAAATAAAATAAAGCAAACACCAAAATACATTTGAATTCATTAAAAAAATAAATAGCAAAGAATGTGAAAACAGCATATACAAAAATGTACTAGTAAAATATCAAGAGCTACTAAAAAGCAATTTCAGAATGATGAAGTTGACCTTTTTCCAAATATTTCAGAAGAGCATGCTTTTGGGTGTGTTTTATTTTTCATTAAACGGGCAGCAAGACCATGTGACTACACATATTCAACAACAACAATAACAGCATTTACTTATATAGCACTTTTTCATACAAACAATGTAGCTCGAAGTGCTTTACACGGAGGTTAAAAATAATGTTCTAAGAAAAGAACAAACAAATAAGATTATGGCAAGAATATTAATAAATAAGTAAAAAGAAATCTGTACGATCTTATAAAACTTAGATATACTGTATGTATTGGTAGAAGAGTTGCATCCTTATACTGTATACAATATCATGATGTAAGTCTCTAAAAAGGACTCTAGTGATAAGGTCAGATGGCTGGGAGGACAGAAAAAAAACAAACAAGCAAACAAAAAACTCCAATTAAACTGAAGAAAAAAATACATTTGTAGGGGCTCCAAGGTCAAAAGACCACCCAGCTCCCACTGGGCATTCTGTCTAACACTAATGTACTTAAATCATTCCTCATTGTTTCCAGGCCTCGTCTGAGAAGATTCTGTTAGGCAATCACATTGACAGCTACGGCACTCGCCTTCATTCCAGCAAGTGGCTGCACACTGGTTGCCTTGATCAACCAGAAAGGACAACAGAGAAAAGTAGAACACATTAGAAGATTTAAGGTTATGACTTGGAGTGTAGGGGGTCAGGCATTCCAAAATATAGTAAGGGGCAAGATTATTTAATGCTTTATACACCATTAATAATATTTTAAAGTCAATTTGAAATGAAATGGGTAACCAGTGTAACAACACTAAAACTGGTGTGATGTGCTCAGGTTTTCTTTTTCAAGTTAAGATTCTTGCTGCTGCATTCTTCACTAATTGCAACCAATTGATGCCTTTCTTAGGTAGTCCTGTCTAGTCGACTGAAAACAAAAGCGTGGATTCATTTTTCATCGTCTTGTGATATTATAGGAGGTCTAACTTTTGCAATCTTCCTTAAGTGAAAAATACAGTCATAGTAGTCTATTTAATGTGCGACCACATGATCATGCACCCATGAAATCATGAACCCTAGGTGGAGGAGGTTAGGAACATGCCCTGATACGTAGAGTTGCTGCACCCACCACATGACAAACCACCTTAGGATCCCAGATTAGGACCCGAGTTCAGCCATGACACCTAAAAAATACAAAATTAAAAATTATAATAAAAAATAAAAATTGCTTAAAAAACAGGAAACGATGCTCGGTCAGCTGCATAGCCTGACAACAAGTTGCTCCCTTTCTTTTAATGTCATTAGTTACACTCTGTCTACAGCTATTATGTTGTTAGACTCTGGCACAGCATTCGGCTTCCTTCATTCTATTACACACACCTGATGATTATTTTAGGCTCTCAGGCACTGTCTTTGCATAGTTTAGTTAATGCTTATTATATCAATTTCAATATGTACAGAGATGTGATGATGATCTAATTGTTGCCACACACATTACACCCCATCTAAAACTTCCTTTTTCTAGCTAAAATATTCGAAATTATACAACATGCATGATATAGAGAAGATAATTCATGCTAGCATTCCCAGTACAGTATAGTACTTTGTAGCTTTCAGTTAATTCAAAACTTTGTTGTAAGGATCGTTCCTATAACTAGGAAGTGCAGTCATATCATTCATGTTCTTAAGTCTTCACAAGTCTTCCAATTAATCTTAGTACTGATTTCAAATTCTTTCACATTTCACATGAAGCTTCAAATGTGTCCTATTTGCCTTACTGAAGTTATCAATGCATACATACAAGTGCATATGTTATAATCATAGGGGTGCTAATCTTTTAATGGCACCAAGAGTAAGAAAAACTACTCTAGGAGGTCAAACCTTCAGCTATATGATCCCAAAGCTTTGAAATGATCTGCCTACTTGTATAAGAGAGGCCCCATTGATCTCCATGATTAAATCCAGGCTAAAAATTGAAAAAATTTAAATGGCTGATTGCCTGTTCATACTGCACATCTGCTAAGAGTCATTTGATATTTAATAAAAGCTTGACAATCTTTGCAAACTTTTACTCACTCTCTTCTAATTTATTTCTTTTCTCAGTATCCTGCAGTGACACATCGTGGAAGTGCTATACAGTAAACCCTCGTTTATCGCGGTTAATCTGTTCCAGACTCTAACGCGATAAATGAATTTCCACAAAATAGGATTCTTTATTTATAAATCTAATATTTTCACAGTTAGAGCATAGAAAACCTGTTTATAACCTTCTAAATACATTTTTTAACATTATTAGAGCCCTCTAGACATGAAATAACACCCTTTTGTCAAAAGTTTAAACTTTGGTCCATGACAAGACAGAGATGACAGTTCTTTCTCACAATTCAAAGAATGGAAACATATCTTCCTCTTCAAAGAAGTGCGCGTCAGGAGTAGAGAATGTCAGAGAGAGAGAGAGAAAAGTAAACAGTCAAATATCAATAGGGCTGTTGGGCTTTTAAGTGGAAGCACCGCGATAAAGCGGCCGCAAGGAAGGGATCAATGTGAAGGTAGTCTTTCAGCATTTTTTAGAGGAGTGTCCGTATCTTCTAAGCAAACAGCCTCTGTGCAAACAGCCCCTCTGCACACACCCCCTCCGTCAGGAGCAGAGAATGTCAGAGAGAGTGAGAGAGGCAGAGAAAAGCAAACAATCAAAAATCAATACGTGCTGTTAGAGCTTTTAAGTGTACGAAGCACCGCGAGGGAAGCATATCGTATATCATTGAGGAGTTTTATTTAATACCTAATACGTGCTCTGATTGGGTAGCTTCTCAGCCATCCGCCAATAGCGTCCCTTGTATGAAATCAACTGGGCAAACAAACTGAGGAAGCATGTACCATAAATTAAAAGATCCATTGTCCGCAGAAATCCGTGAACCAGCAAAAAATCCGTAATATGTATTTAGATATGCTTACATTTAAAATCCGCAATGGAGTGAAGCCGCGAAAGTCAAAGCGCGATATAGCGCATCTGCGGTACTGCCTTCAATCCTTCAACATAGGGATATATATACACTTTTATACACAATATACACTGTATCTAGAGTATTTACAACTATTATATATACGCACTGTTTTTTACACTACAATATTTGTTCTTATGATTAACTGTTCAGTAACCTTATGACTTATGGGTAGAAATTTTCTCTGAATCTGCTGGTATGATTGCCAATGGCCGTGTACTATTTGTCAAAAAGGAGGAGTGAGAAAAGTGGCATAACAAGATGACTAAAGTCTTTAATAATATCATTTGCCTTCCTAAGGCAGCAATTGTTATATATGTCCTGAAGAAAAGGCAGCTCAATACTGATAATATTCTGTGTTGACTTAAAACAACAGAAAAAAACTGAAAGGGCAGCAACCTTAAACAAAACAATAGAAACAGATAAAGAAAAATCAAACGAGCACTAAACAACAAAATGTGCTGAAAAATACAAAAAAGTGCAAAAACACAGATGGAAGAACTGTTTTTGAGGTAATTACATTTCAAAAGAGTAGATTATGGTTCCTCTAATAGATTAGAAAACCTGGCAATCTTAGCATACTTCTAGGTGTTTATATAGTGTACTCAAAATTACTCCAGAGACCATATAACATCATGTTGCTGTTGCATGCCCATCACATGAACAACACATGTCCACACTTCATGATATCATGACATGGTGTCAATCTTGGATACCTAGAAACAAAGGGCAGTTGCTCACAAACATAGTTTCAGGTAATGTATTTATGTTTCTACTCACTTTTAACTGTGTATTTTATGCACGTTTTAATTTGTTCTATGCCTTGAGCTTAGGAATGATGCGGTTAAATAAAACATATTATTTCTATTATTATCATTTTAAAAGATACAGATTGCCAAAACATGAAAAACAACAAAAACATTGTAAAAACTTGCACAAATCCTCATGGAACATAATAGAGTTCCCATTCCTGAAGATGTCTGATCAGTTTTGTCTGGATGCAAACTATAAAATCACAGGAGCAAACAAGGAACTTAAGAGCCCCCAGGAGAGGGACTCAAGGTTAGTTTATAGAATCATTATCTTAAAAGTGGACCAATACTTCACACAGGCGAAAGGCTGAAAAGAGCTAATTATGTTTTAAACTTATACAATGTATTATATAGCATTATCTGATATGTAAAGGATCCAACATATTCCAGTATTGTTACATTTCTTTATTTACCTGTTTAATAAAGGCAACATTAATATGAATACTCAAA
Source organism: Polypterus bichir lapradei (assembly GCA_026402145.1). Classification (NCBI taxonomy): domain Eukaryota; kingdom Metazoa; phylum Chordata; class Cladistia; order Polypteriformes; family Polypteridae; genus Polypterus; species Polypterus bichir. Next base: position 68,195,929 of record JANRMT010062791.1, read on the forward strand.
TGGTTAATGTGAAAAATCACAAAATGACATGTGAAAAACTATCCAAAACACCTGAAACAATTGTATATGTACATTAAATAAATGAAACTAGTGTAGAACAGACTGGCATTATTCATTTTCCCAGGCTGTAATCTACGTCTTGGCTTATCAAGCCGATGCCAGACTCTTAATGCCAGCTAAAAATCTCAGCTTGCCTGATTGGACCCCTCTGGGGAATACAGCTTTGTACTTTATCTGATAAAGTGATCAATAACAAACCTTACAGGGTCATCTCTCTGAGGCACGACCTGGAAACCCAAGTTCTGAACACCCAAGAAACCAATGGAAAGACCTCTATTCCTTCAATTAAAAATCATTGTAAGACTCTAATTGCTTTCTGCTATCAGGTCACTGCTCAGCCTCTCCATAACTTCAGATGTATAGCAGAACAATCCCTTCTATTCCAAAAGTGTAACCAGGGAATTGTACTGGACTGAAAATTGAATATCATCTGTAACAGGAGTAGGGCCAGGGTGCCATTAGTCCAAACCTTGCTAAGATAGCATGTGTCCAAGCTGAAGAAGACATACTGTGCATGTAACACCCTCAAAGAGAAACTGCAGTATGGCCCTGCAACCAGTATGTGCAACAAGGTGAAGAAGGAGAACATATCCATAACAAAGAAAGAAAGTGTGCTTCTGCAGAAGGCCAACCTAATCATAACTACACCTACTTTGATTCTAAGAAAAAATCATTTTAATAGATAGGACAAAGCTAGCTACTATACAGTATTATGGTATCTCTTCATTTCTGTAACTGAAAGGTAATAACCTTGTGAAAGATAAGTTTAAGCTATTATAGTTTTCATTAAAATCCAGTAAGAAAGTGTAGAGCAGAATCTCACATGCACATACCTACATACACAGAAACTCAATGTGGGCTAGGGTGGTGGTAAGCCAGCACAGAGACTAGCTGTAAGCAAATGAAAACCACAAGTGCAACTAGCTGAAGAGTCTATCCTTCTTGAACACATGAAATGAAAGATCAGAATCCATAACTTGGGTGCCTTTTTCTATAACAGAGATAAAAGATCCATTTAAGCCAAGAGGTAGAATCTATAAAGTTGTGTGCCTTTTTCTAAGGGAGTGAAAAGCTCAACTAAGCTTTCATAATTTTAAGTTTTTGTTGAGTTTATTATCCTGGCTGAACCCTCAGCATCAGTCTGTAATTTGGGTGTCATCTTTGATCAGCTTCTTACTTTTCAACCACACATTAGTTCAATAGTACAGACAGCTTTAAAGTGTCCTTTAGTGTATGCAAGGTGCTACATAAATAAAACTTACTAGCCAACCTGCAGCGTACCATACGCCGCATAATCAGGCCGGTTTTTTAATGATTTTTAAGCACAGGGAGAAAATTAACATTTGAAAAATCGGTAATGTAATAAATCAGCAAGAAAAGCAACATTGTAACACGGAACGAACTAACACACAATCGTCCGTGACTGAAAACTGGCGGACCGCCATTGCGCCTTCTCCTCCCAGACGGAGGGATGGGGGTGGACGGCGCTCAGGCGCGGAGGGTGGAACGGGAGGAGAGGAGAAGGACGTCCATTCCGCTCCCTCCATCATGCTAGTCTGCTGATTTCTCGATCAGTATGCACTGCCTGCTCATGTGCCCACCTGCAACCCGTCACTTGAGTCGTTGTCGTCTTTGCACAGCCCAGATGCACCTGTGACTCACGTAGACTTTTCATTGCTCTTTGCGGTTTTGGCTGCTTTTCTATATATAATCCACCAAGACACCCGACTACGGTAGTAGCGAGATGGGAGGGGGGTGTGTACAAAGGGTAGGGACGTAATCAGTGGGAGCGTATGAGTTGCACTTAGTGGGAATTCCACGGTTTGCAGCCCGAATGGGGTTCAACGGCTTACCCACGCCTCTCTGCGACGGGTAGACACATGCTCAATCTCATGCATAATTATTTATTGAATGCTAAACACTTCTGGAAAGACACGGTTGTCTAAAACGGGTTCGTGTGAGAATACAACGGTAAGGGAATGAAAAGATGGAACTCTGGAGAGAGCAAAATACAACACAATAGTGAACCCGCGGCATAACAAACGGCGCATAATTATTTATTGATGGTTGAACACTTCTGGAAAGACACAGTTGTCTAAAAAGGGAGGGTTTGAGGATACAACAGAAAGTGAATGAAAAGATGGAACTCTGGAGAGAGCAAAATATAACTGTCCGTGAGTGAAGACTGGTTTTGGCAGATACAGGCATATCTTTTTGAAAATTTGTCCTTGTGCCTTATTAATTGTCATCGCAAATGCCAATCGAACAGGAAATTGTCTTCGGGTAAAAGTAAAAGGCAAATTTGAATCTGATGGGGTCAGGCATATCTGGGGAATAAGGACAGTTTGTGAGGTTGCAGATGTGATAGTTTTACACTCCAGTACATTATGGTGAATGGTGCTAACAGACTTTTGCAGGCAGGAGGTTTCTGAGAAGCATGATGACGGATTGATTTTTAATTTTGAGTTTATGTGGAGCCATGCCAGTAGGAGAAAGACTATTAAGAAATTCCTCAGGGAATAAAAGTTGATCTGCAGGATCATCTGTGACGATGAAGTCCACGCTCGTGAAAGTCACCTCATTGTTAGGGATAAGATTTAGCACTTCTTCATTAAGGTATAGTGAGTCTTTGTTGGTGACGCTTAATATAGCTCGCGTGCTGAGTTGTTCCAGAGTGACAGTTGAGAAGTCGATGTCGCCATAGAGTTGTTGAACGGGATCAGAAATTAAAGGAAAACAATGTGAAGGCAATGTCACAGGTGTTCCGTTTATTCCGTCTCCAACATCAAGGAGCCAATGTGCGAAATGTTGTTCTTCAGGAAGAGCTCACATATTTGTTGTCAGTGTAAGAACATGCATGTGACGCCACAAAGGGTGCTTGTTAATGCAACTGGCGACAGTAAGCGCGCAGGAGCCATGCATAATGACGGGGAGAATTTGTCGGAAATCTCCACCCAATAGTATTGTTTTGCCTCCAAAAGGTGAGGTCACGTAATAACCTGTCAACTGCCTGGAATGCGTATGCGTTTGTCATTGGCGCTTCATCCCATATAATAACTTTGGATTGTAGAAGATGTTGAGCATGTGGTGAGGAAGGTTTGATGTTGCATGTGGAAGTAGTGAGCTCCAACGGTGTTTTAAAAACAGAATAGACAGTTCGTCCACCCGGTAATAATGTTGCAGCTATTCCTGTAGATGCTACGGTTGTAGGAATGTCACCCCTAGCTCTGATGGTATGAATCAGGGTTTTGTACACAAAGGTTTTCCCTGATCCTGCAGGACCATCCAAGAAGAAGCATTGGGGATGGGAATTGTTATATGCAGCGTGTAAAACAGTATCAACAGCGTGTTTGTGTTCTGTGTTGAGTTTGTCGTAGTGTTCTATAGCGTGTGAGTTTTCAGCCTGAGCGTCGAAGGTGGGAGATGAATGACACAGTGGAGGAATGTCAGTGGGGGGAAGGTGTAATTTGTGCAGGTTGAAGCCATGTGGTTGCAGCATGCCATTAATGTCAGCGAGAGCATACATGCAAGCGGTGGTTGTGGAATATTTTGTAAGAAAGTCTTCGGAAAGGGAGAGTTTATGTGTGTCCCAAAGGTGTGGAACGTTGTGTGGTTCACCGAAGACACAGATGAAAATGAACATTTCTCACAAGAATCATGGCATTCGTATCTGGGTCTGATTTCTGAATCTCACCTCTGTGTTTTATTGTCATGCGAAAACAGCATATAGTATCCAACATAAAAGAACAGCAGCAGATTTACAGAGCATACTCAACAAAGATGTGTATGATTTTATGGATAATATAGGATTACTTAAAAGGCCAAATAAAAAAACAGAAATTGAAGAGAATATAGCATAATGTAACCAGTTTATTTCTACTTTATGTAGAAAATATATATAAATATATAAAATCTTATCTCATATCAATGTACTTACATTTATTTTTATTTATTTATAATGTAGTTTTTCTTGTGTGCATTGATGTAACATCTAAAAGGCAGGTCACTCTTTGATTATTATGTTTGTGACATTTCAGAGTAGAGTCGTTACCTGATGTAATGGAAAAAGGGCGGTAGCACTGGGGAATTGGATCTGCAGACCAGAGCTGTGTTTAGTCCAGTAAATCTCTACAGTACAAATAGCTGATCTGCACATGGGGCTTTAGGAGCGGGAACTGATGTCTTTGTGCACTTGAGTACAGATCCCATTGAAATGCTGATCAAATACAAGAAAAGATGACAGCTCCTGTATGCCTGGTAAGCCTTTAGGTGCAGAAGTAAATTTTCGATTAAAGCTTCAGTCTCTTCTGAGCTGCTGTGCTCTACTTTTCAAGACCAGACATTTGTTTCTGCTTAAAATGTGAAATAAGTACAAAATAATTTTATACATTGCAACAAAAGTGTAAGAATATTGTGATAGACTATTGATGCAGGATATTGAAAAATACTATACCTGTAGATGGTTAGAATAACATTTGCTTGTTTTTAGCAAAACAGAAATATGATTAATTTATTTTATATATTACTGCATAACTCTAGATGATCTAGTAATCATTGGTTGAATTTAGAAATATGAAATTTGTGTAGAGTACTGTTTACAAGAATGTTAGCCTAATATTATGATTTGTTACTTAATTACAAGGAAATTTGTCAAAAAAAAAAAGAAAAGAAATAGGAGAATAAAACCATTTTGATATTTATCACCATGCTCTGTTTGCAAGGGCTACTGTCCAGTGATGACTGTCAGGTTGTGTCTCCTCATGAGCTGAAAACCTGTTATAGCAGAGGTATGAAATCACACCATTTTCAACTGATCTGTTCCCTGCTCCATGTACCAAAACCAATTCAAGGCATACATGTGCGGTATAAATTAAATAGGGACTGCATCAAATGAAATGGGATAGACAGATCAATTACCAATTATAAGCAACATTAGTGCAAGATAAAGGAAATGAGACACTCAAACAAGGGAACAAATAAAAAAGAAGAAACAAAAAAAAACAAGCCTAATAGCAGACATTTGAGAAGATTTTGAGACTTACAAACTATACAAAGTAAAATTAAAATATAAAATCACCACCTAAAGTACAGAAAAAGCAGCATCCATAATAAAATGCTCTCTCTTAATCCTTAGAAAAGAGTGCATTAAAACGGTTGATGCTTAGAAAAATAATTCATTGTAATTGGCTGCACTGTCATTTTTTAATCTTTGACCACAGTGCTGAATCTAGTGCCCTCATGGCAAAATGCCATGTGAGCTACTCAACAGGAACAAAGTAGGCACTTAGCAGAAAGGTGAATAAACGCGTGACTTTAAGTTAATCATGTAAACCCATTTTTATAATTAATGTGCAATTGCCTTAGTCAATGAGCTCTAAATATGAAGCATGCTGTGCAGCTCATTACTGTACTTTATCAGGCACCTTATTATAAACTAAAAAATAAGACACAGTTTAAAGTAGCAGATGCCAAACTATAGGTGGCACCTCAAATCATATACATCATCTTACACACTTTCAAAATTACTTTGCTACTTTTTAAGCATTTAGAGAATTCATAATGTAATGTTAAAATTTACTTAAAGAATTTTCATTATCAGTAACTTTTCTAAAATACAATCTTTAATTATAATTTTAAAAAATGATATAGTTATTAAACTAAACCAAAACTTTTTCTTGCTTTTTCAGAGACATAATTATAAATGCAGTGTGATACGGTTTGGTGCTTGCTCCTAGAAATGAGACTCAAACTTAGAGAGAAGATTTGAGTGTTTTAATCAACACTTCACTGCCAAGCAGGCAGTGTAATGAAGTGGTTAAATTAGATAAGAAAATGTTAGGTTATATATATATATATATATGTGGCATGCAAACTAAGGGAATTTATGTAAATGTTTATACAGTACACTTGAAAGCTGAACACAGTTTTTCTCCACTTAACACAAGATGGGTATAACAGCACTAAATAATTCCAAAGAACTGTTTTAATTTAGGACAGCATGGTATGAGCTATCAGGAGAAATTGAAGGAGCTGAATGGTTTTATGTAAAGCAAATGGAGATTAAGAGAATACCAAAAAAGTGATTAAAATTATTAAGAGAGTAAGTGCCTGCTCTAAATTTCTAATCAGTTCATCAATAAGAGAGCACAGACGGAAGCTGGTTAGGGGTTACTTTTGCACACTTCAAAGATCACTTTAGTTCAGAGAACTGAAGATACGGTGAATAAGTGTAATTGAAAGCAGCACCTTGGGGACCTTCACATTTTTACTGATTATTCTGTAAACATTAACTGGAATTGACGACCTAGATCTTGCATTCCCAGTCACTTGTAGTGGAATAGAATAGAATAGAACTAAAAAAAAAAAGAGCAAGAATATATGTTACGTTGAAAACTGTGAATCTTTACTTTTGTTCCCTCCTCATTCTCTTTCACTTCAATTGTTACATCTTGTTCAAGACTCCATCATTCAATTTTTTTAAAAGATACTTAATCTGCATTATATTTAAAATAAAGAATACAGATTTTTGTCATTGCAACGGTCTATACATTTAATATTTAGAGAAAATCCCTTAACTGTTCTCATCATGGTAAACTTGGTCACATCCTACCAACTGAGGTGGTACTGTAGAGTGAAAGAGAAGTGAAAGGAAAAAAATGAGACAAATTCACAGTTTAGTCAGGTATTCTGGTTAGTGTATAAGCAAATAAGGGGAAGTTTGTTTGTATGCAATGGAATAGAAAGAAAATCTGAAATTAAGCTATCACACACAAAGATTTCTGAAAGTTATTTTTATGATTAACACTAAAACTCCCATCCAGTCCAACTCACACAGATACATTAATTAATTTCATTATTGTAGGATTAATTATACTGATCAGATTAATGTGTTTTTAGTCCACTTTACAGCTGTATCTGACAACTAGCACTATTCATAGCTCAGTGATTTTACACCAATACTTGTCTTTTAGGTATGTGTTCAACATTTCTTGCATTTCCTGTCATCCTATACTTACATAGATCTTTGTAGACACAAAACACACATGAAATGCATGTGTTCCAATTAACAATATATTTTTTAGTCTATACAGCTCTAGGTACTACTCGCTCCCTGATAAACCAGACTTGAACTGGGAGAAGTCTTTGCACTTTCTGCGGTGGTGGGAGGATGGGATAGTAAGCTGCTTACTGCTTGGGCTTATCGACACATTTACAACACAAAAGACGTTGACAGAGAGGTGCGAGCAGATTTAAGGTGGGCCGGATTTACGAGTTTTTTCGTAAGCTTTGGTAATTCTATTGTTAATCAGTTTCAGCTGCTTTGGTGTTAATGAAATTAGCAACAGGTGCTCCAGTAGGGCAACAATGAGACGACCCCCAAAACAGGAATGGTTTAACAGGGGGAGGTCACTGACATTTTTCCCTCCTCATCTTTACTGACTGTTTTTTCACTAGTTTTGCATTTGGCTACAGTTAGTGTCACTAATGGTAGCATGAGGCGATACCTGGACCCTACAGAGGTTGCACAGGTAGTCCAACTTCTCCAGGAAGACACAACAATATGTGCCATTGCCAGAAGGTTTGCTGTGTCTCCCAGCACAGTCTCAAGGGCATGGAGGAGATTCCAGGAGACAGGCAGTTACTCTTCATACTCTCCCTTGTACCTTCTGGCAAACTCTAAGCGAGATGTGATGTGCATTGTTTTGCTTTGACTAACTCCTATAAAGCTACAGATGCTGAAGCACCTGATCAACCACTGCTGCCTTTACAGTCCCCCCAATCTTATCACCTATAGCTTGTAACTACTTCAGAGTTCTCATAGGTCCCTGGGTAGCACCTCCTCACTAGTCAGCTTCTTGCATGATCGCTCAGTTTATGTGGGAGACCTGCTGCTCTTAGGCAGATTTATAGGTATGCCAAATTCTTTCCAGCTTAACTGGGCCCCGAGGGATATTCAGTGACTTGGTTATTTTCTTCTCTCCATCTCCTGACTTGTCCTTTTCAATCACCTTTACAGAATTGCTTGTAGTAAAATATTAGAGGCTTAAAACAAAAATATTCTTAAATACTGCAGTTACTTTGCACAACAAGAAAAAACACAAGCATAAGTGAGAACATAGAATAATCTTGTATGATTAAAATATCAAGCAATGGTGCGAGAATGTAAAACAATAAAAACATTTTTTAAATATAAGACTATACAAAATGTTACAAATAAAGGTAAGGCAGAAAAAACAACCATTAAATGGGTTGGTGACAGTCAAAAATGAAAAATGAAAAGATGAAAAATGAATAATTACATTAATATAACTATACTGTAAAACTAAAACCACAGAACTTAGAAAAAAAGCTTTGACATGGCCTTATTCAAGAAAATACCTGGAGTCTCAGCACACTCTTAAAAACCATTAAAACAGCCTCATGTCAATCAATTGTTTTTTTTAAAGCTCTCTAAGGCTCATGCACACTACATATTAGGTGAACAAAACCTAACTGTATTTCCAGCCCTGCCAATAAAAAATATTGGTCATTATTTTATCATCTTCTAGCGGTATCTGTGCTAATACAGAGCACCCATGGCTGACACTGGCGATTACAACAACCATCAGTCTTTAACAAAAGAACCAATTTCTTTTATTTATTTTAGGCAACATATCCTATTATAGATAGAAATGGTATGATGTCAATTTCTGGACCATTATCTATACAATTTAAAAGATAAGGACCCTCATGTTGCTGTCTTCAACACATAAAATAGGTTTTTCTCACTTAAATTACAATTTTTATCATATATCTGTGCTCAGTATTATAAATTCCATGTGTCTGACAAACAATGAAGAGTCAAAGTAAGATAAATAACGAGTTTAAACACTTTTATATGTATAACTCCAATTATTTCAATGACCTTTGTCCTAAAATTATTTTAGTTCATCAAATCTTGTTTGTAACATTAAATAAGATATTTAAATAGCTGTACACCGTGCATGTCTTTCCTGCCCATCTCTTTAATTTATTCAGTAGTTAACTATATGATTCCTTTTTTTGTGTATCATTAACAATCCTGCAATACTAGCAAATTGATGTAAATTTCTTTACGCCCATGTGCCAAATGACTTAGAGCTCCTGTAGCAGGAATACATTTCTGATGATTTTTTTTTTAAAGTTCATGCTAGTGTAAGTAGATTGTTTTCTTTTATTTATGGGTCTTAGCTAAACTAAATAATGTATTTCATGTTGTGTGTTAGGGTACTACAAGTAAAGCAAAAAATAATTTGAGGCTTTCATAAATTCATTATTCTAAAATATAGTTACTTAGCTGAGCCACGCCAAAATAAGTTTTGTAACTTATACTATAAGTTATGTTTCTGTTTTTTTTCGTATATTTTTATTTGCTTGTTACAGCATGTTATGATAGTACTAGGCTGACCCGCCTTTTAAGGCGACCGACTTAAGTTGACCACTTCTTAAGGCAATTCAATATGTAGATCAATTTGATATTTTATACAAACTCATTAATTTGGTTATATTGCATTTGAGCGGTATTACTTTAATACTCGTAGTTTCTGTTATTTTTGTGATGAAATTTAAACTTTTTTTCTATATTGAGGTCGCCCTTTTGAAACCCCCTGATATTTACTACACGATGAGGCATTTGTACTCTATCAACATTAATTATTTCTGTCTATTTTTCCAGCGCATCGCGCACAAAAGCAAGGGAACGATGGGAGCATCAGAACTCTGCTCACATCATGTCGCTTCGTACCGCAAGCTGCAAGTAGTAAGTCTGTGATAAGTGGAATACCGCTACGCTTTCCACTCACGGGACGGAAGGACAATCCCGATCGCTTTTATATAGTAAGAAAGAAGAAGATATCGCACAGTCTGGAGTAGAAAATCATCTTTTACCTGGAAAAACAAAACTACAAATCCCATCGTGCATTGCAAAATAGACGGGGCGTGTGTGAAACTCCGTGCTACTCGCACAGTCTGGAGTAGAAAATCATCTTTTACCTGTAAAAAACGAAACTACAAATCCCATCGTGCATTGCAAAATGGATGGGACGTGTGTGAAACTCCGCGCCTGTGTAGCACTCACGGGACGGAAGGACAATCCTGACTGCTTTTATATAGAAGGAAGATTTACAAATGACATTCATTTTAACGCTAGTCTAACTTCAATAATAGCTCAGATGAATTACAATGTGCTTTAAAGCAGACTAAATTACAATGAAATCTCACTATATAAAGAAACATAATATCAGTTGTAAACATTGAAATAAATTAGAAGATCACAATGCAGTATAATTGGAAACAATATTGACAGCCTAGGTACAGTTTTCAAAAGTCTCAACATCCAATCGAGGAGTTCAAGCACAGCCTAGTTAACACAAACATGTATGAATTACTCCACAGTAGGCTTCTAAAAATGCATTAGCAACAGTTGAAAAAAAGAAGGGAAAATGTATAAAAGACATACTGTAACTTTGCAGACTCTTTGCTTGTTATGATTATCTGTGTATTTAATCTAAATAGGTCTGATTTAGTGTGATTTACTTTGACAATAGACTTCATCAGGGTTATTTGGTGATTCTAACTATTTTACTGAGCAAGAGAGGTTTAGTGTATATAACTTTTAACACTGTTACTGAAATATGTGATTTTCCTTATTGCTGTTTTGCTCCATCTTTCAAATTTTATTGCCAAAAAGCAAATAGTCAATAAGGGCAATGTATCAGTGTTTAAAAGTATTTTAATATTATAAGAGGCATATACAGTTCATTAATGAGCCAGGTCTTTAGGGTTCTAACTAAAAAACTAATCGGTTCCAAGTAGTATATGTATAAGACGTCAAATTCATTTTGTACTGGTGACAGAATGCCTAACGCCACAGGCAGCAAGTAGGATTTACGCAAAATGGGAATGCTGAAAACACTGATGATGGGTTGGTCTGCAGAATGAAGGCACTTATCTCCAAGCAGAGAGTGTCAGGTCTTAGCTGAAAATAAAAAAAAAATCAGGACCCTCAGAAATCCCACTGAGTTATTTGGATGTTAGCAGCAAAAATTTGACAAAATAAAGATAAGGACATGTTCTGTAAGCCCCAACAGGCATTATTACTGACTTGATAAAGAAACTAAATAGTACAACTACACAGAATTTACAAAACCTTGCTTACACCATGAATCTATACAGTCAGCAAAGGTATCTACCTATATAAACTAGTTCCTAAATAAGCATTAAAATACCTCAGTGGATAAAAAGCTGTCCAAGACTGAAAAAAAAGTAAATTTGAGCAAGGACTGGGAGATAAGACAAAAGGGTAGTTTATAAACTAGCAGGATCAGAACCAATGCATAGCCAAAGTGTAGAGGTCAAAAGACAGAAGCAAACAGTTCCTAATTGTGGCTAAATGTTCCTTTCCCCAACTAAAGTGAGATATGACACTGAAATGTTGTAGACTTCATGCTGAATATCCAAAAATGGTCAAATGCAGGTTGCTGGTTTAAATACTCAGCACAAATATGAAAGATATTGTATCACATGCCTAGTAAAGGCACAAAAAACTACAAAACAAGATGGCACAGCCTCAAATAAATTATCAAATACCACCAAAATATGAACCTAAAGTACAATTACTATACATAATAAATAAGTCAATATATTAACAGCATTATGAAGATTTCACGAGAACAAGAAATTTTACAAAAAGCAAAATTACCCTTAAATTATTCATTCAAAGGTAAAAACACAGAGACCCATACTTAATGCCTTAATGTTCTGATGGGGGCCTGCCCTGCCCTTAAATAGGGGATCAGTGTCAGCCTTGTTAGTTACACTCGGTAAACCAGTGTTTCCCAACCTCGGTCCTGGGAGCACACTGTGGCTGCAGGTTTTTGATCCAACCAGCTTCTGCTTTTAATTGGACTCCTGGGCTAATCAAGTGATGTGTTATTTCCCAAGTTTTGTGTTTTGGGAACAATATAGAAATTAGAAAACTAAATTTGGTAAAATATATACCTGTATATATAGTATATAAAGTATATTAATATTAAAATGTACCAAGCAGTTATATGGGAATAATGCATTTTTTCTTTTTAACAATATTTTGGTCTTGATTTTCATTCTACTTTTCTAGGTGCTCTAATTGTTTAATTAATCCATTATTTACTAATTAGTGAGTCTGATGCTAAAGTAGTTGCAGCTTTTGATTATTTAGTGTTGTTTGCCAGCATGTCTGCTCTGCTCATTTTCAATTGTCATTAATAAGATACAACAAAGGGGAAAAACTGCACAGAGAAAGGGGAAAATATAATGAAATCAACAAAAGATAGTCTATAGCAAAAGCAGAAATATTTCTAAATCTATACTAATAAACGGCAAAGCCCTCACTCACTCACTCACTCACTCACTCACTCACTCACTCATCACTAATTCTCCAACTTCCCGTGTAGGTAGAAGGCTGAAATTTGGCAGGCTTATTCCTTACAGCTTCCTTACAAAAGTTGGGCAGGTTTCATTTCGAAATTCTACGCGTAATGGTCATAACTGGAAGCTGTTTTTCTCCATTTACTGTAATGGAGTTCAGATGGAGGGGCGGAGTTCATATGACATCATCACGCCTCTCACGTAATCACGCATTACGTAGAAAGCCAGGAAGAGCTACAAAACGCGCTTTAGAAAACATGCATTATATAATTAAGAAGGCAGCGAAACAATTAGAAGCGAGCGACATATAAAACCATATTCAGCAGCTCACGTGAACTGACGCAGTGCGCAGACAAAAAGTAAGAGAGTGCTGAACAAAAACTGAATTACACTGCTACGCTCAAATAGATAAACCACACGCAGTGGCGCGATGGTAAAGCATTCGACTGTAGCGCCCACGTTCGAGGTTCGATCCCCGAGAGGGGATGCACTAAGTATGTACGCGTGCTTCTCGATTTATTTTAACCTCGCATCCCCTTAGTTTGAGACGTATGAAAACGCATGCGGTTAACACAGAAAGACAGATCACCTATTCACCTATTGAAGCTTCATGAATAATGAATACTTTATTCGCGATCAATGATTGTTTTGGTAAAGCCATACTCGGTGTATTCATTAGATGAACGGTAAAAAAGTAGGAACGAGGGGACGGTAACTTACTGAAGCACACAAGCAAAACCACAATAGCACGCGGGCTCGATGTACTGACTTGTGCGATCACATTCCAAAAAATATTTCTTTTCAAGTTCTATTTAGTCCATATGAGTCAAACTCAAGGCCCACAGGCCACATCCGGCCCGGCGTGTAATTATATCCGGCCCGCGAGATCATTTTATATACTGTATTATTGTTATTAATGGCCCGGGTATATGAAGCGCTGGTAACACAATAAACTACAGATCCCATAATGCAGCGCTTCAGCTGCCTTGCCGAACACTTAACACGTTAATCAAGTCTAGCTTATGATTCTGTAAATTATTGCGAAGCTAGCCCACACGATGCCGAAGAGAAAAGTTGATTCTGAAAATAGAGCCTTTAAAAACCGATGGGAGGCCGAGTATATGTTTACTGACATTGCCTGTAAACCCGTGTGTCTCATTTGTGGAACGTGTGTACAAAAACTGGGGTCTCCTTCCCAGCAAAAGTCGAGCAGCCGGCGCGCTTCTGCCTTAAATCAAAGTGAGCACTTTTAATTTTTTTCATCCTCCCCCTGAGCTGTACCCCAGAAAATTGCAAACACGGGACCCCTTTTCTACACCACGGCAAAATAATATTAAGGCGATTCACACTTTCTTTTGCACGTATACGATTATAAAGTCCTCAGCTCGGATTATTAAGACACGCATACGAGTGAAGGACTGACAGTGCCATCAAAGCCGATTAATGGCAGAGACGTCTCACCAGTCTACACAAGACCCACCGCGACTGTCCCCAAAAGGCGATCATAACGTCACCGAACACATCTCTCTATACTATATAAAAGAAAAATGCAACTTTCCTTTCTTTACACCTTTGTTCATTTTATCCCAAACCAAAGCCTTTCTCTCTTAACACTGCAGAGGACACAAAACAATTTTTCTTTAATTACTGGTAATACCTGTGAGTCACATTACCAGAGGCAGAAATTTGAACGTTCACATAAAAAATCTAATTTCTATACCACAGCCGTCGTGTAGCGCCTTTCAAAAGGGATCAACTACCGAGAGATGATCCATATACATTTTAGCTGCTGTTAGTACAACTTACCTCTTCTGTTATACTGTCTTTTAAAATGTAGTTTACCCGCAACCACTCGAGTACTGCTCAATGTACCTGTACTTCTTAAAACGTTAATGTTTTACTGTTTAATAACTAATAGACTATATTTTATTATTTTTCCCTTGCACTCAGTGACCAAAGCTATACACACACATATAGACACATACATATATATACACATATATATACCTGTGTGTATGTTTGTATGTATGTGTATATATATATATACACACACACACACACACATATATATAATTTGTGTGCGTGTATGTATGTATGATGTAGATAGAGATATATATATATATATATGTGTATATGTAGATATCTAATGTATATACATATGTATATATTTATATAGATATGAAGATATGAAGATATATATATATATATATATATAGACTCAAAACCATTATGACGGCAGCAATCCAAGCTGTGAGAAAACAGTAAAAAGGAGGCGTGTCAGATGTCGTGGTACATTTTCTAATGCAGCTAGACGAAAACAACTTTGTGACGCTGCCGCCAAATACACAAAACAATTACTTTCACAATCATGTTACATTATTTTTCAAATGTTTCCTTTTCTTTTTCATACCTTCTT
>JANRMT010062791.1:68225830-68244582 GCA_026402145.1 Polypterus bichir lapradei
CTTTATATATACCGACGCTGACTTTATATATTCAAGTTTTGACTTTATATATTCAGAAACAAGTTTTGACTTTATATATATCGACGCTGACTTCATATATTCAAGTTTTGACTTTATATACTCGGGAATGACTTTATATATTCAAGTTTTGACTTTATATATTCTGACGCTGACTTTATATATTCAAGTTTTGACTTTATATATTCAGAAACAAGTTTTGACTTTATATATACCGACGCTGACTTTATATATTCAAGTTCTGACTTTATATATTCCGACAGTGACTTTATATAATCAAGTTTTGACATTATATATTCGGAAATGACTTTATATATTCAAGTTTTGACTTTATATATTCGGGAATGACTTTATATATTCAAGTTTTGACTTTATATATTCGGGAATGACTTTATATATTCAAGTTTTGACTTTATATATTCAGAAAATGAATGTATTTGCCTGTTTGGCACCCCATAAGATATAGATATAGATATATATATATATATATATATATATATAGATATAGAGATATAGATATATATAGATATGGGAACAACATTCATATCAATGACAAAACAATTACATTAACAATCATGTTACGTTATTTTTTAAATTTTTCCTTTTCTTTTTCATACCTTCTTTAACACACTACTTCTCCGCTGCGAAGCGCGGGTATTCTGCTAGTGTCTTATAAATGTAAAAACCATGCTGCTGTGTTTTTCTGAATATAGAATAAAAGAAAAATAACACCAGCTAATTAAATGAGATCAGTGTTATCAGGTGTTGTCACTGATTATGAATCTGGTTGGAACAAAAACCTGCAGCCACAGAGTGTCCCCAGGACCGAGATTGGGAAAAACTGTGTTAAATGACACTGCCTTAAACATACCTGTTTAAATTGTGTGCTTGCTAATTGATGTTTTAAAACTTTTACAAAATGCAATTTCTTTGTTGAACTATGGCAACAATTTAAGGGATTAAATGACTGATAAAGGAAACTAAACAAAATTTTAAATGCTAAATATGTAAATACCATCATTTAATATTATAAATTATTTGTGATTTACAAAAAGCAGATTAGATAGATAGATAGATACAATTGTGCTTGAAAGTTTGTGAACCCTTTAGAATTTTCTATATTTCTGCATAAATATGACCTAAAACATCATCAGATTTTCACTCAAGTCCTAAAAGTAGATAAATAGAAACCAGTTAAACAAATGAGACAAAAATATTATACTTGGTGATTTATTTATTGAGGAAAATGATCGAATATTACATATTTGTGAGTGGCAAATGTATGTGAACCTCTAGGATGATCAATTAGTTTGAAGGTGAAATTCGAGTCAGGTGTTTTCAATCAATGGGATGACAATCAGGTGTGAGTGGGCACCCTGTGTTATTTAAAGAACAGGGATCTATCAAAGTCTGCTCTTCACAACACATGTTTGTGGAAGTGTATCATGGCATGAACAAAGGAGATTTCTGAGGACCTCAGAAAAAGAGTTGTTGATGCTCATCAGGCTGGAAAAGGTTACAAAACCATCTCTAAAGAGTTTGGACTCCACCAATCCACAGTCAGACAGATTGTGTACAAATGGAGGAAATTCAAGACCATTGTTACCCTCCCCAGGAGTGGTCGACCAAAAAAGATCACTCCAAGAGCAAGGCGTGTAATAGTCGGAGAGGTCACAAAGGACCCCAGGGTAACTTCTAAGCAACTGAAGGCCTCTCTCACATTGGCTAATGTTCATGTTCATGAGTCCCCCATCAGGAGAACACTGAACAACAATGGTATACATGACAGAGTTGCAAGGAGAAAGCCACTGCTCTCCAAAAAAAAACATTGCTGCTCGTCTGCAGTTTGCTAAAGATCACTTGGACAAACCAGAAGGCTATTGGAAGAATGCTTTGTGGACGGACGAGACCAAAATAGAACTTTTTGGTTTAAATGAAAAGCGTTATGTTTGGAGAAAGGAAAACACTGCATTCCAGCATAAGAACCTTATCCCATCTGTGAAACATGGTGGTGGTAGTATCATGGTTTGGGCCTGTTTTGCTGCATCTGGGCCAGGATGGCTTGCCTTCATTGATGGAACAATGAATTCTGAATTATATCAGAGAATCCTAAAGGAAAATGTCAGGACATCTGTCCATGAGCTGAATCTCAAGAGAAGGTGGGTTATGCATCAAGACAACGACCCTAAGCACACAAGTTGTTCTACCAAAGAATGGTAAAAGAAGAATAAAGTTAATGTTTTGGAATGGCCAAGTCAAAGTCCTGACCTTAATCCAATCACAATGTTGTGGAAGGACCTTAAGCGAGCAGTTAATGTGAGGAAACTCGCCAACATCCCAGAGTTAAAGTTGTTCTGTACGGAGAAATGGGCTAAAATTCCTCCAAGCCGGTGTGTAGGAATGATCAAAAGTTACCGGAAATGTTTAGTTGCAGTTATTGTTGCAAAGCGGGGTCACACCAGATACTGAAAACAAAGGTTCACATACTTTTGCCACTCACAAATATGTAATATTCGATCATTTTCCTTAATAAATAAATGACCAAGTATAATATTTTTGTCTCATTTGTTTAGCTGGTTTCTCTTTATCTACTTTTAGGACTTGAGTGAAAATCTGATGATGTTTTAGGTGATATTTATGCAGAAATATAGAAAATTCTAAAGGGTTCACAAACTTTCAAGCACAACTGTAGATACTTTATTAATCCCAAGGGGAAATTCACATACTCCAGCAGCAGCATACTGATAAAAAAAAATATTAAATTAAAGAGTGATAAAAATGCAGGTAAAACAGATAATAACTTTGTATAATGTTAACATTTACCCCCCTGGGTGGAATTGAAGAGTCGCATAGTGTGGGGGAGGAACAATCTCCTCAGTCTGTCAGTGGAGCAGGACAGTAACAGCAGTCTGTCGTTGAAGCTGCTTCTCTGTCTGGAGATGATACTGTTCAGTGGATGTAGTGGATTCTCCATGATTGACAGGAGCCTGCTCAGCGCCCGTCGTTCTGCCACGGATGTCAAACTGTCCAGCTCCATGCCTACAATAGAGCCTGCCTTCCTCACCAGCTTGTCCAGGTGTGAGGCGTCCTTCTCCTTTATGCTGCCTCCCCAGCACACCACCTTGTAGAAGAGAGCGCTCACCACAACCGTCTGATAGAACATCTGCAGCATCTTATTGCAGATGTTGAAGGACGCCAGTCTTCTAAGGAAGTATAGTCAGCTCCGTCCTCTCTTGCACAGAGCATCAGTATTGGCAGTCCAGTCCAATTTATCATCCAGCTGCACTTCCAGGTATTTATAGGTCTGTACCCTCTGCACAAAGTCACTTCTGATGATCACGGGGTCCAGTAGGGGCCTGGGTCTCCTAAAATCCACCACCAGCTCCTTGGTTTTTTTGGTGTTCAGGTGTAAGTGGTTTGAGTCGCACCATTTAACAAAGTCCTTGAATAGGTTCCTATACTCCTCCTCCTGCCCACTCCTGATGCAGCCCACGATAGCAGTGTCGTCAGCAACCTTTTGCATGTGGCAGGACTCCAAGTTGTATTGGAAGTCCGATGTATATAGGCTGAACAGGACTGGAGAAGGTACAATCCCCTGCTGCTCTCCTGTGTTGCTGACTATAATGTCAGACCTGCAGTTCCTGAGACGCACATACTGAGGTCTGTCTGTAAGATAGTCCACGATCCATGCCACCAGGTATGAATCTACTCCCATCTCTGTCAGCTTGTCCCTAAGGAGCAGAGGTTGGATGGTGTTGGAGGCGCTAGAGAAGTCCAGAAACATAATTCTTACAACATCACTGCCTCTGTCCAAGTGGGAGAGGAATCGGTGTAGCATATAGATGATGGCATCCTCCACTCCCACCTTCTCCTGGTATGTGAACTGCAGAGGGTCGAGGGTGTTGCGGACCTGTGGCCTCAGGTGGTGAAGCAGCAGCTGCTTCATGGTCTTCATCACCTTTGGGACTGGGGTGATGCAAGATGTTTTCCAAAGCCTCGAGACTCTCCCCTGTTCCAGGCTCAGGTTGAAGATGCACTGTAAAGGACTCCCCAGTTCCAGCAAACAGGCCTTCAGCAGTCGTGGCGATACTCCATCTGGACCCACTGCTTTGCTGGCATTAAGTCTCCTCAGCTCTTTGCTTACCTGGGCTGCTTTGATTGTGGGTGGGGATTTCTCTCCGATGCTGGTATCAGCAGAAGGATGGGTGGAGGGAGGATCCCGCTTCGAGCTGCAGCCAGTGATGATCTTCATCCTATCCCACACTTCTTTCATGCTGTTATTTTGCAACGTCTGCTCCAGCTTTCTCCTGTACTGCTCCTTCGATACCCTGAGCTGGACTCGGACTTCCTTCTGCACGCGCTTGAGCTCATGATGATCACCGCCTTTAAAAGCCCTTTTCTTCTGGTTCAAAAGGCCCTTGCAGAGTACTATTCTTAGTAGGACTAAAATGTCCATACATAAGTTGATGTAGTCAGTAGTGCAGTCAACAACCTCCTCAATGTTCTCACTATGTAACCCCTACAGGATATCCCAGTCCGTAGTTCCAAAGCAGTCTCTCAGAACCTGCTCTGCCTCAGGGGACCACTTCCTGAATGAGCACGTGGTTGTAGGTAGCTCCCTCACTCTTGGTTTGTAGTGAGGCTGAAGCAGAACCAGGTTATGATCTGATTTCCCAAGTGCAGGCAGCGGGGTGGTGCTGTATGCGTCTTTAACGTTTGCATACAGTAGGTCAATAGTCCTATTTCGCCGGATGTTATATTCCACATACTGGGAGAAGGCAGGTAATGTTTTGTCCAGCATCATATGGTTAAAGACACCATCAATTAGCAAAAGCGCCTCAGAGTGCTATGTTTGTAATTTAGCAACAGCGGAATGGATTATGTCACCCGCTGTCTCCACGTCCGCCCGAGGAGGGATGTAAACAATAACAACAATGACGAGTCCAAACTCTCTGGGCAAGTAATAGGGACACAGACTTACAGCCAACAGTTCGATGTCCCTACAGCAAGTGGAGATTTTGACATTTACATGTCCAGAGTTACACCACCTTGTCTTTACATAGAGAGCGAGTCCTCCTCCTTTCCGCAGGTATTTGTGTCTCTGTCCACTCTAACTGTGCTAAACCAGTTAGCATCTGGGATGTTAGTTGTTAGCCACGTTTCACAAAAACACAATAAACTGCATTCTCTGTAGGTCCTGACATTTTTCACCAGCGCGGCCAGTTCGTCGATCTTATTTGGTGGTAAGTTCACAGTTCCCAGGATCACAGAAGGCACCGAAGGTTTGAAACGCCACTTTCTCGCAAGCCACTTCGCTTTTAGCTTAGCTCCGGCTCTGCTGCAATGATACTGCCTTCTTACCTCGTCAGGTAAATATGGAACCACACCGGCGCGTGCATTTGTTCCCAGCGCTTGAAGTTGACTACTTGAATAGATGAGTCTCGGTGTGTAAAAATCCATGTCCAAGTAGCAAAAAGTAGTAAAAAGTGTCCAGGGCAACGAGTCCATATAAAAGAAAGTGATAGGAGTGATCAGTGAAATAGAGAAAAAGGTAGAAAGATAAAGTCATACACGGAGCTGCTGGAAAGGCTGCCACTCCCGGCGGCGCCTGAGTCATATTGATTATAGAAATTAAAATTACTAATAATGTTGTTATGTAAGCACAATGCCATAAGGATTCTTTTTTTTTTTTGCAACATGAGGGGCTTCCAAAGAGAGAGCACACAGGATACAAAGGTGATAGCCTTCCTGACCATATAAATGCAAAGAGAGAACATATAGCATTAAGTAAACATTGATAGATGCATGTCTCTGTTCTAATGGTTGACTGGTAGGGCTGTTCATCTCCTTTATCATTAAAATGAATGAAGGCTGCCTTCCCCACTTTGGAAATGCCCTGGTTGCATTGTTTTCATGCTTTGCATCTGAGGTAGGTGGGAGGAGAGACATTTTAGTGGCGGGATGATGGTGCATTGTCAGATGGTGGAAATTGGATGGTATGTTTTGTTAGCAGATGGATGGCACTTTGGCAGAAGCAAAAAGAGGGATGAATTTTTCCAGAGGAAGGAAAGAGTTTTGTCAGAAGGTAGGTGACATTTTATCAGAGGTAGGGAGGATGGATGGTATTTAGCTGGAGGGAGGAGAATGTCCTACATTGAGCACCAAACATACATTAGTTTAGCCCATCAGTCTGTGGACAAACAAGAACATTTGTTGGAAACTGGGGTAAAGAAAATTGAATTGCAGTGTCTTGGAGGTGCTCTGGAAGCAAATTAAAAATAAATTTTCCTTTTAATTGGTGTAACAGTCAGTTTACTTATGAAATCTCTTGAGAGTGATGTCCTTAGAATACCAACGATGAAGTCGGGTTAGTCCATTCCTAGTCTGCATTATCAATTCACGAATACCAAAAATGTTTACAACCAGGCTTTTTTCTGTACAGTTGTTAATTGGATCATTTTAAAGCTAATTGGACTCCACTGCAAGAAATAAGAAAAATCACATTAAATTAGAGGTACATTTTGTGAATAGTTCTGTTTTTGTTTCATATTTGGACAAAGACAGGAATTGATTTATGTAAAGTTCTCAATTCTACATGAGAATTTTAATGAATTTGGGAAGACTAAAGGGTGCACAGCATTAGTTACTCTTCCAGTGGAGGTTTTGCATGTAGGAAACAAATCTTGTTCTAGTTTACATCAAATATTTTGTGTATATATGGGGTTACACAGGCATCATTGTACTGTTGATTGACAAAAAGTGAGAACAAAATTATATAAACTGCTGCCTCAAAGAATAACACAATTATTCTTTAAGTTGTTCTGAATTGCTTCTTGACCTGCTTAGGGCAGTCTGAATTTATTTATAAACATAATTTATTGATTGCCCATAATTTAATGAAAGGGCAATAAGAGTTTCACATTTCTTCTGGTGCCTCAGAAAATGGAGGTGTACTTGTTCATAATTAATCAGAAATCTGCAGCTGCTGATATTCTTCATTGCTGTGCCATTGACGGTGGCCAGGCTGCACGTTTGTGTCTCTTATAGTACAAAATGAGTTTTATTGCTTTGCCGATTTTCAGAAACAGACACTAATCGTTACGCCACCTTGTCAGATATTTTAGAATATTCTGATATGTGACACCTGATCATCCAAGTATTACTGTTCCATCAACAAATTTGGTCATGGTTTGTTTCTGATTGTATATTCAAGGAGGTAAAGATAGTGCACTCTGTGTTGAATGCCAAAACCATGATAGACTCATTTTCAAAATCTTCATGGATACTTTTTTGATGCCTGTGGTCTGCCCATTAGGTAATTGAGTATCCAACTACAGAATGATAAACAAAACCAGATGTTCAGATGATCAACCTGAGAGTAGCCAAGAGTGTCTTGCAATCAAAGCTATGGTAAACAAATTGCATAACATATGTGCCTTAACTAGCAAACTCTGAGGGAAAATGTTTACTACCGGAGAGATGTTGCTTCCTTAACAGTGTGATATGCAAAACAGAGGTGGTCTATGGAGCTCATGTTGTGAGAAAAAACCTTGCTCTTTATTCAAATAAATCATTCTCAGAGACCAGATAAAAATGCAGAACGATTCTTTATTTGCACATAGATAAGCACAAATGTCTCCATCCATGGAGTGAGCAATCAATGAAACAATTCATTCTCCTTTATACTGTCCTACTACCATTGTCTTATCTAATGCATCATGTCATCTGACTTTTAATATTCAGAATTCTATCATCTTATCCAGTCGACCACAGCCACCAGTAATTTCATACACATCTTGATTTTTCCATTATTCTAAACATCACTTTGTTGATAGGGGTGATCCTATGGGTTTTCCCATTGATCATATCAAAGCTTCATAAAAGGGGTGTTTGGGCTTTCTCACTAGTTTGTCCTTGCTTTTTAAGGGGCTTTTCATTACACATCTTCTAATAATAATAATTCTTTGCTTTTATATAGCGCTTTTTCCTCACTACTCAAAGCATTCAGCAATTGCAGGTTAAGGGCATTGCTCAAGGGCCCAACAGAGCAGAGTCCCTATTGGCATTTACGGGATTCGAACCAACAACCTTCTGATTGCCAGTGCAGATCCCTAGCCTCAGAGCTACCACTCCGCCTTCTTCATTTTAACCTTAGCAACTATCTTGGTGGCTCCTCTAAATGAGACAAAAGCCTCACATGCCTGAGCTTTAATCTACGTTTAGTTAAATTATGCTTTATATTTAGTTAGCTCACCAACCTGACCTGTCTTGATGGGAAAGTGCATATTATTGCAATTAAATTATTGTATAAAAATGGTTAAATAAGAGCCTTGATTTAATAAAAAAAAACAAATAAGACGTAAAAGTTACTTAGCTGATTTGGAACTGAGATGTAATTCATGGTGTGATCCCAGACTTTTATTAAAGTAAATGACAACATTATGAATCAGTGCTTTCTATATGCTTTACCATTCTTTTTTCTTTAAAGTCTTTTTGCCTATTTCATAACCTTCTCATTACACATATCACAAACTATTTTAAGTCAAGGTAGGTATTTTTGGGGTTAGTTCACAAAAAGTATTTTCACATCCATGGAACAGACACACTGATAAGTACAAAATGGAAGCAGGGCTTAAATATTCACATAATAGGCAAGTTTATCAAATCTGCCACATAGAATCTATCCTTGACATTGACATTTGTTTTAAAATATGCACAAATTTCTTTAGGCCACCCCATTAATTAACCTCCATTCACTTGCAATTTATTTAAAAAGTCAAGTTATAAAGTAAAAAAAAAGTTTTTGTAGTAGTGAGCAGAAACTGCCACTGTATATTATTATACAATGTTCCTGGTTCTGTGAGTCTAAGAACGCCTATCAATTGGGAATAATATAACATTTTCAAACATGCTTAATCTGATTCAGTGTCATGGGGGAAAGATCTGCATCTGATGATAAATTGTAAAAACTTGCAGCTTAGCAACACACCATAAATTACATTCTCATTTTTAAGTAAGGAAATATTTTTTTACATTGTGCAAATAATGACTTTTGGAAGGGTGAGGATACAGACAGAAGCTTGTCAGCTGAAGCTGAGTTATTGTTCCACATTGTTAACATTAAGGTGATGCACCTATGTCAGTTTTTCTTTGGGGATCTTTATTGGAATTCTTAATTCATGTTTATTTTCAGCACAATGTAGCAAATGATTGTTGACTATTTACATTCATACATATCACCTATTGTGTTTTTATATATAATATATTTTTTGTTTACATATATTTTGCATAATGTACATAGAATTAGATTCAGAACATTACTTAGTAGACCTGCCTGGATGTCACGCAGACTGCAATTGGTTCATTAAATCAGGGTTAAGACATTCAGAAGCCTTTGTGGCCACTGATGACAGGACAATATGCTCATAGACTTTAAAACAAGAAGATTTATTAAGCTAGGAACAGGAGAAGTAACTAACCACACAATACTTAAGCAGGTTTAGATTCAGATCATCAGAGCCTACTCTAATGAGGCTAAATAAGAGAACCCTATTAAAGGCTTCTCTCATTTAGCCTATAAAAAGCCATTCTAACCTGCTTTTAGAAACACATAATAAGTGCTTTCACAAAAGGTGGAATTCTAAGCATACTGCAGTATTACTGTCACTCTAAGTTAAGTTGCAACTCTGTGGGAAAATTGCTGCTTCCTGTCTCTCCATTTATAATATGGTCCAACAAGCAGTTTAAACTGCAAAGCTTCTTAAACTTTTTTTCACATTGTCAGTTCATTAATGTTGATCTAATTATTTTATAAAGGTCAACAAAAAACATAACAAAATATGGTAATGCTAAAACTCATGGATGAGAAATTTAGTTACTATATGATATATTACTTTATGTTCTCCCAACTTAAATGTTAACAAGCAAGCTAGAGTTTTTTTTTTCTTGTTAATTTTGTAAGGTGTTTTGTAGCATATCAAATTTAGTCATTTTTGCCATGTGAAATGGTAGCAGTTTTAGCATTTAGCAATCACTGCAATGGCATATTTATGATAATTTCACAATTAACTTAGTAATATTTAATTATATAAAACCTCAATGAGATTAAAAGAGAATTTACCTTAAATAACCAAGATAGTAAAGACTTTGCATTATCTACACATCCCTTTACCTTTCCCTTTCCCATACCACCTTCCTGACTGGGTTCTGACTATATTGTGCAACTTTAGCACAATCTTTTGAAGTAAGCATATGTATATTATATAATGTAAGAATATCTGTATTTATGTATCATATGAAAAAGCAGTAGATTGTAAAATGTATTACGTCTTTTTCAGGGTTTCATATTGCATTCATTTTCACCCGAGTTTTCTCTAGGTGCTCCACTTTCCTTCCGCATGCCAAAAATGTACTGCATATGTTAAGTTAATTAAAATCTTTTAACTCAACCAGTTTAAGCTCTAGTTTGTCCTGAAAAAGACAGTTGTCCTACCTGGGCTTCACTTCTGCCACGTGCAGGATACTCATGAAATAGTTGTGACTTTCTACCACTCTGTAATGGATGAAGATGGTTTGAATACATTATTTATTGATGTTTCACTTGTCTTGGATGTGGTGAGAGAGGACATGAAGGTGATGGGTGCAACAGAGCAAGATGCAGAGGACAGAAGGGAGCAGGTAAGAAAGAAGAACAAGAAGAAGAAGTAGTCTCAGCTGTCCTCTATTGGTTATTCTAATGTTATACGTCACTCCAAACCACCTGATGTCCTTGACATCAAAGGGTGCTTAGGATTGTAATAACATAGGATTGCTTTGGGTAATAACAGAAACATCATATTAAACACTATTCATTTTTGAATACACAACCAATAAAGCAGGAAAATCTGAAAAGGGCACCAGCAGTTATTTAATAAAAAAGATTGTTCTTTTATATTCAGACACTGATTCTAAGTTCATTTTACCACCTGGTGTTAGAGTCTCTGAGAATATGATGAAATCAACTCACAAGTGTCTAGAATTAAATGATTATTTCTTCAAAGAAGATTTAAATGTGCAGTGGAAGCATAAGTCTGCTTATTTCTTACATATTCATGAGTTTCTCTTTCTGAAGCTTCCATTAAATTTTCTATATCTATACTAATAAAAGCCAAAGTCCTCAATGACTGACTCACTGACTCATCACTAATTCTCCAACTTCCCGTGTAGGTAGAAGGCTGAAATTTGGCAGGCTCATTCTTTACAGCTTACTTACAAAAGTTAGGCAGGTTTCATTGTGAAATTCTACACGTAACGGTCATAACTGGAACCTACTTACGTACATATATACGGCCATAGCCTGCAGCTCGGTTGCCGTGTGAGGCGGAGTTGCATCCCTCATCGTCACGCCTCCCACATAATTGAGTGCCTGCCCATATAAGGTCGTCCGTCAGCATTACACAATTGAAAAGGCAGCAAAAGAATATGAAGCGAGTGACGCACACAAGCATATTCATAAGTGCAGCTACAGCGGAAACAAAGCACGGTGTAAACCTTAATTCTAAATTAAGTTCATAGACACGCTACCGCTGGCGTTTGCCATGCCTACGACGAATACGATATTCGCGAGAGACAAGTTTAATGAAAAGACGCAGGGTATAAACGAGACTTTTGATCACTTTGTGATGGAGTTAAAAAAACTTGTGAAGGACTGTGCTTATGCAAACGAAGATGAGATGGTCAGGGATAGAATAGTGTTTGGCACAAACTCAGCAAAAGTGCGAGAGAAACTTTTAAGTGGCGGGTCTGAGCTAACATTAAATAAAGCGTACGGCCATAGCCTGCAGCTCGGTCACCGTGTGAGGCGGAGTTGCGTCCCTCATCGTCACGCCTCCCACGTAATTGAGTGACTGCCCATATAAGGCCGTCTATCAGCATTACACAATTGAGAAGGCAGCAAAAGAATATGAAGCGAGTGACGCATACAAGCATATTCATAAGTGCAGCTACTGCGGAAACAAAGCACGGTGTAAACCTTAAGTTTAAATTAAATTCATAGACACGCTGCTGCTGGCGTTTGTCATGCTTACGACGAATACGATATTCACTGTGCAGGGCTGGGAAAGGTAAACCCATGCATGCAGTGTGTGATGTTTCAGATAAAGAGGAAGACGAGCTGTTTATTGATGCAGTAAGAAAGGAACAACCCTCTGAATCTGAACAAGCCTTTGTAGACATATCAATAGGAAAGCAAGGTGTAAATCTTAAGTTTAAATTAAGTTCATAGACACGCTGCTGCTAAATATTCGCAGGCAAATCCACAACTTAATACGGGGAATGCCTGTTAAACATCTTAGATTCATGAGTACCGATTTGGGTAGTGAATACGAACTTGATTGAAAGAAATAATGATAATCAAATCCTTGATGACAGCAACACTCATAACAGTCACAAAACAATTACATTGGCAATCATGTTATGTTACTTTTAAAATGTTTCCTTTTCTTTTTCATAACTTCTTTAACACACTACTTCTCCGCTGCAAAGCGTGGGTATTTTGCTAGTAAGTCTATATAAGTCAAAATGCTGAAAAAAGTATTCTCATTTACACACACCAAGAGGACTGTCTTCTGGTGATTCATACTGTTATGCCACTTTGAAAAATGTTATATATATAGGCCAAAACACCATTACAAGAAAAAAGAAACTTTTAAAATGATGATAGAAAGGATAATAAGGTAGGACTATAACCTAAACAAATTGAATGCCAAGTCTGTCAAAAAGTACACATATTTGTACACTTTCACCAAAGCTCTCCTCTGGGGATATTTATAATCATCAACAAACCTAAGAGAATGTCATTGGAATCTGTGAGGTAATTGGGCACATAGTGTTTATGAATTCATGCAAAATGCAATTTTTCCTATAAATGAAGGGAATATATCACTAAATGAATTGTATCCAATTAATACTGATTGTAGAGACCATTATAATTTACCAATTAACAAATAACAATTCTGATATGGTGTATTTTTGTTTTGGATTTAAAATAATTCATAGTTGTGCCTACCTATTTTTGGCTTCATTCTGCCTTTTAAAAAGTTCATGCCACCTCTGGAGTACTAATATTCTTAGAGTTTTAGGAATATATTCTACTCCATTCTGCATATGAGACCTTTTCTACCTGTCAATCAATGTATTCCTGTGTTCATTACAAAGGCACTTGCAAGTGACAGCTGCTACCATAAACCCAAAGCTCTTGGGACTGATGGAAGTCTATAGCTGAAAGCAATAAAATACTAATAGACGACCTTTCACACTTTCTTTTGATGTATTTTCTCCATCATATGTACATTTCATGTCATATACTGTATTTTTGAACAACAGCAGCTTCCATTTTGTTTTCCTTTTCAATACCTGGAACAGCTATACAAAGTTTAATTAATCAGAATCACTAAGGTCTTTTTACATTTTACATTAAAAGTGTACAAATCCACTTGCGCTGTCAAATCTATGAAAAATGTGAAGGAACCAGTCAGCTGTTAAGTATTCAGGCTGAATTACTTGTTCCAGATGATGAAACCATGTTAATTGAACTGTATTAGTACAGCACCTAGATACTGATTGTATGTATGTTTTTAATGTCAGCATTTTTAATGATCATAAATAATGTTACTCTGGATTTCTTTGCAAGCTATTTATTAAAATTAACAATTTTTTAGTAAAAAAAATTTTAGAGATTAAGAGTGTGTCTAGAGTGTAACAAATACATAGACAAAACTACGAATGCAGTAGGGAACTTAGCAGATCTCCTCATAAAATTGGTAAAAAGATAACAAAGAAACTGAAAAAAGGAAGCTACAAGGTCAGTCCAAACCTTACGGGTTTATGAATATGTGACAGAAGCAGATGAAAGGAAAATTAGAAACATGAAAAGGAAGCTGCAGAAAACAAAAAGCAAAAGATATACATTATTGGTTCTTTCATTATTAAGATGAAGTACATAAGGCACAGCGAATTAGAAACTGATTGCATTGAAAGTGAAAAGCAAATAGTCTCAATTCATATTTTACTGAGGAGAGAGGATTTCACTAATAGGCCAGTACTGATTGGTAATATTAAAGATTTTTTTTTAAATTATAGACACTAAAGTGCAAAGGAGTAAAAAAGACCTAAAACACATAAATCAGTTACCCTTGAAAACTTTTACACAAGAGTGCACACAAGAAGCTAATAATTGTATATGCAAAACATGTACACAAATTTCACCATTTGAAAACCCCTTAAAACTGGAAGCTTTCAAACATTCCATTATTTAAAATGTCTTGTTAACCATAGGCCAGTGAATGAAATAAAGCATCTTGGTACAGAGAACATATGTAGAATTAATCGAAATCAGCTCTTGGAAGGGTACTAGAGGTGCTACTTTTAATTATTATAACTATTATTATTATTTAGCTGAACCTACAATCCCCATGTCCAAGAAGACGTAAGAAGCAAACCATAATATATGCATTATAAATGATTAGAAAGTGTGAAGGTTGAAAGTAAGACAAGATTTTGCTAACATATTTAAATATTTATTTAAATACTGCTATCCTATTTAAATCTGAAAGTAATTCAGATTTAGATGGATTAGCAGACATTGAGAATTATTAAAGCAAGACCATGACAAAATTCACATGTGGCAGATATTTGAGAAGTTAACTTTAATTTGAGTTCAACTTTCACAAGGATCAACTTCAGAACATAGGACAGAGCAAACTAAGATCAACCCCAAACTGTCAAAAAGGTTTAAGTGTAATCATTTGATTTGAACCTCTGACAGCACAAATATTTGCTGCCCACAAAGGTTGATTATCTCACAGAAAACAAAAAAGAAAGTAGGTGGACTAAAGTAAGAAACCTTTTGTCAAAACTAGGTCAGCCAGTAGGACTGAAGAAATGAACAGCAGGCTTATCTTCAACTGGCTATACAGAAAAAAGATAGTTGAAGCCTAGACTGTGGGTCAGATGATCAGACAGAAACCAAATACCCATAACTGGGATGTTAGGTTGCTTAGATGGACAGAAATAACTCAGCTAGTCAACTAGGGAAAAGATACCCACCAAGTTCTGCTGGAAGGCTAGGTGGCCAGAGACAAGATTAACATAAATTTATTTAGCTAGACAAAACAAAAATAAGCCAATTAAGAAAAGAACAATGTAGAGTCATCTAAAAGAGTACATACACTCCATGGAAATTGCTTTTCAAAAATATCACAAAGTCCATATCAGCGACTGGTGGGCAGTTATGCAAAATAGCTCTAAGAAGCAATTTCTGCCAAAGGGGCAGAACCAACTACAAAAGCAAAGGGTGTACTTACTTTCCCCCAGTAGACCTTTACATCTATTGATATTTTTGTTGAATAAATTCTTGAAAAGACCAATCTAGGATCTAATGTTTGTCAGTTCAAACATGCTGAAAAAGTCAACAATTTCCATGGGGTGTAATTACTTTTTCATTTGACTGAACATTGTTCTTTTCTAAATTGTTTTGTAAGGAGCAGCATCTCCTCTTGTCATTACATTTAAAAGCATTAGCAAACAATGCTGCATTTGCTATGTACATTTATATTCATATGTGCCCATGTCATGGCAATTCTTCATCTGAAATACACTAGACAATGTTATTAACTGATTAAATAATTAGTACTGAAAAATGACAACTTCAAAGCCCTGACACCTAATATAGTATCTCAAGCAACTACAAAAATCATAACCTATGTGTCTCTGTGATTCATAACTGGTAGATTTACTAAGAAGTGTGTATATTCTGTATGTCAATGTCCTAGTGAGTTCCCATAATTCCCTATTATGAGCTTTTTAATTGTACTGGTCTGGTTTTTGTTATGGTTCAGCCAGGCTCTAGTTTATTTTTTGTTTATGTAATAATTGTGTTATTATTCAAATATTATTTACCTATTTGTGCTGTTGATTATGTTTGTGATTTAGACTTTTTGTGAAATTATGTTTTTCTTTGATTATGTTTTGTATAATTATTTAATTTATAAGTATTGTGTTTTTATGATTTATATCTTGTCTTGCTCTTAGCCTCTACATTGTGAAGGAGTGGATCCTTCAATGGTTCAAGAGATTTTTTATTGTGACAATAGATTTTCTGGTTTCTGTGTTTATTTTTGTGTCTTTGGGTTTTTGATTTTTTAGATTGGGTTTTTGATTTTTTAGATTAGAGATATGAACTTGTTTGCTGTGGGTTGTCTATTTAGGCACACCAGGTTCACTTTTTGCTATGTTTTTTTAATATAAATGACACCTTTTATTGGCTAACTAAAAAGATTACAATATGCAAGCTTCCGCGGCAACTCAGTCCCCTTCTTCAGGCAAGATGTAATACAGAGACTGAAATTCCCTGTGTTTAAATAGACACGAGGATAGGTACAGCATTGGAAAACCTTTAAGTGACACATCTTAACATTCCATATAGTCAAGTCACAATTAACGAGGCAAAGCTTCAACCCCTTACCCGAAAGAAAGATTGAGAAGAGCCAATAACAAAATGCTACTCTATGAAAGGAAAAAGACAGGAAAGTTATCTTTTTCCCCCAAAAAGGAAGCTTATTCTAAAATGCTGATCAGATCCAGCTATATTTTAAAAAAGTTTTGAGTGGATTGTTCCATGTGAGAATTAGACTTTTTCCAGCTTCATGTAGTATTGAACATTAGTTACCCACTGAATTGAAAGTAGTGGGGTGGGATTTTTCCATTTGAGCAAGATAAGTCTGTGTGCTAGTAGTGTATATTATGTTACCTCCTATCGTTCTCTATATCAAACAACTGTTCAAAGTACTCTGCCTAGTCTTACTATCTCTTTAATTATGTAAAATATTTCCATTGCCATTCTTAAATACATTAACCCATTCCAGATCTTGTTTTTCTCTGATCTTCGTAATCTTATACAGGTATGTTTCTCCCTCTCCTGTTTCCAAATGTCCTTGCATATTCTACTGTCTTTGCTCTTGCTATGCACATTTTTTGCCTTCTTGCTCCCATTTATAGTTTACTTGTCAAACTTTAAATCCCCTTGACTTCTTATATACTGATTCCTGCACTTCATCACCTCACCATCACCCCTCACTCCCCTTTGATGGTCCATAACCATTTCAATGACCCACTACTGTCCCCTTTCCTTCTATTCACAATGTTCTCACTGATCCCACATCTCTTTTATATACTTTGTAAACTACAATCTATACTAATAAAAGGCAAAGCCCTCACTGACTGACTGACTGACTGACTGACTGATCACTAATTCTCCAACTTCCCGTGTAGGTAGAAGGCTGAAATTTGGCAGGCTCATTCCTTACAGCTTCCTTACAAAAGTTGGGCAGGTTTCATTTCGAAATTCTACGCGTAATGGTCATAACTGGAAGGTATTTTTCTCCATTTACTGTAATGTAGTTGAGCTTGAAAGCCGTGGGGGCGGAGTTTCGTGTGACATCATCACGCCTCCCACGTAATCACGTAAACTGACTGTCAACGCAGTGTGTAGAAAACCAGGAAGAGCTCCAAAATGCGCTGAAGAAAACATGCATTATATAATTGAGAAGGCAGCGAAACAATAAGAAGCGAGCGAGTGACATATACTACCATATTCGTGAGTGCTGCTACTTCGGAAACAAAGCAAGGTGTAAACCTAAACTTTAAATTAAGTTAACAGACAGGCTGCCGCTGGCGTTTTTCATGCCCATGGGTAATGCGGGATACAAGTTTAATGAGAGGACGCAGGATATAAACGAGAGTTTTGATCACTTTGTAACTAAGTTAAAATTGCAGGTGAAGGGGTGTGCTTATGCAAATTCCGAGAGACTGTGTTTGTGGGGGATTGACAGTTAAGGCGGGTGGGGGAGTCACGTCATCATATCCCCTCCCATTTACCTCATTTCGCTCTGAGCTGAGCTCCGCGGCTAACGCCGTCTTCCGAATCAACTTCGTCACACTGCCACCAAATACACACAGAAAAATCCACAAGTTAATACACACGCTGTCTCTAGAGTTTCTCCACACTGAATCCTCCAGGCACTACTTCCAAAAGGTTACATTGACAATCGCACAGCTGAGAAGCTTCGATGCATGTGCTCCATAACGCGTTAAAAATATAAAGTCACTGTCGGAATAAATAAAGTCAAAACTTAAAGTCAAAACTTGTTTCTGAATATATAAAGTCAAAACTTTAATATATAAAGTCAGCGCTGGAATATATAAAGTCAAAACTTGAATATATAAAGTCATTCCCAAATATATAAAGTCAAAACCTGAGTATATAAAGACGGCGTTGGAATATTTTGGAATATATAATGTAAGCACTGGAATATATAAAGTCAAAACTTAAATATATAAAGTCAGCGTCGGAATATATAAACTCAGCGCTGGAATATATAAAGTCAAATCTTGAATATATAAAGTCAGCGTCGGAATATATTGTCACGCTTGGGTCACAGATTTGCTCAGAGACACAGGAGGTCGTAGAAACAAGAAGGGTTTTTATTCAAACACTGCAAACACATGAGCTTAAACGTGCTCCATGACAAGTCAGAGATGACAGTTCCGCTAGGAGCAGAGAGAGAGAGCGATAAAAGCAAGCAAACAATCAATTTTCACCTGACAGGCGCTGCACAAGGCTTTTAAGTTAGCGGAGTCAAAACTTTAATATATAAAGTCAGCGCTGGAATATATAAAGTCAAAACTTGAATATATAA
>JANRMT010062791.1:68244592-68295967 GCA_026402145.1 Polypterus bichir lapradei
GGAGCAGAGAGAGAGAGCGATAAAAGCAAGCAAACAATCAATTTTCAACTGACAGGCGCTGCACAAGGCTTTTAAGTTAGCGGAGTATCGCACGAGGTTTGCATTACGCGTTATAGCGCAAGTGAGAAAGTAAGGAGCAATGTGAGGGTAGTCTGTGTTTCAGGGGTTGTGGTTTTCCCAGAGGCGTCTGTATCTTCTTGGGGTGCGATCAGCCCTCCAGCTCACACCCTCCCCCTCAGCTTTATTCACATTTCCGTGAATCAAGCGACTCTCTGTACCAGGTTCATTTAGTCTTGATAATACGTCTGCGTTGACGTGTTCAGAACCTGGTCGATGTTTTACTGTGAAACGGTAAGGTTGTAAGCCCAGAAACCATCTCATGAGGCGAGAGTTTGTATCTTTCTGTCAGTATGACCATTGAAGTGGAGCATGATCAGTTACCAAAGTGAAGTTTCGTCCCCACACGTAATAGCGAAGCCCTCCAGCTCACAATATAAAGTAAGCGCTGGAATATATAAAGTCAAAACTTCAATATATAAAGTCATCGTCGGCCTGATGTTTCTGGGTTTCAATGAGACAGTTATCACTAGAGTGATCCCTGGGAGCCTTTAAACAGTATTTCAATTGTAAATTGTTAAATATACAGTAGTTTTCCAATAAAATTAATAAGCTGAATGGATATTTTGCTGGAGAACTGCTAGAAATCTAAGTTATGTATCCTTTGCATAGTCAAAATGTATTGTAGAAAAGTCGTGATTCTGCATTAAGGGGTAGTTGGGCAGAATAAGTAATAAGCTTCCCCAAGTAATATACAGTTGTCCCTTGCCACTTCACGCTTCGACTTTCGCGGCTTTACTCTATCGCGGTTTTTTCAAATATATTCATTAAAAAGTTGATCGAGACAATGAAAATTATACAGTGCATGCTTGGTTGTCTGAGTCAATTATACACCCCTGTGTTACAATTAAAATTAAAATTACTGTACGTATGAACTGTAGGCCTATGTATTCGAGCACCCCCGCAAATCCTTCAACGCCAGGTGCAAACCGTTCGACCACTCCTTGTGTGTGGGCAATAACTTTTTTCCAAAAAAACGGGTGTGGTGAAACCAAGCCAATTAGAGCATGCTGTTCACTGATTGGCTATCCTATCCTCTTCCTATCCTGGCCACTGATTGGCTCAGCCTCATGCAAGTTCGTTTCTCTCATACACGCTTCTACATCGCTACGCATCGGGGGCATCTTTGCTCTTGTAAGTGTTTGCGATTTCTGAGAACTTTTATCTAAGCCCTACGATGGCTCCTAAATGTGCTGCTTCTACTAAGCCTTCTGACGATGAAACTAAGTGCCGTAGGAAGATGCTTACCATCCAGGAGAAGGTGAAACTCTTGGAACAGTGAAAACGGAGTCTGTCCTGTTTGGATCAGCAACAGCCGCAAGAAAAACATTCTGTTGGATTCATAGGTTAGTGGTTGTGTGTAAGAACTGTGTGTGTGTAATTAAATGTACAATAATAATCTATACTAATAAACGGCAAAGCCCTCACTCACTCACTCACTAACTCACTCACTGACTGACTGACTGACTGACTGACTGACTCATCACTAATTCTCCAACTTCCCGTGTAGGTAGAAGGCTGAAATTTGGCAGGCTTATTCCTTACAGCTTCCTTACAAAAGTTGGGCAGGTTTCATTTCGAAATTCTACGCGTAATGGTCATAACTGGAAGCTGTTTTTCTCCATTTACTGTAATGGAGTTCAGCTGGAGGGGCGGAGTTCGTATGACATCATCACGCCTCTCACGTAATCACGCATTACGTAGAAAGCCAGGAAGAGCTACAAAACGCGCTTTAGAAAACATGCATTATATAATTAAGAAGGCAGCGAAACAATTAGAAGCGAGCGAGTGACATATATATAAAACCATATTCAGCAGCTCACGTGAACTGACGCAGTGCACAGACAAAAAGTAACAGTTCCAAAGAGTGCTGAACAAAAACTGAATTACACTGCTACGCTCAAATAGATAAACCACACGCCGTGGCGCAATACTAAAGCATTCGACTGTAGCGCCCAAGTCCGAGGTTCGATTCCCGAGAGGGGATGCACTAAGTATGTACGCGCGCTTCTCGATTTATTTTAACCTCGCATCCCCTTAGTTTGAGACATATGAAAACGCATGCGGTTAACGCAGAAAGACAGATCACCTATTCACCTATTGAAGCTTCATGAATAATGGATACTTTATTCGCGATCAATGATTGTTTTGGTAAAGCCATACTCAGTGTATTCATTAGATGAACGGTAAAAAAGTAAGAGCGAGGGGACGGTAACTTACTGAAGCACACAAGCAAAACCACAATAGCACGCGGGCTCGATGTACTGACTTGCGCGATCACATTCCAAAAAATATTTCTTTTCAAGTTCTATTTAGTCCATATGAGTCAAACTCAAGGCCCACGGGCCACATCCGGCCCAGCGTGTAATTATATCCGGCCCGCGAGATCATTTTATATACTGTATTATTGTTATTAATGGCCCGGGTATATGAAGCGCTGGTAACACAATAAACTACAGATCCCATTATGCAGCGCTTCAGCTGCCTTGCCGAACACTTACCGCGTTAATCAAGTCTAGCTTGCAAGTTATTGCGAAGCTAGCCCACACGATGCTGAAGAGAAAAGTTGATTCTGAAAATAGAGCCTTTAAAAACCGATGGGAGGCTGAGTATATGTTTACTGACATTGCCGGTAAACCCGTGTGTCTCATTTGTGGAGCTAATGTGGCTGTAATTACAGAATTTAATCTAAGACGGCACTATGAGACAAAACATCAGGGTAACCTGAAAGACCTGAATGCAATGCAGAAGATACAGAAAGCAGAAGAATTAAATAAGAATCTGACACTTCAGCGGACGTTTTTACCCGTGCACAATCACAAAGTGATTTCAAGTGAAGCTGCTTTTATGGGAGACACAAATAAACCAGTGCAACTTGCCCCACTTTCCCTGTTGCCAAGTAATGTTGAACCAAGTCGTCACTACGGTGTTCCCAAATACGCACTTTGCTGATAAACTGAGCGCACTGAGTTTGCACGGCGCTTTGGTGACTTTGAAGAACAAAAAAAGTCCGTCTACATGCGGCTCGAACCTTGTGCATGTTTGGTAGCACATATCCGTGTGAGAAGCTCTTCTCAGTGATAAAGACTAACAAAACAGCACACAGGAATCGCCTCACTAATGAGCACCTGCAGTCCATCCTGAGAATCTCCACAACACAGAACCTCACACCAAACATAAACGAACTTGTTGCCAAAAAAAGATGCCAGGCGTCCAGCTCTAAAATGACATATGAGCAACTGAATGATTTGATTTGTTATTGCTGAAAGGAACACATTTTATTTATATTTCCAGGTTTTGTTATGCAGCATGTTCATATTTGAATTTGTATAATTTTGACAGGATATATTTTTATGGAGAGCAAAATCTTTTGGGATATTTAAAATCTAAGTTTATTTTTTATATAAAATTACATAAGAGTAAAGAAATTTGAATGTTTGTTCTTTTAACGTTTACTTTATTTCTAACTTGTATAATTTAGACAGGATATATTTTTATGGAGAGCAAAATATTATAAGTTGTTTAAGGTTTGAGTTGATTTATTCAAGAATAATATTCCTGTCTGTTTTTACCATTCCTACCAAAGATATTTCTGTCGACTAAATAAAAATTCCTTCTATTTAAAATTTAAATAGAACTTGAACAAATATGATAGTTCATAATATCCACACAGACATGCACGTAAGAGCGGGAGTTATCCGTTTTAACAAGCAGCGTATTGCACTGATAGGAAATAGCTGTGTGTGTATATATGTAGATATGTATGTATATGTATATATATGTTTATATATGTGTGTGTGTATGTGTATATATATATGTATTTGTGTATATATATGTGTGTGTATGTATGTATGTATGTGTGTATGTATATGTATGTGTATATATGTAGATATATATATATGTATGTATATATGTGTGTGTGTATATATATGTGTATATGTATAGATATGTATATATATATGTTTATGTGTGTGTGTGTAAATATATATATATATATATATATATATATGACAGCAACACTCATCACTCACAACAGTGACAAAACAATTACATTGACAATCATGTTACGTTATTTTCAAAATGTTTCCTTTTCTTTTTCATTGCTTCTTTAACACATTACTTCTCCGCTGCGAAGCGCGGGTATTCTGCTAGTAATATGATATTTGTAACGTCTAATATGTCTTATTTTCTCTTATTTTGTCTAATATATTGGGTAATACGAGTGTAATGGTGACTAAAGGGTGTTATTTCTATTTTTTTATTAGAGGGCTCTAATAATGTTAAAAAAAGTATTTAGAAGGTCATAAACAGGTTTTCTATGCTCTAACTGCAAAAATATTTGATTTATGAATAAAGAAACCTACTTCACGGAAATTCATTTATCGCAGTAGAGTCTGGAACTGATTAACTGCAATAAAAGAGGGCCGACTTTAACTCACTATTAAAATGTTTAAAACCACCCTCATCTCTGTTTTCATATTTTCCAAGTTTTTATCATATGCTTAGTGTAATTATCTAAAAAATATTGTTTTTTGTAATATGTGAAAATGACTTTGTGCTGGGCACTACAGTGCCATTTCCACCAGAGGGGCTGAACAAATTGACCTTGCGGTGTTCTCTATACCATTAGGTGTATATTTCACATGGGTAACCAGAATTTTCCTGTTTAGTGATAGGGCTTGAATGTCATCACCAACATTAAAAAGAAGACTGCCCATTGTTTTTTTTTTTGTTTTTTTCAAAGTTTTATTCAAATTGTGCATTTGCACAGAAGGTATCACAATGATCTGATGCCAGTCATAAAAGACTAGACACCAACATATATTGTTTGATTCATTTTTTCAAAATGAAAGGTTTATGAACTTACATGTTTTGCTAGTCATTAGCAAAATTAGGAGATATTATTAAGAGATTAGACATTACAGAAGTCTGCAAATACATATAGGAAAATTCTTAAATGGTGGTGGTTGTTGGTGTGTTGTTTGTTTGTTTGTCCCCAACAGTTGCTTTATCTACAAGCTGTGCATTCTAGATAAGATGCATTTATACTACAATCAAATTAAGTCTTTTCAAATGGGGTTGAACGCTTACATCATCGATTACTATAATAAAATGAGAAAACTCCTAAGGGGTAGGAACTGTAAAAAAAAAAAAAAAATATATATATATATATATATATATATATATATATATTGTGGACCCGTCCCGGACACAGACAGGCGGACATGTTGTTCTTCAAACCACCACACGTTTATTTACACTATTTACAATTAATTTGGTCACTCAGACCCAGAATAAAGTGCACAAACCCCAACAATCACAGTCCTGGCCACAAATGCCTTCTTCTCGGGCCACCTCCACTCTCCTTTCTTGCCTTGTCCTTCTTCTACCCGACTCTAGCCTCAAATGAAGGGAGACGGCCCCTTTTATCCAGTTCCCGGATGAGCCCCAGGTGTTCCCGGCATTCCTCCCTTGGCCACGCCCCAGCGTGGCGGAAGTGCCGGCTGTCCTCCCGGCAGCTCTCCGGGTGCCGTCCTAAATCTTCCCCCCAGCACTTCCTGGTGTGGCGGAAGTGCTGGGGTAACAGGTCCCCAAGACCACGGGCCCCTACAGGGTGGAGCTTCCATGCCCTGTACCCGTGGCCCCCAGAGCAACCAGGAAGGCGGCCCCCACGTGATCCAGGGTGGGCTTTGACCCTTTTCCGGTCCCTCACGGCGTCCCGGCTGGGTCGTTGCCCCTGGCATCCCTGACAATATATATATATATATATATACAGTATATATTTATATAAAGTCTGTCAAAGTTAACATGTTAGCGCATGTGGATTATTTTTACTTAATCACATTAACTGAAACCCCATGCTATAGTTTTCAAACAGGGGTCTATGGCCCAAGCAAGGTTCTTTCTTTCTTTCTTGTGTTCCTCCAGCGTTACTAGATTATTAGTTTTGGTGAACTTGATTTTTGAATCATCATTTTTAGAACACATTTAGATATTGGCAGACTAAGGCAGAATAATATTCAAAGAAAAACAGATGAATCTGAATAAGTATTAATAATAAAATACAGGTGTGTAGCGTTGTATTTTAGTGCTATAAATATTAATCAACAACAGAAAGCTTTTATTTCAGACAGAGTTGCTAGTGTTTGGTAACCTTCATCCTTACTTTTAAAACACATACAGGAATAGCCTGAAGTTAGAAGCAGAACTGTCTTAAAGTTATTAAAACTGGAACCCAACATTGACAATAATCATTCTATAAACGAGAAAAGACCCTAAACCTTCATAACTGAGTTTTTTTCCTCCTTTTTGACCTTGAGTTACATTTAACTTGATTTATTTTTTTGCTTATTTTAATATGGGTTTATATGTAACTACATAAATTTTGCAAGTTGAAAATATGGAAATGTTAGGCAAATTTTTACTCCCTATCAAACCATGCTATAATTCTTATCTTAATAATAATTAAAAAATGTACATAACACAAACTGAAAAATGAACACAACCACACAAAAAACTCCCTGTAGTTGGAGTTAAGAAATCTCACTTTCTTTTTTCCTAAGAATTTGATACTTAGCAATTTAAGATTGGAAGAAAATGGTGGTAGTTCAAAAATATGTCAATTCCTGGAGGTGTTACAGTAAGAAAAAATTGTGAAAATCCCTGGCCTAGAGGGTTATTTAATCTTATACTGTATGTGTTAATAGTCTTCTGGATTTGTTTTGATTAATAGTTCTACTATACAAAATTGTTAGGCAGTAAAATCTGCAGCAGGCAAGTCCATGAATGCACAATTCAACTAATGTCCATCAAAGAAATAAAATCTAAAGCATAAACTACTGCTGTTTACTGCAAAATGGATTGCATTAGACTGCAAACCTTTGAAAATAATTAAAGATAACAGGGCAGAGAGAGATCATTCAGCGATATCTGACATTTTCACACATTTGTTTCAAATTGAATAATTGTTTCATGTATCAAGGCCTTATATGAAAGACACAAGACTTCACAGTTTGAGGAACTAAAAATTTGTAGAGAAGTTACATTCACAGGGGATTGCTGAACTAGCTAAATATGAGAATAGCTGCAATTAAGTGACATTTTCCTAATAATCACAATTATGCTTTCCCATATCTTTTGAATACAAGTTTTGTTGATTTTATATTATTATGATCTTCAGGGCAGATCATGCAACAGGTAAGGAAGTTGCCTCAAACTGAAACTTGGTTGGGTTTCATTAGCATGGAAGATGCTAGCTTCAAGGAGTTCTACTAGCTGGCATACTTTCCGTCTGTGGTGTGCTAAGAGAATTCACTTTAGGTACATCTATAATATATACAGTGGAACCTCGGTTCACGAATGTCTTGGAACACGTACAAATCAGTTTACGACCAAAAAGTTTGCCAAACTTTTGCATCTGTTCACGACCACAGACTCGGTATATGAACAAGCCAGTTTCCCTTTCGGTTTGTGCGCACCGATGATTTCCGCACGTGTTCAGTCTCTCCCTGTGCATTGAGAGAGAGAGAGAGAGAGAGAGACACAGACATACACACATACACGCGCGCGAGAGAGAGGCACACACACACACACATGCGCGCGAGAGAGACACACACACACACACACAGGCGCGCGAGAGAGAGAGACACACACACACACGAGAGAGAGAGACGGCTGGACGCATAAGGTCGAGAAGGCAATTAAAGAATGCACCAAGCTTGTTTTTAAAGAGACAGATCCGAGCATTGTTTTAACCTCGTTGTATTTAATGAAGACTTTTTCCTGTTGGATTTTAACCTTCACTTCTGTTTACAGCAATCGGTTCGTAGCGTGCATTATTGCAATGTTACTTTTCTTGGTGGTTTATTAAATTACGGATTTTTCAAATGTTCATTTTTTCCCTGTGCTTAAAACTCATTAAAAAAAAGTGTTTTTAGCGAGCGGTTCGTAGCGCTATAGCATGAACTCTTGCAGTGTTAGTTTTCTCTGTTGTTCAAGGTTTTCTCAGTGTTATTCAATGTTTTTACATTAGTTTACTATTACGCTGTGCATTCTATGGTACAATTAACTGTTTGTGCTTAAAAACTTAAAAAAAAAAAATTATATACAGTTCGTACGGTCTGGAACGGTTTAATTGTATTTACATACAATCCTATAGGGGAAATTACTTTGGTTTTGACTCCCAGCAACCATATAGATAGACTTTCTCCAGTAAGTTTTACCTTCTGAGTCTTTAGATTTTTCAAATGGCTTGTTCATTGCTGTTATTATCTTACCTCCTCCTATCCTGTTTCATCAAAGTCCTTCTTTCATATCCATCCAGTGTCACAGGAGAAAACAGTGCCTGAATGATCCTGATATTTGCTTTCATAGCTACTTCACAAATTATATTACTTCTGCAAAACAGTCTAGTTCACTTAAAAATGTATTTGTGGGAATCTTTTTCACAATTGCATAAAACTAATCTTTTACATTTTTGCTATGCCCCATTATTATCAAACATGCCTTGGAAAGGTTCTTAGTAGGTTATTAACAGCATGCTTGTAAGGTTACCGAATGTTTGCAGTCTGGAAGGTCTAGTGTTACATTCCCCAAGGACACCAGAGTGCTGTGCGCCCAGTGTCAAATAAGTTGATCCCACAAGCC
Organism: Polypterus bichir lapradei; assembly: GCA_026402145.1. Taxonomy (NCBI): domain Eukaryota; kingdom Metazoa; phylum Chordata; class Cladistia; order Polypteriformes; family Polypteridae; genus Polypterus; species Polypterus bichir. The sequence goes on from JANRMT010062791.1 coordinate 68,253,356, forward strand.
AAAATGCAATAACTGAAAACTTGTAGTTTACTAGCAACAGGGAAGCTCTGAATTTATGTAACATGCTTGTACCTATTATTAGGAAAGACAACTTCTAGGGTTTTAGATCTAGGGTTCAGGATTTCAGGATGGTGACAGAAGAACCCCCTAGGGAGTTCCAAAGAAATTCCTACAGTATGTGGGTGTATCTATACTAATAAAAGGCAAAGCCCTCACTGACTGACTCATTCACACACTCACTCATTCACTCATCACTAATTCTCCAACTTCCTGTGTAGGTAGAAGGCTGCAATTTGGCAGGCTTATTCCTGATAGCTTACTTATAAAAGTTAAGCAGGTTTCATTTCGAAATTCTACACGTAATGGTCATAACGGTCGACAATGTCCGGCATGTTGAACTTTCTTATTTATGGCCCCATCTTTATGAAATTTAGTAGGTGGCTTCCCTGCGCTAACCAAAACCAATGTACGTACTTATTTCGGTGGTATGACACCACTGTCGGCCTCCATATTGAACTTTCCAACGTCATTAATTCTCCAACTTCCCGTGTAGGTAGAAGGCTGAAATTTGGCAGGCTCATTCCTTACAGCTTACTTACAAAAGTTAAGCAGGTTTCATTTCGAAATTCTACGTGTAACAGTCATAACGGTCGACAACGTTCACCATGTTGAACTTTCTTATTTATGGACCCATCTTCAAGAAATTTGGTACGCGGGTTCCCAACGCTAACTGAATCCTACTTACGTACATATATACGTCCATAGCCTGCAGCTTGGTCACCGTGTGAGGCGGTGTTGGGTCCCTCATCCCAACGCCTCCCACGTTGTTGGCTGCCTGCCTATATAAGGCCGTCTGTCGCTCCGGTCTCTACATTCCCTTCCTTGCTTCACCACGGGATTCACGTCTCCCTGCTGATAACTACAGCCTTTTTATTTAATCCACGGCTTCTCTGCTGTTTTATTGTTCGTTCATTACGATTATAGCTATTGTGTAGGTATTTTAGACTTACTTTACATTGTTCAGGTACCCATTTCCTTTATCATTCCAATCGTACCCCCATTAACATGTCTATCGAGGTGATCACCATCGATCAAAGAACTGTCACTTACTGAGTGGTTTCCATGCCCGGAGATGGCACCTGCCTTTTCCATTCTCTGTGTTACATATTGCACGGCCATATCAGGCTCACTCTTGATATCCGGAGGAACATTGTGTCTTATGTATTGAATGACTGGGGCAGGTTCAAGGTGTGGACTGATGACAGTACAGGAGATAATTATACTACACAGGAGCACTATAAGAGTGAAATGCTTAAGCCCTTCACCTATGGTTCCGCATGTGAGTTGTTGGCTGCCGCTGAATTGTTCGGTTGTCGCTTTCAAGTGTACCAAAATGGCCAAATATTTTACACCTTTCGACAACCGCCAATGCCTCTTAAACATCTTGGATTCACAGGTGACGATTTCAGTAATGGACACTTTGATGTTTATGAATGTTTAAACTCTCAAAAGCTGGATGTGAAGTTATCAATGAAATCGGTTGTATGCTTACAACGCTTGACAGATGTTGAATGTCACTTCAACACAAGTCCTGCAAATACTGTCGTAATTGAAACAAACCATGAAAATCAAACCGATTATGACAGCAGCAATCCAAGCTGTGAGATTTCAGACAAGATTACTTTTCACATGGCCAACTGTACGTTGCATGCTCAAGAGTAAGCTCAGCGCACAGCTTGGTAATTTTACAACCGGAGGGCCGAACTGACAATGTGGTATACAAAGAGATCCTTAACAAATAATTATTGGTATATTTTCCCAGTTTAAAAAGATTTAATTTTCTTCTTAATAAAAATTTTAAGGCAGTACTTTGCCGCTGCGAAGCGCGGGTATTTTGCTAGTTGTATATAAATCTAAATATATGATGGGCGTTCAATGTTTTGAACCTTGATGCATTAAAAAAAATAACAAGTAATACCAAAAAGTTTCATTTTTCAGTATGATCTTTGTGAACACCATCATAACATTCATAATGTTTTTCTGTGCCACATACTGTCTTGCTTGTGCATACAGGTGGCATGACCTCTTCGTCTTTGGCACAGTTTACTCCTTCTGATAGGGGAGTCCCCAGTATCACAAAGCCACTTCTTTATCTCAGGCAGTGTGAACGGGGCATTGTTGTGTATCAGAAGCAGGTTGGTTGTCAGCTTCCCTCACTGTTTTTTTTTCCTGATTGATTTACCATAAACACCAAGTCATCTATTTCTTTACCAAGCAGGTTTACTGGGTAGGTAAGTACAGTATGTATGTTCAGCACCTCCATATCAGATACTATGTATATCATTTTTGGTCCCTAGAGAGTGCTACTGACCCAAAATCAAATAATGCCTGTAAGGCAACAATAAGTAAACAGAAAAATCTGTTCCTTTTCATGAGAGTTCTACTGGCTCTACTGTATGTCCAGTTCTTCCATATTGTTATATTTCTGGCTGGCAATCAAAGTCCATTTTAATGTCTTTTCTGTTTGTTTTTGATTTCCTTGTTTATGTTAATATTGTAGGTCATTTAGTTTTTATGTATCTATGTATTTTCTTTTATGTTCTCTATGTTTTGTTGGTGGTCTTCCAAAAGGCAGGGTCACCTGCCTACCACCTTTGATTATTCTGAGCTTTTTGTGTATTACTGGATTTTTCTCCTCTGTGTGCTGTTTTTTGAACATTCTTGGATTTCATATTGGGGCTTAATTTGCTATTTAAAATTTCCTATTTTGAAGGCATTGCCTTCTGTGCCTTTTGTCTTGTGCTCTTCTGTGCTTACTTTTGATTAACCAAGCTTCTTGTAAAAATAAACCTTTCTATTTATAAAGATTCTTTGTTGACCTTGTGTGACTAGCTGTGGTTTGACAGTTATTCCAACTCTAGTGGGCTTTTTGAGCCATTGTAAACTTTCTGGCTCATAACACATATCAATCAGATGCTCCATAAGTTCTATATGCTATTTTACTACTGCGTACTGTGTATTCAAACTTAAAGTTTTTACTTCTTATGTGTAATACTAAAACTGTAAATGTAAAACTTAGTAAAAACTTTTAAAGTGTTGTCTGTATCTTATACTTTTTATTTGGTCTTAACTGTCTTAGTAACTTTATTATCTCTACATAGTATATGGTGTGATGTTTAATGCAAAACATCTGCCTGTGTAAATTTAGCTCTGTCTGTATTTGTCAGCATTTACCATTATACATTTAGCTGTTCATATGTCATGCTCATTCAGATAAATTGAATAAAAGTTGTTTATCTAAATATATATATATATATATATATATAAAGCAAATTTTATTTATCCTTATGTCTGAAAATTAGTAAACAAGATCACACAGCTGAAACTTTTGAAACTAAAAAACTAAAAATCCCTGGTTTGCTTTATGGGACGCCTCCTTGAAGGACGGGGGCTTCGTGGATGCCGCCAGGCAGAGCTGCGGGAGCTGCAGAGCCCTACTTTGGGCTTCTGCCACACCTGGGAGTAATTCCAGACCTCCCTAACAAGCCACCTGGAATGCTCCCAGGTGCAGCCTAAATAGAAGCCAGCTGCTTCACAGAGAAAAGCCAGAGTCGGGAGGAGGTGGATGAAGCTTGCTGAAGGAGGAGTGCAGGCAGGCAGGAGAGATAAGTGCTGTATCATATACTGTGCTGCTGAGGGGATTGATTTGGGAAACATTTCTCCATCTAAATAAATGTGTGTGTTGCTGCATTTGTGTCTGTGACTGTCGTGTCAGGTGTTTGGGGAGCTGTGTGCCCCCTGGAAGTCACAGTGCATTGTCATTCAAAGATTCCAATACCAGACTTGGGGTTAACAGGAGTACCCCTATTGTTAAAATGATTTGTTAAACTAAGATACAAAATTTATAACCAGAATAAAAACAAACACTGTTTATTTCATACAGCAGTAGTCAGTAATGAATAGCTACCTCAAGGCACTATACAAGTATAAAAGGTTTTGTCTGTCCAACTAGAGACATGCACAAAGGGGTGGCTACAGTGGCTCAGGCCCTCGTCCCTTTGTCACCATTAGCCCAAGTTCCCTTTCCCCTGTTAAGACCTTGTTTACTTCGAAGCACTAGTGAGCCTTTTTTTGTAAGGAACACTGAAAAAGTAGCATTAGGAAACATGGTTGCCTATTGTTTACTATCTCATATGGAAATAAAGCATGTTGTATGATAAATCATGTAAAATATGTAATTATTGTTATTTATTTAAAAATGTAGCATGAATTATTTGTGTGATGGTCAAGTTTGTATTATGTTATGACATAGAAAACAGCTGTGGCTTCAGTGCACAAATCCCACATATTCATTTTGGTTATTGTTATTTTTCAGCCAGGGTTTATGGAATTTTTAGGTAATATATAATAATAATAATAATAATAACTCTTTGCATTTATATACTGTAGCACTTTTCTCACTACTCAAAGCACTCAGCAATTGCAGGTTAAGGGCCTTGCTTAAAGGCCCAATAGTGCAGAGTCTCTATTGGCATTTACGGGATTCGAACCTGCAAACTTTAATCTTTTAATCAGACTCTGGACAAACCAGCATATTAATTCTGTTAGACCTCAGTGCAGCATTTGACACTGTCAAACATGACATTCTACTGTCCAGAATGGAGAACATGCTGGGTATCTCTGGCACTGCCCTCCAGTGGTTCAAGTCCTATCTGACTGATAGACAAGAGTTTGTTAGTCTGGGCAACAGCAGGTCCAGCACAGCGCCAGTCACACAAGGAGTTCCTCAGGGCTCTGTCCTCGGCCCTCTTCTCTTCTGTATTTATATGCTTCCCCTTGGCCATATTATTCGTAGCTATGGACTGGGCTATCATTTTTATGCAGATGATACTCAACTCTACTTCAATGTTAAAAGTGAACTTCATCAGAGCTTTCTCAGCTCACAACCTGCCTTAGTGAAATTAAAACTTGGATGGAGCAGAACTCTTTAAAATTGAACTGCAACAAAACTGAACTCCTGCAAATTGGGACTAAAATGCAACTTAATAAAATGAGCTCCTTCCCAGTCCATCTTGGCGGTGATCTCATCAGACCTGCCTCTACTGCAAAGAATCTTGGTGTCATTTTTGATTCCTCCCTCTCTTATTCCGCCCACATAAATTACATTAAGAAACTTTCTTACTTTCACCTCCGTAACATATCCCGTGTTCGCTCCTTCCTCTCCTTTTCTAATGCTGAGAAACTTGTCCATGCTTTTATCACAACCCGCATAGATTATTGTAACTCGCTGCTGGCGTGTGCCCCTTCTAATCTTATATCACAGCTCCAGCTTATTCAAAACTCGGCTGCAAGAGTCCTGACTCGAACCAGCAGCAGCGAGCACATCACACCCATCCTGCTCCGTCTTCACTGGCTCCCTGTGTCTTACAGAATCGAATATAAAATCCTACTAATAACCTACAAAGCCTTAAATAACCTTGCACCAAACTACATCAGTGACCTTCTCCATCACTATGTGCCTGCCCGCCCACTAAGGTCCTCTGATTCTGGCAATCTTGTTGTGCCCCACACTAATCTACACTCCATGGGTGACAGGGCCTTCAGCAGTATAGCGCCCAGACTCTGGAATGACCTACCGAAATTAATCAGATCAGCTGACTCGATGAATTCTTTTAAAAAACAACTCAAAACTCATCTGTTCAGGAAGGCTTTTAGCTCTATTTGACTTCATTCCCCTTCTCTCAGTTTACCTCTCTGTCAAGATGCTCATGTAACCTGTATGTGTGTGTGCTAGACCATCAATTCTGTTGTCTGTTAGGCTTTCTTTGAACTTACTGTCTTAATATTCTTTATTTATTTATTTGGTTTGTACAATGATATACGCTGTATACCCTGCTGTTTTCTCTTATTTTCTGTAAGTGCCTTGAGCATGGGAAAGGCGCTATATAAATAAAATGTATTATTATTATTATTATTATTTTACATTTTTTTACAATCCTGACAATGAATCATTAATATATAAGGAACATGACTTAAGGTAACTAAAAGGTTAATAAAACAAGGCTTAAATCTTGAGCACAAAAGGTCTGCCTCACCTTAGAGAAACTAGCAGCTTGATTTTCCAAGGTTAGAATGTGGTAAATGAGTAATGAACACCCCTCTAGAAAGCAAGGATCAATTAATGGGAAAGCCCAAACACCCCTCCTATGAAGCGGTACTAAAATCTATAGCACAATCTTCAAATCACTCCTATTAGTGAAGCAACATTCGGAAAAATGGGAGAGTTGAAAATAGTCAGAAAATATTGGTGGCACTAGATGATTGGATGAAATAATATGGCTATTTGTATTATGAGTCAGATGATATGATGTATTAGATGAGGCAATGGTAACAGAAAAGTATAAAGGCAAATGAATTATACTATTGATTATTCACTACATGGACCAAGACATTTGTGCATATCTTTGTGCAAATAAAGAATTGTTGTGAATTCTCATCTGGGGCCTCATATACAATGTGTGCAGAAACAAAAAAATTCAGATGCACAAAAATGTGGATAAGCCAACTTTCACGCAATTCAGCTCCATAAATACTGGTCAGCATGAAAAATAACGCACGTGCATGTGCCTGCCACCCCACCCTAACTTCTCCCAGAAATTGAATATGCAAATCAATATAAATAGCCCGTTATGTTCAGAGTTTTGCCCATCCATCCATTATCCAACCCACTATATCCTAACTACAGGGTCATGGGGGTCTGCTGGAGCCAATCCCAGCCAACACAGGGAGCAAGGCAGGAAACAAACCCCAGGCAGGATGCCAGCCCACCGCAGGTTCAGAGTTTCGTGAAAAGACAAAAGCACAGAAAAAAAAAAAACTTCAGTGAACACGAAGTGGAGGATAGGAAAAACGTACTATTTGTTGGCTTAAGCAGTGTTTAAGTAACAAAAGGTAGGTAATGGAGTGATACAGTGTAGTGGAGACACTCAAAAGTTCAAGTTCAGAAAGATGCACAGTGCCGTAAATAAAAAATAAGTGGTCAGATGTCAAAGTCGAGGTGAAAAGGTGAGTTGTAGCCCACCATCAGAGTGTCATATGGAAGCATATTAGGGCACAGAGAAAATAAAAAAAAATAGGGACACAATGTAGAAAAAAAAGGTTCAAATGTAGACTTTAATCTCAAAATTTCCACTTTAATCTCGTAGTTTATTTTTTCATTAGAGTAGTACACTGCAAACTTCATCCTAAAATTGATGGTTAATTTACTTGACTTTCTCAAATCCAATAATAACTAAAGTGGCATGAGTTCCCTGACCCAGTCGTTAATCACTACATGCTCTTAAACGGGCTTTCTCTTTCGTAAACAGGAGCACACAGGCACTGATTTCCACACAGAATACAGTACATTCATATTACAGCTCTCTGAACATTTTAGAATAGTAAGATGTATACTTGATATCAATTTCATATTGAAATGCATTAAAGCATGTATTCAACATGTGGGGGCATGGTGGCACAGCAGTAGCAATGAGCTGGCGCCCTGTCCAGGGATTGTTCTTGCCTCCCCCGTCCAGGGATTCTACCTACCTCCTGCAAGATGCTTGCTAGGACACACGTGACCCTGAATAAAATAATTTAATGCAGCAGTATTGCAAGTTCAATTTTTACAGTATACTGTACAAGTTGAATGTGGAAACAGGTGTATGCAACATTTTTGTGCGTATGCACTGTTTATACATGAGGCCCCTGGTCTCCGTGAATGACTCCTTTTAAAATGGATGAAAGTTTTTACCATAACAGTTTTCTCTCCTAGCTGGGGTTGAAATGTCTATTTTGTACATTGTTTATGCTAATGTTGTTGATTATTCTGTTTATTAATTGTTTAGCTTTTTTATTATGTTCCATGTATTTTGTGGATGACCCCTCAAGAGATTGGGCCACCTGCCTATCACTGTGAAAGAACTGTCCTCAGCCCTATAAAGGCAGGAACAACCTACAGTCCCTTGTGGTTCATTGTGAATGTACTTGTGATGTGGTAAGTCTCTCTAGTTGTTATTGTGCTTTTTGTGATTTTTCTGGATTTTTTTTATATCTGTGCTTAGTTTTTGACTTCACCTAGGATTTCATATTGGATTTCTGCATTGCCTTCTGTGCCTTTGCATGCCTCAGAAATAATATTTTGTTCATCAGTGTATTTTTGTTAAAGTAAAAGTTTTATTGATATAGATTCTTTGTTGCCATTTTTGTGTGACTATTTAGAGTTTGATAGCAGTTCCCCCCAGACGGAATTTTGAGTCTTTGTTTGTGACTTTCATGCTTGGTAGCTCTCAAGTTCATAGCAATGTTCAGAGATTTATAAAATAATTGTTTTTAACAACACAAAGCATTTTCTGCCCATTGACTCTATTGCATTGTAACCGAGCAAAGCATCATAAAACCACATGTCTCAGACTGAATGTGTGTCTGCTTGCTCTGACAGGGAATAAGAAGGCAGTAGAATTCAAGCTCATTCGGGACAGGGGTGAAAGCATTTCATTCTGCATATATCTGCCCAAAGAAACAGTGAGTGCCTCCAACACTTTCACTTGCCTGAAAACTGTGCTGTACTGCTTATATTAACAGCAACTGCAGAACAAAGGTTTACCAAACTCGGCTTGATTAAGTCCAAAAAAGAACAACACTCTGACCTTCTGATTCTGTAGATAATGAAATAAATCACTGTTAACAAAGATCAAGTCATTGCGATCAGTCAAAACATAGGATCAAAAAGGAAGATTTTGCTACAAAACCCAATAGTTGACATAACATACAAGGAAAAAGGTTAATTATGTTGTTTTTTATGTTACTGAGAGATCTTAATACATAGAATATATATAATTTTACATTGTACTGCAGGTTCCTGGATTAAATCCTTCTCATTAAAGTGCCAGTGTTCTGTGCACATCATGTGCCCATCCATTTTTTTTTAAATCTGTTTAATCCAAATCAAATTTTACAGCAGCAACAGAAACAAGGCAGGAGCCAACCATGAACAAAATGACAGTCTACAGTACTGCAGAAGACACTCACACATTGCCAATTAAGAGTTGCATATTAATTTATCCTATACAAGTTTGAGATGTGGGAAGAAAATTTGAGCAGCCAGAGAAAAAGTTACACAGACACAAGAAGAGTGTACTAAATCCAAACAGACAGTGATGAGGCTAGGAATCTACTCTGGTACAGATGTGCATCTGAGGGACACCTCAAAGACAAAGGTGAGAAGGGGTCCTACCACTAACCGACTCTTATCAGTCGCAAAGATGCTAAGACCATCCGAAGATGGTGATTTGTTAATTTTATTACAGAGACCCCAGGAACACACCCAGCCTTGATCCAACATGCACATAATCATACGCAGAGATACTCAAAGGCAGCTCAATAAATCGAATAAGCATATAATGCAGAAAATAAAGTATACAACAAATTAAGAAAAAAACAATTATTGAGCAAACAAAGTGTACGCAAAAGCCCTCCCCAATTTCAAGACAACAATTATTACATACACTGAATGAAACAATTAAGACTAATACTAAAGATCAGCACAGCAAGTGCAGATGACAATGGTGTTTGGAATGAAAAACTCTGTGAACAGCACTCTGAACGAAATGTAAAATTTTGTTGTACAAGGTTCCATTTGTAACGTGAAAATTTGGCATGATTGGATGTGCTCCCCAGACGAAGACATATCCAACCAAGAAGGAATTGCACACAAAGGCAAGCATAGAACAGCACATACATCCAGAATAAACTAATACACGGTGGTTGTAGTTGTAAGTAATTTGTGGTAGTGATGTGTATAAACAAATACTGACAGTTGATCACGATTCTTTAGGCGTTTTGTTGACTCCTTTTCAAATAACCCAATTTATTGTGTGTTTATCCTTCTTCCTAGCAACCCTAGTTCCCGATGAATATGCCCAATGATGTAATAATGCTGGGGCTGCTAGAAGTTATTGGCAGTTTTATTTAACTCTGTCTCTTTCTTCTTCTTCAACCTAGAGAAGATAGACCCTGAGGGTAACTAACCACGGGTCCAGTATAAAAGGGAGACACCCCTGAATGTTGGCATCTCAACTGAACCAGAACATTTAAGAAGGATGGAGCTCCCCAGACGTTTTTGACTGCATTTATTACTGTAACCATACAAGTGATGTTTGTTTATTTCTGGGGCATTGAGAACCTATTTACTTTGTACGCTACAAGAACAAAGGGGGCAACCTGGTTGGCATCCCAAAATTTCGCAAGGGTTAAGAATCTTTCTCCCACCTGTCCATAACTCTTATTTGATACATCCGTGCCACTGTGCCAACATGCTTCACTTTTTATTTATTTATTTACTTATTTTTTTATCTGTTTAGGAAAGACAGTTGTCACGCACGCGCGAGTAGGAGACCGCGGACGAGACCGCGGACGGATCCGAACGCACTTGGAAAGACATTCGCCGGCAGGGAATGGCGGGGTACTAATTTTCTCCCTTTACTTTCTTCCAGGAAAAGAGACGCTCCGCCACTATAAACCTGCTTTTGACCGCACTACGGTTACTTCCGCCCTTCCTCCGCCATCTTGTCTGACGTCAGCAATCCCATCCTCCCTCACGGCTTCTTCCCAGCATTCCTCCACTTCCGGCTCCTCCCTAATAAAATGGCCGTCGACACCATTTTGGGTGTCGCATATATGAACTGCTTTTGTTTGTATTTATGACCAGAGTTTTTTCTTTAATATTGTGGAGCGTCTACAATATACGGGGCCGGAAAACCCCAAACCTTTATGTTGTGCCTTGCTTCAACTTTTACAGTGGTGTAGTCGGCAGGATACAGTACTCAGGATGACAGAGAGACAGGACCTCAACACCGTGCTACAGGGCATGAACGCTCAACTCCACGCCCTGCAGCAAGCGCAAGAAGCCACCAACCGGGAGCTGGAGGCCATGAAGCTCAAGTTGGCAGAGTCGGAGAGAGCAAGAACTAATCCACCAAAGCCAAAACCTCCCCCTTTGGTGCCTATGACAGAGAGTGATGACATAGAGTCATACATGGGGATCTTTGAACGGACGGCCACCCGGAACGAGTGGCAGCGGTCCGAGTGGGCGTCCATCTTGGCGCCCTACCTGAAGGGACCCGCGCAGCGGGCTTATTATGATCTCCCCGAGGAAGAGGCCGCGGACTACGACCTCCTCAAGGCAGAGATCCTGGCCCGCTACGGCATTACTCCGGGCCAGCAGGGAACAGAATGGAGGAGCTGGCAGTTTGACCCGGAAAAGCCTGCTTGTGCCCAGGCCTTCGACTTCTGGGGCAAAATGGGGCGTTGGCTCCGACCTGAAGGTCCCCAGGCCAGGAAAGTTGTCAAGCAGGTGGCCTGTGAAGGCCTGGTGAACGCGATGCCCAGTTCCCTCACCCAGCAGGTCTGGAGGCATCCCTATAAGGATATGCCAGGCCTTCTCGAAGTCCTTGAGCGTCAACTCGCGGTCCTCCGAGTCGGGGGGTCAGAAAAGTCTGCCCGTGGTAACCGACAGGGACGGGCGGCCACCCCCGAGCCCCCTCGACGCGCTGCGGAAGCGCCGACTCGAGCTAAAGAAAAGCCGCTCTCGCCGCGCTGTTACAAGTGCGGCAAGGTCGGCCATCTGCTGCCAACTTGTCCCTTGAACATGACTACCGAGCCGATGGATTGCACCTGGGCCACTTCGGAGAGGTACTGTACCCCGTCGCATCCCTTGGCGAGTCCTAACACGGGAGTGGTTTTATTAAATGGGCACGAGGTGGTGGCTTTGTTTGATTCCGGCAGCAACATTACCATTGTCGCTCACCGTTATGTGTTACCGCAACAATGGCTAAAAAGACACCTACAGGTCACTTGTGTGCATGAGGGACCAAGTCGTATCGTTCCGCACAGTGTTATATTACCTGGAAGGGGGACCATACTAAGTTGATGGTCGCTGTGTTGCCCGAACCCCCCTATCCGGTAATATTGGGACAAGACTGGTCGAAAACCAACCGCGGTAAAACACAGACCGCTCCCGTAGCCTCGTTGGATCTGGTTATGAGGGGGCAAGGCGTCCCTCCCGTGGTCTCCACGCTGTGCACTAGGGCAGACCGGCCTGGCGCTGGCTCCTCGGGAGTTATTTCCCCGGCGATGGACCCTGACCCGGAAGACTCTGACGGGGAAGGAACAAGCCAGGGAACTAACCCAGGAACCAGACCACAAGACCCTCTAGATAGCCTGGATCACCAGTTTAGATCCACGCCGGCCTCCTTTAAAAGGGAGCAGTGGAACGATGATTCCCTGCGATTTGCCCGGAATGCGGTGGTTTGGCCTAACAGCTCACAAGCCGACGGTTCCACACCACGCGAGCCCTTCTTTGTTATGGAAAATGATCTGTTGTATCGGGTGGCGACCCATGAGGGCGAGGTGCGGAAGTTGCTGCTAGTTCCGCGTACCTTCCGGCGGGAGGTATGCGAATTAGCTCACGCTCACCTCCTTGGTGCCCATCTCGGGACCGAAAAGACTTTGGAGAGGATCAAGCTCCGGTTTTATTGGCCTGGGATTAATGAGGAGGTCCGGCGATTCTGTCAGTCTTGCCCAGAATGTCAGACTCGCCAGATTCCCAGACGGGACCGTGCTCCTCTTGTCCCTATACCCCTAATCGATATTCCCTTTGACCGCATAGGGGTCGACCTAGTAGGACCCCTGGAGCCCTCAAACCGTGGATATAAATACATAGTAGTTATGGTGGATTACGCGACCCGATACCCAGAGGTGGTTCCCTTGCGCTCCGCTAATACTAAAAGCATCGCACGGGAACTAGTAAATTTATTTTCCAGAGTGGGAATACCCAAAGAAGTCCTCACGGACCAGGGAACGCCCTTTACCTCGGATACGTTCAAGGAGGTGGCCAAATTACTCCAAATAAAGCACCTGAAAGCGTCGGTCTATCACCCTCAAACAGACGGGTTGGTAGAAAGATTTGACCAAACGCTTAAACAGATGCTTCGCAAAGTAGTCAGCGCGGACGGTAGAGACTGGGATCAGCTTCTTCCTCTCGTGCTTTTTGCCTACCGGGAGGTACCTCAGGCCTCCACGGGCTTCTCCCCTTTTGAGCTGTTGTATGGACGACAACCCCGAGGTATTTTGGATATTTTAAAAGAGGGCTGGGAGGCTGAGGCCCTTCCCTCCTCTAATGTATTGGAGTACGTCGCGCAAATGCGTGAACGACTCACAAAGATCAGGCCCCTCCTAAAAGACCACGTGACTCGTGCGCAGGCAGCGCAGGCCCGGTGCTACAACCGCAACTCTGTCCTTCGAGAGTTCCGCCCGGGGGACCGAGTTATGGTTCTCGTTCCTACTTCTCATTCTAAATTGCTCGCTCACTGGCAAGGGCCATACGAGGTTAAGGAGAGAAAGGGGCTGGTGGACTATTTGGTGAAACAACCCAATCGTCGACCTACAGAGAGGATCTACCACGTGAACCTTTTGAAACCTTGGAAAGACCGGGAGGAGACACTGGACTCCCATAGGTCCCTCTCCCTCTTTTCCTGCGTTACTGCCCTTAACCTCGGTAATGAGCTAAGTCCCAAACAGCGGCAAGAGTTAACGCATGTGATCCAAGCCATCCCCGAAGTGGTGAGCGAGTCACCCGGCCGGACCTCGCTGATTGCCCATGACATAGTCACAGACCCCGGAGTAATCGTCCGGGAGAGACCCTATAGGCTCCCGGAGGCAAAACGTACCGAGGTGGAATTAGAGGTGCAACGAATGTTGGACATGGGCATAATAGAGGAAAGCCATAGTCCCTGGTCCAGTCCTATCGTCCTCGTCTCTAAGCCAGACGGCTCTTGGAGGTTTTGCAACGATTTCAGACGCCTGAATCAGGTGTCTAAGTTCGATGCCTACCCAATGCCTCGCATTGATGACCTCCTTGAGAGGCTGGGTACGGCCCGATACTTGACTACTCTGGATATGACAAAAGGGTATTGGCAAATTCCTTTAACGGAATCCGCAAAAGAGAAAACCGCCTTTAGCACCCCTAGTGGGCACTGGCAATATAAGGTCCTCCCATTCGGGCTGCACGGGGCACCCGCAACCTTTCAACGTCTGGTGGACAGAGTGCTGAGGTCCCACCGGTCCTATAGTGCCGCCTACCTGGATGACGTCATCTATTCCGGCACCTGGGAGGAGCATCTATTGCAGGTCTCTGCTGTCCTTACGACACTAGCTAAAGCCGGTCTCCGCATAAACCCCCGAAAGTGTTTTTTTGGCTTAAAGGAGGCCAAGTATTTAGGCTACCTGGTGGGTCGGGGACAGGTGAGACCGCAGTGTTCGAAAATTAAAGACATCTTGGAATGGCCCCGTCCGAATACCAAGAGACAGGTGCAAGCTTTCTTGGGGTTAGCGGGATACTACCGCCGGTTTGTGCCCCGTTTCTCCGAAAGGGCCGCACCCTTGACTAATCTAACAAAGAAGGGTGCTCCCTTATATGTGGTGTGGAATGATAAGGCAGAACTCGCATTCAGTGACCTAAAGAAAGCCCTCACAACGACACCTGTATTAAGGACGCCCGATTTTGCACTACCTTTTATTCTCCAGACCGATGCTTCGGACACAGGCCTGGGAGCCATGTTGAGCCAAAGTATCGATGGTGTCGAACACCCCGTAATGTACCTAAGCCGGAAACTGATGGACCGGGAGACCCGGTACGCGGCAGTGGAGAGGGAGGCTTTGGCCATTAAGTGGGCGGTGACCCATCTACGGTACTACCTGTTGGGTCGCGAATTCACTCTGGTGACTGATCACGCTGCTCTTCAGTGGATGTCCCTACATAAAGAGTCGAATCCGCGGGTCACCAGGTGGTTTCTGGATTTGCAACCTTATAAGTTCACCGTCACTTATCGCCGTGGCACCCTTCAGGCCAATGCCGATGCCCTCTCTCGTATCCACGACCTCTCGGTTAGGTCCGCCCGACCTGACGGTTCTGGGCTAAGGGGGGGGGTATTGTCACGCACGCGCGAGTAGGAGACCGCGGATGGATCCGAACGCACTTGGAAAGACATTCGCCGGCAGGGAATGGCGGGGTACTAATTTTCTCCCTTTACTTTCTTCCAGGAAAAGAGACGCTCCGCCACCATAAACCTGCTTTTGACCGCACTACGGTTACTTCCGCCCTTCCTCCGCCATCTTGTCTGACGTCAGCAATCCCATCCTCCCTCACGGCTCCTTCCCAGCATTCCTCCACTTCCGGCTCCTCCCTAATAAAATGGCCGCCGACACCATTTTGGGTGTCGCGTATATGAACTGCTTTTGTTTGTATTTATGACCAGAGTTTTTTCTTTAATATTGTGGAGCGTCTACAATATACGGGGCCAGAAAACCCCAAACCTTTATGTTGTGCCTTGCTTCATCTTTTACATAGTTTAAATAACTTGCTCAAGCCACATAGTGTGATGATTCAGATAACTGAACTGCAATTCTTGCAGTTTAAATTCCAGTGCAATCTCATTTAAAAAGACATACTTTTCCACTTCTTCAGTGATTAATTGATTAAAAATGGGGGATATGCAAGCTGAAATTAAACAAGCATTTTCCAAATTCAGTTACAGTATAGTAAAAGCATGTTGCATTTTATGCAGATAGGAAGTTGCTTTACATAGCAATTGGATATCTTCATATCAGCGGATATCTCTTGTCAAAACACCTACTGTGATTTTTTTGTGACTTTCGTTAGAGCACTCTGCATCCAGTGAGCAATGAATGACAATTCACCATCTTCCAAACCCAGTTTACTCATATATGAATGCTAATACCCTTTGCTTGATGCCTAAGATGAATGAGGCCACTTATATGCGTAAAACGCTTGATAAAGATAGTGCTATGTGCATCTGAATCAGAGCTAGACAGCTCACCTTGACACATGACTGTAGTGGAGATTTACACCACAGTAGCCATGTTAAATGTAAAAATTTACAGCTTTCTTTCTTTCCAAGTAGGTATGACTCATTTGTTTATGATGTACTATGCCTGTGGTAAATGTCGAGGCTAGCAAATGAACAGATACGGATGTAATATATATCTTAAAAGCATTTGCATTTTATCATTGGACAATTCTGCTTAAGCTTGCAAGCACTGCAAATTGTTTATCTGAGATGGGGCCATAAATTTATTGATTTTGTTGTGTTTCTCAGCTTGTAGAAGAGAAGCTGTACTAGAGCAACCTTCCTGCAAACTGTCAGTCCTTTTAGATTTCACCTACAGCAAATTATTTAATGGAGTCAGTGATGCTGCTCTGCAAAAAGTTTCAATTTCAGTGTTCCTTTTGTAAACAGACCCTTTCTAATTCAGCAAAAAAGAAATATTGAATAAAGGTGTTTTCAAGGCTGCACAGGCATACTTACTTAAATGAGAAATCAGTCAAGTAAACATATTATATGCAACAGATATGCATGCACCTACAATGTTTACATGTTGACTCTTAGTATTCACTTAAGTACTTTTATAAATAATATTTTTTAGCTAGTGGAGGGGACCAAACTGTTAGCCTCGTGCTTTACAGTCCTATTCTTGTGGTGTGGGCACCACTAATTCCTAGAATGTGGCACAGGTCAACTGAACAATTTCTTAATTGGAAATAAGTTCTTGCTGCTACTGAAGTATTTTACTTATTTAGTTAAGTGGCTTATTCCTGCTTTGAGTCTGAATCATCAGACATTTTAGTCAGCAACTGTTTTGTGAAAACTTAATCCTCAGTTTAATTTCCCTCATTTTTTAATAAATATTTCACTTAACAAAAGCTACTTTATGATAAACATGCCATTGTAAATGGCGCAGAGTAGAAAAAGTAGCAGTCTGTAACTCAGAATTTAATGAACTTAAATAAAGCAAAAAGAAAAAAAATGTTTCTGTATAGGATAAGGCTGTGATAACAATATGCTCTGTTCTTATTCCACCGAGAAGGAAACTCACCACTATTACTGCAGAATAAGAGCTAAGGGAGAGCCTTTGAATTAAATAAGAAGTTTAATTAACAATGTGGATTGATCTCAAATTAAAAAAAAAAGGTTGAAACAAAATCACGTAGCCACTGTGGCACTTCAGGAGCTGGCTTTCCCACCTGTGCCTGGGCCTTGTTGCCAGACATAACAACCTAAACAGAGACCACCTAAATTATTATTATAACAGAGACCTAATACAGTAATGCAAGAAATGCAAGAAACCCCTCCTTGTTTAAATATATTCATTCTTATAAGACAAACACAAAAAATTATCTGTTCAGGGGTAAAAACAATCAAAGAAGGAGCATTATTAAAGAAAGCTTTAAAAAAAAACAAAAAAAAAAGAAACGAAACATATAGGCAAGGACTGATTAAAGATGCAATCGATGGATCAAAGCAATCCCCTCTACCAACCTTGCTCTTATTTCGACTTTTTTTATCCAGTAGACTTATTAATGAGAGAGTTCTATCTTTCTGTGGAGAGACTTCTGTATGAAGCTGCTCCATGCTGTTTAGACTGTGATGTCAGCCGCTGTGCTCACACTGACAGTGACTCATAATTACAGCTGCTATTTCGAACAAAATGTAATGGAAATATTTAGCATTTGTAAAGCAATAGCTCACTGCTCAGGATATAGAAAACATCATCTGTATAACTGATGGTATAACTGATGTAGTAGTGCTCTACATTCAGGTAGCTCAAATTGTTTTCTGTTCATTACCCTGCCTAATACAAAATGCAACAGCAAGGATGATAACCGAGAGCTGGGCAAATGCCCACAAAAATATACTGTAGTTTTATGCTTTTTCTCATTGCCTTCCTGTTCCATATAGGACTCATTTTGAGATTCCAGTTTTAGTTAATTTATGTTAAGAAAATAATGGTAAGCTGTAGTGTCTTTGGTTAGAGACAAGAATTATAAACCAGATTATTTGAAGGTTGCCTCATTGGTCTGTCGCTGGTTAAGCTATTTGCAATATGACTAGTCCAGAAGTGACCAGACTAGCATTCAGAATCAAAATTTGGGATCCTATAGGAGGAAAAAGTCTTCAATAACCATAAAGGAAAATGTGGTCAGGGCAGAGAAAAGGTGATGCATGGAAACTGACCTGAATGGTGAGGTATCACAAGTGGGTTCACTCCATGTTAGGCATGCCTTAATCCTTGAAAAAGGAAACAGCAATAAGTGGCTTGAATAGGCCAGCACCACTAGACAGCAGCCTCAAATTTTGAAATTATTAACCGAAAGATTGGACTCTAGTGACTAGTAGAAGGAACTAGTGATACAAAGGTATTGGAGGACTGCCCTGATCCTAGAAGTGGCCTACAAACATTAATTTTGCAGCCCTGCCCTTCTAGAATTAGCTAAGTTTTGGACATAGGAAAATGGAGAGAACTGACTGCAAGCGGAAGAACTGGACAGAATTTGAGAGGTAATACATGATAGGGGGCGCAAGGACAGCACAGACCACAAGCAGCCTAAATGTTCAGGTAGTTGCATACAGGGCTTATTTTTGTGTTTTGCACTTTTACCTATTCACAGTGTGACATGTGTTTGTTATTATTTTTTTATATATATATATATATATATATATATATATATTTCAGTTAACTCCCCCATATTTCTCAGCATTTAGGGGTGAATACAACAGGTTGCAATTTTGATCTTTCTGTTCTACAGGTATGTACATTGCCACACAGTGTTGTGTAGTAACAAAGTAAAACTACTTTGTTACTGTACTTGTGAATGTTTTGAGAATATTTTGTTTGCATTTAAAATTTTCTGTCTACTTTCCCTTTATCTTCAGTACATTTTCAAACACAATTGGTTACTTTTACTTCAATATATTTTCCTAGACACCTTTACTACTGCAGTATGAAAACAGAAAACAAACAGGTTATGCAAATATGCAAAATGGTTTTATTAAAAACAGGCTTTAGAAAATTGTATATATGCAAAGAATATGAGACAATTTTCAAATGCATCCTGCTGGCACTAACGCTTGATCTTCTTTGCAGTCATTCCAAGTGTGCCTTGGCTGGATGTTGGTGACATGCAGTTTCAGTCTCAGTTATTTCCACAGCTAATACTGATGTGTTCAGACATTGTCCTCGTAGCAGCCTGATGAATTGTGTGGAGCCAATTTGCAAGCTGTGGCAAGGTGTAGTTGTACATTCACATGCCGTGGTAAACTCACCCTGTTATATATGTTGCTTACTTGTCTTATCACTTCATCATAACTCCTACATTTGCTGTACTCCTCCTCAGATCTCTCTAGCAATCCTCTTACAGCTTCCTTAAAGCCAAACTGGCAAATTAAACCAAAGCCAAGCTGACCAATCAGACTGCTTAAAGGGACTGGGCACATACACAGATGCATTTTATTATTTAGTAGATTTTGTTGGGCTATATATCTAGCTGGCCAACTACATTTAGTAAAACAAAAAAATTAAGACAGTCTTAATGAAATATAAGTGGGCTTGGAATCCAAAAATGAAAAGATCTAATCTTTTCATTAGAACAGCCAGCATGTTCTTAAAATATTATTGAATGCTCAGTCGAGGTTTGGGACAAAGCTGGCCCAAGTCATTGGAATCTAGACTTGGTTAATCAAATTGAAATTGCATTGTTTTACTTTGGGTTTAACCTAACTTGTTTATTTGTGTACGGAAATGATGAATGGCTTACCTATTTCAGCTATTGCATTATAGCTGGAAACTTGTGTGAGCATTCCAAGACTGGGCTTAACTAATTGAATATTAATACCTGAATATTAGGTATTCCATTAATATTGCCACACCTAACTGTTTCTCCAACATTATTTGTTCCTATGTATTTGATCAATTCAGATTGATTGCTCGTAATGTTTTTAAGAAAATTGTCTTAACCATGAAGCTAACATTATCCACTCTTAATATTATTCTCATCTGTACTGAGCAGTATTAACACAAGTTTAGTCCCTGATTTGCAACCTGGCTGTTTTAAGAATACTATTGCTCAGCACCATCTTAAAAAACAAGATCTTGTCCCAAGCAGTCTTGATAATTATCAACCTATATTTAAAGTGTCTTTTATTTTAAAATTATTTCAAAGGGGCTTTTTATCAATGCTAAAAACATTTTGGATACATTTTAGTCAGGATTCAGAGCGTACAGAATTGACTCTTTTGGAGGTTGTTAAAGATGTTTTGATTTCTTGATTTCATACTTAACCAATAAAACAATTTCAGTTTGGAAATGAAGTGTCCCCCAAGGTTCAGTTTTGAGGCCCGCTCTTTTTTATTGTATCTACTTCCAATAGAGGACATTTTACAAAAATATAATGTGTCTTTTCACTTTTATACTCTTAATTGTCATTTTTTTTATGCCTATAAAGTTTAATGATGATTCATGATGACTCAAAATGCAATGGCATGTCTGGTGTTCAACCTGCCGAAGCAAGCACGTGTTACTCCTTTTTTCAGATTACTACATTAGATTCCTGTAGGGGCACATATTAAGTTCAAATCCTTAAGGCTTGCCTGCCAAGTAGGCAGTGGGTCATCACCTATATATAAAGGGACTTGTGAAGTCCTATGCTTCTTCTCGAACACTCAGGGCTGCTGATGAATGACATCTGGTGATGTCACGTCAGTGTCGCATCAAATCTCAGTCTAGTCACTTTTCATGATAGAATGAGCTGCCCACCTCATGTTTTTGAGAACTGTCTTTTTTAGTGAATTTCTCTCTAACTGATATTAATGGTTAGATTTTGTAACCTAGGAACTGTAACCCGCTTGTATTTTGTTCTAAGCGCTTCACTCGGGGTGATCAATTTTGTAATCTTGTCTTGTGCCATGTTCTCAACAGTCCCCCCAGACTCGATTATGTTGACCTCTTTGTTATGTCGCTTTGGAAAACAGCATCTGCTAAGCAAAAATAAAGGTAAGCATAATGATCCTGGCACTTTTCCAGCATTTAATGATCGTTTTTGTGGAAATCAGGACATGGATAGCTAATAATTTTCTACTTACAGAGTCAACTCTGTTGTAAAGGGTAGCTTTTTCTAGCTCAGGATGATCTCCAAAATTAAGATGTTTCTTTCTTTTATACTTTGGAGATGGTCACCTATGCCTTGTAATTTACTGTACATTTGTTTAACAGCTTGTTTGTAACTGGTCCAGAATGCTGCAGACAAATTGCTCATAGGTAAAAAGAAAAGAAGACCACATATCACCTGTCTTAGCTTCTCTTCATTGCCTTCCAGCACATTACCAGGTCCATTTTAAGATCTTTTTGTTTGGTCAAGCCCCCTCTTACATTTGTGATCTTATTATACCATACTGCCCTTGCATATCACTGCTGTCATCTGGCCAGCAATTGCTTATGGTTCCACATTCCAGACTGAAATCAAAAGGTGAATGCATACTCTCAATTACGGCACCCACGTTATGGAACTCATTGTCCTTGGACAACAGATCAGTTTCATCTTTTAAAGTTTTTAAAGCTACATTAAAACCCCACCTTTTTATCACCTAATCCTAAACATTATTGCTTGTTCCTCTAATGTTGCATTTTTAATTTTCTACATTGCTTTGTATTGTTAATTTATCCACTCTTGTGTGTTGTTGGTACTTCGTTTTTATTTTGTTTTATACTTTTCTGAACAGAACTTTGGTTAACTTTAGCTGCTTAAATGTGGTATATCAATAGTATTATACTTTACTTAAAAATAAATTGAGATATAAAACACAGCAGTACAAATTCATCTGCAAAGCAGCAAGGCCACTGAGTTGACAACTTAGTCTTTTGAGAGTGAAGTAAAAATTGTGCTTTTATTCATTTTTATTTAAATAGCATCAATTAATGACCAGGACACCATATTTTTATTGACTACCAGAAAGAAACTTTCCAGGGCAGCCTAGGATCATTTACATTACACTATGGAAAACCTTTGTAGTGACTAATTTTGACAATTAATTATGTTTTAATTTACTTAATTAAAATAACTAATCTGCTATTTTGTAAACTGAAATATGCAGTAACATTGCTTGGAGGAAGCCCCATGGGAACACGCATGCCAGTTTGGAGAGTGAGCTGTGAGATGTTCCCTCCTCTCCATTACTCTCGGAATAAGCCAAATAAATTTATGTCTAAAATTATTGTGGTAAACAACACCATGTTGTATGCCTAGAGTTTTTCATGTGTTTGAATTTGTATGTGAAATAATCACAGTTAATACTATAAAACAGTCTTGTAAATTGAATATTTTTCTTCCATCCCAGTTCCCAAAAGGAGCTCCTACTTTTAAATTACACATAGATTAGGACATATTGATATTGATGTAGAAAATCATGGGCTATGACTGCCAAGTATTTTACATATTTATTAAGAGAATATTTTTGAAAATTGTTGATTGTAAGGTTCTTTGGTGCACCAGATGTGTGTTGCACACTGCAGCCCAACTAACACAAGCTCCATTGATTCGGAATATTTTCATCTGATGTTATTTTTTAGATGTCTGGCATTTTTTAAATTATAAAGGCAGCTGTTTAATCTTCTGCACTTATTTATTTCACTTTCACTTATATTTGTTTTATTTATATGGGGTGTTGCAAATCTGATTTATGTAAAAACAAGCAAGTAACACTATGTCCATGGAATACTTTGGCCTCAAGCAAGCATCAGGTATTAAACATCAATTCAACATCCAAAGATGATCAGAAAAAAATGAAAAAGTTGGCATGATTTGTTTTTAAGCCATAACATTACATGGAGGATGAATATAGAACAATAAACCTTTTTCTTCCATTTTTCCAAGCTGATATATTCGGATTGTCTTTCCAAAATAACTTGGCCTGATTTATTACTTGTTGACTTAAATTTAAACTTAATAAAAGGAGATCTGCTTTCCATAAAAAATACAACTGCATGTCTATTTTCTTCCACTCATCAGTTAATCTGATGCTAGTGCCATTGGGATCACAGCATATCCAGGTAATGTCAGGTACAGTACACGAAGAAGCCCTGGGTGATGTCTCAGTCCACCACAGGATATAATTCCTCACATTTATATAATTTATAACCGTCAGTTAATCCAAACATGTCTATGGAGAAGTTGGACAAAAATAGGAGTATCTAAAGGAAAACTTACACTGTCATGGTGAGAATATGCAAACATAGGCAAAAAACTGGTACAGGTTTCAGATGCTGGACACTAATCTGTGATGTAGCCGTACTAATTAATGTGCTGCTACGTCTACCTTCTTTATTCATTCTTGCTTAAGCTTTATTTTTTAATGAGTTTAATCAGATCAAAGAAAATATTTTAGAGGTACTGTTATAGCTCATTTTAAGTAAAACCCAATCATCTACCTCTTCCATAATTAAAACTTTGGTTTAATTTAAAATGGCAAATAATGTAGTTAGGCCAGCACAGTGGTGCAAGGGTTACCCTTCACGATACCAGCAATTTGAATCCCACATTCTGTCTTTAGAAGCTGCATGACTTCCATTTAAATATTCACTGAGAATTTCTGATCAGAAACATTAATTATTTTATTAATTGGTTTTACAGTATTTATTGATACATTGTTGGAGTTTCTAATGTTACTACAATGTCATAAAACAACATTTTGCACTCCAAAGCTAACATAAATGTCATATAGATGTGCTGTGACCCACACAATGTGAATTTATAGTTACATGACCTTACAAACACAAACAGCCATATTTATCTCATCTGTTGAGTCATCTTTTTGTGATGTAAAATCTTGTCTTTTTTCCTTCTTGAGTTAAAGCGGATTCTTCATTTGATGACTCATATCCAAGATGCATGTTTTTCACCTAGTAACTGGACCGTTTCCCTGGCTGCACTCTCTAGCCCACATAACAGCAACAAAAAGCAAAATTAGTTTCATCCTAACATTGAGGCAACGATTTAATTATGAGAAACACAACTTTAACTTAATTGTATTTTTCTGCATCAAACGCTGTGAATCACTGCACCAAAACAACCAAAACCTAACAGTATATTTCTGAACAAACTGAACAGCAATATTTGGTTTAAATATCAGAAAAATGAGATAATATAATTAGTCTTACCAGTTAATAATAACTTAATAGCTGTATTATCATGAGTCATTTCCATTATTAATTACAAACTGTATATACTGCATATTAAACAGTACTACATATACAGTACCAAAATATTATATTCACCTAAATAACAAGCAAAGAAAAACAATCAGGATTTAAAAATATGCTGCATCAAAAAGTAGCTGCAAGGTTAATGATTGTTGTATCTATTACGATCTAGGAATTATCTCAATAATCTTAATGACTGGCTATTACTGTATAATTAACAGGTCCTTTAAAGCTAAGGACCAGTCCACAAAATGTGTGAGGCACATAGATGCACAATTTAAGAATCCTTACATGTTAAGTGACAACAATTGTCTCTTCCTTGAGAGCATGGATAAGGATAACATCACTGAGGCATTGTGTCATCATAGTCCACCTATAAAAAAAATTATGGCTCACAGTTCCCGATAGGTTTGCATTGGATCAAAGAGAAAAACTTTGTTTCTCAATTATTTTTTGCATCAGGAGTAAGAGGAAGCATATTAAATCAGGGACTGAGCATTTTTGATTTTTGGATGAATGTTATGTTATTTTGGTGCTTATTTTTTCCTGTTTTTTTTTTCCCTTAGCCTGTTCTATTATCTTAATCACTCTCTTTACAACAGTGTGCATTACAAACTTTTGGTTATTCTTTTACTAAAACATTCTGATTCCATACAACATATGAGGTGTTGTATATAATAACTCCTCTTACATACAAGTTATGGAACAGCTGCTGCTTCACCACATGAGGCCACAGGTCCGCCACGCCCTTGACCCTCCACAGTTCGCATACCAGGAGAAGGTGGGAGCGGAGGATGCCATCATCTATATGCTACACCAATCCCTCTCCCACTTGGACAGAGGCAGTTGTGCTGTAAGAATTATGTTTCTGGACTTCTCTAGCGCCTTGAACACAATCCAACCTCTGCTCCTTAGG
Source organism: Polypterus bichir lapradei (assembly GCA_026402145.1). Classification (NCBI taxonomy): domain Eukaryota; kingdom Metazoa; phylum Chordata; class Cladistia; order Polypteriformes; family Polypteridae; genus Polypterus; species Polypterus bichir. The sequence goes on from JANRMT010062791.1 coordinate 68,278,419, forward strand.
GACAAGCTGACAGAGATCAGAGTAGATTCATACCTGGTGGCATGGATCGTGGACTATCTTACAGACAGACTTCAGTATGTGCGTCTCAGGAACTGCAGGTCTGACATTGTGGTCAGCAACACAGGAGCGCCGCAGGGGTCTGTACTTTCTCCAGTCCTGCTCAGCCTATATACATCGGACTTCCAATACAACTGGGAATCCTGCCACGTGCAAAAGTTTGCTGATGACACTGCTATCGTGGGCTGCATCAGGAGTGGGCAGGAGGAGGAGTATAGGAAACTAATCAAAGACTTTGTTAAATGGTGAGACTCAAACCACCTACAACTTAACACCAGCAAAACCAAAGAGCTGATGGTGGATTTTAGGAGGACCAGGCCCCTCATGGACCCCATGATCATCAGAGGTGACTGTGTGCAGAGGGTGCAGACCTATAAATACCTGGGAGTGCAGCTGGATGATAAATTGGACTGGACTGCCAATATTGATGCTCTGTGCAAGAGAGGACAGAGCCGACTATACTTTCTTAGAAGGCTGGAGTTTTCAACATCTGCAATAAGATGCTGCAGATGTTCTATCAGATGGTTGTGGCAAGCGCCCTCTTCTACGTGGTGGTGTGCCGGGGAGGCAGCATAAAGAAGAGGGACGCCTCACGCCTGGACAAACTGGTGAGGAAGGCAGGCTCTATTGTAGGCACGGAGCTGGACAGTTTGACATCCATGGCGGAGCGACGGGTGCTGAGCAGGCTCCTGTCAATCATGGAGAATCCACTGCATCCACTGAACAGTATCATCACCAGACAGAGGAGCAGCTTCAGTGACAGATTGCTGTCACTGTCCTGCTCCACTGACAGACTGAGGAGATCGTTCCTCCCCCACACGATACGACTCTTCAATTCCACTCGGGGGAGGGGGGTAAACGTTAACATTATACAAAGTTATTGTCTGTTATACCTGCATTTTTATACTCTTTAATTTAATATTGTTCTTTATCAGTATGCTACTGCTGGAGTATGTGAATTTCCCCTCGGAATTAATAAAGTATCTATCTATCTATCTATCTAGTTATTAACTAGTATGTATGAGGAATTATCTTTTCATGTACATACAATAAATTATGTCATATGTACGAGATAGAATGCAGCATATTTTTTCTTCTTGGAGTTCAGGGCTTCCATTCACAATGGTCATACTGAGTACAAGTATTATGATGGTGTTAAAATAATGCAGTATTATTACATTTATTTGTCTTCAAATATCCCTATGTCCTACATCTTGCCCAGAAAATAACCACTATTGACAGTTAAGAGAAGAGCAGGATTGATGTACTGGACCAGCAAGCAATGGGTTGCCATTCTTGCTCCTGTTACTGCTAACTTAGCACAAGGCAACTTCTGTAATGCACCCATGGGCTACAGAGATCTGAATTCTGGCTCACACTTTCTTTAAGCTTCTGGGTTTAAAAGCAGTGACTCTGATGCCATGTCATCAAGTGTAGGTCCAGCTCAAGATTTATGTACTTCTAGTGGAGATACAACTCACCTGAGTCCATCGCTGAAACATTTGCCATCAGTGATATATAACTTAACAAATGAAAGATTGTCAGAGCTGATATCAGAATTCTTGCTAAATTAATTCAAAAAAGGTCACTTGAAATGTGTTGGAGGTCTGTCCCTCCATTCTAGTTCGATCATTTTTTCTGAAGTCCTTAAATACTGCAAAGGAGAATCCTTGCGTTACAATTAGAATGCAAGTGTTGCTCTGAATTATTTAGCCAGTCTGAACTCTTTAGTGGAAAATAATTTTTTTTCAACTAATCATATTATTTTTATAGGAACCCTTAATTTTCAAAATAATTATTTTAGTCATACCTTTTATGTAAATATTTTAGTGATACTCCTACCCTTTATGTAAATTTAAAAAGAAATATTTTAGATCATTTGCCTTTTCAATTATACAAAAGCATTTAAGCTGAATAAAGATTAGTTGTTCAGACTGTAATGCTGAAAAAAGAAGCTTACTGTTGTATTTTTCTTTTTACTTTTACTTATGAAACATCAATTTACTATAAGGTAGACGTTTTATAATGATATGGAAATAAATGTATCTTGGGTTTCCGTGATATTTAACAGTAATGTCATGAGAAGTCCCTCTAGAATTGTTTTCTTGTAATTCACTACTGTCCATTTATTATTCAACACATAAAATTGTAACACATTCTTTCTGCCCAGAAAGAAAAGCTGGGGCGGCTCATTTTCAGATTATCTTTTCTCCCCAATTTATTCAGTTCTCTGCATATTTCTACTTTTGAACGGTCATTAAAAGAGAAATGTAATCCCACTGTAAAGCAGTTTCTGTTTAGCTCATTTGCTGCTACAGAGTCCAGTAAATGTAATTTGTGGACCTTTTGACATTAAATGAAAGTAATTCAATAACATTAAATGTTTTATTGCTTTATACACTAAAACACCACCACATACTGTATACTGAACTGACTACTTAATCAGTGACAGCACCATGTGTGTACACAATGGCATTTAAAGCTGTTAGGAAGTGAAAGAGGGATAATGAGTAAGACAAAAGTTTTAAGAGGCTTTGAACACATCATGGTAGTGGACCCCAGATGAGAGGAATTAATGTGTAACTGTGTCACAAATATACAAATTGTGGTCCTATAGTTGAAAGTTATTTTGTTCATGAAAAGACCCAACAGTGGCAGACAATACTTGTGCAGACTGAAAAATCATCTACAGTTTGTCATCTAAATGCTGCAAGAATGACAAAATATCAAGGACTGGTGTGGAACTTGATGACCTAGATGAATTTCATTCCAAAAAAAAGCAAAAAAGAGGCATATATGTCAAAAATTGGCTAAAAAATGCAAACAAAGGATAGTGCAAAAACATCAACTCATCTAATGAACATTCATTTCATAAATTCAGCACCTCCTTGTGCTATTGGGACCGCCAGGGTTTTACAAACACTATCCAAGCCACCAGATTGCAGTCCAATTATAACTAATAGAGCTCTGAGAAATCTGCAGTAGATATTCATTGCTAATTTATTACACATATGGGACACAATTCAATAATGTTGGCAAACATTCCCTGCCAAACCTTCAACCAGTTATTCTCAATGCAACTAAGAAAACATTGACTGATTGGTTGATAAATTTCTCAATGTAAAGTATAAACACCATGGCATACGAATGTACGCGTATATTCCAACAACTGCAACTGTTTTTCATCCAGGTATTTCAGAATCCAAAGAAAGGCAGGTACAGTGGTGTGAAAAACTATTTGCCACCTTCCTGATTTCTTATTCTTTTGCATGTTTGTCACACAAAATGTTTCTGATCATCAAACACATGTAACCATTAGTCAAATATAACACAAGTAAACGCAAAATGCAGTTTTTAAATGATGGTTTTTATTATTTAGGGAGAAAAAAAATCCAAACCTACATGGCCCCGTGTGAAAAAGTAATTGCCCCCTTGTTAAAAAATAACCTAACTGTGTTGTATCACACCTGAGTTCAATTTCCGTAGCCACCCTCAGGCCTGATTACTGCCACACCTGTTTCAATCAAGAAATCACTTAAATAGGAGCTGCCTGACACAGAGAAGTAGACCAAAAGCACCTCAAAAGCTAGACATCATGCCAAGATCCAAAGAAATTCAGGAACAAATGAGAACAGAAGTAATTGAGATCTATCAGTCTGGTAAAGGTTATAAAGCCATTTCTAAAGCTTTGGGACTCCAGCGAACCACAGTGAGAGCCATTATCCACAAATGGCAAAAACATGGAACAGTGGTGAACCTTTCCAGGAGTGGCCGGCTGACCAAAATTACCCCAAGAGCACAGAGACGACTCATCCGAGAGGTCACAAAAGACCCCAGGACAACGTCTAAAGAACTGCAGGCCTCACTTGCCTCAATTAAGGTCAGTGTTCACGACTCCACCGTAAGAAAGAGACTGGGCAAAAACGGCCTGCATGGCAGATTTCCAAGACGCAAACCACTGTTAAGCAAAAAGAACATTAGGGCTCGTCTCAATTTTGCTAAGAAACATCTCAATGATTGCCAAGACTTTTGGGAAAATACCTTGTGGACTGATGAGACAAAAGTTGAACTTTTTGGAAGGCAAATGTCCCGTTACATCTGGCATAAAAGGAACACAGCATTTCAGAAAAAGAACATCATACCAACAGTAAAATATGGTGGTGGTAGTGTGATGGTCTGGGGTTGTTTTGCTGCTTCAGGACCTGGAAGGCTTGCTGTGATAGATGGAACCATAAATTCTACTGTCTACCAAAAAATCCTGAAGGAGAATGTCCGGCCATCTGTTCGTCAACTCAAGCTGAAGCGATCTTGGGTGCTGCAACAGGACAATGACCCAAAACACACCAGCAAATCCACCTCTGAATGGCTGAAGAAAAACAAAATGAAGACTTTGGAGTGGCCTAGTCAAAGTCCTGACCTTAATCCAATTGAGATGCTATGGCATGACCTTAAAAAGGCGGTTCATGCTAGAAAACCCTCAAATAAAGCTGAATTACAACAATTCTGCAAAGATGAGTGGGCCAAAATTCCTCCAGAGCGCTGTAAAAGACTCATTGCAAGTTATCGCAAACGCTTGATTGTAGTTATTGCTGCTAAGGGTGGCCCAACCAGTTATTAGGTTCAGGGGGCAATTATTTTTTCACACAGGGCCATGTAGGTTTGGATTTTTTTTTCTCCCTAAATAATAAAAACCATCATTTAAAAACTGCATTTTGTGTTTACTTGTGTTATATTTGACTAATGGTTAAATGTGTTTGATGATCAGAAACATTTTGTGTGACAAACATGCAAAAGAATAAGAAATCAGGAAGGGGGCAAATAGTTTTTCACACCACTGTATATTTTACCTATTATAACAGAGTTGGGTGCAAAGTGAAAATCGACCCTAGACAGAGAGTTGGTTCATCACAGAACATGTACCCACAATCACTTACTCACTAATTTTTTTTTTTAAACATGGTCAACCTGCTGGGGGCTGTGAGCCTGATATAACTGACTGGTAATTAGACAAGTTATTTTATGTGTATAGGTTCATGCCTATGTACACATTTAAGTATTTATATTTATTTTACCTTTTAATTGTTTTTAATGCGCAACTGTTTAATCCTCAATGTGTAATGCTGTTAATGAGAATCTCTAATTATCGACAGCATATGCTAATCAGGACTACCACAGCATGCATCATTTCATACATAATCTATATATACAGTATAATTCACTAAGGGCACGCAAGACAGTGAGCGCAAGACAGAGAGCCCCGCCCACCAACTCTAAGACCATTGGATACGCACGATAGAGCCCCGCTCGCCAACTCTAACTCTCCTGCCGCGTCCACCCTCACTCTCGAGGCATGCGTAATGCCTGCTCATGTGCTCACATGGGGCCACGTTGACTTTTCATTGTTCTTTTCGATACCAGCTGCTTTTTTATATATATAAGCAACCAAATCACCTGACCATGGGGTACGCACGACAGAGCCCCGCCCGTCCACTCTAACCCTCCTCTCGCATCATGGGGAACGCACGACAAAGCCCCGCCCGCCATCTCTAATCCTCCTTCCGCATCCACCGTCGCTCTCGAGGCTAAAGAGAAGGCTAAATCAAACAGCAATAATTAGCAAACAAACAAAGGTAACTGGCAGTAACAGTGCAAAATTCACAATTGGTATGCCAGTTTGAAAAGATAAGTTTTGAGGGTAGTTTTAAAATGTGTTATTGAATCAAGCTGATGTATATGAGAGAGAAGAGAATTCCCGAGTTGAGGAGCACAATGAGAGACGCTCGAGCTCCCATAGCGCAGAGTTTGATGTGTGGTACAGAAAGTACAGCTGCAGATGAGAATTTGAGTGAGAGAGGAGTGTCAGTCTGTAGGAGATCAGTGAGGTTATGGAGAGCTTTAAATGTTAAGAGTGGTATTTAGTATTGTATTCTGTAGTTAACAGGGAGTCTGTGAAGTTGAGAGAGAATAGGTGTAGTATGTTCAGTGGATTTGGAACAGCAGGTTATTATCCTGGCAGCAGAATTTTGAATAAATTGTAAGCGATGGATACATTTTTGTGGGATGACAGACAGAATAGCGTTACAGTAATCTATACGTTAGGTGACTCGGGCATTAACCAATACTTTAGTACTGTGTTGCGTAAGAACAGGACGAAGTCTAGAAATGTTTCGGGGGTTGAAGAAAGCAGTGCGAGAAATGCTGCTTAAACAGGAGGAATTATTTAATAGTAATTATTATTATTATTTAACAATTGCCATTATTAGTGTATAAATGGATATAAATAATTGCATGTAAATGATTCGCCAAAATCTGTTGTATGTAAACGATACTGTTTAAAATTTTATTGTTTTTTCATCAGAAAACCCGGTTTCCACGTCTACCTGCATTAGTTTAAATGACACTTTTACCACTCGCAATAGTGCGGATGCGCTGACTTATTGTGTCGACTGGGCAACACAGTGAATGCGGCGTCTATCTATATATGTCTATGTTTTCTGTAACCTGCTACAGGAAGGTACTCTCTCGACCATTGGCATTGGTTTCGCTCCTTGCTATTTTTGTTATACTGCGACGATGGTTTCCTAACCCTTTGTTTATACTGAATTCCTTTCTCACCGTTTTACGTTCCTATTCTTACACTGCCGTATGCTACAGTGGGCTTCGGCTAGTGCTTAATATTTCATGTAGTTGGATTGGTCCTGTAAGAACCAATCTTAGAAAGTTAAAGCTTTGAGTTAAACTCATATTAATGTTTGCCTAATCTGAATAGAATATAAATTTCATCCATACTCATAGACAATGGCATAGTCTTTTCCCTCTATCAGTCAGTAAGAGATAGAACTTTCTTGCTATAACTGAGATACAGTGTGATAATTGAGTCAGTTGTGTTTAGAACAGGTCCCAGTAAGCTGGGACTTGTAAGACCCATTTTCAACTCAGAAATGGGATAGGCATACAGTTTTCTGACCGTTGTCTAGAAATTTTTTAGGAATGTTAAGTAATTAGTAACGATTTGAGATGTAACAAGATTTAAGCTTTGAACAGAACTTTTCTTAACAAGAATTTTTCTTTTTTTGCTATTTTAATGTTCTTTTCCGTATGAACTGTTTTACTTTGAATTTTAAAAAAAACTTTTAAAAATGAAGATATTTTATCTGTGGAATCATTTCAGCGCGTCAGGTATTTGTTGAATCCCATTTTTAAGTTAGAGTTGGTGAACTTTGATAATTTTGGAAAAACACAGCTATAGGTCCCATGTTTGATCACAATCATACTTCATGCAAACCACTTTACTCTTTGCTTGGTATTGCACCAAATCCACCATTTGCAAAGGGTCTTGGGACAAAAGTTTTGGTCTGTACCAGAATGAAATTGGAACGTGTTCACTTCTGCCTAAACATAGGACCAGAATGTGATGGCTGCCTTCACATCTTCCTTAAATGAACCAGACCTTCGGGGAAATTGCATCAGAGTTTGAAAAAAAAAATGGTCCAGACGAGCTAGGTGTGAAAACACCTTTAGAGACCTAGAGGCTATCCTGAGAAATTCTGGCTTAAGATAGAAATTAAAACATTTGATATTGAGGGAACCCAAGGACACTGGGGACTGGTAACACTCTAATCTAGACATAGTGTGGCATACTCGGAAAAGACTTGCATTAATTCCATAGAATGCTACAGAGCAGATAACCTATAACACAGTAAGAGTGGCAGATTCTCTAAACACACAGAAAGAGATCAAGGTCACACAAGTGGTTGGGAGCATGTCATCCATTTAAAATACATAATTAGGTAGAGCCCTGAACCTCTGTGGGGTACACAAGCCTCAATGTTTTAGCAACAATGAGTGGGGCTAAAATGAGCTCTAGTGTAGTGTCCTTGTAGTCAAAAAGTGGGACCCTGACACTTAAAATTAGTTTGGGGTTTTGGTCCAGCTACTTTATACCAAGGATTAATAAAAACAGATTTGTAAAGAGATTTGGAGCAAAGTTTCCCTGGCACTAGCAGGAGATTAAGCTAATTAGAAGGAGAGATCTTAGGCAACTGATAGAGCCATGCCACTTGAAATATAGAGATAAACAGCACTTAGGCAGGCCATCACTCTATAATTTTATCAATATCTTTTTTTTCTTTGAATTGCCTCTTGTGTGACATTCACTGCTTGAGATAGTACATTTATTTCTAAATAATATATTTCAATATTTGAAGATTCCTAAGCATTATTCTGCATGTGGAACAATGCCAGTTGGGAACTCTCTTATTACATATATGAATTTCTAGATATTGTAAAATATATTTTGGCATGTTTAGTCCAATATTTTGTGTTCATGTTTTTTGTATCCTATTATAACTACATTTAAGTATACAATAGCTCTCTTCTTAAAATGAAAAGGGAGATATAAAATACATTAAATTTTTTAAAATCACAATGCTTTCTGAAATGTTTTTGTTTTTCTTGTAATACAGAAACACAAGTGCACACAGCGTTCTAGATATGGCCTTTTACACTACATGCATTAGACAGCTTATGGTACTGTATAACGTCTCATGACATGGACTCCACACAGGTCCTATTAAATGATATTTCTATTGGTCTTCTTATTTCCTGGTGTTCACATTCTGGTGGCAAACAGTAATGATTCATTTAGGAGTCCCAAATCTTTATCTAGCTTTAGCAAGTCAGTTTATAAATATGGTTAGCATTTGTGCCCCCATTGTGTGTATCTTTATATTGTTTTATATCAAATGTTATTCTGCCTAAATTTCACTTTCCTTAAGTATGTTAACTGCTACTAATATCTGCTAATATACAAATGTAACCATCCTGTTTATCATAATTTTAATTTATAAACTGAAAGTGCAATAACCACACTTCTGACATCACCTAATCAAGAAAAATATCCTTACATGTTAGCCTGTTATTTTCTTTGTTTATACTGCACCTATCTAAGCACAGTGCCCCAGATCTTGCTGTTTGTACAGTAGTTTGACAAATAGCCTCTCTATATACTTTATTGTTACGGAATGTTTTAGTTACTGCACAGTAAGATTTTCAGTATATTAGGCGAACTTATACTTACTGACTTTTAACTACTTATGTAAAGAATAGCTTCTTTTTCATCTTGTGTTTAATAGTCATTTCTGTTCATTATGAGCTTAATGATCTGGTATTACTTTGTTATTTACTTTTCAAAATTCACTTTAAGCTGTTATTGATTTATAAAGGTTTGTATTCGTAATCAATAGTTTTTTCAAAAATATAACAAAAAATCTTTTCCTAGATTTTTAAGCCTTTTTACCTTTATAGCACAGTAAATTTGTCTCTAAATTATTTAATATAGCTTAAATATTCTTTATATCTCTCATTGGTGCCTTCATCGATAAAATCTATGTGTATATGTGGTTTCCTATCTGCAAATTTCATTTTGGGTTTGTTGCTCCCAGCACACTTTATCTTCTATTTAACTACTCTTTTACTGCTGAGATACTGAAATAAACTGTTAATATTCATATTATTAGGAACAGATATGCTTAATTATTTATTTATTTGCATTGAACGTGAGGCAACAACAAAGATCATAAAGACTTGGGGCATCTAGGTGACCCCATATAACTGAAAAATCAAAGTGAAAAAAAAAAAAACACAATATATGCAGAGCTGTCTTTCTCAGACATGAGTCACTCTTAAGACTGACTTCAAGATAGTGGTGGAGCTGGTTTTTAAGAAGACAAGGCGGCTTTCAGCAGGCTCAAAAACAGAAGTGATGCCATTGGTGGTTTGTCTGTCAATTATCCTTTCTGTATCCCCCTGGCTTAGAGGGTAATTACTAGTAGACAGCTCTGAATTTGTCACCCATGTGCATGTTTGTAACAGCATATTTATTATTGCTCTCTAATGTTGTCCTACTTAATGCTTTTGATATTTTCCGTAATATCACCTAATGGTGATAGTATCCATTTCTGGTTAAAAATATGTATGTAATTAAAGCTGATCATAATACACATATGTACCAATGGTCAGAAAAAAATGAAAATGCCTTGAAAACATTTTATAACTTTATTTGCCTGTAACAATGACAGAATGAAAAAGTTTAAGTGAGAATGCTAATCTCCTCAGCAATAATGGCTTAGAAACTTCATTTTTTGCAAAATATTCCTCATGTGTCACACTAATAAGAAGAAAAGTTTTCATTGATAACATTACTATTAAATGACAAACTACATACAAACGTGTGCTTTTGAAGGTTATAAGCACAGCTTGGGTTTTACCCTTGGCATGTCAGACACTTGTCAATAGATATTGTAGAGCAACACTGAAAAGTTCACTGCAGAGGGGGTGATAAAGAGAATGGTATGCTACTTATAAGGGAAAAATAAACTTGGAGGGCCACAAGTTACTAAATATCAAATACAATTTTCTAGCAGTTGTTTCAGATGTGGAAACATTCATTTTTCATTACTTATAATCCTACATTAAACCAATGCATATGGGTTTGTTAATACAAATTTGGTTTGAGATAAACAGAATAAGAAGAGACAAGTTAATTGTAGCCCACTTAGTATAACCAAATTAATTTGATAAATAAGTGCTCTAGTCAAAGTTAAAGCCAAAGTGAACTTTATTGTCATCTCAATCATATACAAGTATACAGATAGACGAAACTGCGAAGCTCAGGGTCCACAGTGTAACAACATGAAGTGCAAATAATAAATTAAAAATAGAATTAAAATTTAAATGTAAAATTAAAACACAAACAAGACAAGGCATTGTGCAAAGACAAGACAAAGAAGTAGCAGCAATATTGATGTGTAGTAAGCAATATGAACATTGATGCAGTGTATGGTATTTGCAATATAGATACATAAATATATTCAATAGATATGTAATATAATAAATAAATAATAATAGATATAGATAATACAGAAATTATCAGTGTATGATAATAGTTGTTTAAGACGTGTAAAAATGACGGGTCAGAATGTTTCACAGCAGAAGGATATCAAGAGTGTCAAAATACTTAAAGGTCAGTATGAGATTTTCAGTTCTTTTCTATATGCACACTCGTCTTTGCAGGAAAGTGTTTTTAGAGGTGGTTGAAGCAGTATGGAAGATCCCAGGGGGCAGCATGGTGTTAAGGAGTCTGACAGCTTTGGGGTAAAAACTGTCCTGCAACCTGGCAGATCTGGCTTTGATGCTGTAGTATCTTCTCTTGGATGTCAGAAGTCTGAAAAGTCCACGTGAGGGGTGTAAGGGGTCCTGCACAATGCTGCAGACCTTGCAGACACTGCGTTCTCTGCTGTCTCCACTATCCTTTGCAGGCGCTTGCCGTTGGATATATTGCAGTTGCCATACCAGACAGTGATGCAACTCATCAGAACACTCTCAATGGTGCCTCTGTAGAATACAGTGAGGATTGAAGGGGAAAGACTTGCTCGCTTCAGCCGCCTCAGGAAGTATGGTCTCTGCTGGGCTTTCTTGATTAGTGATGAGGTGTTATGCGTCCATGTAAGTTCCTCAGTTATGTGCATACTGAGGAACTTGGTACTCCTAACAGTCTCCAAATCTAAGCCGTTGATGCTGAGTGGGATGTGATTTTCTGAAGTCTATGATTATCTCTTTTGTCTTGTCGATTTTGAGAGATAGACTGTTGTCTTCACACCATGCAGATAGCCATTCTACCTCATCTCTGTATGCTGTTTCATCATCCCTGCTTATCATTCCCAGCACCGTCGTATCATCCGTACACTTGATGATGTGGTTGGTGTTGTGCGTGGCTGTCCAGTCATGAGTCAGCAGGGTGAACATCAGTGGACTAAACATGCAACCCTGCGGCGCTCCTGTGCTCGGTGTGATGATGCTGTAAGTGTTGCAGCCCATCCGAACTGACTGGGGCCTCTCTGTTAAGAGATCCAGGATCCAATTGCAGAGGGTGGTGTTCAGGCCCAACCTGCTCAGTTTTACAACCAGCTTTTGAGGGATGATTGTGTTGAGTAATAGAGCAATGAATAGAGCAATGTTCAACTACAAACAGAAAAGAGAAAAGCTAAAAGAAAATGTCAGAATTTAATTGTATCTGGTCCCTTACCAAGATTATATAGAGGGGATGTGATTTATAGCATATTGCATTCCTTTCCCTGCTGGCTAGAAACCTGGTGTGCAAATAAAAGCATAGCGTTTGTGAACAATTGGGATGATTTTTGGGAAAGGCCTGGACTATTCAAAAGGGATGGTCTTCATCCTAACTGGAGGGGATCTTATGTATCATTCCAAAATATGGCAGCAAAACTGCCTGGTTGACTGATCAGAGCACCATCCAGGCTGCAGTCATGTGATCTTAAATCCCACCTGTTACTATACTGAAGCTGTTACCCAAAATCCCTGTTGTGGGGCATCCAGAAAATTTAGTCTTGATACAAATCTTAAATTAATTGATATCCAAAAAATAAACTGTATAATTTGATCAAGGGTTAAAACCAGACCCTCCACCAGGGGCATCTGTAATAGAAATTTACTTCAAATTAAAACAAAAAATATATCACCAGTTCAGAAAGGTGCATGCAGTTTTAAATGCTGCTTCTTGAACATTCGCTCACTTGGCAATAAAGCTGTTTTTGTAAATGATATTATATTAAGTACAAAATCTGTGTCTTCTCACTGAAACCTGGCTTAGTAAATGTTACACTGTTCCCCTAGCTGAGGCGTCACCAGATGGATACTCATTCCTTCATAAGTCTAGAGATAATGATCGAGAAGGAGGACTTGGAATGGCTCATTGTAACAAAATGCAAATCACGTCTAAAAATCTAGGCAACTTTACATTCTTTGAGGCATTCATTTTAAATGTTAAAACAGATTCCAACAAAATTATAGTGCTAGTCTACAGACCACCAGGGCCATATTCATTGGTCATGACTGAATTTAGCAACCTTCTATCTGATTTGGCTATAAATTATGATCACGTAGTACTGATGGGGCATTTTAATGTACACATTGATGTGGAAACTGACACTTTTAGCAAATGTTTTACTTATTTGTTAAATTCAGTACGATTCTGTCAGATTGTCAAAGTTCCAACTCATGATCATAACCACACATTAGATTTAATTATAACTTATAAAGTTGAAATTCAAAATTTAAATATTACTTCATTAAATGAAGTTATTTCCGATCACTACTTAATTACATTTGATTTAGTTCTGCCCTTGCCAACGCACTCACAGATTAAAACAAAGACAGTGCGACATCTAGATTGTAATTCTGCTTCAAAATTTGTAGATACTTTGAGTAAGTCGAGTGTAATTGTGGAAAACCATTTAGATCAGTTAACATCAAATGTAAGCGTGGAAAACAATTTAGATCAGCTAACATCACATTATAATGTGACCTTGAGAGATGCTCTGGACACAGTGGCTCCCCTTAAAACAAAAGTGATCAAAACACATAGAAACTCTCCCTGGTTTAATGAAAACACTTGCGCTCTTAAATTAGAGTGTCGAAAACTGGAGCACAGATAGAGAACAACAAAACTACATGTCTTTCAAATTGCATGGACAGAGAGTGTTAATAAATATAAAAAAACCCTCTTTAAAGTTTGCTCAGAATACTATTCTACTATAATAGATAGCAATAAAAAAATTCTTTGGGTACTGTTTAGAACAGTGGCTAAATTAACAAATGGGAATTCAGATCTACAGTGCAAAATACCAGCAGACATTAGCAGTACAGACTTTATGAACTTCTTCAATGAGAAAATTAAAAATATAATATCCCAGATCTCATCATCACAGTACAAACCAAATACTAGCTTAGCAGACCCTGCCACACACTGCATTCAGCACTTTAGTCATTGTAATCCTGTAACTGAGCAGGAAGTCTTAACTTTAATTTCTAAAATGAAGCCCACTACTTGTTCCCTAGATCCAGTGCCAACAAAACTAGTAAAAAGTGCCATTAATATGTTCTTGCAGCGCCTATTCTGAACATTATCAATAGTTCATTATTGCATGGCACAGTACCTGAAGCACTAAAAGTGTCACTCATTAAACCATTACTTAAAAAGTCAGACATAGACACACACATACTTAATAATTATTGGCCTATTTCAAATTTACCCTTTCTCTCTAAAATACTAGAAAAAGTAGTTGCCAATCAGCTTCAGTCACATTTTACACATTACAATTCATTTGAGAAAATCTAGTCTGGTTTCCGCACTGGTCATAGTACAGAAACGGCACTAACACGGGTTGTAAACGACATTCTGATATCCATCTGATGAAGGAAACTCCACTGTAATTATGTTGTTAGACTTAAGTGCAGCGTTTGACACCATTGACCATTCTATTTTACTGCACAGGTTAGAAAATGATGTTGGGCTTACAGGCCTTGTGCTCGCTTGGTTTAGTTCTTATTTATCAAATCGATTCCAATATGTACAAAAATGTGCTGACAGTACTCCATCATTATACACAGAAGTTCAATATGGTGTCCCGCAGAGCTCAGTACTGGGACCTTTACTGTTTTCACCTTACATGCTTCCACTGGGATCTATCATTAGGAAACAAAGTTAATTTTTACTTGTATGCAGGTGACACCCAGTTATACCTTTCATTTAGATCAAATGAAGTTTCTCCGATGTTGTCTTTAATTAGTTGTGTTAGTGAATTAAAGGAGTGGATGGATGAGAACTACTTGTCTTTAAATACAGATAAAAGAGAGATGTTAATTGTTGGAGGGAATGACGTTGATCACAACAATATTCTGTCATCATTTAACTCAGCTGAAATCACCATTAATTTTACTGAATCAGCCCGAAATCTCTTTGACTCTAGCATGTCATTTAAGGCACATATTACAAAGTTGTCCAAATCATGTTTCTTCCATTTTAAAAATGTTAGGAAATTAAGGCGCTTTCTAAATAAACAGGATTCTGAGAAATTAATTCATGCATTTATTTCTAGTAGGATTGACTACTGCAATGCGGTGTTCACTGGATGCTCAAACTGTTCTTTATACAGCCTCCAGTTAAACCAAAATGCTGCTGCAAGAATGATCACAAGAAAAAGAAAATACGAACACATAACTCCAGTTCTTAAATCCTTACACTGGCTCCCGGTTAAGTTTAGGGCAGATTTCAAAATCCTCCTTTTAACATATAAAGCATTAAATGGCCAAGGTCTGGTTTACTTGTCTGAACTTCTCATGCCTTACAAACCAGAGTGCACATTAAGATCTCAAGATGCCGGTCTGCTTATTATTCCAAGGATTAATAAAATAACAGTGGGAGGTCGAGCTTTTAGTTGCAGGTCCCCTAAACTGTGGAATGGTCTGCCTGCTACTATAACAGATGCCCCTTCGGTCTCAGCTTTTAAATCCCGGCTGAAGACTCACCACTCCAGTTTAGCATATTCTGACTAGAGCTGCTGATTAACTGTACATACTCCATCTCTGTTGTCAGTCATTAGCACTAAAACATAAGTAACACGATAGTTATAATTTGATACTAACCCTCACCTATTCTGTGTCTCTTCTTGGTACTCAAATGTGGCACTTGGTGCCATGGCGCACCTACCAAGTTGTTGTGCCTGCCTATGGGAAAGTCATCCCTGATGGACGATCGCTGGAATCATGGGAAAGAGAGGTCCTTTCATCGGATTGGCTGGCCCAGCACTGTTACAGCTGTGGAATGGCCAAATGGGGGAGGCAGCTTGATGGATGAGGTCTCCAGGACTCTAAACAAATCCAAATCATATTATGTGATGTCATCCACTGTTACATTCTGTTACGTACTTCTAAAATTTTTATTTTTATACTGTATTGAGGATTTGTTCTGTTCTGTGTATTGTATTGTATTGTATTGTATTGACCCCCTTCTTTTTGACACCCACTGCACGCCCAACCTACCTGGAAAGTGGTCTCTCTTTGAACTGCCTTTCCCACGGTTTCTTCCATTTTTTCCCTACTGGTGTTTTTTTGGGAGTTGTTCCTCGTCTTCTTAGAGAGTCAAAGCTGGGGGGCTGTCAAGAGGCAGGGCCTGTTAAAGCCCATTGCGGTACTCCTCATGTGATTTTGGCCTATACAAAAATAAATTGTATTGTAAGAGAATTCAGTATTCAGTATTGAAGTTATTATAATTAAGTACATTGAGGTAGGTAACTATTACTCCTATGACCAGATCAGTACATGAGGTGGTTTCAGAGATTGGTCCCATTGCTTGGCCTCAAAACATACTATATATGTACAACCTGCATTTAGAGCTAGTTACTAATCTTATATGCCTTATAGAGCTATTTATTTACCTTAGAGTTCTCTTTAATTTCATACTGCTTCTAAATGTTTGGATAAATTTGTCTTGTATTATATGTATAGCACTTTTAAATCTTCCCCATATTTCCTTATTATCTTACTTAGGCTTTGCTGCACCTACTTAAAATTTGCTCTACTAAAATTAAATATAAATGTTTGCCAAAATACTGTGAAATGTATTTATTATATTATAGCAGCTAGATCCTAATGTTTCAATTACATCTTTTCCCTGAATTTTATCCTGATTATTACATCATGCTAAATCTAGGCTAACATCCCCCCTTGGTGCTTTAACATACTGTATTGAAAAACAGCCTTTGATTATCTCAAAAAACTCCTGCTGTTGTTTTCCATTATATGGTAAAGGTAATCCAGTTGGGTAATTAAAGACCCCGTGACTATTATACCCCCCTCTAAAATTTCCTTTTTATATTACTAAAAAGAAGTAAATTTAAATAATTGTCTGCATATAACACACTCCCAATATCAGCCCTCGATCCCTAATGCTACTGCTCAGGTCAAACCTTGTATGGAGCCCTAGGTGGTGTCTGGATCAAATGCCCCTTAAGTAAACCCCCCTGTAGGGTTGGGAATTCTGGAGCTTGCATCACTTGGGCTTCATAAACAGCTCCACTGGTTTCTGGAGCGCGTGCCCCTTAACTTTCATGAACAGCACCCTCTAGAAAGATGGTGCCTTATGTCACCTAATGCATTGACTGACTCTGAATCTAAACATCATCACTAAGATATGATTCACCATCTCATTAAAGTAGGCTTGCATTCAAATTGTTTTACTTAAATGGCGGCTCCCCCACATTTCTGGTTTTGTCTGTCTTTGCTATATCTTTAACTAGCGATGTTATACTCTTGCCCACCTGTATTATTTATCCAAGTTTCTTTTATTCCTGTTATATCAAAGGTATTTGCAGTTACATAATATATAATTCCAACTCATTTATTTTATCCTTAATACTCCTAGCATTACAGAAAGCAATATTTAATGTATTACTTTATTTTGCCTTTTTAATAGTGTAATAGGACTTTCAGAGTTAACTTATTTGTATTTTTTACTACTGCGTGTCCCTTTATGTGAAGTTTAAATCTGTGCAAGATTCTTCATACCCATTTCAGAATTTGAATTAATATAAAAACAGGCAAGTTAGTTCAACAATTAGATCAATTAAAAGTAA